>CM076461.1:17960507-19160507 GCA_038419695.1 Scomberomorus guttatus
CACAATAGGTCGTAATGTCAGTTGCCCAAAAACATCATATAGTTACATTTGAGTGACAGATGCCATCTAGCAGCCATATTAATTATGAGCCAGAGCAGTGGTGCAGTTAGGATGATGTACTATATACAGTATCAGTCAAAAGTTTGGACACCTTCCCATTCCCTTGAATGAGAAAATGTGTCCAAACTTTAGACTGGTACTGTATATATGTCAACAAATTTCCAAAAACCCTGTGATTATTATTGTAGCCATAACGATTAAGGTCACACCTCCGAGGAAGGAACTTTAACTTCCTGTGAGTAACTTTAACTCACACCACATGTTTCTCATTTTACCCAAACCATGATCCTTCTCTAACCCTAACCAAGTGTTTTCTTGTGCCTAAACCTAACCAGACCTTAACCACAGCATTGTCACGCCATAAAACATCATTATTTTTTAACGGTTTTGAAAAGCACAGACAAATGATGCTGTCCTGCCGATTACTGCCGATAGGGGCGTCAGATTAGGAACCGCTACTATGTGTCGTTCTGGAGTGCATTGTCCAACGACGTATTTGGTCATTTAATTTGGAGGACTTGTTTAATTTAGCATTTTTCTGTCATGGTATTGCTTCTTAACCGACACTACTCATCGAATTCTGTGTTTTTGATAATATAAAAAAATAAATGATGTAATGCCCCTTTAAAAGTACCACACACTGCAGCAAAGCTAAAATGAGAAAAAGAGGTCAAATACTGCATCTTACTAAGCCATGACAGATAATGCTCACAAATATTTATTTTAGCACATACACACATTTGTATACAGGACTACAAAATCAGATGTGATACTTCTGAAGTGATCATTTATTATGTACACCACACATACACATACAGTATAGACACAGAGCAGCGCTGATAGAGTAAGTGACAAAGTCACAAACTTACAGGAAGTGGTGTTAGTGGAAACATATGCATCCTGTTGTATCTTAAAATGCAGGGATCACAGCGGCTCACTTTTCCCCTGAGGGCCTAACATGCACCAGAGAGAAAATCCATATGGGAGAAATCCTGGTAATGTAACACTGCATGAAACAAGCACATATCTGGGGCTTATCAGAGTAATCAGTGTAAAGGATGGGCCACAGTGAAGATAAACAGCAGCTCCTCAGATTGGCCCTCCGACAGCGTTCTAATCAATAGGAAATAGTTCAAACAAATAACAGATTGTCCCTGTATGTGGCAGGGCCAGTAAGTATGCGGGGGTCCATTTGTGTGTGTGTGTGTGTGTGTGCGCACTTTTGATCGTTTAGGAGCATGTACGTGTTTCTTTGTGTGAAGTCTACTACTTGACATATTCTTTAGTTGCTTTAAAGCATTTCTATTCTTAGGGAGAGCAAAGCAAAGAGAAAGAAAGGGGCGATGAGGAAGAGGGAATGTGTGCGTTTGTGCGTGTGTGTGTGTGTGTGTGTGTGTGTGGATAGAGTTTACATGAGCAACAGCTGCTGGGATCATTAAGTGCTTTAGCTAGAGCCGGGAATCATAGATCTACTCCATGCTTACATGCATTAACAGTGTGTGCGTGCGTGTGTGTGCGCCTGTGTGTTTTTGCGACGGGATGAGTGAGTGTGTGAGCGTGTTAATGCACTTAGAGGGAGATGGTGAAAGAGACTCTACGCCGTCTGCAACATGTGTCTGCGGCTGCACTGACAAATGTCGCTGCACGTGCGCAGAGATTGAAGACCATCTGCACGCTGTATATTCCACAGCAGCTACATTTTAGGTGCACTGAAATGTATATAAATGATAGAAGAAGAATGGAGGGAACACCTGGGCCCCATGCCGTCAACCCCTCCACATTCCCAGCGCTCCCCAGCTGGTTCCCATTGCAGGAAGGAGAAAAGGAGGGCAAGATAGAGGGGAAACAGCAGAGGAGACAGACAGCCCAGTTGCAGCAACTCTACTAATCATCAATCATCTGCTCAGAAAAAAACAAACAAACCCCAATCTCTTTAAAATCAGAGCAAAGGAGCAAGTTGTACTAAACTGCTTACAACACTAGGATCTCATGCAACATGGGAAATGCATTTGCTTCGGCATTCCTTTCTGCTTTGGGAGAGCTCTAGCTTCTCCTGCCTGACCTCCAGAGGTCATGTTTTGTCGTTGAGACGAGTATGTCGAACGAGCCGGGGAGAGAAAGAGGGGAGGAGAAGAGAGAGAGAGGGAAGGAGGGGTGGAAGAACTATCGGGGTTTCAGTTGACTGTGTAAGAATAGAGGGAATAGAGCAGGCAGAGGGAGGAAGGGAGGTACTCAACATCTGGAAAAAATTAGAGAGCATGCTATTGCCCTGTTGAAAGGCTGGAGAGAGTGGAGGGGGAGATAGAAGAATAAGGAGGGTAGTGTGAAGGATAGTGAGTGAGTGTGTGTGTGTGTGTGTGTTGGGAGGGCAACTCTTTGATCTACAGAGTTTGATAGAAACTGTCTGCATGCACATAATCAGCCTCAATCACATAATGACACAGAGAGAACGTAATGCCTTAAGATCTTAAGATCAGTGAGCTGCACAGAAGATAACACTCAGGAACTCAAGCACCCTGAAAACTGTGATAGGCTGTTACAGAGCCGCACGAGCACACACCAACATGAAAGCATGTGAAAAACAAAGAAAAACACGCACATATGCACACGAAATCTGGATTAGCATCACTCAGTCCGACACGACGCAAAACAAGTCACAAACAAAGACGGGGTACCAAAAAAATGTGGGCTTTATGAGTCATTAAAACAAAGTCCTCAGTAAAAGAGCTGAGACATCTGATCTGCAGCTGTCGACTCACAGTCCCACACTGCATTGCTTCTGTGCAACATCGCCCTCTGCAGACACACAACGTTATAGCATGAGGAAGCCACAGTACACTAATGTAACAGCATAGGACTCCAGGTTGTCTACATTAATTAATTACATTAATATAAACTGAAATAATAAGACAACACCTGTATTATTACCTAAACTTTTTAAAGTAATAGTTCTACTTTTGGGAATTTGCTTTATATGAATATGTTCCAGACTATTTCTCCCCATTAAACCACAATGAGTCTTTTCTACACTTTGGTTTTTGTATGAATTGAACAAACAAGATGAAACATGTTATTAGTGAGCTTTACATGTGCTTACAGGTGTATTTTGCTACCTGTGGACAGAGCCAGGGTAGCTGTTTCCAGTCTTTATGGCTAAGCTAAGCTAACCAGCTGCAACCTCTAGCTTCATATTCACTACACATGAGAGCAGTATTGATCTTCTTTTCTAACTCTCAGCAAGAAAGTGAATAATATATATTTCCCCAAAATGTGATTCAAGTATTCCTTTTCTCTTTCAGTATATTTTGCATACATTGTTGTATTTTGCTAACTAAAATAGTGTTTAATCAAGTTACCACTAACAAATTACTCATCACTCACTAACACAATAAAGTACTTGCAGAGTGGCAGAAACAGGGGGTCAGTAGGGGCCCATGGATCATTTTTGGCCAGGGGGCCCCCTAATGGGTTAATCCAACCGGAGGTCAGAGGTCACGTTCAGCTACAGAACAGAGGCCCTGACACTCAACTTCTAAAACAGAAGCCCTCTAGTTCAAGGGTGTTGCCACTCTTCAGTGAAATTGCACGGTGCAAGTAGCTCAGTAAATTAAAGACCTTCCTGTGTAGTGAAAAGCGGCATCAAACCGCTCCCTACAATTACTTCTCTTTGCCTTTTCATGAAACAGACGTCCACAATCAGTCAACGCAATACTTTCATAATCAGCTGATTTATGACTCAGGCGGCACACAGTGCAGCCAGGGTAGATTACATGTCCTGCATGAATACAAGCTGCTCAGTGTGCAGTAACCGTATCGAACCTATAGATGCCACTGTCATACACAATCTGCATGTACAGTGTGTGTGTGTGTGTGTGTCTACATATAAATAGCTATACAGGCATCACATTTCATTACATGATTTTATTAATGAGTGTCTGTTTCTGTCTCTTTTTCATCTTTTCACATGAGATTCAAATTGTACTAAAAATGTTTGAAAGTCATCATCGGTGCAAGTTTTTAGGTTTGCTGCCTCACTGCGTCTGTATGTGTGCAGACAGGTGTGGTTCAGAGTGTGTGTCTCTGCTGTCAGGTAAGGCAGGGTGTGTTCCGTTGTGGCTATACAATAGTGCATTGCTTAGGTAAGTACATGGGAATCCACCTGTAATCCAAGCAATGATAATAGCCTCTGACCGCTCCTGTCTGTTCTACTTCCACACCATTATATGCAGCTATACACTTACAGTATATTCTCTCTCACTCTCTGTCCTGACATAGCAGGCCAACATTCCTTTTAAACTCCAAACGTTGCCATTTGTTTTGTCAGCTAAGTTTCAGGACACACCCAACTCTGACTCTCCCTTTTCAAAGACGTCCCCCCCCCCCCCCCCCCACACACACACACTTTTTATGTTATTCCTTCCCTCTGTTGCCATAGAAATATGCCCAGGCAGGAAGACACAGCCGCATGCCCATGCAAAGGAGGAAATTTGTTTTGTTGGATAAACAAATCCAAGGCGTGAAGGTGGTACAGAGAGCCATAAGGACAATAGGGGTGGACGGGGTAAGCAGGGCTTTTCTTGGAAAAATATATTGTGGAGTGTAACTGCATCAAGGAAAGACGGACAAAACACACAAACACATGCTCACTTATTCACCCATTCTGTCCGGGTGCAATCACACAACTTTTCTCACTTACTCATCGTTTCAGCAACATCTTTTGCAACCAGAATGTCTGAGGAAAATAACCAAACAATCAGTCATTGGACTGTGTGTAGTGTTATGAAGCAATGCAACCACACAGATTAGTAAAACATACTATATCTCTCCTACTGGATTTTAGTTATGAACAAAGTGCCTCCTACAATCCACAACAGGTGATAATGTTAAAGGAGATTGTTGTAGACCTTTATTAATGTATTCTATTGGCAGAAATCTGCAACTAATGACAGTCAATCACTTGTTTAGGTCATTTAAAAAACAAAAATCCCGAACATTCCCTAGTTTGAGCTTCTTAATTGTGAAAAAGTGTTGCTTTTCTTTGTCTTTAGTGACAATAAACTGACAAAACTAGACAAAACAAGTAATTTGGGCTTTAGAGAATTGTATTGGACATTTTTTTTCTAATTTCAGACATTTCAGACTAGACCAGACGATTAATTGATTAATCGAGAAAAGAATCAAATTAGTTGCATCCCTGACTTGTTGCAGGCCAATTTCTGGAGCTGGGGGCTTGTCACATGATGGAGCACGACTTTATCTGACCTCTGAAACTGCCTACTGTGTTCTTTAAAGATTGATAATAGTTGATAATAGTTGATAATAGGCTGTGTCTCAGTGTTTGGGGTCAGAGATTTAAAAACAATGTGTTCCTTGCTGTTTTCGGTGGCTGTAATTTCAATTTAAATCAAGCAGCACATTTAGCTTGTGACTAAAGGCAGAATAAACTTGAGAGACAGTATTTGATTTAACAATTAATGTCTTGAACTCATAAATGAATGTGAGGATTTAAAAAAAAACCCCAGAAAACTACAATGATATATTCAGGCACACTAAATCATGTACTCACATGACTTGAACTCACGTCACTGGAGTTTACCTCGCACGCCATTGTTTGAAGGCTAAACTCTCACCTTGATGTTTTTTTCTGTCTGTGGCATTTTTTTTTGTCTACGTCACCAGCTCGTGCGTTCAAAAAAACGTGTGTCCCCCTCCCTTTCTTCAACCCTGGTTTGTGATTGGCTAATACGAGCGTCAGTCACTCCCGCCCACAAATCAAACTCCTCCCCGTCCACGACGCCCCGGGCAGCGAAGCGAGGAGCAGGAGCCGAAAGCCAGGTACCGTATCTCTCTACTGTAAAGATATGATGCTGTAGCTTCCACCACTAAACCGTAAGCATTTTATTTCATTACTACTGATAGCTCGTGTTAAAATGATGTCTGTGGTGTTGCTGTTAAGGCCGAGCCTCGGTTTGAATTCAGCGGCAGAGTTGTCTCCTGTCGTGTCTTTTAGCGTTAACGTTTCTGCGCTGAAGTGAAATATCGCTTTCGATAGAATTATTAATGGACTTTATCGTGACATTTGCTGCTGAATTGGCGTATGAAAAGCCTCCACGTAAAAGTTAAATGTGGTATTTTTATTTTTTGGTATCGTGGCTGTGTGAGCGCCGGGTTTACGACCACATATTTTGGACATTTTATCTGCGCTGACAAGTTTGAATTGCTGTGTTGGCTGCTGGCAACAGGAACTGAGCGGACACCTGTGGTTTCTCCCCATAGAGTTTGTCCCCATTAACCACTGTTTAATTCAACCAATCCGCATTGGTTGCTGTGCTGACATCACTCCCGGCATAAAAAAAAAGTTCTTTATAGGAATTCAATACTGAGATTGTGGTGATAATGAATTCTGGGTAACTGAGTTGCTGAGGGGCTAATTCATCCAAAACTGTATTTTAGATATATACCAATGTTTTACATCTACAGTACAGGTGACAGTATGTTTCCCAGCAAGCTACACACATCATTAGAGCTGAAATAACTGGTCAGTTAATTAATGACAGAAAATATTGATAATCACTTAATTATTTATGACATTTCTTCAGAAAAATACCAAAAAGTCATTGGCTGCAGCCTCCCACATGTGAATATTTGCCGTTTCTTTAAGCTTTTGTAATAATAAATGAAATATCCCAGCGGTCGAAGAAAACAAAACATTTGAACGCCTCCTTTTAGAACTTGCGCGTCACTATTTTATGACATTCTACAGGCCAAACAATTTATCAATTAGTCAAGAAAATAATTGGCAGATAAAACATTTACAAATAACAGCCGGTCGCTGCCACACACCATTCATTCATGAAATGATCACTAGCCTTTCAGCACTTTCTCTTGGTGCTTGAGTGACTTTGTGTTTATTATAGTGTAAACCAATACTTGGCCTTAGCACCTCTTAGTCCAGACAGGATCATTTTATGCATGAGTGGTGATGGCATCGCTGTCACTGTGCCATTCACAGATAGCCTGTGGGCACACATTTGGCAGCGCAGTACTCTTAGCGAGTGTAAACAAAACTGTATCCCTTAAGTTTTTTTTGTTAACGCATCTAAACGGAAGGTGAGACTGGAATCACAAAGCTGTAATGACGTTGTGGAATATGTGTAGATTTTTTAAATCTCAGAAAATAATAATAGAGGAAAAACATTTGTTCAAGTATAAGTTCTAAACTAACCAAAAAGTCTTTATGCCAACTATTGACTTTGGTCGTCTAATCTGACAGGCAGTGTTCTGTCAATTAGTTGTGTGACAGATAATTAACTTTGATAATCGCTCATCGCTCAGCACAGGCAGAATTAATTAAAGAATCAAGAAAATAATCGGCATATTGAGTGATAATGAAGTTAATCATTGGTTGCAGGTCTAAGCAGTAAGTGATAAGAGACAGCTCCCCACAGGGAATCAATTTAGTTTCTCAATTAGCTGATCGCAGGTCAGCCAAAGTTGTTTATTCCTACTGCAACATTTCAGGGCGTAAACATCCAGCGTGGCCAACGTGACTCACTGAGTTATCTCTATGTCACTCTCTCCTTTACACAACACCCACTTAAAAGCTGGTAAATACGGAGCACTCCTGCCTTGACTAATACACCAAGTGACCACTCTGAGAATAACTCGCCTGTGATCTCCCGTGGTTTTATAAGGTTACAGGATGTTGTGCCCCACTTCCAGCCAAGCCGACTGATCGGTAGTGAGACTCGTGAAATGATGTTTCAGCTGGTAACCGCACAGGTTCTATAAATAGCCCCATGTTTTATGCTCTCAGATTCTCCATAAAGAACAAACAAACTGAATATATTCTTGCCTTTGCCTTCTTTTGTATCCATAGCAACCCGTGATTGAGCAGTAACACAAAGTGTCCCTTGTCTCAACAGAAAGGGGACAGAAAGACATCTTTTGTGATGAGGCTTTTTTAAAATACATCGGTCAAAAATCTATGGGCATGCTGGTTCTCAAGCTTGTTCTCTTTCGGTGTCTCTCTGAGTGCACATCAGGATTCTTAAATAGCATATTGGGGCTTTTTTTTTTTTTACCTCTTTGATCACTCGCTGAGGCCCACATTAGTTTTTCTCTGCGTGCTTAGAAGGAACACAGGCGCTGTATTTACTTACAGATGAAAAGTGTTAAAAATATCCTGCTATCAGCCGCTACACTCAGTCAGATATGATGTCAAAGGTCAGATAAGACGAGCTGAGTGCTACTGCCACCAACCCAAAACCCTATGTTACCACCACACATCAGTTGCTTTATTTTATTATAAAATGTGGCGTTGATGCAGGGAGTAGCCAGATAATGTCGTCAGATGTGAGTCTATTTAACGTGACTTATGCTGGCTCTCAGTGTGATTATCAGTGGATCATGCACAGATAATTCTGCGAAGAAGCTTTACCCAAAGATTCTGGCACTTTATTGGAGGTAAAGTCTTAGATGGGCCATCTGTGAGGATCTTTTTGCAGTCCCAGTCAGCCAGTAATGGATTGGGGGGAGGGGGGGGGGGGTGTACAACTATGTAGACTGTCAGGTTGATGGCAGTCGTGTTGTTCCAAGAATGCGTATAAGCAGAAAGCAGATGGATTGGCTGCAAAGTCAACGTCTGTGTGTTTGTCATGCCAGGACTGGAAACTCCAGCCTGACAATTCCTCAGGCTTCAGCCTCGTTGTCTTGAGATCCTGTCATGGAAACTGGTGAACAGATGAGGCTTTGCTTCATGAAAGACACAGAGCTCTCTCTAAATATACAGTATGTGTTGCCTGTAGCCATGCTGAACGCAAAGACGATGTAATGACTTGCTGAATTAGCTTTGTTTTGTGTTTTTCTTGTAATATGCCTTTTAGAAGCAGCATTCCTGAACAATTCAAAGTGCACTATTGTCTAAGCACAAAGATTTTTGTGCTGTTGGAAAGCTGGCAGTGTGGTGGCCACGTCATGAGGCATAGCGCTTAGAAGAAAAGGTCTGTTTCCCCGGTCTTGTGTGCATTTGCATCTCTGTTTTTGTCTCTTGAAGCTGTGCAGGTCTGAGCTCTCCCTAGAAAATAATTTAAAGTTGCAACCTTGAGTGGATTTTAGGGGAGATACCTGTTTTCATTTTAAGGGACTTGTAGGTACTTTTCCCTTCAGTGCAGTGAAAGAGAAACCATGCTGAAAACACTGGAAAGAAAGAGCCCACGTATTTACTTTCATTAACAATGGCAATACGACTTTAGTAAATATGCACAGTACCAGTAGTTTGGACACACGGGAATGGGAAGGTGTGTCCAAACGTTTGACTGGTACTGCAGATACACCAGGGGGACATGGAAATAAAATTAAAATAATTGAAGACTCAGCTCAGCTATCAGCTCAGAAAAGGGTTAGATATGATCAGCAATAAATTGTTGCAATTTACTCCACAGTTGTTTTGTATGCAGGAGAGACTAAAACATATGCACCGTTTCTTTGAGTTCCTCACAAAAAATACATTTTTCTTAAGTTTCTTTAAATAATGATTGGTTGGATAAAACTGATGAAGCCTTATGTTATGCAAAATGTTACCATTTAGTCTCCAGTACAGACATGAGGGCTCACTGTCGTGACGCTGTTATGCGTGCCTGGCAAAACAAATTCATGTCCCATTTGCATCCTCTCCATCTTTTAACTCTCATCAGCTGATTTCATGAATGCTGACACATGAAAAAACACAAACACACAAAGTAGTCACTTTTCTGTCACCTTTAAACCTTTTATTCCCTCATTCGGGCCTTGTGACTCTGTGGCATTGGCCCTCGCTGCGAGAATGACCCCTTTCCATCTTAACAGATCATTTACAAGGTGTTGTGCTATTAATGATTGACTCCGATTACGTAAGACTGAAGGCAAAATCCAGCACTTCTAGTCTTACAGTGCCTCAGTGGTGTACAATACTACAGTAATCACTCAGTCGGGGTAAGTAGGGCACTCAGTGGGATGTTCAGGGACTCACATCTCCCAGCTTCATTTACAAATTTTATTGTGCATCTGTGGCAGATAGTCTTTTATAGCTGTCAGACTAATACAAAGCCTTCACACACGCTTTTAAGCCTTTAAAGTGAGTTTAAAGTGTTTTGAGGTAGCGGCACTTCAGACAAAATCTGTGTACACGGGCAATGTCAGATTTTGAGGTTTTGCTCTAAGGAAGTGTTTTCTTGCAAACTTTGCTGCTGAGTGATAAAGAAGTGAATAAGCAGAGGACTAAAAGCAGGGCTGAGTGTGTTATGTAAACTGGTGCTAGGTGCCGCTGCCCTTACTCACCACTCATAGTGTATATAACCAATGATCGGAGCTGGAAATTTACCATTTAGTCCCTGAGCTCCTGCACTACATGCTAATAAAGTATGTTTAACAGTTGGATGATGCACCATTGTTGTTTACAGTGTAGACTGTATACAGATGTTTACACAGATGTAACTATGCAGGCGTTTTATGTAATGAACTCCTGAGCTGATTTATATTCATAAAGCTTCAGATGCAGCTGAAGATGCCAGGCATGTCACAACCTGAAAAGTGCGAAAACAACAGCTTGATGAGCTTAATTCCAGCTCCCCAAGTTTATCATTTGAAGCCTACTCCAATATGTTGTCTGTCCTTTTTAGTCTGTGCTCCAGAGCCGTGAAGTAAGTGGGCCGCCCATGTGTTTCAGTCTGCTTTTAGCTGAGTGTTGACTGTAGCTAGCTGTGTGTTATGGTGTGTCTGGGGGTATCGAAGCACTGAGCACATTCTTTCCTGTTGATGACTCATGTCCTGGGCATGGTACTGACTGTAAGCGGGGCCTTGGGGAAATACAGAATACACACACACACACACACTCAAACCAACAGACCGTTTGCAGAGGAGGTAGTTAGCAGCATACTTAAAATCCAAAAGTTTACACAAATTTGCATGCGTCCAAGCACACAAAGCCCTCAAGCATTTCCTTACTTTGTTATCCCACCAGACAGGGACGTGCCTGACTCGCACGTATGGTACACGTCCACACAAACACACCTGAGTTTACGTCACGCCTCCCACACTAAGTCTTTGACAGTATATAAGACCCATAAAGGGAGTGGCTAAAAGGTTGAGGTTTAACATACACATTCACACAGCCAGGTTGGGACCTGTCATTTGTGGTAAAGAGAGGAATGAATGTTCCACCGCAGAGAGAATGTGATGTTCTGTGCTTCCCTTATACAAACCACAAATGCACATGCAAAGCAAAACAAAGTCATTTAGTTAGTATTTAATTACAGTTTGCTTGAAACCAATAATCGGGACAGCAGGATTTTGTAAAATGATATAATACAATCATATTATCACTCGTGTCAAGGTTTTAACCTGAATAATACACAATTTTAATGTAGCAGTGTGACTCTGCCCATGTGATGCTGATACAGGAGGAAGCTGAGGAGGTGGAGGAGCCAGTGGTGCAGCAGTAATGATTCATTTCTCATTTTTTGGAGTATGCAGATGAAGTGGGTGCTAAATGTTTACATACCTGCATTGGCCTATTTAAGTCTCTAGAATGACACAATGTCTATAAGGCCTGCTGGCACCTATGATTCATTTTGCATATGAAGTAGGGGTGGGCAATCTGGCAATTTTAGATCGTGATTGATCTTGAATCTACTTTTCAGGCGAATCGTAGAGATTGCGGTATTTAACGTCCTCTTGCTTCTGTTTCCGAGCTTCACATAATCTCATTGACTAGCGGATCTGCACTACGTGTCATGAACAAACTAATATAGGAATGTAGCCAACTAGATGGCTATTCTGATTGGACGAATTACTTCACGTGGCTCTTCCTTGGGTGACTTGTAAACAATGCAACCTGAGTTATTGTTAGCGGCATGGTGGATGATGAGCTGGTGCCAAAAAAGAACTCAAGTCAGTTTTCTGTTTGAGTTGTGAGTACTTGAAAAGTGTTATTTTATGACTATGACTACTTAAAATTAAACTCAGGTTTTAATCACCATTTGGAAACCTGTGTTTCTTTAATGCAGTATTGTGTTTTAATGGTGCAAATGGAGAAATTCGTAGGCTATTTCATGTCTTTGCGTATGTAGCTGCAATTTATCACAGCAGTCCACACAAAGCCAGACACATGAATACACACAGTACAAGTTGAACCCTGAACTGTGTGTGCGTGAGAGCTCCTGATGAAGGCACTTGTGTTTTTGTCCAGGATATTCATGTCTAGCTTCCTTAAAACAAAGCTATTTAGACTGTGGGGATTTCATATCCTTAATTAGGATGTTCACAGTTAGTCAGACACACAGTGAGTAAGTGATTCCTGTGTTTTTATCTGTCTGGCCCCATGTGCTGATGCTGTTCTCTTTAAAAACGAGCTGCTCTCTGCTGCTCTGACATCAGTTTGTTTTAACCTTTCTCTGCAGCGCTGACTGTTGTGGCGTGGCCTTCAAAGGTCAGAGTGATGCTCCCGGCGGCCCCGCTGTGATCTCTGTTGGTGCAGTTTCCACAGAAACGAGACAACGGTCGGCAGAAAGCAGCAGCAGCAGCAGCAGTGAAGTCGCAAAAAGATGACATCACCGTCGCCCACTCACAGTGACAGCAGCGGCTCCTCTAAGCACGACAATAACCAGGTGTGTGTGTCTGCTTTTGCTGTGTGGACAAAAAGTGCTTGCAGCCACTGTTAGCCTTGTTTTTCTTCGCAGTTAATACCAGCTGACTTCGGATTTGCTGAATTTAAATGCACCATGTACCATGATATCCCCAAGGCAATGAAGCAGGTCTAATACTGTGTGTGTGCATGAGTATCTGTGTCTTTGTTGGTCATTTATTGCGGGTTGTGTGTTCCTAGAAATATAAACCACACTACTTAAACACTGAAAAATGTTTTCAGCGCAAAGAAAAAAGTATTTATTTCAGTCAAAACTGTCATGCCCTTAAACAGTATCTGTGATGTTAATGCTGTTTGTGCTGTTTACATTGTGCCGTTCCTCCTTATCTTGAAGGAAAGAAATTTCCTTGTCTCTCTAACTCATGCAGTTTTGCTCCTGTGTCTCCCTCCAGGACAGCTGGGAGATTGTAGAGGGGCTCAGGGGGGCTCCTGCCAGCATGCAGGAGCCTGACAGACAGGAGGGCTTCGTGCTCAAGAGGAGGAAGTGGCCCATGAAGGGATGGCATAAGGTGAGCACCTCTCCAGCTCTCTTAAAGGCTCAGACAGGAAACACTTCTTATTATAGAACCTGGCTGCTGCCTTTTATTGAACCAGAGACCTATTTTCCCTTCACTGCTTTGATATAAGGGGGTGTTGGATAGCTGCAGGGGTTTGCTTATATTTTGAGGTTAGAAAGGCTTTGTTTGCATTTGTGGTGTTTTTGAACCCTGGAGCAATATGTCAATATGTCCAAAATCAAGCTTTACATATATCATTACTATTATGTTACATGAATGTGTATGAGAATAGATAGCCAGAACAATCTACAGGGGTTTTAGTGGTAGTTTTATTCCTGTTGTTACTAGGATTAAACCAGCAATACTTTGAGTCCTTCCTGAATGTATAACTAGAGTCCTGACCTGCTGTCTTATAATACCTCAAAGCTATTTCCACGTTTCCTCCTCTTCACCGTTGTCCTCTTAACTTCCTTCTTTCCATTCTCTTCATTCCCAGCTGATTTAACTGTAACCCTGACTCATCAGCCTCCCCCCTCTTCTGTCTCCGAGTGTGCTCATGCATACCTGGAAACTTCTGCCTTGCAACACGATTGAATTGCCTCTTTAATAGGCAATATTTTAACTGACAAGGAGGTCTCAAGTAGTGCCTTGTCAGTGTATTCTTTTGTGTTGTAAAACTGTAAGCGATGGTTATGTCTATACATGGTCATGCTAATCACTCATTTCACTGCTGCTGTTAAATTTTGATGGTGAGGTCAAAGGAAAGTGATTTTATTATATCTGCATACTGTTTTTTTACTGGTGTTATGAACAATTTGTCTAACTAAAGACTGTAATAAACGTATCATGCAGGGGACACATGAACAAGTGAAGTCAGAATCATTCCTGTGATGTGTTGATCCAGTTTGTTTTCTTCCCATTTAGAGATACTTTGTGTTGGAGAAAGGCATCCTGAAGTATGCAAAGCGTGGGACAGATGTAGGTATCACTTCAAGAGCGCCATCTGTCATTCTTGTCTACAGACACATGCTAATAAAGTGTTTTGTTCACAGCTGAAGAAGGGAAAGCTCCACGGCTGCATAGATGTTGGCCTCTCCGTCATGTCAATCAAGAAGAAAGCCATGTGCATCGACCTGGACACAGAAGACAACATATATCACCTAAAGGTAACTATTGAGGCTCTTAAGGTTGTGTTTGAATTCAGTGTGATTCAGTGTCATCTCTCTTTCAAAGGTGTACAGTATACAAATGTCTCAACACCTACACACTTTCTCTTTCATTCACTTTTTCTGTTCGTGCAAAGACTCTCACCGCAGCTTTCTCCAAGTTCCTGTTGCTAATTTGACTTTATGGCACCCAGGTGAAGTCTCCAGAGCTGTTTGAGGAGTGGGTGTCAAAGCTACGTCATCACAGAGTATTTCGGCAGAATGAGATTGCCATGTATCCCCATGAGAGGCACCTTTTCCACCCCCATGCAGCGTCTTCCCCGTCCCTCAATGACTCACTTAGAAAAGTAAGTTGTCGTTGTTTGTAGGAAAACATTAAAGTCTTGGTTGCTACTTTAAATTTCATGCTATCGGGTTGAGGTTATGTGAGGTTGTGCGCCTCATCCTCTCTCATCTCTCTCAAACAGAGGGCTACTCTCACCAAGCAGGCGTCGGTCCACCAGACTAAAGTCAGTTCCTGGCTCCACTCGTCAGAGGACATGAGCAGGTGCTGCAAAGGTTGGTTTCTGTTCGTCTGTTGATCAGTTACGCCGATTATCTCAGTGTTATCTTGCATCTTATCTTTTATCGCTGTGCCTGCATACACTCAGGCTTTCATCTAATAATAATCTCTCTTTCACTCAGACTTGGAGGAATGTGAATCGTACCTACTCGAACTCAACCTGCTGCTGAAGAGCATGGAGGTCCTCCACCGCACATACTCAGCCCCAGCCATCAGTGCACTACAAGTAAGCACATACACACACAGACTAAGTTAACCATGGTGCAAAATATGTAGGTGTGCTGAGATGTAACTTGTAATACATTTGCCAAATTTGTGGATGTAACCAAAAAAGATGAATGAAGTGATAGCATTATCTATGAAATAAAGATGTCATTTTCTTTACTACTTCCTTAATATCTTTGTTCCTTTTGGTAACACAGGCGTCAACTTATGATATCCCCAAAAAGGAGAAGAGGCCAAGGAGATGGCGATCCAAGAACAATGGCAAAGAAACCAAAGCCACACTACAGGTAAACGTACAGCTTCTCATTTACTTGCTGGTATTAAATACTAGTTCACAGTAATTCACCAGTGGGATCGAAGCTAAAATAATTGCATACAGTTCTTTACCTTCGTCTCTTTTTGTGCTCCAGGTTCCGAGCTGTATCTCCTCCAAGTCCCCTCGCCTTCACGCCTCCCATCCCAATCTCTCCACTACTGAGTCCAACACCCAGGAGGTTTGTCCTGAATCCCCAGACTCACCTACAGACGTGTCTCGTCTACAGGAAGACTTCTGCAGGCTGGCCAACAACAGTGAGTCTGCACAAGTTTGCCAAGGAGGTCCTTTTCCACAGATAGAAGAAGATGCTTTTTTTGTATGTGGTTGTTTCTATATGGTAAGATAGTTTCCATGACAACTCTGTACCTGGTGTCTCTCTCTGTCTCCAGTCCACGCCACACTGAATTCAGCCTTTAGTTCCCTGTCAGCAGAAAGAGACAGACTGAGGCACACCATCGAAATGCAGCCCCCCCAGCCAGCGCAGGTCGCTGGCTTGAAGACTGCCTATGCCTCAGTGAGTCACAATGCATGGTTCTGCATGGTCGCACCACAAATGTTCACCACTGTGCACTACATGTATAATTTCTCTCAACTGGCTTCTCATCATGTAATCAGGAGTGCCCAGGCGGCTCCCACGCCTTGGTCCACCAGGTGTCCAATGAGAGCAAAGCATCGATCCCGGAGTCGATATCAGAATTCTTTGATGCTCAGGAGTACCTCCTCTCCTCCTCCTCCTCTGAGAATGAGGTCAGACATTATCTACTACATCATCCTTTTTCTTCTTCTCTATGTTTAAAACCAATTCCAGTGATCCATTATTCAATCAATTGCTTAATCATTTAGGATATAAAATGTGATGAAAATGAAGATATGCCCATCACATTTTCCCAGAGCATAAGGTGATGTCTTCAAATTACTTATTTTGTGCGATGAACAGTCCAAAACTCAAAGATATTCAAGTTTAAAACAGAGAAAAGGAGCAGATCTACATGTTTAAGAAGCTGAAACCAGCAAATGTTTGACATTTTTGCTTGATAAATGATTTTAATGATTCATGAATTATCAAAATTGTTGGCGATTATGTTTCTGTTGATCGACTAATCAGTTAATCAACTATTTGTTTCAGCACTACAGACATGCAAATCATTGTCAACTATACTCAAGGGTAATTGATGCAGGGAAAGTAATCTTTTCTTATTACTTATTAGTCCTAAAATTGGGTGTAGCACCACACTTCCACTTTTAACAAAACAAATACCTGCTACTAGTCACAACAGATATACTGTACACTGGGTGTGTTTTTAAATTTTCTTCTATCCTGAAGATAAAGAGATTTACAGGTTTGTGTGTCCTGTGATTCTCTGCTCTGGTCGCTCACTGACCTTTCACCATCGATTGTCTGTCTCCAGGTGTCCGACGATGACTCGTACATCAGTGATGTCAGTGACAGCGTCTCCATGGATACCTACAGCAACGAGGGAGGCAGCGAGAGACACAACTCTGGTACATGATACAGTAACACATTTTGCATCTCTGGACGTATCAACTGGTTCAGCAGAGAGACAGACGGAGAATGTGCAGAGAGGACGTGTTTACAAATTCAGTACGATGTTTCATCGTACAGTATGCGACAAAGCATCTGTGACCAGGCATCATTAATTCACTGCTGCAGATGGTGTTTGTTTTATATAAACACTTTTCCTTTATGTAAACCAAGACTGGGAAATTAGAATATTAATGAGATGGTTCAGTTTCATATAGAAATGTTTTTTTTATTCTGGATTAGATAGTATGAGCTTGTCCAACCCAGGTGGTAAAAGTTCATCTCAATTTTTACTTGTTGTTCGAGCACTTCAGTATTATTTATTTTACAATTTTATTTCAGATTTGAAGTCTTATATTGTACAAAAATGACCAGTATTTTTGTACTATGCTAATAAATAGCGAGTGTGTCAGTATTTTGTGCTGTTCATTTAAATTTGACTATTTTTACGCCAAAAGAAATAAAAAATAAAATTAAAAAAAAAACCCCAAACCACAAGTTTTCAGTGTTTCTGCCTGAATTTCCTTATTTGTCATGAGAAAACTGCTCTGAAACAATATTTAGATGAAAATAAATTGTTTCATAGCTCTTTCAAGTTGTGTGAAACAAGTTTAATTTTGGATTTTAAATGCCACCTCTGGAGCCAGTTGCATCATACATCATATCCTCATTTCCACCACATTGAATATATTTTACTGCCGACATGTGATTTTAGACACCCAGAACATTCAAGAAACCATTTTTTTCCCCCTATTTGAACTCTCACACTTTGTCCCACTCGACGGAATTCTTTAAAATATCCTTCCCTGCTCCTGTCTCACCACTTTCCATATTTCTCCTCCCCAGTTGGCAGCGTGGTGCCACTGGCTCGTCGACGCTCCACACTGCCCTCTCCCAGTCCCACCGGCAGCGTGAGCCTGTGGAACATCCTGAGGAACAACATCGGTAAGGACCTGTCCAAGGTGGCCATGCCAGTTCAGCTCAACGAGCCACTCAACACCCTGCAGAGGCTGTGTGAGGAGCTGGAGTACAGCGAGCTGCTGGACACCGCCAACCAGACCCAGGACCCTTACCAGCGCATGGTGAGAGAAAAGAACTTACACATAATAATATTGTATTATCCAGTACATACCTGAACTAAATCTAGAGCCTTGTAAATATGTACAAGTTCTACCAAAGCACTTCAGATAGTCTCATGTACACACAGTTGTTTATATAGCTACACAGAGTAGCCTCACTTGAACCCTGAATCATACTCTTTTATATTAGCACAAGACATTTAGGAGGGTCTAGCTTGCAGAATGCAAAACTATTTATTAAGTCTTCCGATGTGCTTGTTAACAAAAGCAGACACAGAGCAGAAGATGAACATCAGAGAAGCTGTAGCAAAGCATGAGGACGGGTAGCCAGTGTGTTTCGAGTTCAGCGCTCTTCCTCAGGCAGCTCTTTAAACGCTACTCTGATGTTCATCTTTTCGCTCTGTGTGCACTTTCGTCAGAGGCTTTAATAAATGTTTTAATTCTTGCAAGCAAGAAGCTCTCAGTTGTGTTTTTTTGTTTCTCCCTGGGCCTGTTTGGAAGACCGAAACTATTTCACGCAAGCTTGTTGTGTTTTGTTCGCTGTGTAAAACACGTTTTTTCCCATATTATATATATATATAATATCTGGTTTGCAGCAATGATTTGTTTTTCTTTGGAACATGTATGTCGATCTCGGAAGGTCTATTATAGTCTATAATTGTGTGGTAATCCCATGTAGGATGGACCATTTTACAGGAAAATGTCTCATAGACATATGTGTCATATAGCATGTGTGTCACACAGATACAAAAGTGTCATGTCATAAGTTAAGTTTCACACCTCTACATACTGTAGAATACGCTTCACAGTATATACAGTACTTACCTTGGTTCTTGTAAACACAGTTAGAATCTGAAATCCATTGTGGCCTCACACATTCAAACACACAATATCACCTTCACAATCTCAGGTACATTTTCCTTTACAGTCCCATACTCACATGAACACAAAATGTAATTTACACGCAAAGACACACATGCCAATACTATAAGTTTATATATGTTTCAACTCAGAGAATCCCACAATTCTTCTCTGGTAACAAAGGGCCCATGTTCATCCATCCTCTCTGATTTTCTACACAGGTGTATGTTGCTACGTTTGCAATATCTGCATATGCGTCCACCTACCATCGAGCAGGAAGCAAACCCTTTAACCCGGTCTTGGGGGAGACGTATGAGTGTGACAGACCTGATAAGGGCTTCAGGTTTATAGCTGAACAGGTAGAGGTCACACTGTTTACAACACACCCATAAGTCCTTGAGTGTAATCATGGGAATTCAGTTCCTTCACAGGATAGGCTTCTGCTCACTTTACTGCACTAGAACGTTTAACACAAAAATGAACATTTTGAATGAAATACATGAAGTGATTTTTGATTAAAGGTGCTGCATATACACCTCTATGTATCTCTATGTAATTAAGTTAAAGGTGCTACATTTAGTATTTCTAAACATTGATATCTCTATTGTGACACCTTGGTAAAGTTGTCTCATGTAGTATCAATGAAGACTGTGTGCACTGGAGGAGCAGCGCCCTCTTCCTGTTCTATGCTTTAAAGCAATTCACTAGACTTCTCACAAACCCAGTGAGCAACACAGAGCAGTGAAGATGTGCGCTGACCCACTGTACCGCTCCTCTCTGCGATGGTCTTGTCCACAGTAATTGTACCGATCTCTCAAAATAAATGTAGTAATTGTTTACCCTTTGGTTTTTGAATGGTTCACCACACACTAACAGTAAACTACCTTTATCTCATCTTTTATCTCTCCATTTCCCAGGTGAGTCATCACCCACCTGTGTCAGCATGTCACTCTGATTCAAGGAACTTCACCTTTTGGCAAGGTGAGCAGGATTGTGCATGTCTGGAATAAACACAGTATTTCCCCTCTGTCTGGCTGGCCACCACACCTTTGTTTCTGATTATTTGTTACATGCTGTAAGTTATATTTAAGGTTAAAATAGGTGTTTTGGAAGATTAAATAACCTATTGTAGCGTTGGTGAGCACTCAGTAACTTTCCATAGTGTGACAACTTAGTGCTTGATATGTATATACTGTATATACTATAATTACTGTGAAGATTCTACTAATCTGACCTCATTTGTTAACTCTGACACTGATCAGCCATTGATAGTCAAAGACACTGCAGGCTGTGGCCTTGTTTGCATTTCCCCCCTGTGCACATGAATAAAGAAGCTGATTTATAAAAAGATGCTATTGTTTGCTGAAAAGAAAGAACCTTGAAGGTCTTCATTAAGATGATACGGTAATTTTCATGTTCACAAGCACTCATCTGTTATTTTGTGATCCATTCTCTTTTAGATGTTCGATGGAAAAATAAATTCTGGGGCAAATCCATGGAAATAGTTCCCATGGGAACCACTCATGTCACACTACCTGCGTAGGTCCTTTTCCTCATTTGCTTCTTGTGTGTTGGTGTGTGTTTGCATGTGCATGAGTGTTTGTACTTTTGTGTTTGTGCTTCCACTCTTGTATGTTTAACATGAGTGTTACATCATCATATATGATCATCATGCCCAATGTATGCTGTAGGTACAAGGAATGAAACAACATACATTTTTAAATAGTAAGTATGGTGTGTGTGTGTGTGTGTGTGTGTGTGTGTGTGTGTATTCTCCAGGTTTGGGGACCACTACGAATGGAACAAAGTGACGTCCTGCATTCATAACATCCTGAGCGGTCAGCGCTGGATCGAACACTACGGAGAGATGGCCATCAAAAATATCAACAGCGACGCCTGCCAGTGTAAAGTCACATTCGTTAAGGTTAGAAAACACAGATATTTAATGACTGTCTTTGTCGTGTGTAAACGAGAGAATCCCACAAATGATTTTGAGAAGGATTAAGTTGGGGAAAATTAGTTTTTCATAGTTTAACAATGCGGTAGTTTTGTCATCTTCCAAGCAGAACCTTGTTGTGTGTTTGGTCCTTTGTCAAAAGATTATCACAGTTTTCTTTAGTGCAGTGCTGCCTATTCACACAGACATGCTCACTCTCTGTATGCTGCAACACAGGGGCGATAAGCTTTGCCCTCAACGCTATCAAGGCAAACAGCAGCATCTGCTGGACAAAAAGACGTACTGAATTTCAAATAATTCAAACAGAAGCCTGGAAAACCAGGCAGCATGAATCAAACCCTCTCAAACAGTTACATAACTCGCACAGTATTTATTACTTGATATTGTTAAATGTGATACTTTCAATGTCTGCTCATGTTTTGTATAATGATATTTCCTACTTCTTTCACACGTACAAATGATCGCCCTTTTTCTTTTCAGGCAAAGACTTGGAGCTCTACAGTGAACGAGATAGAGGGTGTGGTTACAGATTCAAACGGAAAAGTTGTACACTCCATTTTTGGAAAATGGCACGAGTCTGTTTTTCAAGGGGACCCGCCATCTGCCACGTGCATCTGGAGAGCAAGTGAGTCATTGATCCCTGGAGTTTTTACGCCAAGACACTTCAATCAAACAACAAAACTGAGCTTAATGTGTGTGTGTCTGTGTGTGTGTATAGACCCCATGCCAGAGGACCAAGAGCAGTACTATGGCTTCACCCAGTTTGCGGTGGAGCTGAATGAGCTGGATTCCACCTTAAGACCTCTGCTGCCCCCCACAGACACACGTTTCAGGCCGGACCAGAGGTTGGCAATCTGATTATCTGTCTGTTATGTTGATTCATCCCTACCCATTTTATAAACTTTATACTTTTATTCTTTTTATGAATTTTTTATCGTATATTCTGGCCTGACTAATGGCACCTTTAGTTGCTATTTGTTTAAATAAAATAAAGGTTGACTCGTTGGACTGACTAGTTACTTGTTAAAAACATGCTTTTGTGGGAAAAGTCTGACGCCCATGTGGTGTGAAGCAAGTCTGAAATATGAGTGTAACCATGGCAACAGACCACGGAGTTAAGATCCATGGGAATGAAGTCACAAGAATATCAACGTCCACTCAGAGACAGAATTTATATTACAGTGGAAACCGCTTATAGTGATCACCTATGTCCAGGTCAAATTGATCACTATAGGTGGATGATTATTATAACTGATTTTTCTTTTTCTTTATTCCTCATACAGATTACTATCTAACTGACATTTGTATATTTCAGCCCACGATCAGACTGATTAGTGCCTGATAATAGTGCCGCAGCCGCTAAGTACATATCATACAGGTATCATGGGAGTAAGATAAAGAAAAAAATAGAATTACCGTAGTTTTAAAATGTTTTTCCATATGTTGTCATGTATGAAAAGACCCAAAATGAACACTGTATGCAGACTACTTGATTACTAGCCAAGCACATTATTTAAACAGCATTTGTATGGGAATGATCCTGTCCTGAGCTTTTTGATCCATATAAGCGGTTGATCACTGTAACCAGGTTGGATGAATAACACTCATGTAAAAGCTTATTTAATGACAACTATCTTCAATTAGTCCACAGAAGTACAGAAATAAAATATATTAGTGGAATAAGTGTTTTGTCAACCTTTCATGTAAACGCAATCTACAGATTCTGTACCAAAACTCTGTTATAGATACATTCTGCATTTACAATAGTATATTCTACATATTATTCTACATACTGGTCAAAGCCTAACATCAAAAATACATCAATTCCACAACCACTGCTTCTACTACCCATAAGCCAAAGTTTTCCTGTTTGTGAGGTGGAAAAGGTGGGATGAATGGAGCGTTCTAGTAGCAGCAAAATTTCTAATGTTCCCCGTCCTGACTCACTCTCTCTGTCTTCTTTGTCCAGGCTGTTGGAGGAGGGGAACACAGAAGGAGCCGAGGAGCAGAAACAAAGGCTAGAGCAGCTCCAGAGGGAGAGGAGGAAAGTGCTGCAGGACAACAACATGACACACCAGCCACGCTTTTTCAAGTACGCCGCTGTTTACTCATCTTGTGTGCATGTGTGTCTTTGTGACATAAGCTCATGAACAGAATATTATGAACCATATAAACACGCAAAAAGTTAATTTGATGATGGTTCTTAAAAAATTAATCTAAATTAACTCACATTCTTTCACATATTGAAGTTGTAATTGGACACATTATACCTTTTACAGGAAACGTTAAATTATAATATGTTAGTGAGTGATGTATCACTAAACATTAGTCATGTAAACAGTTTTATTTGTGTTGTGTTGGCAGGAAGTCAAAGGATGACACGTGGGTGAGCAGCAACACGTACTGGGAGCAGCGCAGAGACCCTGGCTTCAGTAAAATGGACTTCCCTGTGTTGTGGTGACCTCTGGATTTAACCAAACCTCTCCACTACAACTTCTCATAGAGAGGGAAGTATAAAACTGACCAGAGACCAGCCTCGAAGTGTCCTGACCTGGTTAACATGAATCACTCAATGTGATGGTAATCAAACCAATATGGACTTCCTGCTTCCTCTTTCAGGACTTGTGTTGGTTTTGTTTCCATTTATTATGTTTATCCTTTAGGGTACATTTTTCTCTTGTCATTATCACAGTTGTTATTTACATGGTGTCGGTGTCAGACTAAAGATTTATATCATTATGTTCTGTTGCATCTCAGCATTTACCAAAGTGCCTTTTATTGCAGTGCTGCACTCAATCAACTGCTGTAGCAGTTATGCAAAAACACTTTTATTTAGAGACTTTAAAAACTGCTCTTTTGGATGATGTCAGTATGGACTACTGGAGAGAAAAGGATCAGGGATGAAAGTGAACTTTTTCAAAAGGTCAAAAGTTGCTCAAGTATTTGTTTATCCAGTCAACATTATGACTCCAGGGTCACAACCTTGTGATCACATGTTCTCTTTATAAAAGAGTGACTTCAGCCTTTCAGTATGCTGCCTTGTTATAATCATGTCATGACTGTCAGGGACTGTGGATACAATTTATCACTGAGGTAAACAGCAATAATACTCCACATTCAAAGAAGGTAATAAACTGTACAATGAATGGACAAGTTATGCTGCGTCACACTGTGTTTGTTTTTGTATGAGTGAGGGTTAAGCCACAATTTTGGTTGGTTGTTAGTTTCTGTCATTACTAAAAAATGAGAAAGTCTCTCCAAAAGGTAATGATCACCAACTATCACTCCTTTGAAATGATTTTAAGTGAAAGATACTGTAAGAATTGTGATATTAGGATTGGATTTAATAGTAAAGCAACACAGAAAACCAGCATATAAAGGAACCACCTTGCTACTTTCCCAAAAATTGATCACTCTTGAAATTAAATTGTTGTTGAACACCAGTCAAGACAATTAAAAGCACTGAAAGAGATAATATTACCTTACTAAATAATTGAATGATGACAAATATATAAACAGAACATTTAGTTAGATTTTTTATTACTTAGGCCAATTATTTTAGGTCAGTTGTGCAGTGGCTGTAGTCTATCCCAGCTGACTTTAAGCTGTGTGATAGACTGGCAACTTGTTCATGATTGTACACTCTGAACAGGTCGCCAGTCTATCACATATAGACTGACAACCAATCACATACGCATTCACACCTATGGGGCAATTTAGTGAGGCCAATTAACCTAATCTGCATGTCTTTGGGACTGTAGGAGGAAACCGGAGCACCCGGAGAAAACCTACCTGGCACGGGGAGAACATGCAAACTCCACACAGAAAGACTCCAGCAGGTTCTTATTAAAATCTGCTAAAATCTGCTTCCTGTTAGGTAACAGTGCTAACCACTGCCCCTCCGTGCCAGCCTAAGGACCACTACCGCACCATTTTCTTAAGGATCTTCTCCAGTGGGGTCCTGTCTTTCACTGGGATCACCTTATTCCACAGGCCGGTAAACTCCTTCTGGTGGACAAGACTCTGGAGCATCTTATGTCCGTATTGCCTGTACAGAAATACATTTCTCAGTTAGCATTTCAGAGTATGAACAGAAAGATTTTTCACAAGAACCACTAACATTAGATCATGCAAAACTTAGTTACTCACCTGACTTCTGGTGCAGCATCCACAGACATTTTACCAACAGCAGACAGGAAACGCTCTGCAAAGGTCTTCCCTCCTGTCATGATGTGGTCCTCCCCGACAATTTCTCCCAGCTGGTGGAGGTGCTGGGCTGTGCTCCCCCTCACTGCAGCACAAAGGTGACTGAGAAAGAACAAAGACAGACAGGGAAATGTGAGAATAATCCTGCGACTATGTTTCATTTCATTTACTTTAAATGTTGCTTGTACTACACTTCCTACTAAATTCTGATCACTGTATCTCCTCTTACCTCAGCCCTGTGTTGAGTAGAGCGGGAATGACTCTACCAGGACTGCACCCGTCCACCAGCGCATCCAAGGCGAGGTTGGCGTGCTGGTGAATGAAGCTGTTGGTTGTCGATGCCAGCTTCTGCAGCAGGGTGCGTCCTGTCCTCTCTGCCTCTGGGTCCATGGCTTTC
Source organism: Scomberomorus guttatus (assembly GCA_038419695.1). Lineage (NCBI taxonomy): Eukaryota > Metazoa > Chordata > Actinopteri > Scombriformes > Scombridae > Scomberomorus > Scomberomorus guttatus. The sequence continues at coordinate 17,986,059 of CM076461.1, forward strand.
CCCAGGTTGATGTGGAGTTCAGCTATTGTCTCCATGGCAGCACACGCCACACTAGACCGCAGATTGTTCACCTAGATAAAAAGAAAGAACATCAGTCAGTACTTCTGCGTGCACAGTAAAGGTAGATGCACTTGTAAAAAAATGAGAACTCTTGTAACACAAAGACAAACAGAGACAAAGAGGAAAATGTCTACGCTACCTCTTCTACGACGGCCAGGCAGACTTCATGCAGTTTAGTCTGCGGAAGTTGTGGATGGTGTTTGATGAGAGCTTGAACTGATTTCAGTCCATCCATTTTCTTCATCCTGTATTTAGATGACAAACATTTTTGAAAAGTGTTAATCATTGCTTCAGAAACAAATGCTGCTGAATAAACTGTTTAAAATCTTTCTCTACACTTCTGTAGTGTCGGTGTCTTACCAGTCATCCGATTTGAGCTGCTCGAAGCAGAGGGAGAGGCTCTCTGCAGGCATGGCCAGAGGCTGGAGCTCATCCTTGTCAGCCTTTAGGGGGCGGAGGTTTGTCCTGCGACGAGGTTCCCTCTTGGGTGGGGCAGCTTTTGGTGGAGGTGCTGGAACAGCAGGTGTCTTTGCAGCAGTCTTTCTGGGAGCTGCTGGGGGTCGAGGTGAAGGGAGGTTGACGAGCTGGAATTTTTTTACAAACTCCTCAACCTTTCCTTTATGCGACCTTAACCTGCATCCATCAGCTACCTCCTTGTCTGTTTAGATTGAAAAGAAAATATTTATTATGACTGAAATTTCCACCTGTTTTCTGTTATCACATCTTCACCTATTTCCATTCAAGCTTGCATAATGTTAGTCATTATCACTAAAACAGTATAAACTTACATTGTCCACCGTGGTTTGCAGACAACACCGGGAGACGAGAATGTCTCCTGGTTGCTGGAGCTGCTGTGGGGGGAGGAGTAGGGGTGAAGGGGCACATGTGTGGAATAGCCCTCAGCTCCGTGGGAGTGTGTGTGTCCACAGAGCTGAGGCTGTCCACGGAGCAGATGGAGCTGACTGAGCTTGGCCTCCTGAACTGAACTGAATTGTTCTCTGCACTTTCCTCCAACGTCTGGTTGGTGCTGGTCCTCTGGCTGCTGTTTCTCTGCACAATCGGGGGTAGCCTGATCCTCCTTCCTCGCTGAGAGGATCCAGGGCTCCTTCTCGGTACAGCTGGGGGCTGAGGTGAGGGGAGGGTGTCATGCTGGTTGGAGATTCTCAGTCTCTTCAACACAGCATCGCCCATGGCTTTCTGTGATGCCCACAGCCTTTCTGCGCTTTCAATCAGCACAGCCGTGCGAAACATTTGAGGATTTTGGTTGGCCAGGGTGATGGACTGACAGTCGAAGCCACATCCTCTCCTGTGGCTCTCAGGTGCCTGTGAAAAAAAGTATACATTGAGTCATTGGGAATAGTTACACAGTTGAATTATATTATATTATATTAAATGGTACTCTAAATTTGATATACTTTATTACTATACCATTGCATACTACATTTCATCATACCACACTACACTATGTCACTTGGCACAGTAATCTAAGGAAACTACACTTATGCTTAAAACTTTGGTACATAATGCACAAAGGTTGAATAAAATATTGTACTGTGTAAAGCTTTCTAATTTCCTAATCTGTTATTGTATTCTGATATATAACTTTGTTGTAGACATGAATGACATGAAAAATCAATTATGTCATGTATCTATGAACAGAAGGAGATTGACAGAGTTGGTTACTTACATTGTGATCAGTGAAGTTGTTCTGCTGTTGCAGGAAGGTGTTTGATGTCTTTCGGTTAGCCATGAGTAACAGAAAGATAACTGGAACGAAATCGCCAACAAGAGTATCAGAACGATAACTGGGACGCAATTGTAGACGTAATCAAAACTGTGAGTAGTGGCTCTCAACAGGTTCAACGGTCATCTGACAGGATCTGGATTCTCACTTTATCACTCAACAGTCTGATATAGACCTGATGTCTCAAAGGAACCCAGGAACATTCTAATGATGTCATAAAGGAACCCAGGAACATTCTAATGTTGGCATGGGCACTAAAATGGACTGTTGGTGATCACCAAAAAAATGTTCAGTTTGACAATCATGACGTGTAAAAGTACATTTTATTGAAAAAATGTTTGGACAAAATAGTGCTCCCTCATCTCTGTCATCAAAATGTGGCCTAAATCTAGATCTGTGTTAGTCAGCATCATCTTTAACATCTTTCTGTGTGTTTAGGTCATATTTCTTTGTGCATGATTAACTGCACAAATAAACCATATTGACATATTGAGTGACCAACAAAGTCAAATTTATGACCATATCTCATTATAAGGCAATACATTAACACATTTTGCATCACCTGTATGCATTCTTCGCTTCAAATTGCCTGGAAATGTTATTGAGATATAAACAGGGTTATATGGCTTCTTTTTACTTCTCCTGCTTAGTGCAGGAAATCTTTGTTGCCTTCTGTCTGCTGAAACCTTAAATAACCCCTCCAGGCATGTTTGAAGACATCAAATTAATCTGCTTTGAATCTACTCTTTCGAAGCAGAATCTACTCTGACATCTACTCTTTATTCCTCATTGAAAAATACAGAATCTATATTTTAATTTCTTCATCACAAGATGTCCAACAGAAAAGTCCATTCTCAGTGTATGTGCACTGGAGGCTCCAAGTGTCCACATGACTACTTGCTATGTCACAAACCCTGCTCATAATGTTAGGTTCATACCTTAAACTGAGATTTAAGGTGAGCACAGAGAAACTTTCCACTCTCAGCAGATCAATGTGAAAACAGCCTTCTAGTGTCAAACTCTGCACAGACATCATTCTGCACAGTGACACTCAAACAACGGTGTAGATTTGGTTTGATCTTTGGTTGGGACATTTTTTGTCAGATTGCTAAAATAAACACTTGTGTAAGTACACTTGCTCTCTATCTCTCTTTTCTTGTTCATATGTGCACATGTGCACAAATACACACACATCAGCCTTTAAAATATAACCCAGTTGAGTGAAAGTTAATTTGAGGCAGAAAAAAGTGACTAGTTATAGGCTGCAATCACTTTGTGGCAAAGAGAAAACTGCCTGATACTGGTTGTATTGGCCCTTTAGAGGTTTTTCGGGTTTATCTGGAACATAAAGCAGGAAAAATATGCTTACTCATTAGAATGATTGCAAAGGGGATCAATTTCTTTATTTCATATGTAACTTACATTCATCAAGTCATGTTAATCTGAGTCTTGTATCCAAATATAAACGATAGTAGTCATACCAAATACATATGAACATAGGTAACTTTTAGGATAAAGTTGTATCTATATTTTGCACTTTATAACAGTTTGATCCAGATAACAGCTTAAACAGGCTGTGAACGCTCCCATGGACGGCAATCAGTTTCTGGGGGACGATCAATAACTTTCTGGCACGACACCTGAATTGATTCATAGGACCAAGGACAGGGCCCACACAGGTGTCTGCTTCAGATGTTTTTGTTCTGGTCTGTTAAAAACATGCTACTGCGCTCTCACACGTGAAATCACTTTTTAGCAGCACATTTGTGTGTGGCACTTGTACAGTGCTTTTATTCATGAATAAATAAATGTTACTTTAAAAAGTTAAAGACTAAAACAGTTCTTTTTACACGTAATTTAATAATTTAATTAACAGTGGTATTTATTAATGTATTTAGTTCAGTTCAATTCAATATTTCTAACTTTGTCTGAAAACCTTTTACTACCTTTTGTCACTTTTGGGGCTCTGTACATATGCAAATATTATGCAGTTTAATGATGACAGTGTCAGATTTACCACTCCAACATTTTAGTGAATTACTAAACCATTGGTCTTTGGTTTCATACAGACAGACAAAAGCTGGCATCTTATCTGTAGCCGCTGAAAATCACTAGCAGATTTTGGTAGCTGTAGCTAGCTAATTATGTGACGTTAGCTTCACGTATTGGACTTTTAAATATATTTTTATTTTTAACCTGAGTAACCTGTATAGGACAAGGATAATGAGTATACATTTGATGGGTACATGCATTTGATATGTTGTATATATAAACGATGAAAATTAAAGCTCCATTTCCAGCCATAGGTTAGCATCCTCATCAGTTGATGATGCTGGTAGAAACCTTGTCAATAAGAAGCAGTATATTGTTCTTGTATTGCAGGATAGCTCAGTATTATTGTACAGCAAGCAGAGATGATTAATCATTAAGAATTATTATCAATTGTATTTTCAAACAATAAACAGCTGTTAGAGCAGATTTACCACAGTTCAATCCATTCCTTACAATTAAGGTCCTGTGTTTTAGGTTTATGATAAACGTAGACGTGTGTGGGCTCTCGATAGAGTTCCAGTCAGAATAATGTTAAATGTCTTTCTGTGTTTTTAGGTTATAGCTCTTCCACAATTGGTAAATGATTTCTTGAACAAATGAAACCTTGTGTTCACATGTTTCAAATGTAGCAAAAACAGCAAAAATACTTTCAACAGACCATTCTTACTATTTTTTATGCAAGTTGTGCTGAACTGAAACCCCAAATATTAAAGCTGCTGGTTCTGTCACGCAAAACATGCTGTAAGTCTGGAAATGGTGCTGTGCACCAGCAGGAGTGGATTGTTACAGAAGACATTGCTCAGGTTCTCTTCTTGTGATAATGATGCACTGAGTTTGGTGTTGGTTTGAGTTCATTTAGAAACGGAAACTAATAAAAATACTTCAGGGATGGGGATTATCATTCATTGTCCGTCATGGTCTCAATTATATTCATCAATGAATCCAGATGAATCCAATCAGTTAGCTAAACTCCAAGCATGCCTTAAGGGCATAAAGACCTGGATGACCTGGATTTTCTGCTACTTAACTCAGACAAAACTGAAGTTATCATTTTTGGCCCTAAACACTTTAGAAACACATTATCTAATGATATAGCTACTCTAGATGGTATTACCCTGGCCTTCAGTACCACCGTAAGGAATCTGGGAGTCATTGATCAGGATTCAATCAACTGCTGTAGCAGTTATGCAAAAACACTTTTATTTAGAGACTTTAAAAACTGCTCTTTTGGATGATGTCAGTATGGACTACTGGAGAGAAAAGGATCAGGGATGAAAGTGAACTTTTTCAAAAGGTCAAAAGTTGCTCAAGTATTTGTTTATCTTTTTTCTTTTTAAAAAGGTCTTTATTGAATTTCACATAATTAAAATTTACAGTAAGAACAGTAATTTACATTATCAATAAAGTGCATACAGTGCTAAAGTGATTTTTTTAAACATCTATAAAGTGCATAGAGTCCAGTAACCCTGTTTAAAGTGCTGTTAGCTCATAAGTCCAGTATGTTCCAGGGGAGGCGCTGAGATTTGTCCATAGTTCTTCTCCTCCAGAGGTCAGTAAGAATCTGTTTGACTACAGTGTCACTGTAGATCACTGTCTGCTGTATTATCATGGCACATCTGGTTTTCCACAATTTTGAACACACCACACAAATAATTAATTGTAACAGTTCAGTATGTTTAGATGGCAAATGATCATCAACAATACAATATATAACAGATTTATAACATAAATTAAAGTGTACACTGACAGCTTTTAGTTTATCCCAGACTTCCTGAGCTCTGTAACAGTCCATTAAGAGATGCTGCTGTGTCTCATCAGCATTGCAGAAAATAATAGGACATTTTTTTTGTGGCAACATAACAACTCCAAGACACAACAGCTCTAAGAGGAAGTCTTCCTACAGACATCAGCCACCGGATGTCTCTAATGCTCTCTGACAGGTTCTTACATTTGAGATTTTGACAATATTTACTCTTGATTTATAATTAGTGTCTTTGTTTTCCCATTTCTTTACCTCTTCTTTAATTTCACACAGTTTTTTCTCCCAGTTTCTTTCACTACATCCACTGTTACAGACGGTTAGACCAAGTTTTTAATTTCTTGTTTGACTTGTATATTATTGCTTTGTTTGTCACCATCAGCTCTGATCCAAACTCCTTCTCATTTGTTATGGTTTAATTTGGCTCCTGAAGCACTTTTGTATAAAGCTAAAAGATTAGTTAAGACATTCATTTCTGCTTGATTTTTTATGATGACTGTAATATCGTCAGCATATGCTATAGCTGTGACCTTGTGCGTGTTTCCTACATAAGTTCCCATAAAACTACTATTTTTATTTATTTGATGAATTAAAGGGCTAACTGCTAAAACATAAAGAGCAGCACTCAGTGGGCAGGCTTGCTTCACACCTCTTTCTACCTCAAAAGGCTCAGTTAAAACACCATTTACATTGACACGGACACTTGATTTAAAGTATAGACATCTTACCATGTGAATAAAGGCATCAGGAAAGCCGGATGCCTTCATCACAGACCAGAGATCATCTCTGGAAATATAATCAAAAGCTTTTTTTTGATCTAGTCCAACAATATAAAAACCTTTTTCATCTTCAGGTTTATGTAAGATTTCTCTTAAAGTACATTAGATTATCCCACATAAACCGACCTTTAATTGCACACGTTTGTTCTTTTTCTATGATTTCATCTAGTATATCATTGATTCTGTTCATAATTATCTTGGCAAATATTTTATAATCAGTATTCATAATATTAAGATGTCTATAATTATCTACATCAGACTCATCCCCTTTTTTATATAATAAACAAAGAACATCCTCATAAAAGGAGTTCCCCAGAGTTGATCTTTGTTTCTTCTGCTTCAGACTAATATACTGATTTATTAAAGCATCATATTTTGTATTAACTTTATTTAATTCCTTACATTTACATTTGAAGAAATCTTTTATTCTATATTTCAGTATTTCCCATAGTTTGATATGAGATTTGGCAAAAATATTTAATTGAGTTACTTTATGTATTTCCTGTTTTAAGTCAGTTATCAAGTCTTTATCTTTTAAACTCTGTGTATTTAATTTCCAGAAACCTCTGTTCACTGAGGTTCCAGATGACAGAGACGTTTTTATCAAAAGATGATCAGAAAAATCATTAAAACTGTTTCATATTAAATTAATTTGAAGTTATATGACGCATATATGCGATCGACTCATGTTTTAGTTTTAGAGTCAAACCTGGTAAAATCAGTTCAGAGGGGTTAACGGCTCTAAACACATCAGTTAACTTTGCTTGTTGACAGATTTATTTTAAGAGTTTACCCTCTGGACGCAGTTTAAACACTGTGCTGGTGACTCGGTCATTTTCTTCAGTAACTGTATTAAAATCTCCACATAAAATAATACTATAACCCACCAACAATAGTTCTCTAAGTCTTTTAAATAACTGACATTTCTTCGTAGTTTCTGGAGCTGTATAAAGATTAATAATACGATATTTTTTACTAAGATAAAAACAATCAACCATAAGTAATCTACCTGGTATTATATCTCTTCTCCTGATTATATTTACTTCATGATTTTTAAAGAATATACCGACACCATCCTCAGCCTTATTCTCACCTATTGAAATGACGCATTTCCCTTTTGACCACAAATTATTTACATCGTCGACATCTTTGTTGGTATTCAGTCTCAGTTCTTGAGTACACAAAATGTCAAAGTCCATATCACCTAAATATTTCATCTTTTCTTTTCTAAAAGCACTTGCCTGAATACCACGAGTATTCCAGGTGGCAACTTTAAGGAAGCTCATGGTGGAGAGGAGAGGATGTGAAACTCTGTATTTGCTTTCTTGCCAAGAGTTACTTAAGGAGACAGAATACCACTTTTTGTGTGTGTGGCTGGAGCCAAGGTGGTTAGCCTAGCTTAATCAGTACATAGCAGGGGGAACAGAAAGGCTGGCTTTGTCCAAATAAAATATGCCTATCAGCACCTCTAAAGCTAATCACTTAACACATATCTTACTTGTAACAACACGGGGAGCTAGTGCTGTAATTATTTTTTGCCGAATAACTGACTAGTGTCCCTGCATCCAGTTGGCTAAGCTAACTAAGCTAATCATCCAGGCTCCAGGTTCCTTGAGCCAGTGCTGTCTTGTTGGTCTGGGACACACACACAGGTCATTTCTCATTACCTGCAAGTGCTAATTATGTGTAACCTGAGTTAGTGTAATTACAGCTACTAACTTTTACTAACCATTTCTCACTGGGATTTCATGTGTCATGTTAGTTAGAGTCAACAGATGTCTATCAATGCCTGTGGTGTCTAGTATAACATTTTTTGGAAATAAGAGGACAAGTGCTACACACAAATGTGCTGCTATGTACTGATTAAGCTAGGCTAACCACCCTGGCTCCAGCCACACACACAAAAAGTGGTATTCTGTCTCCTTAAGTAACTCTTGGCAATAAAGCAAATACAGAGTTTCACATCCTCTCAAATTATTTTTTCAAGAACACCCCCTGCCCACCCTCCACCCCCAAACATATGCATGCATGAATTTCTGGCAGTGACACCTTGTCATTCAGGGCTAATTATTACATTAGCATGTATGAAATTCCTGCTGTTGTGTGTTTGTATTAAACTTTATTTTTTAAAAATAACCTCAAGAGAGGGTTAAGAAATAAGGGTGTAAAACAGGCAAGAATAACTTTTAACAAAATAAGGCAAAAGGAAGTTGTGGAAATAATAGTGAAAAATAAACCAGAATAGCCTTTTTTAAAAGAGCTGTGCCTAGACACAGCACAGGGACAAGTTCTGTTCAGACTTGCCCGAAGCCTGCCCGAGATCTCAGGCCCAGTAACAGCAGACGTAAGAGATTTGTAATAGTGTAACTTGCCAGTATAAGGGGTTGGTCAAGAGGCGTAACCTGTGAAGGCCCAACAGTATAAATAAAGGAGCACAGGCCCTTACCAACTCAGAGTGTTTTTGGTGAACCTTGTGAACACTTCAAAACTGCTCTCCTTTATTTGACTGGCATTAAAGAACATTTTGCTGCTCTGACCTATGACCCCTGATGATTTTTTGGACACCAAAGAGACGTTTTTCCTGAGCTGATTTTTGGGATATCTAAAACTTCTTCAAATTGAGATCCAGAGATTTATTACTTCACAAGCAGGTATTTTACAGTGTTTGTTTTTTTTATGACATGACTTCATTTTTGTACCTGCAACCTACTTTTAATGAGACTTGAATTAAAAATGCATTTTGTCTGTCTCCACTCTTATTTATTTTATACACCAACAACTGTATAAGTCAGCAGTCCAACAGATTTTTGATCAAGTACGCTGATGCTACAGCTTTACTTTGCCTTTTAACTGACAAGGAGACAGGACACGGTCCTGGAGGAGTTTGTACAATGGTGCAAAGACTCTAATCTAATCCTCAACACTAATAAAACAAAAGAAATGTACATTGATTTTAGAAATAATTAATCACCAGCACAACCAACATTGAGGGTATTATGACATTCAGCATCCTCTGTTGGCATGGTGATGCTATTGCTGCCCAGAAAAACTTGCTCAGCAAAATTGTGAAAACAAAAGGCATTAAGCAAGACAGCCGTAGCGACATGTACAAAATCTGTTCCCTTTCAAAGATTGACATCCTGCTACTTCACCCACAACACCCCCTGTTTAGTGAGCTTCAGCCCCTTCCATCAGGCCGACGGCTTCGGGGCCCCCAGCTGCAAAAGTAACAGAGTGAGGATTTCCTTTATCCCATCAGTCATAGCACTCTATAACACACACGCAGCTGAAGGGGAACGGGTATGTATGTCTTGCACATAAAAACTCCTGATAGCAGTGCTATAGTCAGTGCTGCACAGTGGAAAGTATCATATCTCTGGGATGCATTGTGTCTTCTCCCACACTGAATCTCTGTACTCCATAAGCACTGCTGGACGGTGCTGTGTAGTAGTTTTTATTTCAGATTGCTTTATTCTTCTCACGTCGTTGTGGTAGATTCATTCAACATTTCTTTATTGCGCCTTGATGTCCAACCGCAGCCGCTGAAAACGGCGGTGGTACAGTGCTTTTATTCATGAATAAATTAATGTTACTTTAAAAAGCTAAAGCAGTGCTTTAAACACACCATTTAATAATTTAATTTACCAGTAGTATTTATTAATGTATTTAGTTCAGTTCAATTCAATATTTTTAACTTTTTTAGTGAAAATTTTAGTGAATTTCTAAACCATTGGTCTTTGGTTTCATACAGACAGACAAAAGCTGGCGTCTTATCTGTAGCCAGTGAAAATCACTAGCATATTTTAGTGTCTGTAGCTAGCTAATTACATAACATTAGCTCCACAGTATGTTACAAACTTTTTAATGTTTTCATTTTTAACCTGAGTAACCTGTATAGGACAAGGATAATGAGTATACATTTGATGGGTACATGCATTTGATATGTTGTATATATAAACGATGAAAATTAAAGCTCCATTTCCAGCCATAGGTTAGCATCCTCATCAGTTGATGATGCTGGTAGAAACCTTGTCAATAAGAAGCAGTATATTGTTCTTGTATTGCAGGATAGCTCAGTATTATTGTACAGCAAGCAGAGATGATTAATCATTAAGAATTATTATCAATTGTATTTTCAAACAATAAACAGCTGTTAGACCAGATTTACCACAGTTCAATCCATTCCTTACAATTAAGGTCCAGTGTTTTAGGTTTATGATAAACGTAGACGTGTGTGGGCTCTCGATAGAGTTCCAGTCAGAATAATGTTAAATGTCTTTCTGTGTTTTTAGGTTATAGCTCTTCCACAATTGGTAAAGGATTTCTTGAACAAATGAAACCTTGTGTTCACATGTTTCAAATGTAGCAAAAACAGCAAAAATACTTTCAACAGACCATTGTTATTATTTTTTATGCAAGTTGTGCTGAACTGAAACCCCAAATATTAAAGCTGCTGGTTCTGTCACGCAAAACATGCTGTAAGTCTGGAAATGGTGCTGTGCACCAGCAGGAGTGGATTGTTACAGAAGACATTGCTCAGGTTCTCTTCTTGTGATAATGATGCACTGAGTTTGGTGTTGGTTTGAGTTCATTTAGAAACGGAAACTAATAAAAATACTTCAGGGATGGGGATTATCATTCATTGTCCATCATGGTCTCAATTATATTCATCAATGAATCCAGATGAATCCAATCAGTTAGCTAAACTCCAAGCATGCCTTAAGGGCATAAAGACCTGGATGACCTGGATTTTCTGCTACTTAACTCAGACAAAACTGAAGTTATCATTTTTGGCCCTAAACACTTTAGAAACACATTATCTAATGATATAGCTACTCTAGATGGTATTACCCTGGCCTTCAGTACCACCGTAAGGAATCTGGGAGTCATCTTTGATCAGGATATGTCCTTCAACTCCCACATAAAACAAGTTTCAAGGACTGCCTTTTTTCACCTATGGACTTATGAGCTAACAGCACTTTAAACAGGGTTACTGGACTCTATGCACTTTACTGATGTTTAAAAAAAATCACTTTGGCACTGTATGCACTTTATTGTTAATGTAAATTACTGTTCTTTGTAAATTTTAATTATGTGAAATTCAATAAAGACCTTTTTAAAAAGAAAAAAGAAAAACAAATACTTGAGCAAAAGGACTTTAAATTCTATTCTGGATTTTGCAGGAAGCCAGTGCAGCAAAGCTAAAATGGGAGAAATATGATCTCTTTTTCTAGTTTTTGTCAGTACGCGTGCAGCTGCACTCTGGACCAGTTGGAGAGTCTTTAGAGACTTGTTGGGGCAGCCTGATAATAAGGAATTGCAATAATCCAGCCTAGAAGTAAGAAATGTGTGGACTAGTTTTTCTGCATCATTTTGAGACAGGATGTACCTGATTTTTGCAATGTTACGTAGGTGAAAAAAGGCAGTCCTTGAAACTTGTTTTATATGGGAGTTGAAGGACACATCCTGATCAAAGATGACTCCCAGATTCCTTACGGTGCTGCTGCAGGCCAGGGTAATACCATTATTATTTTGTTGGGTGGAGGAAATATATTTGCAAGGAAAAGGAGTTTGGATAGGATGAAGGTTTTGAGAATATTTACTCTTGATTTATAATTAGTGTCTTTGTTTTCCCATTTCTTTACCTCTTCTTTAATTTCACACAGTTTTTTCTCCCAGTTTCTTTCACTACATCCACTGTTACAGACGGTTAGACCAAGTATTTTAATTTCTTGTTTGACTTGTATATTATTGCTTTGTTTGTCACCATCAGCTCTGATCCAAACTCCTTCTCATTTGTTATGGTTTAATTTGGCTCCTGAAGCACTTTCATATAAAGCTAAAAGATTAGTTAAGACATTCATTTCTTCTTGATTTTTTTATGATGACTGTAATATCGTCAGCATATGCTATAGCTGTGACCTTGTGCGCGTTTCCTACATAAGTTCCCATAAAACTACTATTTTTAGTTATTTGTTTAATTAAAGGGCTGATTGCTAAAACATTAAAGAGCAGCACTCAGTGGGCAGCCCTGCTTCACACCTCTTTCAACCTCAAAAGATAGTCACTTCTGTTGTAATGGAGGCAGACATTTCAGAGACCGATATCTTAGAACATGGACAATAAAATGAAGCAGACTGACGCGACAGCCTCACCTTGCTTTGATCAATATCTCACTCCTAAAAAATCAAAAATGTCTCTCTAATAACACTCTAACTTGCAAAACACTGTTTCCCTCTCTCACATCCAAACGGTTAAAAAGCTTTAAAATGTTTCAATTTGGTTAATTTCCATCTGCAATAAGGATTAAAATAAATGTTGTATATCTAGGTATGTAGATCAGTACAAGTAGAAGACAAGCAGGCTTACAAACATTATTTTAGCAAACGTTAAATTAAATCATATTCATACAAGATCAATTAAGAATCAATTCAGCCCAAATTTACGTTTCAAAACGTAGATTTTAGTTGGATTTTATACCAAGGAAACTAGTAGAATTGTATATCAGCCAGCTGAGTTTTTCAATCAACTCTAGTCTATATCTATCTATCTATGATATGAAATGATATTGTGCTTAAAGACACAGCATAGAGGCTATAATGCTTAAAGAAATAATGTGTGGATATTTATATATGCATCTCTGAAGTCTTTTAGCTGATTAGAGTAAATTATTCTTCTGATGGGGAAAAATAAAATCCATTTTATTTCAGAGGAACTGAATAAATATGAGAATACAACGGTTATTTCAACTTAAAGCTATAATCAATATTTTCATATTCACCATGGATGTGTAAAACCAGCAGGAGTTATAGTAAACCTCCAAACTACAAAACAACTGGATTTAGTCATGAATCCTGAGTCTTATCTCTGTATATTTGTCATAGTAGAACATGCCTTTAGTTTTGTCTTTACACTTGTCAATGACTCTCTGTTCATTTCCTTCAGTTTGGGATGGGACATAGACCCTGCCTATGAGATAAATGTTTGGCTCACTTCGACTCACTTTTCAACCTTTAAGATCTTCAGAAATAAAGAAATGTATACATAACATGACAAAAGCTTGACAATAATAATATCTTTTAATGTAGTAATAGTGTACACAGACATCCCTCTGAATTTTTACATCATTTTGGTCAATTGTTGTCATAATGTTCAGATTATAGCAACCACAAAAAATCATTTGACAGTGAAAATACAGCAGGCATTTTATCTTTGAATCAGAATATGACACATGAGAAAAACATTAAAATTAGTCATATGTGCAAAGAAACCCCCGAATAAGCACAAATGGTTTAAGTTTAATAGGGGTCTAATAATGAATAAGACAAATTCACTTCAATACAATAAAAGAAATAAAAGTGCATTTAAGTGCTGGAGGTCCATTTTTAACAATATGCAATTCCCTTAAGGTACAATTTCCTGAGATAGAATGAACATTCTCTACACATTTAATTACACAAAATACTGGTAGTTTGTTTTGATATTTCCAAAAATTCAGCAAACATTTACAATACATTTGTCAAGACAATATACATGACATAAATACACGTTTTGTTTTTTTTATCTGCCCAAATGTTCAAACATCGTTTTAGCTACAACATGGCTCAGACATGGATAAATGACATGTTTTTAGTCACTGCATTAATCATATTGTAGCCCGGTTCCTGAGGTTAGGGCTGCAGGTTACTGATAGAGACTGCAGGCAGTGGCTGGAGGAGCAGATGGTTACTGTGGGCTGGAGGAGGAGGCTGGTTCTGTGGATGACTGGAAGAAGCTGTTAGTGGAGTTTGGCAGAACTTTCAGGTGGAGTGGGGCTCTTCAATTTTCTAGCAGAGGAAGTTGGTGTAGGTTCTGGCTGCAGCTCTCTGTCAGAATCTGCAGGTGGAGGCAGCAGTACAGGTAGCTTGCAGAAGCTGGAGGCTGGAGGTGGAGGTTTGGGCTGCATCTGTCTGCCAGTATCTGCAAGTGGAGGATTAAGATGAACTTTATTATTATCTCAGAGGGAAAGTTGTTTGCAGTGTGTGCACACAAAAATACACAAACTACACAGCACCATCTAGCAGTGCTCATGATGTACAAAGGTTCAATGTGAGAAGACACAATGCAGCCCAGAAATACGCACAATACAATACATTCCATGGTGCAGCACTAACTACAATACTGCTGTGAATGAGTTTTATGTGTAAGACATACACACCTGGTGTAGGTGGAGATTCAGACGGCAGCTCTCTGCCAGAACCTGCAGGTGGAGGGTAGTGCAGCTTGCTGGCAGATGTTGGAGGCTGGAGGCTGGGCTGGAACTGTTTGCTAGAATGTGCAGGTGGAGGCGGCAGTGCAGGTTGCTAGCAGAGGCTGGTGCTGGACACTGGAGGCTGGAGGTGGAGCTTTGGGCTGGAGCTGTCATAATCTGCAAGTGGAGGCAGATATTTCAGAGATTAGCTGGAAGCATCTGTTGGTGGAGGTTCAGGTTGCAACATTCTGCCACAACCTGTAGGTGGAAGAGGTGGTGCAGTTCTGCTGGTTGAGGCAGGAGGTGGAGGTTTTGGCTGGAGCTGACTGCTGGATTCTGCAAGTGGAGGGGGCAGTGCAGGTCACTGGACAAGGCTGCTGCTGAAGGTTGGGGCTGCAGCCATCACCTCCACCTGCAGGTTCTGGCAGGGTGCTGCACCCCAAATCTCCACCTGTAGCCTTTGCCAGCAACTTGCAGCTGTAGGTTGCTGGCAGAGGCTTTTGGTGGAGATTCAGGTTGTTATAGTCTATCAGAATCTGCAGGTGGAGGTGGCAGTGCAGCTTGCTGGCAGAGGCTGGAGGCTGAAGGCTGGAAGTGTCTGTCAGAACCTGCAAATGGAGGGGGTGAGACAGATTTCTGGCAGAGGCTGTAGGTGGGTGTTTGGCTGCAGCTGTCTGCCAGAATCTGCAGGTGGAGGCGGCAGTGCAGATTGCTGGCAGAGGCTGCAGGTGGAGGTTTGGGTTGCAGTTTTCTGCCAGAATCTGCAGGTGGAGTCGGTGGTGCAGATTGCTGGCAGAGGCTGCGGCTGGAGGTTCAGGTTGTTGTTCTTTGGAATTTGGCTGGAAGACGTTTTAGGTGGAGCATGTGTTTACAGCTATCTGCTGTCTGCAGGTGGAGGCTAGGACAGCAGATGGCTGGTGTCAGTTGGAGGCACAGTTTTGATCTGATGGAGGCTGAAACAGGCTATTGGTGGAGGATGAAACACGGCACTTTGGGTGGTTTGCAGAGGTTGGAGATGAAGCTGTAATTTTCTTAGGTTGAGACCCAGGCTGCAGCTGTCTGGCACAATCTGCAGGTGGAGGCGGTGGCTACAGGTTTGTGGCAGAGGCTGTAGGTGGAGGATTACACTGCAATTGTATGTGAGAATCTGCAGGTGGAGGAGGCAGTGCAGATATTGGCAGAGGCTGCAGGCGGAGGTTGGGTTGCAGTTGTCTGCCAGAATCTGCAGGTGGAGTCGGCGGTGCAGCTTGCTGGCAGAGGCTGGAGGCTGAAGGCTGGAGGTGTCTGTCAGAACCTGCAAATGGAGGGGGTGAGACAGATTTCTGGCAGAGGCTGTAGGTGGGTGTTTGGCTGCAGCTGTCTGCCAGAATCTACAGGTGGAGGCGGCAGTGCAGATTGCTGGCAGAGGCTGCAGGTGGAGGTTTGGGTTGCAGTTGTCTGCCAGAATCTACAGGTGGAGGCGGCAGTGCAGATTGCAAGCAGAGGCCACAGGTGGAGGTTCGGGTTGCAGTTGTCTGCCAGAATCTGCAGGTGGAGGAGGCAGTGCAGATACTGGCAGAGGCTGCAGACGGAGGTTTGGGTTGCAGTTGTCTGCCAGAATCTGCAGGTGGAGGCGGCAGTGCAGATCGCTGGCAGAGGCTGCTGGAGGTTCAGGTTGTTGTTTGGAATTTGGCTGGAATACGTGGTTTTAGGTGGAGCATGTGTTTACAGCTATCTGCTGTCTGCAGGTGGAGGCTAGGACAGCAGATGGCTGGTGTCAGTTGGAGGCACAGTTTTGATCTGATGGAGGCTGAAACAGGCTATTGGTGGAGGATGAAACACGGCACTTTGGGTGGTTTGTAGAGGTTGGAGATGAAGATGTCTGTAATTTTCTTCCAGAATCTGCAGGTGGAGCTTGAGCCTGCAGGTGGAGGCTGGAACAGCAGATGGAATCAGGTTGGATGTGTAGCTGGAAAAGAGTTCAGACAGAAGCTGCATTTACTGATGAAACAAGACAATTTTACCTGCTAAGAAAACTTAAAACTACAATATTATTTACAGATTTGATCTTATTGAACTATTCTAACGTCTTTAACTATTTACACACTACTGATACTTTCAGTTCAGTTTCGTTTCTTAGCCCTTTTTTTTGCTGGCTGCTCAGGCTCTGGTTCTCTTGAGATGTCAACATCAAAAAGGGGAGGATAGACTCCAACCCCATATGATACATCGACACTCTCAAGCCCGTCTTCATCGGCTGATGTCGTAATCGTGGGACGATTCAGCCTCTCCCACAGCTTCTGCTTGATACGACGGCCAAGCTCCAAAGTGTACGGACGCAACCGGCCGCTCTTGTATCTGTAAAGATATAAAGAAACAAACATTTAATAATCATGATATGTGGGATTAAAAAGCTTTTATAAATTGAAAAAATGACCAATAGATTTTAAGTGATAATAAAAATGTGACAAAGATTTAATTGAAAAAGTCATGATTTTTCACACATACTTCAGCATGTCATCTACCACTTCATGGTAGATCTGCTGGTACTCTTCTACTGAGCGGTTGTGTATCATCAGAGGGCCGTCATCTTGCAGGGGAGCAGTGGAGGGCCCGGGGCTGACGGGGGCCACATTAGAGACCGCTGGCAGGTCGGCAGGTGGGATGACGGACCGAGGGACCAAATCCAGAAACCCTGGCATGTCAGCAGCTGGGCTGGAGGGCCGAGGAGTGGACGCCAACGCCTCTGCGGGTTCAGCAGAAGGCTTGGAAGGACGGGCCACAGAGGTCCGCTTCCTCTTCTGGGGAGGTTTGGCAGCAGTAGCAGCGTGCTGGTGCTTCTGCTCCTGGGGAAGTTCAGCAGAGGATACTTTTTCAGTCTCACAAGGGAAAAATCTGTTAGATGCACTGATGAGGACTTTGGAAAAGTAACAAACCCTTCACAATTTACAGGAATTTAGAGGTATAACCCTTAGTTTATTCATGTCTGGATGCAAGAATAATTTAATTTCTTTGATTTTCTATCATTCTTAAATAGTAAATGGTATGTTTTGCAAGGCTTTAAACAAAGGAAAATTCAAAAGTCTAACCTGGTCATTCCTGCAGCATGGACAGTTACTCGGGGCACTTGCCCGGCGTGCAGAGATTCTTCTACTTCTCGAGTAGTTGTGGTCTTGCAGGGCAATGGACACATTACACTGCAACAATACACACGTTAGAACAAGGCTCCACAAGTACAGTAAATGCAACAAAAGGCACTGAGTAATGTGAATTTCATTTCACCATTTCTGCAAAAAATTGAACTTTCCCCCTCAAAATGAGGGAAAATTCTGTTCCCTAAAATTTGCCTATAAACTGAGCCATGAGACCCCAGAGAAAACATTATCTGCACTCTCTGTGCAGTGTGTACCCTTTTTCTGTGCTGCAGATTTGCAGTGGTAACCTGAATAAATGTATTTAATTAAGAATATGCAACTTGTAAGTACAAACATTAAATAGCAAAGGTCTTAAAAGCACATTGTGACACAGGGGTCTTCTTCAGGACAGAGCCTTAAATCAATATGTTGCCACACTGTCTGAAAATATAATGTCACATATCTGCTGGGAATTATATACTAACTTCAGGTACTTAAATTCAGCTGGGAGCTGGGTGATATTCATTCTCTTATTAGATATCTTAGATAATGACATTATTGTCAGTGAGACAGTGATTTTCGTTATTTTATGTGCATCTTTGTTCATTTTTAATGAATATACAGTATAAATGGAGCTGGTACAGTCCAGTACTGACAATGTGCATCACTGCCGTAAAATAACACGCACATGCGCAGGTGCTTCATTTTCCTGTAATTCATAGTTAATCCGAATTTGCCCTTCAACATATTGTTTTTATCATGTGACCCCGGGTTGGGGGAGTGTTCATGTCAGAGCCTTTTGGCAAAACATCAGTGATGTTTGAGGGCTCTGAAAGTCTCGACGGTAAAATACATTGAAAACACCACCGACTTTCAAAGTGTTCAAATCTCACATTTTCCATGATGGAAGTTTGTTTTCTCTTTCTCGTCAGTCTCAGTGAGTCTTTAGTCCTTAACAGGATGTAAAAAGTCCTCAGCAGAAGCGTTTATTTCGAAGAAATCGTCGAGTGAAAGTTGTGAAAAACTTTTCTTGACCGTTTGGTTTTGTTTGCGTTTGAATGAGGATCATATAGAAATGATGCACCTGGAGATAAAACATAGCAACCATGGAATCCTCAGCGTCCATTTTGTACACATCTGTTTTTACAGTCACATCTCACCTCTGTAATCTAAAGTGTTATCCAATCAACCTGCAAAAGGCCTGAGATCAAGTCCATATCTAACTATGAAGAAATGTTTAGATCTGACTCAGACTTTAGATCCTGTCATACTCTCCTCTATGGCAATACGTTTGGTTTCAGACTTAAGGCCTAAAGTATTTGAACAGCTCCTTATGTGATTACTATATCAGAGCAGGCTCCTGCCACATTTTAATATGACTAATAGGCTAAATTGCAAGATTTTTCAAGCAGGTTCTAGTCTGGGTTGCCACCTCTTGCGCTTTTTGCAGCCTTGTTGAGCCGCTGTCCGCTCTCACACCACCCAAACAAATCTCACGCCAAATAAGTCCCTCCTGGATAAAACATAGAGCTATATGGGTTTCATGGTCACACAGGACAACGTCTGATCGTCGGGCTTTTTCCCATCTCAGCGCAGACATTGGTCCATAAACATTACAGAGAGTGTAAAAGGCAATTTTAAATGGCTTTAATTGACCGAGGCGCACACACAGAGACCTCTCCAAAATCATAAAACACCTTTTTATGTATGTTACGTTTTGTCTGTTTTACTATCTCTACTATTTTACATATATTATAATGTCCGTCAAATTCAACTTTTGATGTGATGCAGAGTCTGTGACGGGTTACATTAATGAGTTTTACCAATAATGTGGTTCACTGAGCGTAATCCGTTTTTCCCCTTTTTTGCAGAAACGTCAATACTTCTGTTTGTTCCCTGCAATGTTTGTTAGTATTCTTTCCTTTAAGTTCATGAAATAGCCTACTTGTAGCTAATATACAGCAGCAGATACGTGCGTCTCCGAGACGTGCCATGCGCATTTTACGCACGTGGCACAGCACCGATCATTTCATTCCTTTTTTATCCCCCAAAAGGATCAGTGAGGATCTAACGTTAATTGATCTTCAGTACTTTTTCCACCTCAGACAGGCTTGCTGTTACACACTGATTCCAGGTTTATCCGGTAAAAACATTTGGAACATTTCTACTGAAGAAATCATTCCAATGAAAACTGTCCATAGTCACTTCTGTTGTAATGGAGGCAGACATTTCAGAGACCGATATCTTAGAACATGGACAATTAAAACCTCAACCTGAAGCAGACCTCACCTTGCTTTGATCAAAATCTCACTCCAAAATTCAAGTCTCTCTAATAACACTCTAACTTGTAAACTAGCTGCAGCCAGTTGATCAAAGTTGACAACAGAGCTACACTGTTTCCGTCTCTCGCATCCAAACGGTTAAAAAGCTTTACAATGTTTCAATTTGATTAATTTCCATCTGCAATAAGGATTAAAATAAATGTTGTATATCTAGGTATATAGATCAGTACAAGTAGAAGACAAGCAGGCTTACAAACATTATTTTAGCAAACGTTAAATTAAATCATATTCATACAAGATCAATTAAGAATCAATTCAGCCCAAATTTACGTTTCAAAATGTAGATTTTAGTTGGATTTTATACCAAGGAAACTAGTAGAATTGTATATCAGCCAGCTGAGTTTTTCAATCAACTCTAGTCTATATCTAATTATCATATTCATTTGTCGTATCATATGACAAATCTGTTCTCTTTAATTCTTTTAAATAACTAGTTATCATATAACTAATTAGCTTTTGTATATATAGTGGAAAATATACCTAAAATTTACTCCATTTATTTTAATGATATTAAATGATATTGTGCTAAAAGACACAGCATAGAGGCTATAATGCTTAAAGAAATAATGTGTGGATATTTATATATGCATCTCTGAAGTCTTTTAGCTGATTAGAGTAAATTATTCTTCTGATGGGGAAAAATAAAATCCATTTTATTTCAGAGGAACTGAATAAATATGAGAATACAACAGTTATTTCAACTTAAAGCAGCTATAATCAACATTTGACAGTGAAAATACAGCATTTTATTTTATTTTTGAATCAGAAGATGACACATGAGAAAAACCCAGAATAAGTAAAAATGGTTTAAGTTTAATAGGGGTCTAATAATGAATAAGGCAAATTCACTTCAATACAATAAAAGAAATAAAGGTGCATTTAAGTGCTGGAGGTCCATTTTTAACAATATGCAATTCCCTTAAGGTACCCTTCCCTGAGATAGAGTGAAAATTCTCTACACATTTAATTACAAAAAATACTGGTAGTTTGTTTTGATATTTCCAAAAATTCAGCAACACTTACAATACATTTGCCAAAACAATATACATGACATAAATACATAAATACCCGTTTTTGTTTTTTTTTCTTTTGCTGTGAATGAGTTTTATGTGCAAGACATACATACCTGGTGTAGGTGTAGGTGGAGATTCAGTCTGCAGCTCTCTGCCAGAACCTGCAGGTGGAGGGTGATGCAGCTTGCTGGCAGATGTTGGAGGCTGGAGGCTGGGCTGGAACTGTCTGCTAGAATCTGCAGGTGGAGGCGGCAGTGCAGGTTGCTGGCAGAGGCTGGTGCTGGACACCGGAGGCTGGAGGTGGAGGTTTGGGCTGGAGCTGTCATAATCTGCAGGTGGAAGCAGATATTTCAGAGATGAGCTGGAAGCATCTGTTGGTGGAGGTTCAGGTTGCAACATTCTGCCACAACCTGTAGGTGGAGGAGGTGGTGCAGTTTGCTGGTTGAGGTAGGAGATGGAGGTTTGGTCTGGAGCTGTCTGCTGGATTCTGCAGGTGGAGGGGGTGGTGCAGGTCACTGGAAGAGGCTGCTGCTGAAGGTTACAATACATTCCATGGTGCAGCACTAACTACAATACTAATGCTGTGAATGAGTTTTATGTGCAAGACATACACACCTGGTGTAGATGTAGGTGGAGTTTCAGTCTGCAGCACCCTGTCAGAACCTCCAGGTGGAGGCGATGGCTGCATCCCAAATCTCCACCTGTAGCCTTTGCCAGCAACTTGCAGATGTAGACGGCAGCTGCAGGTTGCTGGCAAAGGCTACAGGTGGAGATTCAGGTTGATACAGTCTATCAGAATCTGCAGGTGGAGGTGGCAGTGCAGATTGCTAACAGAGGCTGCAGGTGGAGGTTTGGGTTGCAATTGTCTGCCAGAATCTGCAGGTGGAGGCGGTGGTGCAGATTGCTGGCAGAGGTTGTAGGTGGAGGTTCAGGTTGTTGTTTGGAATCTTTTTGGAAAAAATGAGGAGAGTCGCAGCAAGAGATTCAGAGTGTGGAAGGAATTTGACAGACTCAGAAGAAGAGTCACTGTCCAGAGGAACCAAGAGGAAGTCTAGAGAAAAGGACGATGAAGATGAGGAGAGCACTGGCAGCAAACGTTTCAGATGGTGGGATGAGTTTGATTCCAGCGACTCTGAAGAAGACTCACTGCCTGGGAGCTCTAGCAAGAGGGGAAGCAATGAGCAGTATGAAGAAGTGTGAAAAGTGTCGACACCTTCTACAAACAAATAAAATCCCATGTACTCCAAGCTCACAAACCAAATGCAAGAAAAAGCAACAGACAGATGGAACCATTAACAAATCACCAGCCCACTCTTAGCCCCCATCAGATGAAAAGGTGTAAAATGATACAAGATACAACTAAATATCTGTTGCTGACATGCCAACTGATGGTGGGATGGTACAAAAGAGATGTGCCATCCTGAAATGTTTAAAAGTGAACACGAACAGATGCAATTAAATCTTTAAGATACAAGATTTACAGAGACACTTATAATAATGACATGCATGTAAGAAGAATTTGGAAGTTTGGACACGTTTGTAGAGTCTGGGGTCCTCAACCTGAACATCTAACCATTATGATGTATACTGGTACATTTTGTTATGTGATTTGGCAGTTGTAGCAGGAAATATTAGCTGCAGCTTTGCAGTCTTGTGTTTACTTTAAAATGTTTCCAAGATATTGTTGGTTAAATAGCACCACACCACTTAATGTAAAGCAACAGTAATTCCACAAGATGGCACTGTTTCACTTCCCTTCACATACATGATTCTGCCCTATATTTGTAACATCACTGCATCCTCATTTGATCACACAAATTTTGTCTTGTTTGTGATTGTTTGCTGCATAACTTTCAGCCTCTGAAATGTGAACTCGTTGATGAGGCTGGCCCTACCTGCCATGATACTCATTAAGCCACACATGGGTCCTCATCAGATTTATTATGTAGTTGTATATTTTGTCTGAACATACATGTCAGAGACTGTTCCTCATATTTATTACTTTCCTACCACCTTCAACCAGTCTATAGCTGACATCATGATATCCAACTGTTGACCCACACTGGACTAGAACAACCTCCACACTTTTCTCTACAACCTTGAGACTACACATCATTTAGTCCTGAAGTTCTATGGCAAAATTCAATCATCCCACATATTTGGTAAGAACAGCTATGACATGATGGTTTTCTCACAAATTTCACTTGATCCTCTGTATTTTGGGCTTGCGTCTGAGGTGGTGAGAGAAGGAGTGAGAAAAATAGGGTGTGTGTCTATCAATCTATGAGTCTTTTTTTTAACCTTTATTTATTCATGGGAGTTTCTCTGACAGCAATGCTTTGAAAACCTTTCAGGAATGCCCTGATCACATTCACACAGTTGCACATTCATACCTGGAAGCTGCTGAGACAACCACAGTTTGATCTGCCAGCCACTCAGCAGCTACTGGAGAAGTTGAGGTTAAATGCCTTGCGCAAGGGCACCTCAGTGGTGGTAATGAAGTAGGAGGAAGCATCTGCTGTCCAGATTTATCCTGTAGGTCTGGGGGATTGAACCAGCGACCCTCCGGTCACAAGTTGTGCATGGGATCATGTGTGTATAGGCAAAGGTCATTGCTTGTTTTGTTGAGGCACATCTGTATACACTCTGTGCATCTTTAAAAAATAAATAAATGTAAAAAAAAATGTCAAACTTCTACTTCCAGGGGTGTAATGTTTTCTGGTACTTGAATATTTACACTTTATACGTACTCCACTACATTTTAGAGGGAAAAATTATACTTTTAACTCTATAAGTTACTGACTAGCTACTTAAATTAAAATTTCACACACAAAATATGATACATTATAAAATATGATGCATTGTTATCAAACTATCCAATAAGTATATAAAGTAGTTAAAATCAGCTCGACCTTGGCATCAACATTAAAGGCCTAATTGCACATTTATGCATCAGTAATAATAATCCAGTTATATAATATATATTATAAAAAATTTGACAAGGGCCATAGTGCTGCATAATGAGCACTTAAGTACATTTTTACTGATGATACTTCTGTAGCCTGTAACCTGAATACTTTTCTCATCACTTTAACCTTCCTCTTGTGTTGGGGTCGGCACCGACCCGTTTTAGTTTTAGAACGCATAAAAGAATCACTTAAAATTTGTTTATTGCATCAAGGCTTTTTGACTTTGTCAGGAACCTTGATTTCAACAAAATTAAACTAAAAAAATTTTTTTCACTACATTATAAAATGCTCTGGTTGAAATTATGTCCTTTGTGGTGTTAGGGTCGGTTTTGACCCTGTTCTAAAAAAAGGATTATAAAGCAATAATTAGAGCCAAAATTGAAATCATCAGTGCACTGTCAGCCAACACACTGACAGCCACCTCCTCTCCCAATCATGTGAGCTTCAGGGGATGCTCATTTGTCCAGTATAGCTGCAAAAAAACTAAACAAACAAAGACGGGAATGTCCAGACATGTCATTTGACTTGCAGAGGGCACATCTCTAATTTGCAGCATGAAAAAATGAAAAGAATATTTACGGTGAGCCAAGTTCTAGATAACATTTTTGGAGAAAATGAGGGAGAAGACACAGATCAGCATAGCGATGCAGAGGAGCAAGTTTCTGAGGAAGAGGACAATGTGGAGTACCAGCCAGAAGACACAGACACATCTGAGTCTGATGAGGAGGTCACTGGTGCTGAGGCTGCTCCTGCTGATCACCTAATTCATTGAAAGTCTCTAATGACTGTTATGTGTCCATAGTTGTGCCAGATTACATTTAACATTCTCTTAACATTATCCCTGGAAACAGGATCCATACGTCTCATTGCTTTCTGTACACAGGTGGCCGGTCCAAGTAGTCTCACTTGTAGGTCTGCATGTCTCTCACTCACACAGGCTCACACACACACACAAGCATGTTCTTGCACACAGAGACTTTTACTCTGATTTAGCTTTCTAATAGTTTTGAAAGTAGTAATTGATTTCTATTGATTTCTATTGGTTTGATTTGTTTGATTGGTTGTTGTTTGTTTGAACTTGCAAATCAATATTTTGTGTGTTGTGTGACCTGTTTTGTGCTTCAATGTGTTTATATTAAGTTCTATTGCTGACAAAAATAATTTTTTTTTTGCATTTTCTTGAAGAAAATATATATGGGTCCAGAGACCCACACCAAAAATATTAAACCCAACATTTTCATGGTTTCAGCAGAATCGACGCTTCCTATTGGTGCTCTGGGTAGATATGGGCGGGGCTAAACAAGTGCCTTTACCAAAACAAGCAGCGTGCGTGCACCGACACGAGCTAGGAGGAGCTGACAGCGAGGAAAAGTTTGACCAGTCAGAAAACGAATGGACCGACAAACACGAACCTAAATTAACCACAGAGACACAGCTGGGGCGTCAGGTAGGGAAGTGTCACCGCATACAGCTGATACTGCAAATTCAAAACTTCTTACCTCAAACTTTTTTGCGTGAAACAACAAGCTGTAGTAGACAAGCCCATACCTGAAGCTGTTACCTTTGATTTTTGCCATAAATACGTTGTGTTTCTTTCGTGGTATTTGTTCCTGGCCTTCACAGAATGACCTTACAACATTTTAGCTCAAGGCCTGAAGTAGCATGGGACAGAAAAACACAATAAGACACAATGGAAAAGGACGTGGTCTCATTCAGTCGTCTCATTTAGCCTATAAATTATGACAACCATAAAGATGCTATTGCAGGTGTAGGGAAGTGCATGGAAAAGTCTCCAATCCTATAAAGCAGAGGCAACAAAACAGTAAAACAGGAGAGAGGTTAAAGCTCCAAACTCACCAGATTTACTCAACACTCTCCATTGTGAGCTTCACAGAGCTGGTATTTATGACAGGGCTTTCATTTGCTTGTATCCAGGCCCACCAAACGATATCAGTTAACCTTGGACTACTGCTGAGAAATGGAAAAAGGGGAACCGCATTCCCGCATTATGTTCCTATATATTCAGAGTTATGGGGCATGCACTCTGCACCACAATGAACTGAAGCCTTTTCTGTTAATTCCATTGGTATTGCAGGGTATCAAACCTCAGTACTTTTCTGACATTGGATGTCTATTGAGATTTGTCAAATTGTTGATTTGTTTCTATGATCATGGTAGTAGATAGTACCTGCTTCATCCCTAATGAAGTGGACAGTTTCCACACAGCTCAGGGCTGGGTATGGCAGCATATGAGGTCAAAGTATCATCCTACTCCGTAGTCAGGTCTTTGTATTTATTGAAAGATCTTCCCTACAAGTTTAATTGAATTGATGCTTGACACCAAGAGAAATGAGTTAGATGTTTTCATGTTTACTTTGCAGAGCGAATGATGTTTTTTTTGTTTTTTTTGTACGCATGTCTGTGTTTCACCCACTAGGCCGACTGTTAGAGGTTGATGATGGACTCCCACAGTGAGACCAAAAAGATGAGCTCTTACCTCCCCTGCAACCCCTCCTATGAAGAGACCCAGACAAATGGCTGCCAGGCCCCACCCAAAGGCCCAGGTACACACACAATAACATGTTGTACTTGATGTGAGTACAAGTTTAAGTCATAGGTGTGTCAATAGTTTTTTAAAGCGATTATATATGACTTCATTTAAATATTTATAGAGGGTATACCTGCCTGGTATAGGTACAATAGGGCTCATCCCTACAGCTTACATTCCCCTGGCTTCCCCTGGAGTCTCCATAACCACTTGAATCTAATATAAATATTGGTTGTGCTTTTAATCAGTATTTGTTAAACGCTAACCTGGGGTCTGTTCCATACAGATAACTTTCCAAGTGAAACCCCCTGTAAGTCTGGAACTTGGACTGACGTAAAAAGTCCTGCCCTGTGTTTTGATCAGCAAAGTTATCCAGATAACTGAGTAAACCCGCTTGTTACAACAAGTGTATGAATTTCCAGGACCATGTGCAACTTCTTCACATCGACTGACACGGATTAATGATGAAGCTGAAGGCTTGTTTATAACTGTTTTTATGACTCGTGTGTCTCGGTCACCGTGCCCTTATTGGCTTGATACCGAAACGTGACATCACGTGACTCAAACTATCTGTCAAGTTATATTGTAAGTGTAATTTGATTAGGTTGAACCTCTAATTAATAAAGTAACTTAAAACATGTACATATTTCCAATTGTAAAAAAAGGTCATGGATCCAGTGTAAGACTAGAGTTAGTAAAACCTTCTGCAGATAATTTCTCTGTGCAACACCCAGAAGTCAACAGAAAAGGTGAATTTTTTTTCTTTTTTTTTTGATGATTGTATAGAAACATTAAATCTGACTCAGTGTTTGCAAAACTTGCACAGCACCACAGCTGCTGAAGTGTGATACTGCCAGATTTGTGCTTGATTGGGATGCATGAAAATACAAATATGATGTGAAACACTTTGCTTTAATTGTACTGGCTCTGGCTCAATTGGACTTTATTGGTATTGTAAATTAAAACTGCTATAACCTTGGCAGGTCATGGCAGGACGAACAACATTTCTCAATAACTGAGTATGCAGTGACTTCGCAACCATGATAAACGTGTGAGACCAGCTTTACAATGTGAATGCCGTTGTACCAATGTCTCCACTCACTGCTAAGAAGAAGTAAGGTGTAGTTAAAATGTCATGATACCTTACATATAGAATAAAGATCCTAATCAGTCCCAGTCTGTAAAGTAAGGAGAAAAAATAGCGGTGGTAAATTGATGCTTTGTGTCAGCTGGTATCCTGAGTTTAAGAAATCAGGATCAGGATTGAAACAGTGGGAAGCTCTTATAGTTATATAGCTCTTATATAGTGTGGAATATGCCTGATTTATATTATATAAAACCAATTTTAAATATTTCTGGAAGAAACTTGAGATAGGAACTACAATCACATTACAGTAGCTAAAAATCCTGTTACAAGATCAGTACAGTCCAACATGATGAAATATTATAACCCTGTTATTAGATAATGTCACTTATGGAGGACTGAGAAAGGTGGTACAGTGCAGCCATCAAAGCAAATAACTTTATAGGACCCTGCAGTTTGCAGCTGCGCCTCTTGTTTTTCTTGTATGTTGTGCAATAATAATTGAATTAGAACAAAAAGAAAAGGGAAAAAATAGGGTGATTGCATTTATATGTTAGCACATAAGTGAACAGCCAATTATAAAAGCCTCTGCTGGTTTAGATAATGACCATAATTACAGTGTGGTGTCCTGATAGCTGTTCAAGGAATTTAACAGCAATACTGTACTGTACAGTATAACAAAGTGATAACAGTGACGTTTACAACTACTCATAACTATATCATATAAAATATCATATATATTGAAAGTGGTGGAAAACAATTCTTTGAAAAGTGTGTTTTCTTTTTTTGTTTGTTTTTAGAATTCCTGTGATTTATTGATGCAATCTGGCCCACGCTCAAACACAGAATGAAGTCCGTTTTAATCTTGGTTTCTTTGCTGTGGCCAAGGACTAGACACAACACGGCGTTATAACATATTTAATGTTTTGTTTAATTTATATAATGGTTTATATAGTGCTCAATGTGGAACAACCTACTGCACAATGTCAACAAAACCAAGGAGCTGATTGTTGATTTTAGAAAAAAGGAGGCAAAGACACACACCGCTGTCTACATCAGTGGAGCTGAGGTGGAGCAGGTGAGCAGTTTTAAGTTACTGGGAATCAGCATCACAGAGAACCTGTCATGGACATCACACATCTCCACCCTATGGTATTACCCTGGCCTTCAGCACCACCGTAAGGAATCTGGGAGTCATCTTTGATCAGGATATGTCCTTCAACTCCTGCATAAAACAAGTTTCAAGGACGGCCTTTTTTCACCTACGTAACATTGCAAAAATCAGGTACATCCTGTCTCAAAATGATGCAGAAAAACTAGTCCACACATTTCTTACTTCTAGGCTGGATTATTGCAATTCCTTATTATCAGGCTGCCCCAACAAGTCTCTAAAGACTCTCCAACTGGTCCAGAGTGCAGCTGCACGTGTACTGACAAAAACTAGAAAAAGAGATCATATTTCTCCCATTTTAGCTTTGCTGCACTGGCTTCCTGTAAAATCCAGAATAGAATTTAAAGTCCTTTTCATCACCTACAAAGCTCTTAATGGTCAGACACCATCGTATCTTAAAGAGCTCATAGTACCCTATTACCCCACTATAACACTGAGCTCCCAGAAGGCAGACTTACTTACTTGTGGTTCCTAAAGTCTCCAAAAGTAGAATAGGAGGCAGACTTCAGCTGTCAGGCTCCTCTCCTGTTCAACCATCTTCCAGATTTGGTCTGGGGGGCAGACAGCCTCTCTACGTTTAAGAGTAGGCTTAAAATATTCCTTTTTGATAAAGCTCATAGTTAGGGCTCCATGGTCTGGCAACAGACCACAGAGTTAAGATCCATGGGAATGAAGTCACAAGAATATCAACGTCCACTCAGAGACAGAATTTATATTAGTAAGATTAAACAATTCAGGTTGGATGAAGAACACTCATATAAAACTTATTTAATGGCAACTATCTTCAGTTAGTCCACAGAAGCACATAAATAAAATAGATTAGTGGAATAAGTGTTAAAGAAAATTTGTCAACCTTTCATGTAAATGCAGTCTGCAGATTTTGTACCAAAATTCTGTTATAGCTACATTTTATATTTACAATCAGTTTACAACACGTACTGGGAGCAGCGCAGAGACCCTGGCTTCAGTAAAATGGACTTCTCTGTGTTGTGGTGACCTCTGGATTTAACCAAACCTCTCCACTACAACTTCTCATAGAGAGGGAAGTATAAAACTGACCGGAGACCAGCCTCGAAGTGTCCTGACCTGGTTAACATGAATCACTCAATGTCATGGTAATCAAACCAATATGGACTTCCTGCTTCCTCTTTTAGGACTTGTGTTAGTTTTGTTTCCATTTATTATGTTTATCCTTTAGGGTACATTTTTCTCTTGTCATTATCACAGTTGTTATTTACATGGTGTCGGTGTCAGACTAAAGATTTATATCATTATGTTCTGTTGCATCTCAGCATTTACCAAAGTGCCTTTTATTGCAGTGCTGCACTCAATCAACTGCTGTAGCAGTTATGCAAAAACACTTTTATTTAGAGACTTTAAAAACTGCTCTTTTGGATGATGTCAGTATGGACTACTGGAGAGAAAAGGATCAGGGATGAAAGTGAACTTTTTCAAAAGGTCAAAAGTTGCTCAAGTATTTGTTTATCCAGTCAACATCATGACTCCAGGGTCACAACCTTGTGATCACATGTTCTCTTTATAAAAGAGTGACTTCAGCCTTTCAGTATGCTGCCTTGTTATAATCATGTCATGACTGTCAGGGACTGTGGATACAATTTATCACTGAGGTAAACAGCAATAATACTCCACATTCAAAGAAGGTAATAAACTGTACAATGAATGGACAAGTTATGCTGCGTCACACTGTGTTTGTTTTTGTATGAGTGAGGGTTAAGCCACAATTTTGGTTGGTTGTTAGTTTCTGTCATTACTAAAAAATGAGAAAGTCTCTCCAAAAG
Organism: Scomberomorus guttatus; assembly: GCA_038419695.1. Lineage (NCBI taxonomy): Eukaryota > Metazoa > Chordata > Actinopteri > Scombriformes > Scombridae > Scomberomorus > Scomberomorus guttatus. The sequence continues at coordinate 18,016,722 of CM076461.1, forward strand.
GTAATGATCACCAACTATCACTCCTTTGAAATGATTTTAAGTGAAAGATACTGTAAGAATTGTGATATTAGGATTGGATTTAATAGTAAAGCAACACAGAAAACCAGCATATAAAGGAACCACCTTGCTACTTTCCCAAAAATTGATCACTGTTGAAATTAAATTGTTGTTGAACACCAGTCAAGACAATTAAAAGCACTGAAAGAGATAATATTACCTTACTAAATAATTGAATGATGACAAATATATAAACAGAACATTTAGTTAGATTTTTTATTACTTAGGCCAATTATTTTAGGTCAGTTGTGCAGTGGCTGTAGTCTATCCCAGCTGACTTTAAGCTGTGTGATAGACTGGCAACTTGTTCATGATTGTACACTCTGAACAGGTCGCCAGTCTATCACATATAGACTGACAACCAATCACATACGCATTCACAACTATGGGGCAATTTAGTGAGGCCAATTAACCTAATCTGCATGTCTTTGGGACAGTAGGAGGAAACCGGAGCACCCGGAGAAAACCTACCTGGCACGGGGAGAACATGCAAACTCCACACAGAAAGACTCCAGCAGGTTCTTGTTAAAATCTGCTAAAATCTGCTTCCTGTTAGGTAACAGTGCTAACCACTGCACCTCCGTGCCAGCCTAAGGACCACTACCGCACCATTTTCTTAAGGATCTTCTCCAGTGGGGTCCTGTCTTTCACTGGGATCACCTTATTCCACAGGCCGGTAAACTCCTTCTGGTGGACAAGACTCTGGAGCATCTTATGTCCGTATTGCCTGTACAGAAATACATTTCTCAGTTAGCATTTCAGAGTATGAACAGAAAGATATAAGACTAAGACTGAAAGACATTTTTCACAAGAACCACTAACATTAGATCATGCAAAACTTAGTTACCCACCTGACTTCTGGTGCAGCATCCAAAGACATTTTACCAACAGCAGACAGGAAACGCTCTGCAAAGGTCTTCCCTCCTGTCATGATGTGGTCCTCCCCGACAATTTCTCCCAGCTGGTGGAGGTGCTGGGCTGTGCTCCCCCTCACTGCAGCACAAAGATGACTGAGAAAGAACAAAGACAGACAGGGAAATGTGAGAATAATCCTGCGACTATGTTTCATTTCATTTACTTTAAATGTTGCTTGTACTACACTTCCTACTAAATTCTGATCACTGTATCTCCTCTTACCTCAGCCCTGTGTTGAGTAGAGCAGGAATGACTCTTCCAGGACTGCACCCGTCCACCAGCGCATCCAAGGCGAGGTTGGCGTGCTGGTGAATGAAGCTGTTGGTTGTCGATGCCAGCTTCTGCAGCAGGGTGCGTCCTGTCCTCTCTGCCTCTGGGTCCATGGCTTTCCCCAGGTTGATGTGGAGTTCAGCTATTGTCTCCATGGCAGCACACGCCACACTAGACCGCAGATTGTTCACCTAGATAAAAAGAAAGAACATCAGTCAGTACTTCTGCGTGCACAGTAAAGGTAGATGCACTTGTAAAAAAATGAGAACTCTTGTAACACAAAGACAAACAGAGACAAAGAGGAAAATGTCTACGCTACCTCTTCTACGACGGCCAGGCAGACTTCATGCAGTTTAGTCTGCGGAAGTTGTGGATGGTGTTTGATGAGAGCTTGAACTGATTTCAGTCCATCCATTTTCTTCATCCTGTATTTAGATGACAAACATTTTTGAAAAGTGTTAATCATTGCTTCAGAAACAAATGCTGCTGAATAAACTGTTTAAAATCTTTCTCTACACTTCTGTAGTGTCGGTGTCTTACCAGTCATCCGATTTGAGCTGCTCGAAGCAGAGGGAGAGGCTCTCTGCAGGCATGGCCAGAGGCTGGAGCTCATCCTTGTCAGCCTTTAGGGGGCGGAGGTTTGTCCTGCGACGAGGTTCCCTCTTGGGTGGGGCAGCTTTTGGTGGAGGTGCTGGAACAGCAGGTGTCTTTGCAGCAGTCTTTCTGGGAGCTGCTGGGGGTCGAGGTGAAGGGAGGCTGACGAGCTGGAATTTTTTTACAAACTCCTCAACCTTTCCTTTATGCGACCTTAACCTGCATCCATCAGCTACCTCCTTGTCTGTTTAGATTGAAAAGAAAATATTTATTATGACTGAAATTTCCACCTGTTTTCTGTTATCACATCTTCACCTATTTCCATTCAAGCTTGCATAATGTTAGTCATTATCACTAAAACAGTATAAACTTACATTGTCCACCGTGGTTTGCAGACAACACCGGGAGACGAGAATGTCTCCTGGTTGCTGGAGCTGCTGTGGGGGGAGGAGTAGGGGTGAAGGGGCACATGTGTGGAATAGCCCTCAGCTCCGTGGGAGTGTGTGTGTCCACAGAGCTGAGGCTGTCCACGGAGCAGATGGAGCTGACTGAGCTTGGCCTCCTGAACTGAACTGAATTGTTCTCTGCACTTTCCTCCAACGTCTGGTTGGTGCTGGTCCTCTGGCTGCTGTTTCTCTGCACAATCGGGGGTAGCCTGATCCTCCTTCCTCGCTGAGAGGATCCAGGGCTCCTTCTCGGTACAGCTGGGGGCTGAGGTGAGGGGAGGGTGTCATGCTGGTTGGAGATTCTCAGTCTCTTCAACACAGCATCGCCGATGGCTTTCTGTGATGCCCACAGCCTTTCTGCGCTTTCAATCAGCACAGCCGTGCGAAACATTTGAGGATTTTGGTTGGCCAGGGTGATGGACTGACAGTCGAAGCCACATCCTCTCCTGTGGCTCTCAGGTGCCTGTGAAAAAAAGTATACATTGAGTCATTGGGAATAGTTACACAGTTGAATTATATTATATTATATTAAATGGTAATCTAAATTTGATATACTTTATTACTATACCATTGCATACTACATTTCATCATACCACACTACACTATGTCACTTGGCACAGTAATCTAAGGAAACTACACTTATGCTTAAAACTTTGGCACATAATGCACAAAGGTTGAATAAAATATTGTACTGTGTAAAGCTTTCTAATTTCCTAATCTGTTATTGTATTCTGATATATAACCTTGTTGTAGACATGAATGTCTGAAAAATCAATTATGTCATGTATCTATGAACAGAAGGAGATTGACAGAGTTGGTTACTTACATTGTGATCAGTGAAGTTGTTCTGCTGTTGCAGGAAGGTGTTTGATGTCTTTCGGTTAGCCATGAGTAACAGAAAGATAACTGGAACGAAATCGCCAACAAGAGTATCAGAACGATAACTGGGACGCAATTGTAGACGTAATCAAAACTGTGAGTAGTGGCTCTCAACAGGTTCAACGGTCATCTGACAGGATCTGGATTCTCACTTTATCACTCAACAGTCTGATATAGACCTGATGTCTCAAAGGAACCCAGGAACATTCTAATGATGTCATAAAGGAACCCAGGAACATTCTAATGTTGGCATGGGCACTAAAATGGACTGTTGGTGATCACCAAAAAAATGTTCAGTTTGACAATCATGACGTGTAAAAGTACATTTTATTGAAAAAATGTTTGGACAAAATAGTGCTCCCTCATCTCTGTCATCAAAATGTGGCCTAAATCTAGATCAGCATCATCTTTAACATCTTTCTGTGTGTTTAGGTCATATTTCTTTGTGCATGATTAACTGCACAAATAAACCATATTGACATTTTGAGTGACCAACAAAGTCAAATTTATGACCATATCTCATTATAAGGCAATACATTAACACATTTTGCATCACCTGTATGCATTCTTCGCTTCAAATTGCTTGGAAATGTTATTGAGATATAAACAGGGTTATATGGCTTCTTTTTACTTCTCCTGCTTAGTGCAGGAAATCTTTGTTGCCTTCTGTCTGCTGAAACCTTAAATAACCCCTCCAGGCATGTTTGAAGACATCAAATTAATCTGCTTTGAATCTACTCTTTCGAAGCAGAATCTACTCTGACATCTACTCTTTATTCCTCATTGAAAAATACAGAATCTATTAATATGTAAATATTTTAATTTCTTCATCACAAGATGTCCAACAGAAAAGTCCATTCTCAGTGTATGTGCACTGGAGGCTCCAAGTGTCCACATGACTACTTGCTATGTCACAAACCCTGCTCATAATGTTAGGTTCATACCTTAAACTGAGATTTAAGGTGAGCACAGAGAAACTTTCCACTCTCAGCAGATCAATGTGAAAACAGCCTTCTAGTGTCAAACTCTGCACAGACATCATTCTGCACAGTGACGCTCAAACAACGGTGTAGATTTGGTTTGATCTTTGGTTGGGACATTTTTTGTCAGATTGCTAAAATAAACACTTGTGTAAGTACACTTGCTCTCTATCTCTCTTTTCTTGTTCATATGTGCACATGTGCACAAATACACACACATCAGCCTTTAAAATATAACCAAGTTGAGTGAAAGTTAATTTGAGGCAGAAAAAAGTGACTAGTTATAGGCTGCAAGGAGAAAACTGCCTGATACTGGTTGTATTGGCCCTTTAGAGGTTTTTCGGGTTTATCTGGAACATAAAGCAGGAAAAATATGCTTACTCATTAGAATGATTGCAAAGGGGATCAATTTCTTTACGTCATATGTAACTTACATCCATCAAGTCATGTTAATCCGAGTCTTGTATCCAAATATAAACGATAGTAGTCATACCAAATACATATGAACATAGGTAACTTTTAGGATAAAGTTGTATCTATATTTTGCACTTTATAACAGTTTGATCCAGATAACAGCTTAAACAGGCTGTGAACGGACGGCAATCAGTTTCTGGGGGACGATCAATAACTTGAATTGATTCATAGGACCAAGGACAGGGCCCACACAGGTGTCTGCTTCAGATGTTTTTGTTCTGGTCTGTTAAAAACATGGTACTGCGCTCTCACACGTCAAATCACTTTTTAGCAGCACATTTGTGTGTAGCACTTGTACAGTGCTTTTATTCATGAATAAATAAATGTTACTTAAAAAAGTTAAAGACTAAAACAGTTCTTTTTACACATAATTTAATAATTTAATTAACAGTGGTATTTATTAATGTATTTAGTTCAGTTCAATTCAATATTTCTAACTTTGTCTGAAAACCTTTTACTACCTTTTGTCACTTTTGGGGCTCTGTACATATGCAAATATTATGCAGTTTAATGATGACAGTGTCAGATTTACCACTCCAACATTTTAGTGAATTACTAAACCATTGGTCTTTGGTTTCACACAGACAGACAAAAGCTGGCGTCTTATCTGTAGCTGCTGAAAATCACTAGCAGATTTTGGTAGCTGTAGCTAGCTAATTATGTGACGTTAGCTTCACGTATTGGACTTTTAAATATATTTTTATTTTTAACCTGAGTAACCTGTATAGGACAAGGATAATGAGTATACATTTGATGGGTACATGCATTTGATATGTTGTATATATAAACGATGAAAATTAAAGCTCCATTTCCAGCCATAGGTTAGCATCCTCATCAGTTGATGATGCTGGTAGAAACCTTGTCAATAAGAAGCAGTATATTGTTCTTGTATTGCAGGATAGCTCAGTATTATTGTACAGCAAGCAGAGATGATTAATCATTAAGAATTATTATCAATTGTATTTTCAAACAATAAACAGCTGTTAGAGCAGATTTACCACAGTTCAATCCATTCCTTACAATTAAGGTCCTGTGTTTTAGGTTTATGATAAACGTAGACGTGTGTGGGCTCTCGATAGAGTTCCAGTCAGAATAATGTTAAATGTCTTTCTGTGTTTTTAGGTTATAGCTCTTCCACAATTGGTACATGATTTCTTGAACAAATGAAACCTTGTGTTCACATGTTTCAAATGTAGCAAAAACAGCAAAAATACTTTCAACAGACCATTGTTATTATTTTTTATGCAAGTTGTGCTGAACTGAAACCCCAAATATTAAAGCTGCTGGTTCTGTCACGCAAAACATGCTGTAAGTCTGGAAATGGTGCTGTGCACCAGCAGGAGTGGATTGTTACAGAAGACATTGCTCAGGTTCTCTTCTTGTGATAATGATGCACTGAGTTTGGTGTTAGTTTGAGTTCATTTAGAAACGGAAACTAATAAAAATACTTCAGGGATGGGGATTATCATTCATTGTCCATCATGGTCTCAATTATATTCATCAATGAATCCAGATGAATCCAATCAGTTAGCTAAACTCCAAGCATGCCTTAAGTGCATAAAGACCTGGATGACCTGGATTTTCTGCTACTTAACTCAGACAAAACTGAAGTTATCATTTTTGGCCCTAAACACTTTAGAAACACATTATCTAATGATATAGCTACTCTAGATGGTATTACCCTGGCCTTCAGTACCAGCGTAAGGAATCTGGGAGTCATTGATCAGGATTCAATCAACTGCTGTAGCAGTTATGCAAAAACACTTTTATTTAGAGACTTTAAAAACTGCTCTTTTGGATGATGTCAGTATGGACTACTGGAGAGAAAAGGATCAGGGATGAAAGTGAACTTTTTCAAAAGGTCAAAAGTTGCTCAAGTATTTGTTTATCTTTTTTCTTTTTAAAAAGGTCTTTATTGAATTTCACATAATTAAAATTTACAGTAAGAACAGTAATTTACATTATCAATAAAGTGCATACAGCGCTAAAGTGATTTTTTAAAACATCTATAAAGTGCATAGAGTCCAGTAACCCTGTTTAAAGTGCTGTTAGCTCATAAGTCCAGTATGTTCCAGGGGAGGCGCTGAGATTTGTCCATAGTTCTTCTCCTCCAGAGGTCAGTAAGAATCTGTTTGACTACAGTGTCACTGTAGATCACTGTCTGCTGTATTATCATGGCACATCTGGTTTTCCACAATTTTGAACACACCACACAAATAATTAATTGTAACAGTTCAGTATGTTTAGATGGCAAATTATCATCAACAATACAATATATAACAGATTTATAACATAAATTAAAGTGTACACTGACAGCTTTTAGTTTATCCCAGACTTCCTGAGCTCTGTAACAGTCCATTAAGAGATGCTGCTGTGTCTCATCATCATTGCAGAAAATAATAGGACATTTTTTTTGTGGCAACATAACAACTCCAAGACACAAGAGCTCTAAGAGGAAGTCTTCCTACAGACATCAGCCACCGGATGTCTCTAATGCTCTCTGACAGGTTCTTACATTTGAGATTTTGACAATATTTACTCTTGATTTATAATTAGTGTCTTTGTTTTCCCATTTCTTTACCTCTTCTTTAATTTCACACAGTTTTTTCTCCCAGTTTCTTTCACTACATCCACTGTTACAGACGGTTAGACCAAGTTTTTAATTTCTTGTTTGACTTGTATATTAATGCTTTGTTTGTCACCATCAGCTCTGATCCAAACTCCTTCTCATTTGTTATGGTTTAATTTGGCTCCAGAAGCACTTTTGTATAAAGCTAAAAGATTAGTTAAGACATTCATTTCTGCTTGATTTTTTATGATGACTGTAATATCGTCAGCATATGCTATAGCTGTGACCTTGTGCGTGTTTCCCACATAAGTTCCCATAAAACTACTATTTTTATTTATTTGATGAATTAAAGGGCTGACTGCTAAAACATAAAGAGCAGCACTCAGTGGGCAGGCTTGCTTCACACCTCTTTCTACCTCAAAAGGCTCAGTTAAAACACCATTTACATTGACACGGACACTTGATTTAAAGTATAGACATCTTACCATGTGAATAAAGGCATCAGGAAAGCCGGATGCCTTCATCACAGACCAGAGATCATCTCTGGAAATATAATCAAAAGCTTTTTTTTGATCTAGTCCAACAATATAAAAACCTTTTTCATCTTCAGGTTTATGTAAGATTTCTCTTAAAGTACATTAGATTATCCCACATAAACCGACCTTTAATTGCACACGTTTGTTCTTTTTCTATGATTTCATCTAGTATATCATTGATTCTGTTCATAATTATCTTGGCAAATATTTTATAATCAGTATTCATAATATTAAGATGTCTATAATTATCTACATCAGACTCATCCCCTTTTTTATATAATAAACAAAGAACATCCTCATAAAAGGAGTTCCCCGGAGTTGATCTTTGTTTCTTCTGCTTCAGACTAATATACTGATTTATTAAAGCATCATATTTTGTATTAACTTTATTTAATTCCTTACATTTAAATTTGAAGAAATCTTTTATTCTATATTTCAGTATTTCCCATAGTTTGATATGAGATTTGGCAAAAATATTTAATTGAGTTACTTTATGTATTTCCTGTTTTAAGTCAGTTATCAAGTCTTTATCTTTTAAACTCTGTGTATTTAATTTCCAGAAACCTCTGTTCACTGAGGTTCCAGATGACAGAGACGTTTTTATCAAAAGATGATCAGAAAAAATCATTAAAAACTGTTTCATATTAAATTAATTTGAAGTTAGATGACACATATATGCCATCGACTCATGTTTTAGTTTTAGAGTCAAACCTGGTAAAATCAGTTCAGAGGGGTTAACGGCTCTAAACACATCAGTTAACTTTGCTTGCTGACAGATTTATTTTAAGAGTTTACCCTCTGGACGCAGTTTAAACACTGTGCTGGTGACTCGGTCATTTTCTTTAGTAACTGTATTAAAATCTCCACATAAAATAATACTATAACCCACCAACAATAGTTCTCTACGTCTTTTAAATAATTGACATTTCTTTGTAGTTTCTGGAGCTGTATAAACATTAATAATACGATATTTTTTACTTGGATAAAAACAATCAACCATAAGTAATCTACCTGGTATTATATCTCTTCTCCTGATTATATTTACTTCATGATTTTTAAAGAATATACCGACACCATCCTCAGCCTTATTCTCACCTATTGAAATGACGCATTTCCCTTTTGACCACAAATTATTTACATCGTCGACATCTTTGTTGGTATTCAGTCTCAGTTCTTGAGTACACAAAATGTCAAAGTTCATATCACCTAAATATTTCATCTTTTCTTTTCTAAAAGCACTTGTCTGAATACCACGAGTATTCCAGGTGGCAACTTTAAGGAAGCTCATGGTGGAGAGGAGAGGATGTGAAACTCTGTATTTGCTTTCTTGCCAAGAGTTACTTAAGGAGACAGAATACCACTTTTTGTGTGTGTGGCTGGAGCCAGGGTGGTTAGCCTAGCTTAATCAGTACATAGCAGGGGGAACAGAAAGGCTGGCTTTGTCCAAATAAAATATGCCTATCAGCACCTCTAAAGCTAATCACTTAACACATATCTTATTTGTAACAACACGGGGAGCTAGTGCTGTAATTATTTTTTGCCGAATAACTGACTAGTGTCCCTGCATCCAGTTGGCTAAGCTAACTAAGCTAATCATCCAGGCTCCAGGTTCCTTGAGCCAGTGCTGTCTTCTTGGTCTGGGACACACACACAGGTCATTTCTCATTACCTGCAAGTGCTAATTTTGTGTAACCTGAGTTAGTGTAATTACAGCTACTAACTTTTACTAACCATTGCTCACTGGGATTTCATGTGTCATGTTAGTTAGAGTCAACAGATGTCTATCAATGCCTGTGGTGTCTAGTATAACATTTTTTGGAAATAAGAGGACAAGTGCTACACACAAATGTGCTGCTATGTACTGATTAAGCTAGGCTAACCACCCTGGCTCCAGCCACACACACAAAAAGTGGTATTCTGTCTCCTTAAGTAACTCTTGGCAAGAAAGCAAAATACAGAGTTTCACATCCTCTCAAATTATTTTTTTAAGAACACCCCCTGCCCACCCTCCACCCCCAAACATATGTATGCATGAATTTCTGGCAGTGACACCTTGTCATTCAGGGCTAATTATTACATTAGCATGTATGAAATTCCTGCTGTTGTGTGTTTGTATTAAACTTTATTTTTTAAAAATAACCTCAAGAGAGGGTTAAGAAATAAGGGTGTAAAACAGGCAAGAATAACTTTTAAAAAAATAAGGCAAAAGGGAGTTGTGGAAATAATAGTGAAAAATAAACCAGAATAGCCTTTTTTAAAAGAGCTGTGCCTAGACACAGCACAGGGACAAGTTCTGTTCAGACTTGCCCGAAGCCTGCCCGAGATCTCAGGCCCAGTAACAGCAGACGTAAGAGATTTGTAATAGTGTAACTTGCCAGTATAAGGGGTTGGTCAAGAGGCGTAACCTGTGAAGGCCCAACAGTATAAATAAAGGAGCACAGGCCCTTACCAACTCAGAGTGTTTTTGGTGAACCTTGTGAACACTTCAAAACTGCTCTCCTTTATTGCATTAAAGAACATTTTGCTGCTCTGACCTATGACCCCTGATGATTTTTTGGACACCAAAGAGAAGTTTTTCCTGAGCTGATTTTTGGGATATCTAAAACTTCTTCAAACTGAGATCCAGAGATTTATTACTTCACAAGCAGGTATTTTACAGTGTTTGTTTTTTTTATGACATGACTTAATTTTTGTACCTGCAACCTACTTTTAATGAGACTTGAATTAAAAATGCATTTTGTCTGTCTCCACTCTTATTTATTTTATACACCAACAACTGTATAAGTCAGCAGTCCAACAGATTTTTGATCAAGTACGCTGATGCTACAGCTTTACTTTGCCTTTTAACTGACAAAGAGACAGGACACGGTCCTGGAGGAGTTTGTACAATGGTGCAAAGACTCTAATCTAATCCTCAACACTAATAAAACAAAAGAAATGTACATTGATTTTAGAAATAATTAATCACCAGCACAACCAACATTGAGGGTATTATGACATTCAGCATCCTCTGTTGGCATGGTGATGCTATTGCTGCCCAGAAAAACTTGCTCAGCAAAATTGTGAGCATTGCCGGAAAAACAAAAGGCATTAAGCAAGACAGCCGTAGCAACATGTACAAAATCTGTTCCCTTTCAAAGATTGACATCCTGCTACTTTACCCACAACACCCCCTGTTTAGTGAGCTTCAGCCCCTTCCATCAGGCCGACGGCTTCGGGGCCCCCAGCTGCAAAAGTAACAGAGTGAGGATTTCCTTTATCCCATCAGTCATAGCACTCTATAACACACACGCAGCTGAAGGGGAACGGGTATGTATGTCTTGCACATAAAAACTCCTGATAGCAGTGCTATAGTCAGTGCTGCACAGTGGTTTATTCTTCTTAGTGTGTATGTTTCTCTTATTGTGTATGTTCAGTTTTTGTGTAACACTGCAAACCAATTTCTCTCTGGGATAATAATAAAGTTAATCTTAAAAGAGAAAAAGTGCTGGCTGAACCATCTCACGTCGTTGTGGTAGATTCATTCAACATTTCTTTATTCGCCTTGATTTCGAACCGCAGCCGCTGAAAATGGCGGTGGTACAGTGCTTTTATTCATGAATAAATAAATGTTACTTAAAAAAGTTAAAGACTAAAACAGTTCTTTTTACACATAATTTAATAATTTAATTAACAGTGGTATTTATTAATGTATTTAGTTCAGTTCAATTCAATATTTCTAACTTTGTCTGAAAACCTTTTACTACCTTTTGTCACTTTTGGGGCTCTGTACATATGCAAATATTATGCAGTTTAATGATGACAGTGTCATATTTACCACTCCAACATTTTAGTGAATTACTAAACCATTGGTCTTTGGTTTCACACAGACAGACAAAAGCTGGCGTCTTATCTGTAGCCGCTGAAAATCACTAGCAGATTTGGTAGCTGTAGCTAGCTAATTATGTGATGTTAGCTTCACATATTGGACTTTTAAATATATTTTTATTTTTAACCCGAGTAACCTGTATAGGACAAGGATAATGTGTATACATTTGATGGGTACATGCATTTGATATGTTGTATACATAAACGATGAAAATTAAAGCTCCATTTCCAGCCATAGGTTAGCATCCTCATCAGTTGATGATGCTGGTAGAAACCTTGTCAATAAGAAGCAGTATATTGTTCTTGTATTGCAGGATAGCTCAGTATTATTGTACAGCAAGCAGAGATGATTAATCATTAAGAATTATTAATTGTATTTTCAAACAATAAACAGTTGTTGTAGCGTCCTGTAAAATCCAGAATTGAATTTAAAGTCCTTTTCATCACCTACAAAGCTCTTAATGGTCAGACACCATCATATCTTAAAGAGCTCATAGTACCCTATTACCCCACTAGAACACTGACCTCCCAGAAGGCAGACTTACTTACTTGTGGTTCCTAAAGTCTCCAAAAGTAGAATAGGAGACAGACTTCAGCTGTCAGGCTCCTCTCCTGTTCAACCATCTTCCAGATTTGGTCTGGGGGGCAGACAGCCTCTCTATGTTTAAGAGTAGGCTTAAAATATTCCTTTTTGATAAAGCTCATAGTTAGAGCTCCATGGTCTGGCAACAGACCACAGAGTTAAGATCCATGGGAATGAAGTCACAAGAATATCAACGTCCACTCAGAGACAGAATTTATATTAGTAAAATTAAACAATTCAGGTTGGATGAAGAACACTCATATAAAACTTATTTAATGGCAACTGTCTTCAGTTAGTCCACAGAAGCACATAAATAAAATATATTAGTGGAATAAGTGTTAAAGAAAATTTGTCAACCTTTCATGTAAATGCAGTCTGCAGATTTTGTACCAAAATTCTGTTATAGCTACATTTTATATTTACAATCAATTTACAACACGTACTGGGAGCAGCGCAGAGACCCTGGCTTCAGTAAAATGGACTTCTCTGTGTTGTGGTGACCTCTGGATTTAACCAAACCTCTCCACTACAACTTCTCATAGAGAGGGAAGTATAAAACTGACCAGAGACCAGCCATGGTAATCAAACCAATATGGACTTCCTGCTTCCTCTTTTAGGACTTGTGTTGGTTTTGTTTCCATTTATTATGTTTATCCTTTAGGGTACATTTTTCTCTTGTCATTATCACAGTCCACCATTACATGGTGTCGGTGTCAGACTAAAGATTTATATCATTATGTTCTGTTGCATCTCAGCATTTACCAAAGTGCCTTTTATTGCAGTGCTGCACTCAATCAACTGCTGTAGCAGTTATGCAAAAACACTTTTATTTAGAGACTTTAAAAACTGCTCTTTTGGATGATGTCAGTATGGACTACTGGAGAGAAAAGGATCAGGGATGAAAGTGAACTTTTTCAAAAGGTCAAAAGTTGCTCAAGTATTTGTTTATCCAGTCAACATTATGACTCCAGGGTCACAACCTTGTGATCACATGTTCTCTTTATAAAAGAGTGACTTCAGCCTTTCAGTATGCTGCCTTGTTATAATCATGTCATGACTGTCAGGGACTGTGGATACAATTTATCACTGAGGTAAACAGCAATAATACTCCACATTCAAAGAAGGTAATAAACTGTACAATGAATGGACAAGTTATGCTGCGTCACACTGTGTTTGTTTTTGTATGAGTGAGGGTTAAGCCACAATTTTGGTTGGTTGTTAGTTTACTGTCATTACTAAAAAATGAGAAAGTCTCTCCAAAAGGTAATGATCACCAACTATCTCTCCTTTGAAATGATTTTAAGTGAAAGATACTGTAAGAATTGTGATATTAGGATTGGATTTAATAGTAAAGCAACACAGAAAACCAGCATATAAAGGAACCACCTTGCTACTTTCCCAAAAATTGATCACTGTTGAAATTAAATTGTTGTTGAACACCAGTCAAGACAATTAAAAGCACTGAAAGAGATAATATTACCTTACTAAATAATTGAATGATGACAAATATATAAACAGAACATTTCGTTAGATTTTTTATTACTTAGGCCAATTATTTTAGGTCAGTTGTGCAGTGGCTGTAGTCTATCCCAGCTGACTTTAAGCTGTGTGATAGACTGGCGACTTGTTCATGATTGTACACTCTGAACAGGTCGCCAGTCTATCACATATAGACTGACAACCAATCACATACGCATTCACACCTACGGGGCAATTTAGTGAGGCCAATTAACCTAATCTGCATGTCTTTGGGACAGTAGGAGGAAACCGGAGCACCCGGAGAAAACCTACCTGGCACGGGGAGAACATGCAAACTCCACACAGAAAGACTCCAGCAGGTTCTTGTTAAAATCTGCTAAAATCTGCTTCCTGTTAGGTAACAGTGCTAACCACTGCACCTCCGTGCCAGCCTAAGGACCACTACCGCACCATTTTCTTAAGGATCTTCTCCAGTGGGGTCCTGTCTTTCACTGGGATCACCTTATTCCACAGGCCGGTAAACTCCCTCTGGAGGACAAGACTCTGGAGCATCTTATGTCCGTATTGCCTGTACAGAAATACATTTCTCAGTTAGCATTTCAGAGTATGAACAGAAAGATTTTTCACAAGAACCACTAACATTAGATCATGCAAAACTTAGTTACCCACCTGACTTCTGGTGCAGCATCCAAAGACATTTTACCAACAGCAGACAGGAAACGCTCTGCAAAGGTCTTCCCTCCTGTCATGATGTGGTCCTCCCCGACAATTTCTCCCAGCTGGTGGAGGTGCTGGGCTGTGCTCCCCCTCACTGCAGCACAAAGATGACTGAGAAAGAACAAAGACAGACAGGGAAATGTGAGAATAATCCTGCAACTATGTTTCATTTCATTTACTTTAAATGTTGCTTGTACTACACTTCCTACTAAATTCTGATCACTGTATCTCCTCTTACCTCAGCCCTGTGTTGAGTAGAGCAGGAATGACTCTACCAGGACTGCACCCGTCCACCAGCGCATCCAAGGCGAGGTTGGCGTGCTGGTGAATGAAGCTGTTGGTTGTCGATGCCAGCTTCTGCAGCAGGGTGCGTCCTGTCCTCTCTGCCTCTGGGTCCATGGCTTTCCCCAGGTTGATGTGGAGTTCAGCTATTGTCTCCATGGCAGCACACGCCACACTAGACCGCAGATTGTTCACCTAGATAAAAAGAAAGAACATCAGTCAGTACTTCTGCGTGCACAGTAAAGGTAGATGCACTTGTAAAAAAATGAGAACTCTTGTAACACAAAGACAAACAGAGACAAAGAGGAAAATGTCTACGCTACCTCTTCTACGACGGCCAGGCAGACTTCATGCAGTTTAGTCTGCGGAAGTTGTGGATGGTGTTTGATGAGAGCTTGAACTGATTTCAGTCCATCCATTTTCTTCATCCTGTATTTAGATGACAAACATTTTTGAAAAGTGTTAATCATTGCTTCAGAAACAAATGCTGCTGAATAAACTGTTTAAAATCTTTCTCTACACTTCTGTAGTGTCGGTGTCTTACCAGTCATCCGATTTGAGCTGCTCGAAGCAGAGGGAGAGGCTCTCTGCAGGCATGGCCAGAGGCTGGAGCTCATCCTTGTCAGCCTTTAGGGGGCGGAGGTTTGTCCCGCGACGAGGTTCCCTCTTGGCTGGGGCAGCTTTTGGTGGAGGTGCTGGAACAGCAGGTGTCTTTGTCTTTCTGGGAGCTGCTGGGGGTCGAGGTGAAGGGAGGTTGACGAGCTGGAATTGTTGAACAAACTCCTCAACCTTTCCTTCATGCGTCTTTAGTCTGCATCCATCAGCTACCTCCTTGTCTGCTTAGATTAAAAAGAAAATATTTAATATGACTGAAATTTCCACCTGTTTGCTGTTATCACATCTTCACCTATTTCCATTCAAGCTTGCATAATGTTAGTCATTATCACTAAAACAGTATAAACTTACATTGTCCACCGTGGTTTGCAGACAACACCGGGAGACGAGACGGTCTCCTGGTTGCTGGAGATGCTGTGGGGGGAGGAGTAGGGGTAAAGGGGCACATCTGTGGAATAGCCCTCAGCTCCGTGGGAGTGTGTGTGTCCACAGAGCTGAGGCTGTCCACGGAGCAGATGGAGCTGACTGAGCTTGGCCTCCTGGCTTCAGTCAGTGACAGGCAAGCACTGCCCTCTCGCTGCCCAGACGCAACTTCTCTTCATCCTCTTCATTCAGCTCCAGTCTCTCCAGAACCAAATGGTAGAGGGCATCCTGTGAAGCGCACAGACTCTGTGACCACCCTGCATATCAGCCTCTCGAGTGCTCTCTGCTGCCATAGTCCGTTGAGGTCAATTCAGTGGTCAGTCGTTGTAACTGCATGTAAATTTCCTCTGACTCCAAGATGGCCGATAAACAGCCCCCCCTGCCGACCACTGCTGGCATATCCTGTCAATCCTTCTATACTGGAGGAGCCCCAGTGGTAAAAAAAACATATGATGATATACAGTAACGTCTAGGGAAGGATATTATCTATTTGGAATATGAAATTTTTATGTCCAATATATAAAACATTATGATTAACCATGTGTCCAATGAAGTTGACATCATGCATCACCCAGTATATTGTTTAACACAAGTCATATAATTGCTTCACTGTTTTTTGTGACTGTTTTGGTTATAAGTCAGTGTATAATTGTTATATTTATAAGATTCATTTCAAATATACATTTTTGTGCAGATTAGCTGTAGTTTGAGTTACTATAATAATTATTTTATCTTATTTTGTAGACTTCAAATGATGAGTGTAGTGACAACAGTGATGATGAGTGGCTGCCAGAGAAGAACAGAGACATAGGAGCTGAGGATGATGGAGATACAGACAGTCAAGATGCAGAAAGTGAGGATGATGAGAGGCAGGATGCAGAGGATGGTCAGCATGATCAGGGAGCTGTGGAAGATGGGCACATGGCACCTGGGCTTGGTAATACTGCCCTGCATCCTTATAGAACTGACTCACAATAATGTTTCTCCTGTTGGGGATGGTTTGACACATTTAGGTGTAAGATTCACGGCTATGAGTGTCATTGGTTTTCTTATTCAGGCCCAAACATTGTGCCTATACTGTGTTGAAATTTCCCAAAAATTGTTGAAATGCTTTTCAAAGCATAAAAAGAAACAAGGGTTTGTATATTTACAATAGAACACAAGTAAATTCATTTTTACAGTAAGTTCTCAATGTTTTATGTTGAATGCTCAGGCGCATGTAGTCCACATATGAAAAAATCATATTTGTCTTGTATGTCTTGTCTTGTATCCAAATATAAACAATGATAGTAGGCATACCAAATACATATGAACATAGGTAACTTTTAAAAAATGAGACAAGGACACTATATACAATTTAATATTTTATTTATCGTCCATATTTGCCATTACAGTCAAAATAAATGTACTTTAAACATAAATATTTTGCTTCTGAAACTGGCTGGGTAATGGAATATGTGTACATCCAAATTGCTATATTCATAATTGAGTAAATCACCACAGCTCACTGAAGCAAATCGGCATTCGTCACAGGCAAATATTGCCTATAATCATGTAAATATATCCTGTATGGGATACGCACCCAGCCAACCACTGAGTAAAGCCTGATTACCATCTAAACTGCAGAGACTTCCTTTGGCGATTATTCAGTTGCAACAAATGTTAAAGTTTCACAAAGACATAACTTCACTATTACCACAAGGATAAAGTTGTATCTATATTTTGCACTTTATAACAGTTTGATCCAGATAACAGCTTAAACAGGCTGTGAACGCTCCCTTGGACGGCAATCAGTTTCTGGGGGATCAATAACTTTCTGTCACGACACCTGAATTGATTCATAGGACCAAGGACAGGGCCCACACAGGTGTCTGCTTCAGATGTTTTTGTTCTGGTCTGTTAAAAACATGGTACTGCACTCTGTGACCACCCTGCATATTATCCTGGTGAAATAAAGCCAAAATCCAGCTGTAAAACATTTCTAAATTGCTTCACAAATGTTAATGCTAGCTTAAAGGTTCTGTATACACTGTTGTATGAGTGGCACAATTTTTAACTTTATAACCATTTTTAACTTTTTTAACTTTAACTTTAAGCTCCAGTTACTAGATCAAATGCTGGTCTGCCCAATGAGAAGCCACGTTACAGGATGTGCTATATATATAATATTTTAATCTTCAATCTCCTTTTCATCCTTATTACTATTTTATTATTTAGTCTTACCAGTTATAAGTAATCTATGAGGGCCTAAAGTGGATTTCAGTGCACATTGTATTTTATGCTTTGTATACATGACCAATAAAGAACTTTGAACTTGAACAATGGGCTTAAATTGTTGCAAATGTTTGATAACACGTTCCCAAAAAAACTTTGCAGACAGGTTTTAAATATTTACAGTAGAGGATGAAGAAATCCTATTGACACAATAACTGATAAATGGACATTTTCACAATGTACAAATAAATAAAGTAACTTCCTGGAAAACACGTGAAATCACTTTTTAGCAGCAGATTTGTGTGTAGCACTTGTCCTCTTATTTCCAAAAAATGTTATACTAGACACCACAGGCATTGATAGACATCTGTTGACTCTAACTAACATGACACATGAAATCCCAGTGAGCAATGGTTAGTAAAAGATAGTAGCTGTAATTACACTAACTCAGGTTACACATAATTAGCACTTGCAGGTAATGAGAAATGACCTGTCTGTGTGTCCCAGACCAACAAGACAGCACTGGCTCAAGGAACCTGGAGCCTGGATGATTAGCTTAGTTAGCTTAGCCAACTGGATGCAGGGACACTAGTCAGTTATTCGGCAAAAAATAATTACAGCACTAGCTCCCCGTATTGTTACAAATAAGATATGTGTTAAGTGATTAGCTTTAGAGGTGCTGATAGGCATATTTTATTTGGACAAAGCCAGCCTTTCTGTTCCCCCTGCTATGTACTGATTAAGCTAGGCTAACCACCCTGGCTCCAGCCACACACACAAAAAGTGGTATTCTGTCTCCTTAAGTAACTCTTGGCAAGAAAGCAAATACAGAGTTTCACATCCTCTCAAATTATTTTTGTAAGAACACCCCCTGCCCACCCTCCACCCCCAAACATATGCGTGCATGAATTCCTGGCAGTGACACCCTCTCATTCAGGGCTAATTATTACATTAGCATGTATGAAATTCCTGCTGTTCGTCATACGTCTTAGTCTTTACAGCTGGGTCATGTTATACTATACTGTATTTCACCTAGAATTATTTCAAAGGAGGGACACTTTGACAGACAAGTGTGATATAATTTCTAAGACCTGTGATGTGCTGAAGGGAACAAATGCAAAGCAAAATGATGATTATGATGCATGATGAGCATTAAGCAGAAATATGCTGAAATATTATTATGAAACATTGTATTAATCATATCTCATGTATACTTCACAAGATCTCATGTGATTTAATGTAAGGGCACATATTATGTTGAAGATAATCACACTCATTGCACTTGATGATGAAATTTAATGTGTGTTTGTATTAAACTTTATTATTTTTAAAAAATAACCTCAAGAGAGGGTTAAGAAATAAGGGTGTAAAACAGACAAGAATAACTTTTAACAAAATAAGGCAAAAGGGAGTTGTGGAAATAATAGTGAAAAATAAACCAGAATAGCCTTTTTTAAAAAGAGCTGTGCCTAGACACAGCACAGGGACAAGTTCTGTTCAGACTTGCCCGAAGCCTGCCCGAGATCTCAGGCCCAGTAACAGCAGACGTAAGAGATTTGTAATAGTGTAACTTGCCAGTATAAGGGGTTGGTCAAGAGGCGTAACCTGTGAAAGCCCAACAGTATAAATAAAGGAGCACAGGCCCTTACCAACTCAGAGTGTTTTTGGTGAACCTTGTGAACACTTCAAAACTGCTCTCCTTTATTGCATTAAAGAACATTTTGCTGCTCTGACCTATGACCCCTGATGATTTTTTGGACACCAAAGAGAAGTTTTTCCTGAGCTGATTTTTGGGATATCTAAAACTTCTTCAAACTGAGATCCAGAGATTTATTACTTCACAAGCAGGTATTTTACAGTGTTTTTTTTTTTTATGACATGACTTCATTTTTGTACCTGCAACCTACTTTTAATGAGACTTGAATTAAAAATGCATTTTGTCTGTCTCCACTCTTATTTATTTTATACACCAACAACTGTATAAGTCAGCAGTCCAACAGATTTTTGATCAAGTACGCTGATGCTACAGCTTTACTTTGCCTTTTAACTGACAAAGAGACAGGACACGGTCCTGGAGGAGTTTGTACAATGGTGCAAAGACTCTAATCTAATCCTCAACACTAATAAAACAAAAGAAATGTACATTGATTTTAGAAATAATTAATCACCAGCACAACCAACATTGAGGGTATTATGACATTCAGCATCCTCTGTTGGCGTGGTGATGCTATTGCTGCCCAGAAAAACTTGCTCAGCAAAATTGTGAAAACAAAAGGCATTAAGCAAGACAGCCGTAGCGACATGTACAAAATCTGTTCCCTTTCAAAGATTGACATCCTGCTACTTCACCCACAACACCCCCTGTTTAGTGAGCTTCAGCCCCTTCCATCAGGCCGACAGCTTCGGGGCCCCCAGCTGCAAAAGTAACAGAGTGAGGATTTCCTTTATCCCATCAGTCATAGCACTCTATAACACACACGCAGCTGAAGGGGAACGGGTATGTATGTCTTGCACATAAAAACTCCTGATAGCAGTGCTATAGTCAGTGCTGCACAGTGGAAAGTATCATATCTCTGGGATGCATTGTGTCTTCTCCCACACTGAATCTCTGTACTCCATAAGCACTGCTGGACGGTGCTGTGTAGTAGTTTTTATTTCAGATTGCTTTATTCTTCTTAGTGTGTATGTTTCTTTTATTGTGTATGTTCAGTTTTTGTGTAACACTGCAAACCAATTTCTCTCTGGGATAATAATAAAGTTAATTTTAAAAGAGAAAAAGTGCTGGCTGAACCATCTCATATCGTTGTGGTAGATTCATTCAACATTTCTTTATTCCGCCTTGATGTCGAACCGCAGCCACTGAAAATGGCGGTGGTACAGTGCTTTTATTCATGAATAAATAAATGTTACTTTAAAAAGTTAAAGACTAAAACAGTTCTTTTTACACATAATTTAATAAATTTAATTAACAGTGGTATTTATTAATGTATTTAGTTCAGTTCAATTCAATATTTCTAACTTTGTCTGAAAACCTTTTACTACCTTTTGTCAATTTCGGGGCTCTGTACATATGCAAATATTATGCAGTTTAATGATGACAGTGTCAGATTTACCACTCCAACATTTTAGTGAATTACTAAACCATTGGTCTTTGGTTTCACACAGACAGACAAAAGCTGGCGTCTTATCTGTAGCCGCTGAAAATCACTAGCAGATTTTGGTAGCTGTAGCTAGCTAATTATGTGACGTTAGCTTCACGTATTGGACTTTTAAAAATATTTTTATTTTTAACCTGAGTAACCTGTATAGGACAAGGATAATGAGTATACATTTGATGGGTACATGCATTTGATATGTTGTATACA
This sequence comes from Scomberomorus guttatus, assembly GCA_038419695.1. Lineage (NCBI taxonomy): Eukaryota > Metazoa > Chordata > Actinopteri > Scombriformes > Scombridae > Scomberomorus > Scomberomorus guttatus. The sequence goes on from CM076461.1 coordinate 18,037,987, forward strand.
TAAACAATGAAAATTAAAGCTCCATTTCCAGCCATAGGTTAGCATCCTCATCAGTTGATGATGCTGGTAGAAACCTTGTCAATAAGAAGCAGTATATTGTTCTTGTATTGCAGGATAGCTCAGTATTATTGTACAGCAAGCAGAGATGATTAATCATTAAGAATTATTAATTGTATTTTCAAACAATAAACAGCTGTTGTAGCGTCCTGTAAAATCCAGAATTGAATTTAAAGTCCTTTTCATCACCTACAAAGCCCTTAATGGTCAGACACCATCGTATCTTAAAGAGCTCATAGTACCCTATTACCCCACTAGAACACTGAGCTCCCAGAAGGCAGACTTACTTACTTGTGGTTCCTAAAGTCTCCAAAAGTAGAATAGGAGACAGACTTCAGCTGTCAGGCTCCTCTCCTGTTCAACCATCTTCCAGATTTGGTCTGGGGGGCAGACAGCCTCTCTATGTTTAAGAGTAGGCTTAAAATATTCCTTTTTGATAAAGCTCATAGTTAGAGCTCCATGGTCTGGCAACAGACCACAGAGTTAAGATCCATGGGAATGAAGTCACAAGAATATCAACGTCCACTCAGAGACAGAATTTATATTAGTAAGATTAAACAATTCAGGTTGGATGAAGAACACTCATATAAAACTTATTTAATGGCAACTATCTTCAGTTAGTCCACAGAAGCACATAAATAAAATAGATTAGTGGAATAAGTGTTAAAGAAAATTTGTCAACCTTTCATGTAAATGCAGTCTGCAGATTTTGTACCAAAATTCTGTTGTAGCTACATTTTATATTTACAATCAGTTTACAACACGTACTGGGAGCAGCGCAGAGACCCTGGCTTCAGTAAAATGGACTTCTCTGTGTTGTGGTGACCTCTGGATTTAACCAAACCTCTCCACTACAACTTCTCATAGAGAGGGAAGTATAAAACTGACCGGAGACCAGCCTCGAAGTGTCCTGACCTGGTTAACATGAATCACTCAATGTCATGGTAATCAAACCAATATGGACTTCCTGCTTCCTCTTTTAGGACTTGTGTTGGTTTTGTTTCCATTTATTATGTTTATCCTTTAGGGTACATTTTTCTCTTGTCATTATCACAGTTGTTATTTACATGGTGTCGGTGTCAGACTAAAGATTTATATCATTATGTTCTGTTGCATCTCAGCATTTACCAAAGTGCCTTTTATTGCAGTGCTGCACTCAATCAACTGCTGTAGCAGTTATGCAAAAACACTTTTATTTAGAGACTTTAAAAACTGCTCTTTTGGATGATGTCAGTATGGACTACTGGAGAGAAAAGGATCAGGGATGAAAGTGAACTTTTTCAAAAGGTCAAAAGTTGCTCAAGTATTTGTTTATCCAGTCAACATTATGACTCCAGGGTCACAACCTTGTGATCACATGTTCTCTTTATAAAAGAGTGACTTCAGCCTTTCAGTATGCTGCCTTGTTATAATCATGTCATGACTGTCAGGGACTGTGGATACAATTTATCACTGAGGTAAACAGCAATAATACTCCACATTCAAAGAAGGTAATAAACTGTACAATGAATGGACAAGTTATGCTGCGTCACACTGTGTTTGTTTTTGTATGAGTGAGGGTTAAGCCACAATTTTGGTTGTTTGTTAGTTTCTGTCATTACTAAAAAATGAGAAAGTCTCTCCAAAAGGTAATGATCACCAACTATCACTCCTTTGAAATGATTTTAAGTGAAAGATACTGTAAGAATTGTGATATTAGGATTGGATTTAATAGTAAAGCAACACAGAAAACCAGCATATAAAGGAACCACCGTGCTACTTTCCCAAAAATTGATCACTGTTGAAATTAAATTGTTGTTGAACACCAGTCAAGACAATTAAAAGCACTGAAAGAGATAATATTACCTTACTAAATAATTGAATGATGACAAATATATAAACAGAACATTTAGTTAGATTTTTTATTACTTAGGCCAATTATTTTAGGTCAGTTGTGCAGTGGCTGTAGTCTATCCCAGCTGACTTTAAGCTGTGTGATAGACTGGCAACTTGTTCATGATTGTACACTCTGAACAGGTCGCCAGTCTATCACATATAGACTGACAACCAATCACATACACATTCACACCTACGGGGCAATTTAGTGAGGCCAATTAACCTAATCTGCATGCCTTTGGGACTGTAGGAGGAAACCGGAGCACCCGGAGAAAACCTACCTGGCACGGGGAGAACATGCAAACTCCACACAGAAAGACTCCAGCAGGTTCTTGTTAAAATCTGCTAAAATCTGCTTCCTGTTAGGTAACAGTGCTAACCACTGCACCTCCGTGCCAGCCTAAGGACCACTACCGCACCATTTTCTTAAGGATCTTCTCCAGTGGGGTCCTGTCTTTCACTGGGATCACCTTATTCCACAGGCCGGTAAACTCCTTCTGGTGGACAAGACTCTGGAGCATCTTATGTCCGTATTGCCTGTACAGAAATACATTTCTCAGTTAGCATTTCAGAGTATGAACAGAAAGATATAAGACTAAGACTGAAAGACATTTTTCACAAGAACCACTAACATTAGATCATGCAAAACTTAGTTACCCACCTGACTTCTGGTGCAGCATCCAAAGACATTTTACCAACAGCAGACAGGAAACGCTCTGCAAAGGTCTTCCCTCCTGTCATGATGTGGTCCTCCCCGACAATTTCTCCCAGCTGGTGGAGGTGCTGGGCTGTGCTCCCCCTCACTGCAGCACAAAGGTGACTGAGAAAGAACAAAGACAGACAGGGAAATGTGAGAATAATCCTGCGACTATGTTTCATTTCATTTACTTTAAATGTTGCTTGTACTACACTTCCTACTAAATTCTGATCACTGTATCTCCTCTTACCTCAGCCCTGTGTTGAGTAGAGCGGGAATGACTCTACCAGGACTGCACCCGTCCACCAGCGCATCCAAGGCGAGGTTGGCGTGCTGGTGAATGAAGCTGTTGGTTGTCGATGCCAGCTTCTGCAGCAGGGTGCGTCCTGTCCTCTCTGCCTCTGGGTCCATGGCTTTCCCCAGGTTAATGTGGAGTTCAGCTATTGTCTCCATGGCAGCACACGCCACACTAGACCGCAGATTGTTCACCTAGATAAAAAGAAAGAACATTAGTCAGTACTTCTGCGTGCACAGTAAAGGTAGATGCACTTGTAAAAAAATGAGAACTCTTGTAACACAAAGACAAACAGAGACAAAGAGGAAAATGTCTACGCTACCTCTTCTACGACGGCCAGGCAGACTTCATGCAGTTTAGTCTGCGGAAGTTGTGGATGGTGTTTGATGAGAGCTTGAACTGATTTCAGTCCATCCATTTTCTTCATCCTGTATTTAGATGACAAACATTTTTGAAAAGTGTTAATCATTGCTTCAGAAACAAATGCTGCTGAATAAACTGTTTAAAATCTTTCTCTACACTTCTGTAGTGTCGGTGTCTTACCAGTCATCCGATTTGAGCTGCTCGAAGCAGAGGGAGAGGCTCTCTGCAGGCATGGCCAGAGGCTGGAGCTCATCCTTGTCAGCCTTTAGGGGGCGGAGGTTTGTCCTGCGACGAGGTTCCCTCTTGGGTGGGGCAGCTTTTGGTGGAGGTGCTGGAACAGCAGGTGTCTTTGCAGCAGTCTTTCTGGGAGCTGCTGGGGGTCGAGGTGAAGGGAGGTTGACGAGCTGGAATTTTTTTACAAACTCCTCAACCTTTCCTTTATGCGACCTTAACCTGCATCCATCAGCTACCTCCTTGTCTGTTTAGATTGAAAAGAAAATATTTATTATGACTGAAATTTCCACCTGTTTTCTGTTATCACATCTTCACCTATTTCCATTAAAGCTTGCATAATGTTAGTCATTATCACTAAAACAGTATAAACTTACATTGTCCACCGTGGTTTGCAGACAACACCGGGAGACGAGAATGTCTCCTGGTTGCTGGAGCTGCTGTGGGGGGAGGAGTAGGGGTGAAGGGGCACATGTGTGGAATAGCCCTCAGCTCCGTGGGAGTGTGTGTGTCCACAGAGCTGAGGCTGTCCACGGAGCAGATGGAGCTGACTGAGCTTGGCCTCCTGAACTGAACTGAATTGTTCTCTGCACTTTCCTCCAACGTCTGGTTGGTGCTGGTCCTCTGGCTGCTGTTTCTCTGCACAATCGGGGGTAGCCTGATCCTCCTTCCTCGCTGAGAGGATCCAGGGCTCCTTCTCGGTACAGCTGGGGGCTGAGGTGAGGGGAGGGTGTCATGCTGGTTGGAGATTCTCAGTCTCTTCAACACAGCATCGCCGATGGCTTTCTGTGATGCCCACAGCCTTTCTGCGCTTTCAATCAGCACAGCCGTGCGAAACATTTGAGGATTTTGGTTGGCCAGGGTGATGGACTGACAGTCGAAGCCACATCCTCTCCTGTGGCTCTCAGGTGCCTGTGAAAAAAAGTATACATTGAGTCATTGGGAATAGTTACACAGTTGAATTATATTATATTATATTAAATGGTACTCTAAATTTGATATACTTTATTACTATACCATTGCATACTACATTTCATCATACCACACTACACTATGTCACTTGGCACAGTAATCTAAGGAAACTACACTTATGCTTAAAACTTTGGCACATAATGCACAAAGGTTGAATAAAATATTGTACTGTGTAAAGCTTTCTAATTTCCTAATCTGTTATTGTATTCTGATATATAACCTTGTTGTAGACATGAATGTCTGAAAATTAAATCAATTATGTCATGTATCTATGAACAGAAGGAGATTGACAGAGTTGGTTACTTACATTGTGATCAGTGAAGTTGTTCTGCTGTTGCAGGAAGGTGTTTGATGTCTTTCGGTTAGCCATGAGTAACAGAAAGATAACTGGAACGAAATCGCCAACAAGAGTATCAGAACGATAACTGGGACGCAATTGTAGACGTAATTAAAACTGTGAGTAGTGGCTCTCAACAGGTTCAACGGTCATCTGACAGGATCTGGATTCTCACTTTATCACTCAACAGTCTGATATAGACGTGATGTCTCAAAGGAACCCAGGAACATTCTAATGATGTCATAAAGGAACCCAGGAACATTCTAATGTTGGCATGGGCACTAAAATGGACTGTTGGTGATCACCAAAAAAATGTTCAGTTTGACAATCATGACATGTAAAAGTACATTTTATTGAAAAGATGTTTGGACAAAATAGTGCTCCCTCATCTCTGTCATCAAAATGTGGCCTAAATCTAGATCTGTGTTAGTCAGCATCATCTTTAACATCTTTCTGTGTGTTTAGGTCATATTTCTTTGTGCATGATTAACTGCACAAATAAACCATATTGACATTTTGAGTGACCAACAAAGTCAAATTTATGACCATATCTCATTATAAGGCAATACATTAACACATTTTGCATCACCTGTATGCATTCTTCGCTTCAAATTGCCTGGAAATGTTATTGAGATATAAACAGGGTTATATGGCTTCTTTTTACTTCTCCTGCTTAGTGCAGGAAATCTTTGTTGCCTTCTGTCTGCTGAAACCTTAAATAACCCCTCCAGGCATGTTTGAAGACATCAAATTAATCTGCTTTGAATCTACTCTTTCGAAGCAGAATCTACTCTGACATCTACTCTTTATTCCTCATTGAAAAATACAGAATCTATTAATATGTAAATATTTTAATTTCTTCATCACAAGATGTCCAACAGAAAAGTCCATTCTCAGTGTATGTGCACTGGAGGCTCCAAGTGTCCACATGACTACTTGCTATGTCACAAACCCTGCTCATAATGTTAGGTTCATACCTTAAACTGAGATTTAAGGTGAGCACAGAGAAACTTTCCACTCTCAGCAGATCAATGTGAAAACAGCCTTCTAGTGTCAAACTCTGCACAGACATCATTCTGCACAGTGACACTCAAACAACGGTGTAGATTTGGTTTGATCTTTGGTAGGGACATTTTTTGTTAGATTGCTAAAATAAACACTTGTGTAAGTACACTTGCTCTCTATCTCTCTTTTCTTGTTCATATGTGCACATGTGCACAAATACACACACATCAGCCTTTAAAATATAACCCAGTTGAGTGAAAGTTAATTTGAGGCAGAAAAAAGTGACTAGTTATAGGCTGCAATCACTTTGTGGCAAAGAGAAAACTGCCTGATACTGGTTGTATTGGCCCTTTAGAGGTTTTTCGGGTTTATCTGGAACATAAAGCAGGAAAAATATGCTTACTCATTAGAATGATTGCAAAGGGGATCAATTTCTTTATTTCATATGTAACTTACATTCATCAAGTCATGTTAATCTGAGTCTTGTATCCAAATATAAACGATAGTAGTCATACCAAATACATATGAACATAGGTAACTTTTAGGATAAAGTTGTATCTATATTTTGCACTTTATAACAGTTTGATCCAGATAACAGCTTAAACAGGCTGTGAACGCTCCCATGGACGGCAATCAGTTTCTGGGGGACGATCAATAACTTTCTGGCACGACACCTGAATTGATTCATAGGACCAAGGACAGGGCCCACACAGGTGTCTGCTTCAGATGTTTTTGTTCTGGTCTGTTAAAAACATGCTACTGCGCTCTCACACGTGAAATCACTTTTTAGCAGCACATTTGTGTGTAGCACTTGTACAGTGCTTTTATTCATGAATAAATAAATGTTACTTAAAAAAGTTAAAGACTAAAACAGTTCTTTTTACACATAATTTAATAATTTAATTAACAGTGGTATTTATTAATGTATTTAGTTCAGTTCAATTCAATATTTCTAACTTTGTCTGAAAACCTTTTACTACCTTTTGTCACTTTTGGGGCTCTGTACATATGCAAATATTATGCAGTTTAATGATGACAGTGTCAGATTTACCACTCCAACATTTTAGTGAATTACTAAACCATTGGTCTTTGGTTTCATACAGACAGACAAAAGCTGGCATCTTATCTGTAGCCGCTGAAAATCACTAGCAGATTTTGGTAGCTGTAGCTAGCTAATTATGTGACGTTAGCTTCACGTATTGGACTTTTAAATATATTTTTATTTTTAACCTGAGTAACCTGTATAGGACAAGGATAATGAGTATACATTTGATAGGTACATGCATTTGATATGTTGTATATATAAACGATGAAAATTAAAGCTCCATTTCCAGCCATAGGTTAGCATCCTCATCAGTTGATGATGCTGGTAGAAACCTTGTCAATAAGAAGCAGTATATTGTTCTTGTATTGCAGGATAGCTCAGTATTATTGTACAGCAAGCAGAGATGATTAATCATTAAGAATTATTATTAATTGTATTTTCAAACAATAAACAGCTGTTAGAGCAGATTTACCACAGTTCAATCCATTCCTTACAATTAAGGTCCTGTGTTTTAGGTTTATGATAAACGTAGACGTGTGTGGGCTCTCGATAGAGTTCCAGTCAGAATAATGTTAAATGTCTTTCTGTGTTTTTAGGTTATAGCTCTTCCACAATTGGTACATGATTTCTTGAACAAATGAAACCTTGTGTTCACATGTTTCAAATGTAGCAAAAACAGCAAAAATACTTTCAACAGACCATTGTTATTATTTTTTATGCAAGTTGTGCTGAACTGAAACCCCAAATATTAAAGCTGCTGGTTCTGTCACGCAAAACATGCTGTAAGTCTGGAAATGGTGCTGTGCACCAGCAGGAGTGGATTGTTACAGAAGACATTGCTCAGGTTCTCTTCTGGTGATAATGATGCACTGAGTTTGGTGTGTCACTGTAGATCACTGTCTGCTGTATTATCATGGCACATCTGGTTTTCCACAATTTTGAACACACCACACAAATAATTAATTGTAACAGTTCAGTATGTTTAGATGGCAAATTATCATCAACAATACAATACACAACAGATTTATAACATAAATTAAAGTGTACACTGACAGCTTTTAGTTTATCCCAGACTTCCTGAGCTCTGTAACAGTCCATTAAGAGATGCTGCTGTGTCTCATCAGCATTGCAGAAAATCATTTTTTTTGTGGCAACATAACAACCCCAAGACACAAGAGCTCTAAGAGGAAGTCTTCCTACAGACATCAGCCACCGGATGTCTCTAATGCTCTCTGACAGGTTCTTACATTTGAGATTTTGACAATATTTACTCTTGATTTATAATTAGTGTCTTTGTTTTCCCATTTCTTTACCTCTTCTTTAATTTCACAGTTTTTTCTCCCAGTTTCTTTCACTACATCCACTGTTACAGACGGTTAGACCAAGTTTTTAATTTCTTGTTTGACTTGTATATTAATGCTTTGTTTGTCACCATCAGCTCTGATCCAAACTCCTTCTCATTTGTTATGGTTTAATTTGGCTCCAGAAGCACTTTTGTATAAAGCTAAAAGATTAGTTAAGACATTCATTTCTGCTTGATTTTTTATGATGACTGTAATATCGTCAGCATATGCTATAGCTGTGACCTTGTGCGTGTTTCCCACATAAGTTCCCATAAAACTACTATTTTTATTTATTTGATGAATTAAAGGGCTGACTGCTAAAACATAAAGAGCAGCACTCAGTGGGCAGGCTTGCTTCACACCTCTTTCTACCTCAAAAGGCTCAGTTAAAACACCATTTACATTGACACGGACACTTGATTTAAAGTATAGACATCTTACCATGTGAATAAAGGCATCAGGAAAGCCGGATGCCTTCATCACAGACCAGAGATCATCTCTGGAAATATAATCAAAAGCTTTTTTTTGATCTAGTCCAACAATATAAAAACCTTTTTCATCTTCAGGTTTATGTAAGATTTCTCTTAAAGTACATTAGATTATCCCACATAAACCGACCTTTAATTGCACACGTTTGTTCTTTTTCTATGATTTCATCTAGTATATCATTGATTCTGTTCATAATTATCTTAGCAAATATTTTATAATCAGTATTCATAATATTAAGATGTCTATAATTATCTACATCAGACTCATCCCCTTTTTTATATAATAAACAAAGAACATCCTCATAAAAGGAGTTCCCCGGAGTTGATCTTTGTTTCTTCTGCTTCAGACTAATATACTGATTTATTAAAGCATCATATTTTGTATTTGTTTGTAACTTTATTTAATTCCTTACATTTACATTTGAAGAAATCTTTTATTCTATATTTCAGTATTTCCCATAGTTTGATATGAGATTTGGCAAAAATATTTAATTGAGTTACTTTATGTATTTCCTGTTTTAAGTCAGTTATCAAGTCTTTATCTTTTAAACTCTGTGTATTTAATTTCCAGAAACCTCTGTTCACTGAGGTTCCAGATGACAGAGACGTTTTTATCAAAAGATGATCAGAAAAAATCATTAAAAACTGTTTCATATTAAATTAATTTGAAGTTATATGACGCATATATGCCATCGACTCATGTTTTAGTTTTAGAGTCAAACCTGGTAAAATCAGTTCAGAGGGGTTAACGGCTCTAAACACATCAGTTAACTTTGCTTGTTGACAGATTTATTTTAAGAGTTTACCCTCTGGACGCAGTTTAAACACTGTGCTGGTGACTCGGTCATTTTCTTCAGTAACTGTATTAAAATCTCCACATAAAATAATACTATAACCTACCAACAATAGTTCTCTAAGTCTTTTAAATAATTGACATTTCTTTGTAGTTTCTGGAGCTGTATAAACATTAATAATACGATATTTTTTACTTGGATAAAAACAATCAACCATAAGTAATCTACCTGGTATTATATCTCTTCTCCTGATTATATTTACTTCATGATTTTTAAAGAATATACCGACACCATCCTCAGCCTTATTCTCACCTATTGAAATGACGCATTTCCCTTTTGACCACAAATTATTTACATCGTCGACATCTTTGTTGGTATTCAGTCTCAGTTCTTGAGTACACAAAATGTCAAAGTCCATATCACCTAAATATTTCATCTTTTCTTTTCTAAAAGCACTTGTCTGAATACCACAAGTATTCCAGGTGGCAACTTTAAGGAAGCTCATGGTGGAGAGGAGAGGATGTGAAACTCTGTATTTCCTTTCTTGCCAAGAGTTACTTAAGGAGACAGAATACCACTTTTTGTGTGTGTGGCTGGAGCCAGGGTGGTTAGCCTAGCTTAATCAGTACATAGCAGGGGGAACAGAAAGGCTGGCTTTGTCCAAATAAAATATGCCTATCAGCACCTCTAAAGCTAATCACTTAACACATATCTTATTTGTAACAACACGGGGAGCTAGTGCTGTAATTATTTTTTGCCGAATAACTGACTAGTGTCCCTGCATCCAGTTGGCTAAGCTAACTAAGCTAATCATCCAGGCTCCAGGTTCCTTGAGCCAGTGCTGTCTTCTTGGTCTGGGACACACACACAGGTCATTTCTCATTACCTGCAAGTGCTAATTTTGTGTAACCTGAGTGTAATTACAGCTACTAACTTTTACTAACCATTGCTCACTGGGATTTCATGTGTCATGTTAGTTAGAGTCAACAGATGTCTATCAATGCCTGTGGTGTCTAGTATAACAGTTTTTGGAAATAAGAGGACAAGTGCTACACACAAATGTGCTGCTATGTACTGATTAAGCTAGGCTAACCACCCTGGCTCCAGCCACACACACAAAAAGTGGTATTCTGTCTCCTTAAGTAACTCTTGGCAAAAAAAGCAAATACAGAGTTTCACATCCTCTCAAATTATTTTTTTAAGAACACCCCCTGCCCACCCTCCACCCCCAAACATATGTATGCATGAATTTCTGGCAGTGACACCCTCTCGTTCAGGGCTAATTATTATATTAGCATGTATGAAATTCCTGCTGTTGTGTGTTTGTATTAAACTTTATTTTTTTAAAAATAACCTCAAGAGAGGGTTAAGAAATAAGGGTGTAAAACAGGCAAGAATAACTTTTAAAAAAATAAGGCAAAAGGGAGTTGTGGAAATAATAGTGAAAAATAAACCAGAATAGCCTTTTTTTTTAAAAGAGCACAGGGACAAATTCTGACATGTTCAGACTTGCCCGAAGCCTGCCCAAGATCTCACGCCCAGTAACAGCAGATGTAAGAGATTTGTAATAGTGTAACTTGCCAGTATAAGGGGTTGGTCAAGAGGCGTAACCTGTGAAGGCCCAACAGTATAAATAAAGGAGCACAGGCCCTTACCAACTCAGAGTGTTTTTGGTGAACCTTGTGAACACTTCAAAACTGCTCTCCTTTATTTGACTGGCATTAAAGAACATTTTGCTGCTCTGAGCTATGACCCCTGATGATTTTTTGGACACCAAAGAGAAGTTTTTCCTGAGCTGATTTTTGGGATATCTAAAACTTCTTCAAACTGAGATCCAGAGATTTATTACTTTTTTTTTTCTTTTTATGACATGACTTCATTTTTGTACCTGCAACCTACTTTTAATGAGACTTGAATTAAAAATGCATTTTGTCTGTCTCCACTCATTTATTTTATACACCAACAACTGTATAAGTCAGCAGTCCAACAGATTTTTGATCAAGTACGCTGATGCTACAGCTTTACTTTGCCTTTTAACTGACAAAGAGACAGGACACGGTCCTGGAGGAGTTTGTACAATGGTGCAAAGACTCTAATCTAATCCTCAGCACTAATAAAACAAAAGAAATGTACATTGATTTTAGAAATAATTAATCACTAGCACAACCAACATTGAGGGTATTATGACATTCAGCATCCTCTGTTGGCATGGTGATGCTATTGCTGCCCAGAAAAACTTGCTCAGCAAAATTGTGAAAACAAAAGGCATTAAGCAAGACAGCCGTAGCGACATGTACAAAATCTGTTCCCTTTCAAAGATTGACATCCTGCTACTTCACCCACAACACCCCCTGTTTAGTGAGCTTCAGCCCCTTCCATCAGGCCGACGGCTTCGGGGCCCCCAGCTGCAAAAGTAACAGAGTGAGGATTTCCTTTATCCCATCAGTCATAGCACTCTATAACACACACGCAGCTGAAGGGGAACGGGTATGTATGTCTTGCACATAAAAACTCCTGATAGCAGTGCTATAGTCAGTGCTGCACAGTGGTTTATTCTTCTTAGTGTGTATGTTTCTTTTATTGTGTATGTTCAGTTTTTGTGTAACACTGCAAACCAATTTCTCTCTGGGATAATAATAAAGTTAATTTTAATCTTAAAAGAGAAAAAGTGCTGGCTGAACCATCTCATATTGTTGTGGTAGATTCATTCAACATTTCTTTATTCCGCCTTGATGTCGAACTGCAGCCGCTGAAAATGGCGGTGGTACAGTGCTTTTATTCATGAATAAATAAATGTTACTTTAAAAAGTTAAAGACTAAAAAAGTTCCTTTTACACATAATTTAATAAATTTAATTAACAGTGGTATTTATTAATGTATTTAGTTCAGTTCAATTCAATATTTTTAACTTTGTCTGAAAACCTTTTACTACCTTTTGTCAATTTTGGGGCTCTGTACATATGCAAATATTATGCAGTTTATTGATGACAGTGTCAGATTTACCACTCCAACATTTTAGTGAATTACTAAACCATTGGTCTTTGGTTTCACACAGACAGACAAAAGCTGGCGTCTTATCTGTAGCTGCTGAAAATCACTAGCAGATTTTGGTAGCTGTAGCTAGCTAATTATGTGATGTTAGCTTCACATATTGGACTTTTAAATATATTTTTATTTTTAACCCGAGTAACCTGTATAGGACAAGGATAATGAGTATACATTTGATGGGTACATTTGTATACATAAACGATGAAAATTAAAAAGCTCCATTTCCAGCCATAGGTTAGCATCCTCATCAGTTGATGATGCTGGTAGAAACCTTGTCAATAAGAAGCAGTATATTGTTCTTGTATTGCAGGATAGCTCAGTATTATTGTACAGCAAGCAGAGATGACTAATCATTAAGAATTATTATTAATTGTATTTTCAAACAATAAACAGCTGTTGTAGCGTCCTGTAAAATCCAGAATTGAATTTAAAGTCCTTTTCATCACCTACAAAGCTCTTAATGGTCAGACACCATCGTATCTTAAAGAGCTCATAGTACCCTATTACCCCACTAGAACACTGAGCTCCCAGAAGGCAGACTTACTTACTTGTGGTTCCTAAAGTCTCCAAAAGTAGAATAGGAGACAGACTTCAGCTGTCAGGCTCCTCTCCTGTTCAACCATCTTCCAGATTTGGTCTGGGGGGCAGACAGCCTCTCTACGTTTAAGAGTAGGCTTAAAATATTCCTTTTTGATAAAGCTCATAGTTAGGGCTCCATGGTCTGGCAACAGACCACAGAGTTAAGATCCATGGGAATGAAGTCACAAGAATATCAACGTCCACTCAGAGACAGAATTTATATTAGTAAGATTAAACAATTCAGGTTGGATGAAGAACACTCATATAAAACTTATTTAATGGCAACTATCTTCAGTTAGTCCACAGAAGCACATAAATAAAATAGATTAGTGGAATAAGTGTTAAAGAAAATTTGTCAACCTTTCATGTAAATGCAATCTGCAGATTTTGTACCAAAATTCTGTTATAGCTACATTTTATATTTACAATCAGTTTACAACACGTACTGGGAGCAGCGCAGAGACCCTGGCTTCAGTAAAATGGACTTCTCTGTGTTGTGGTGACCTCTGGATTTAACCAAACCTCTCCACTACAACTTCTCATAGAGAGGGAAGTATAAAACTGACCGGAGACCAGCCTCGAAGTGTCCTGACCTGGTTAACATGAATCACTCAATGTCATGGTAATCAAACCAATATGGACTTCCTGCTTCCTCTTTTAGGACTTGTGTTGGTTTTGTTTCCATTTATTATGTTTATCCTTTAGGGTACATTTTTCTCTTGTCATTATCACAGTTGTTATTTACATGGTGTCGGTGTCAGACTAAAGATTTATATCATTATGTTCTGTTGCATCTCAGCATTTACCAAAGTGCCTTTTATTGCAGTGCTGCACTCAATCAACTGCTGTAGCAGTTATGCAAAAACGCTTTTATTTAGAGACTTTAAAAACTGCTCTTTTGGATGATGTCAGTATGGACTACTGGAGAGAAAAGGATCAGGGATGAAAGTGAACTTTTTCAAAAGGTCAAAAGTTGCTCAAGTATTTGTTTATCCAGTCAACATCATGACTCCAGGGTCACAACCTTGTGATCACATGTTCTCTTTATAAAAGAGTGACTTCAGCCTTTCAGTATGCTGCCTTGTTATAATCATGTCATGACTGTCAGGGACTGTGGATACAATTTATCACTGAGGTAAACAGCAATAATACTCCACATTCAAAGAAGGTAATAAACTGTACAATGAATGGACAAGTTATGCTGCGTCACACTGTGTTTGTTTTTGTATGAGTGAGGGTTAAGCCACAATTTTGGTTGGTTGTTAGTTTCTGTCATTACTAAAAAATGAGAAAGTCTCTCCAAAAGGTAATGATCACCAACTATCACTCCTTTGAAATGATTTTAAGTGAAAGATACTGTAAGAATTGTGATATTAGGATTGGATTTAATAGTAAAGCAACACAGAAAACCAGCATATAAAAGAACCACCTTGCTACTTTCCCAAAAGTTGATCACTGTTGAAATTAAATTGTTGTTGAACACCAGTCAAGACAATTAAAAGCACTGAAAGAGATAATATTACCTTACTAAATAATTGAATGATGACAAATATATAAACAGAACATTTAGTTAGATTTTTTATTACTTAGGCCAATTATTTTAGGTCAGTTGTGCAGTGGCTATAGTCTATCCCAGCTGACTTTAAGCTGTGTGATAGACTGGCAACTTGTTCATGATTGTACACTCTGAACAGGTCGCCAGTCTATCACATATAGACTGACAACCAATCACATACGCATTCACACCTACGGGGCAATTTAGTGAGGCCAATTAACCTAATCTGCATGTCTTTGGGACTGTAGGAGGAAACCGGAGCACCCGGAGAAAACCTACCTGGCACGGGGAGAACATGCAAACTCCACACAGAAAGACTCCAGCAGGTTCTTGTTAAAATCTGCTAAAATCTGCTTCCTGTTAGGTAACAGTGCTAACCACTGCACCTCCGTGCCAGCCTAAGGACCACTACCGCACCATTTTCTTAAGGATCTTCTCCAGTGGGGTCCTGTCTTTCACTGGGATCACCTTATTCCACAGGCCGGTAAACTCCTTCTGGTGGACAAGACTCTGGAGCATCTTATGTCCGTATTGCCTGTACAGAAATACATTTCTCAGTTAGCATTTCAGAGCATGAACAGAAAGATATAAGACTAAGACTGAAAGACATTTTTCACAAGAACCACTAACATTAGATCATGCAAAACTTAGTTACCCACCTGACTTCTGGTGCAGCATCCAAAGACATTTTACCAACAGCAGACAGGAAACGCTCTGCAAAGGTCTTCCCTCCTGTCATGATGTGGTCCTCCCCGACAATTTCTCCCAGCTGGTGGAGGTGCTGGGCTGTGCTCCCCCTCACTGCAGCACAAAGGTGACTGAGAAAGAACAAAGACAGACAGGGAAATGTGAGAATAATCCTGCGACTATGTTTCATTTCATTTACTTTAAATGTTGCTTGTACTACACTTCCTACTAAATTCTGATCACTGTATCTCCTCTTACCTCAGCCCTGTGTTGAGTAGAGCGGGAATGACTCTACCAGGACTGCACCCGTCCACCAGCGCATCCAAGGCGAGGTTGGCGTGCTGGTGAATGAAGCTGTTGGTTGTCGATGCCAGCTTCTGCAGCAGGGTGCGTCCTGTCCTCTCTGCCTCTGGGTCCATGGCCTTCCCCAGGTTGATGTGGGGAAGGCTATAGTTTCCATGGCAGCACACGCCACACTAGACCGCAGATTGTTCACCTAGATAATAAGAAAGAACATCAGTCAGTACTTCTGCGTGCACAGTAAAGGTAGATGCACTTGTAAAAAAATAAGAACTGCTTGTAACACAAAGACAAACAGAGACAAAGAGGAAAATGTCTACGCTACCTCTTCTACGACGGCCAGGCAGACTTCATGCAGTTTAGTCTGCGGAAGTTGTGGATGGTGTTTGATGAGAGCTTGAACTGATTTCAGTCCATCCATTTTCTTCATCCTGTATTTAGATGACAAACATTTTTGAAAAGTGTTAATCATTGCTTCAGAAACAAATGCTGCTGAATAAACTGTTTAAAATCTTTCTCTACACTTCTGTAGTGTCGGTGTCTTACCAGTCATCCGATTTGAGCTGCTCGAAGCAGAGGGAGAGGCTCTCTGCAGGCATGGCCAGAGGCTGGAGCTCATCCTTGTCAGCCTTTAGGGGGCGGAGGTTTGTCCCGCGACGAGGTTCCCTCTTGGGTGGGGCAGCTTTTGGTGGAGGTGCTGGAACAGCAGGTGTCCTTGTCTTTCTGGGAGCTGCTGGGGGTCGAGGTGAAGGGAGGTTGACGAGCTGGAATTGTTGAACAAACTCCTCAATCTTTCCTTCATGCGACCTTAACCTGCATCCATCAGCTACCTCCTTGTCTGCTTAGATTAAAAAGAAAATATTTAATATGACTGAAATTTCCACCTGTTTGCTGTTATCACATCTTCACCTATTTCCATTCAAGCTTGCATAATGTTCATTATCACTAAAACAGTATAAACTTACATTGTCCACCGTGGTTTGCAGACAACACCGGGAGACGAGACGGTCTCCTGGTTGCTGGAGCTGTTGTGGGGGGAGGAGTAGGGGTGAAGGGGCACATCTGTGGAATAGCCCTCAGCTCCGTGGGAGTGTGTGTGTCCACAGAGCTGAGGCTGTCCACGGAGCAGATGGAGCTGACTGAGCTTGGCCTCCTGGCTTCAGTCAGTGACAGGCAAGCACTGCCCTCTCGCTGCCCAGACGCAACTTCTCTTCATCCTCTTCATTCAGCTCCAGTCTCTCCAGAACCAAATGGTAGAGGGCATCCTGTGAAGCGCACAGACTCTGTGACCACCCTGCATATCAGCCTCTCGAGTGCTCTCTGCTGCCATAGTCCGTTGAGGTCAATTCAGTGGTCAGTCGTTGTAACTGCATGTAAATTTCCTCTGACTCCAAGATGGCCGATAAACAGCCCCCCCTGCCGACCACTGCTGGCATATCCTGTCAATCCTTCTATACTGGAGGAGCCCCAGTGGTAAAAAAACATATGATGATATACAGTAACATCTAGGGAAGGATATTATCTATTTGGAATATGAAATTTTTATGTCCAATATGTAAAACATTATGATTAACCATGTGTCCAATGAAGTGGACATCATGCATCACCCAGTATATTTTTTAACACAAGTCATATAATTGCTTCACTGTTTCTTGTTACTGTTTTGGTTATAAGTCAGTGTATAATTGTTATATTTATAAGATTCATTTCAAATATACATTTTTGTGCAGATTAGCTGTAGTTTGAGTTACTATAATAATTATTTTATCTTATTTTGTAGACTTCAAATGATGAGTGTAGTGACAACAGTGATGATGAGTGGCTGCCAGAGAAGAACAGAGACATAGGAGCTGAGGATGATGGAGATACAGACAGTCAAGATGCAGAAAGTGAGGATGATGAGAGGCAGGATGCAGAGGATGGTCAGCATGATCAGGGAGCTGTGGAAGATGGGCACATGGCACCTGGGCTTGGTAATACTGTCCTGCGTCCTTATAGAACTGACTCACAATAATGTTTCTCCTGTTGGGGATGGTTTGACACATTCAGGTGTAAGATTCACGGCTATGAGTGTCGTTGGTTTTCTTATTCAGGCCCAAACATTGCGCCTATACTGTGTTGAAATTTCCCAAAAATTGTTGAAATGCTTTTCAAAGCATAAAAAGAAACAAGGGTTTGTATATTTACAATAGAACACAAGTAAATTCATTTTTACAGTAAGTTCTCAATGTTTTATGTTGAATGCTCAGGCGCATGTAGTCCACATATGAAAAAATCATATTTGTCTTGTATGTCTTGTCTTGTATCCAAATATAAACAATGATAGTAGGCATTCCAAATACATATGAACATAGGTAACTTTTAAAAAATGAGACAAGGACACTATATACAATTTTATATTTTATTTATCGTCCATATTTGCCATTACAGCCAAAATAAATGTACTTTAAACATAAATATTTTGCTTCTGAAACTGGCTGGGTAATGGAATATGTGTACATCCAAATTGCTATATTCATAATTGAGTAAATCACCACAGCTCACTGAAGCAAATCGGCATTCGTCACAGGCAAATATTGCCTATAATCATGTAAATATATCCTGTATGGGATACGCATCCAGCCAACCACTGTGTAAAGCCTGATTACCATCTAAACTGCAGAGACTTCCTTTGGCGATTATTCAGTTGCAACAAATGTTAAAGTTTCACAAAGACATAACTTCACTATTACCACAAGGATAAAGTTGTATCTATATTTTGCACTTTATAACAGTTTGATCCAGATAACAGCTTAAACAGGCTGTGAACGCTCCCATGGACGGCAATCAGTTTCTGGGGGACGATCAATAACTTTCTGGCACGACACCTGAATTGATTCATAGGACCAAGGACAGGGCCCACACAGGTGTCTGCTTCAGATGTTTTTGTTCTGGTCTGTTAAAAACATGGTACTGCGCTCTGTGACCACCCTGCATATTATCCTGGTGAAATAAAGCCAAAATCCAGCTGTAAAACATTTCTATATTTGCTTCACAAATGTTAATGCTAGCTTAAAGGTTCTGTATACACTGTTGTATGAGTGGTACAACTTTTAACTTTATAACCATTTTTAACTTTTTTAACTTTAACTTTAAGCTCCAGTTACTAGATCAAATGCTGGTCTGCCCAATGAGAAGCCACGTTACAGGATGTGCTATATATATAATATTTTAATCTTCAATCTTCTTTTCATCCTTATTACTATTTTATTATTTAGTCTTACCAGTTATAAGTAATCTATGAGGGCCTAAAGTGGATTTCAGTGCACATTGTATTTTATGCTTTGTATACATGACCAATAAAGAACTTTGAACTTGAACAATGGGCTTAAATTGTTGCAAATGTTTGATAACACGTTCCCAAAAAAACTTTGCAGACAGGTTTTAAATATTTACAGTAGAGGATGAAGAAATCCTACTGACACAATAACTGATAAATGGACATTTTCACAATGTACAAATAAATAAAGTAACTTCCTGGAAAACACGTGAAATCACTTTTTAGCAGCAGATTTGTGTGTAGCACTTGTCCTCTTATTTCCAAAAAATGTTATACTAGACACCACAGGCATTGATAGACATCTGTTGACTCTAACTAACATGACACATGAAATCCCAGTGAGCAATGGTTAGTAAAAGTTAGTAGCTGTAATTACACTAACTCAGGTTACACAAAATTAGCACTTGCAGGTAATGAGAAATGACCTGTCTGTGTGTCCCAGACCAACAAGACAGCACTGGCTCAAGGAACCTGGAGCCTGGATGATTAGCTTAGTTAGCTTAGCCAACTGGATGCAGGGACACTAGTCAGTTATTCGGCAAAAAATAATTACAGCACTAGCTCCCCGTATTGTTACAAATAAGATATGTGTTAAGTGATTAGCTTTAGAGGTGCTGATAGGCATATTTTATTTGGACAAAGCCAG
This sequence comes from Scomberomorus guttatus, assembly GCA_038419695.1. Taxonomy (NCBI): domain Eukaryota; kingdom Metazoa; phylum Chordata; class Actinopteri; order Scombriformes; family Scombridae; genus Scomberomorus; species Scomberomorus guttatus. Next base: position 18,057,623 of record CM076461.1, read on the forward strand.
CCTTTCTGTTCCCCCTGCTATGTACTGATTAAGCTAGGCTAACCACCCTGGCTCCAGCCACACACACAAAAAGTGGTATTCTGTCTCCTTAAGTAACTCTTGGCAAGAAAGCAAATACAGAGTTTCACATCCTCTCAAATTATTTTTGTAAGAACACCCCCTGCCCACCCTCCACCCCCAAACATATGCGTGCATGAATTCCTGGCAGTGACACCCTCTCATTCAGGGCTAATTATTACATTAGCATGTATGAAATTCCTGCTGTTCGTCATACGTCTTAGTCTTTACAGCTGGGTCATGTTATACTATACTGTATTTCACCTAGAATTATTTCAAAGGAGGGACACTTTGACAGACAAGTGTGATATAATTTCTAAGACCTGTGATGTGCTGAAGGGAACAAATGCAAAGCAAAATGATGATTATGATGCATGATGAGCATTAAGCAGAAATATGCTGAAATATTATTATGAAACATTGTATTAATCATATCTCATGTATACTTCACAAGATCTCATGTGATTTAATGTAAGGGCACATATTATGTTGAAGATAATCACACTCATTGCACTTGATGATGGAATTTAATGTGTGTTTGTATTAAACTTTATTATTTTTAAAAAATAACCTCAAGAGAGGGTTACGAAATAAGGGTGTAAAACAGGCAAGAATAACTTTTAACAAAATAAGGCAAAAGGGAGTTGTGGAAATAATAGTGAAAAATAAACCAGAATAGCCTTTTTTAAAAGAGCTGTGCCTAGACACAGCACAGGGACAAGTTCTGTTCAGACTTGCCCGAAGCCTGCCCGAGATCTCAGGCCCAGTAACAGCAGACGTAAGAGATTTGTAATAGTGTAACTTGCCAGTATAAGGGGTTGGTCAAGAGGCGTAACCTGTGAAAGCCCAACAGTATAAATAAAGGAGCACAGGCCCTTACCAACTCAGAGTGTTTTTGGTGAACCTTGTGAACACTTCAAAACTGCTCTCCTTTATTGCATTAAAGAACATTTTGCTGCTCTGACCTATGACCCCTGATGATTTTTTGGACACCAAAGAGAAGTTTTTCCTGAGCTGATTTTTGGGATATCTAAAACTTCTTCAAACTGAGATCCAGAGATTTATTACTTCACAAGCAGGTATTTTACAGTGTTTTTTTTTTTTTATGACATGACTTCATTTTTGTACCTGCAACCTACTTTTAATGAGACTTGAATTAAAAATGCATTTTGTCTGTCTCCACTCTTATTTATTTTATACACCAACAACTGTATAAGTCAGCAGTCCAACAGATTTTTGATCAAGTACGCTGATGCTACAGCTTTACTTTGCCTTTAAACTGACAAAGAGACAGGACACGGTCCTGGAGGAGTTTGTACAATGGTGCAAAGACTCTAATCTAATCCTCAACACTAATAAAACAAAAGAAATGTACATTGATTTTAGAAATAATTAATCACCAGCACAACCAACATTGAGGGTATTATGACATTCAGCATCCTCTGTTGGCATGGTGATGCTATTGCTGCCCAGAAAAACTTGCTCAGCAAAATTGTGAGCATTGCCGGAAAAACAAAAGGCATTAAGCAAGACAGCCGTAGCGACATGTACAAAATCTGTTCCCTTTCAAAGATTGACATCCTGCTACTTCACCCACAACACCCCCTGTTTAGTGAGCTTCAGCCCCTTCCATCAGGCCGACAGCTTCGGGGCCCCCAGCTGCAAAAGTAACAGAGTGAGGATTTCCTTTATCCCATCAGTCATAGCACTCTATAACACACACGCAGCTGAAGGGGAACGGGTATGTATGTCTTGCACATAAAAACTCCTGATAGCAGTGCTATAGTCAGTGCTGCACAGTGGAAAGTATCATATCTCTGGGATGCATTGTGTCTTCTCCCACACTGAATCTCTGTACTCCATAAGCACTGCTGGACGGTGCTGTGTAGTAGTTTTTATTTCAGATTGCTTTATTCTTCTTAGTGTGTATGTTTCTTTTATTGTGTATGTTCAGTTTTTGTGTAACACTGCAAACCAATTTCTCTCTGGGATAATAATAAAGTTAATTTTAATCTTAAAAAAGAAAAAGTGCTGGCTGAACCATCTCATATCGTTGTGGTAGATTCATTCAACATTTCTTTATTCCGCCTTGATGTCGAACCGCAGCCACTGAAAATGGCGGTGGTACAGTGCTTTTATTCATGAATAAATAAATGTTACTTTAAAAAGTTAAAGACTAAAACAGTTCTTTTTACACGTAATTTAATAATTTAATTAACAGTGGTATTTATTAATGTATTTAGTTCAGTTCAATTCAATATTTCTAACTTTGTCTAAAAAAACCTTTTACTACCTTTTGTCAATTTCGGGGCTCTGTACATATGCAAATATTATGCAGTTTAATGATGACAGTGTCAGATTTACCACTCCAACATTTTAGTGAATTACTAAACCATTGGTCTTTGGTTTCACACAGACAGACAAAAGCTGGCGTCTTATCTGTAGCTGCTGAAAATCACTAGCAGATTTTGGTAGCTGTAGCTAGCTAATTATGTGACGTTAGCTTCACGTATTGGACTTTTAAAAATATTTTTATTTTTAACCCGAGTAACCTGTATAGGACAAGGATAATGAGTATACATTTGATGGGTACATGCATTTGATATGTTGTATACATAAACGATGAAAATTAAAGCTCCATTTCCAGCCATAGGTTAGCATCCTCATCAGTTGATGATGCTGGTAGAAACCTTGTCAATAAGAAGCAGTATATTGTTCTTGTATTGCAGGATAGCTCAGTATTATTGTACAGCAAGCAGAGATGATTAATCATTAAGAATTATTATTAATTGTATTTTCAAACAATAAACAGCTGTTGTAGCTTCCTGTAAAATCCAGAATTGAATTTAAAGTCCTTTTCATCACCTACAAAGCTCTTAATGGTCAGACACCATCGTATCTTAAAGAGCTCATAGTACCCTATTACCCCACTAGAACACTGAGCTCCCAGAAGGCAGACTTACTTACTTGTGGTTCCTAAAGTCTCCAAAAGTAGAATAGGAGGCAGACTTCAGCTGTCAGGCTCCTCTCCTGTTCAACCATCTTCCAGATTTGGTCTGGGGGGCAGACAGCCTCTCTATGTTTAAGAGTAGGCTTAAAATATTCCTTTTTGATAAAGCTCATAGTTAGAGCTCCATGGTCTGGCAACAGACCACAGAGTTAAGATCCATGGGAATGAAGTCACAAGAATATCAACGTCCACTCAGAGACAGAATTTATATTAGTAAGATTAAACAATTCAGGTTGGATGAAGAACACTCATATAAAACTTATTTAATGGCAACTATCTTCAGTTAGTCCACAGAAGCACATAAATAAAATAGATTAGTGGAATAAGTGTTAAAGAAAATTTGTCAACCTTTCATGTAAATGCAGTCTGCAGATTTTGTACCAAAATTCTGTTGTAGCTACATTTTACATTTACAATCAGTTTACAACACGTACTGGGAGCAGCGCAGAGACCCTGGCTTCAGTAAAATGGACTTCTCCGTGTTGTGGTGACCTCTGGATTTAACCAAACCTCTCCACTACAACTTCTCATAGAGAGGGAAGTATAAAACTGACCAGAGACCAGCCTCGAAGTGTCCTGACCTGGTTAACATGAATCACTCAATGTCATGGTAATCAAACCAATATGGACTTCCTGCTTCCTCTTTTAGGACTTGTGTTGGTTTTGTTTCCATTTATTATGTTTATCCTTTAGGGTACATTTTTCTCTTGTCATTATCACAGTTGTTATTTACATGGTGTCGGTGTCAGACTAAAGATTTATATCATTATGTTCTGTTGCATCTCAGCATTTACCAAAGTGCCTTTTATTGCAGTGCTGCACTCAATCAACTGCTGTAGCAGTTATGCAAAAACACTTTTATTTAGAGACTTTAAAAACTGCTCTTTTGGATGATGTCAGTATGGACTACTGGAGAGAAAAGGATCAGGGATGAAAGTGAACTTTTTCAAAAGGTCAAAAGTTGCTCAAGTATTTGTTTATCCAGTCAACATCATGACTCCAGGGTCACAACCTTGTGATCACATGTTCTCTTTATAAAAGAGTGACTTCAGCCTTTCAGTATGCTGCCTTGTTATAATCATGTCATGACTGTCAGGGACTGTGGATACAATTTATCACTGAGGTAAACAGCAATAATACTCCACATTCAAAGAAGGTAATAAACTGTACAATGAATGGACAAGTTATGCTGCGTCACACTGTGTTTGTTTTTGTATGAGTGAGGGTTAAGCCACAATTTTGGTTGTTTGTTAGTTTCTGTCATTACTAAAAAATGAGAAAGTCTCTCCAAAAGGTAATGATCACCAACTATCACTCCTTTGAAATGATTTTAAGTGAAAGATACTGTAAGAATTGTGATATTAGGATTGGATTTAATAGTAAAGCAACACAGAAAACCAGCATATAAAAGAACCACCTTGCTACTTTCCCAAAAATTGATCACTGTTGAAATTAAATTGTTGTTGAACACCAGTCAAGACAATTAAAAGCACTGAAAGAGATAATATTACCTTACTAAATAATTGAATGATGACAAATATATAAACAGAACATTTAGTTAGATTTTTTATTACTTAGGCCAATTATTTTAGGTCAGTTGTGCAGTGGCTGTAGTCTATCCCAGCTGACTTTAAGCTGTGTGATAGACTGGCAACTTGTTCATGATTGTACACTCTGAACAGGTCGCCAGTCTATCACATATAGACTGACAACCAATCACATATGCATTCACACCTATGGGGCAATTTAGTGAGGCCAATTAACCTAATCTGCATGTCTTTGGGACTGTAGGAGGAAACCGGAGCACCCGGAGAAAACCTACCTGGCACGGGGAGAACATGCAAACTCCACACAGAAAGACTCCAGCAGGTTCTTGTTAAAATCTGCTAAAATCTGCTTCCTGTTAGGTAACAGTGCTAACCACTGCACCTCCGTGCCAGCCTAAGGACCACTACCGCACCATTTTCTTAAGGATCTTCTCCAGTGGGGTCCTGTCTTTCACTGGGATCACCTTATTCCACAGGCCGGTAAACTCCTTCTGGTGGACAAGACTCTGGAGCATCTTATGTCCGTATTGCCTGTACAGAAATACATTTCTCAGTTAGCATTTCAGAGTATGAACAGAAAGATATAAGACTAAGACTGAAAGACATTTTTCACAAGAACCACTAACATTAGATCATGCAAAACTTAGTTACCCACCTGACTTCTGGTGCAGCATCCAAAGACATTTTACCAACAGCAGACAGGAAACGCTCTGCAAAGGTCTTCCCTCCTGTCAAGATGTGGTCCTCCCCGACAATTTCTCCCAGCTGGTGGAGGTGCTGGGCTGTGCTCCCCCTCACTGCAGCACAAAGGTGACTGAGAAAGAACAAAGACAGACAGGGAAATGTGAGAATAATCCTGCGACTATGTTTCATTTCATTTACTTTAAATGTTGCTTGTACTACACTTCCTACTAAATTCTGATCACTGTATCTCCTCTTACCTCAGCCCTGTGTTGAGTAGAGCGGGAATGACTCTTCCAGGACTGCACCCGTCCACCAGCGCATCCAAGGCGAGGTTGGCGTGCTGGTGAATGAAGCTGTTGGTTGTCGATGCCAGCTTCAGCAGCAGGGTGCGTCCTGTCCTCTCTGCCTCTGGGTCCATGGCTTTCCCCAGGTTGATGTGGAGTTCAGCTATTGTCTCCATGGCAGCACACGCCACACTAGACCGCAGATTGTTCACCTAGATAAAAAGAAAGAACATCAGTCAGTACTTCTGCGTGCACAGTAAAGGTAGATGCACTTGTAAAAAAATGAGAACTCTTGTAACACAAAGACAAACAGAGACAAAGAGGAAAATGTCTACGCTACCTCTTCTACGACGGCCAGGCAGACTTCATGCAGTTTAGTCTGCGGAAGTTGTGGATGGTGTTTGATGAGAGCTTGAACTGATTTCAGTCCATCCATTTTCTTCATCCTGTATTTAGATGACAAACATTTTTGAAAAGTGTTAATCATTGCTTCAGAAACAAATGCTGCTGAATAAACTGTTTAAAATCTTTCTCTACACTTCTGTAGTGTCGGTGTCTTACCAGTCATCCGATTTGAGCTGCTCGAAGCAGAGGGAGAGGCTCTCTGCAGGCATGGCCAGAGGCTGGAGCTCATCCTTGTCAGCCTTTAGGGGGCGGAGGTTTGTCCTGCGACGAGGTTCCCTCTTGGGTGGGGCAGCTTTTGGTGGAGGTGCTGGAACAGCAGGTGTCTTTGCAGCAGTCTTTCTGGGAGCTGCTGGGGGTCGAGGTGAAGGGAGGTTGACGAGCTGGAATTTTTTTACAAACTCCTCAACCTTTCCTTTATGCGTCTTTAGCCTGCATCCATCAGCTACCTCCTTGTCTGTTTAGATTGAAAAGAAAATATTTATTATGACTGAAATTTCCACCTGTTTTCTGTTATCACATCTTCACCTATTTCCATTCAAGCTTGCATAATGTTAGTCATTATCACTAAAACAGTATAAACTTACATTGTCCACCGTGGTTTGCAGACAACACCGGGAGACGAGAATGTCTCCTGGTTGCTGGAGCTGCTGTGGGGGGAGGAGTAGGGGTGAAGGGGCACATGTGTGGAATAGCCCTCAGCTCCGTGGGAGTGTGTGTGTCCACAGAGCTGAGGCTGTCCACGGAGCAGATGGAGCTGACTGAGCTTGGCCTCCTGAACTGAACTGAATTGTTCTCTGCACTTTCCTCCAACGTCTGGTTGGTGCTGGTCCTCTGGCTGCTGTTTCTCTGCACAATCGGGGGTAGCCTGATCCTCCTTCCTCGCTGAGAGGATCCAGGGCTCCTTCTCGGTACAGCTGGGGGCTGAGGTGAGGGGAGGGTGTCATGCTGGTTGGAGATTCTCAGTCTCTTCAACACAGCATCGCCGATGGCTTTCTGTGATGCCCACAGCCTTTCTGCGCTTTCAATCAGCACAGCCGTGCGAAACATTTGAGGATTTTGGTTGGCCAGGGTGATGGACTGACAGTCGAAGCCACATCCTCTCCTGTGGCTCTCAGGTGCCTGTGAAAAAAAGTATACATTGAGTCATTGGGAATAGTTACACAGTTGAATTATATTATATTATATTAAATGGTACTCTAAATTTGATATACTTTATTACTATACCATTGCATACTACATTTCATCATACCACACTACACTATGTCACTTGGCACAGTAATCTAAGGAAACTACACTTATGCTTAAAACTTTGGCACATAATGCACAAAGGTTGAATAAAATATTGTACTGTGTAAAGCTTTCTAATTTCCTAATCTGTTATTGTATTCTGATATATAACCTTGTTGTAGACATGAATGACATGAAAAATCAATTATGTCATGTATCTATGAACAGAAGGAGATTGACAGAGTTGGTTACTTACATTGTGATCAGTGAAGTTGTTCTGCTGTTGCAGGAAGGTGTTTGATGTCTTTCGGTTAGCCATGAGTAACAGAAAGATAACTGGAACGAAATCGCCAACAAGAGTATCAGAACGATAACTGGGACGCAATTGTAGACGTAATCAAAACTGTGAGTAGTGGCTCTCAACAGGTTCAACGGTCATCTGACAGGATCTGGATTCTCACTTTATCACTCAACAGTCTGATATAGACCTGATGTCTCAAAGGAATCCAGGAACATTCTAATGATGTCATAAAGGAACCCAGGAACATTCTAATGTTGGCATGGGCACTAAAATGGACTGTTGGTGATCACCAAAAAAATGTTCAGTTTGACAATCATGACGTGTAAAAGTACATTTTATTGAAAAAATGTTTGGACAAAATAGTGCTCCCTCATCTCTGTCATCAAAATGTGGCCTAAATCTAGATCTGTGTTAGTCAGCATCATCTTTAACATCTTTCTGTGTGTTTAGGTCATATTTCTTTGTGCATGATTAACTGCACAAATAAACCATATTGACATTTTGAGTGACCAACAAAGTTAAATTTATGACCATATCTCATTATAAGGCAATACATTAACACATTTTGCATCACCTGTATGCATTCTTCGCTTCAAATTGCCTGGAAATGTTATTGAGATATAAACAGGGTTATATGGCTTTTTTTTTACTTCTCCTGCTTAGTGCAGGAAATCTTTGTTGCCTTCTGTCTGCTGAAACCTTAAATAACCCCTCCAGGCATGTTTGAAGACATCAAATTAATCTGCTTTGAATCTACTCTTTCGAAGCAGAATCTACTCTGACATCTACTCTTTATTCCTCATTGAAAAATACAGAATCTATTAATATGTAAATATTTTAATTTCTTCATCACAAGATGTCCAACAGAAAAGTCCATTCTCAGTGTATGTGCACTGGAGGCTCCAAGTGTCCACATGACTACTTGCTATGTCACAAACCCTGCTCATAATGTTAGGTTCATACCTTAAACTGAGATTTAAGGTGAGCACAGAGAAACTTTCCACTCTCAGCAGATCAATGTGAAAACAGCCTTCTAGTGTCAAACTCTGCACAGACATCATTCTGCACAGTGACACTCAAACAACGGTGTAGATTTGGTTTGGTCTTTGGTAGGGACATTTTTTGTCAGATGGCTGAAATAAACAGTTGCTTGCTTGAGCACTTGCTCTCTATCTCTCTTTTCTTGTGTATGTGTGCACGTGTGCACACATACACAAACATGATCACACATTTCATAATCAAATGACACCTGACATTCACAAACTGTTCAACAATCAGTTGAACAAAATGTGGCTAATTATACCTCATAAATAATGTTGATAATATGTGTCTTAATGACACATATAATAACACTGCTCCTGATCTACTCATGGTAAGGGGATAGACGGCATTAAATGACTGGAAACAGATATTTCTTTTTTATTAGTTCTTTTCAAAACATATGACAGTCTTACATTATTAGCCTCAAATGATCCCTTTGTGTTTGTGGGTGACTTGACTAACCTGTGTCATTTGTGAGCAGGACGGTGACACTAACTGGGTAACTGCTTATGTTTACGTTCAGAAAGCAATAAAACATTGCACTTAAACCATATGTATTTTATGCAGTTGTAAGACATGATGACCCACATGGTGAAGAAATTCATCTGAAAAGCTTGCCAGTAAAGCCCCACCACTACTGTGTACCCTGGTATGTTGAATATCAAGGTCAGCAATTTGGTTCAACCATGGGCCAGTTTTTTGAGGTTATTAACTAGCACCAGTTATGCCTTATTTTAATTCTCATTTGAATAAAAATGACTCACACGATGTTCTGTGTTGCATTTCAAGACTAGCGGCACACATTAAACAGTGGCCAGCTTTAGTCATAGTCGTTCGAAAGGGTTAGGATTGAAAGCACTGTTGCTGCTCTCTGTTTAGACTGCAGTGCCACCTGACAAATCTGTCATGATCACATGGGTTAAGGTAAATGAAACCAATAGAGTCAAAATAAAATAGCCAAATAAAGTCAATTTGAGGCAGAAAAAACTTTCAGTAACTAGTTATGGGCTGCAATCACTTTTTGTCAAGTAAAAAAACTGCATGTTACTAGTTGTATTGGTCCTTTATAGGTTTTTAAATTGGTAAAATAGACTGGGTGGTTTATTATCTGGAACATAAAGCAGGAAAAATATGCTTACTCATTAGAATGATTGCAAAGGGGATCAATTTCTTTATTTCATATGTAACTTACATCCGTGAAGTCATGTTAATGCGAGTCTTGTATCCAAATATAAACAATGATAGTAGGCATACCAAATACATATGAACATCGGTAACTTTTAAAAAATGAGACAAGGACACTATATACAATTTAATATTTTATTTATCGTCCATATTTGCCATTACAGCCAAAATAAATGTACTTTAAACATAAATATTTTGCTTCTGAAACTGGCTGGGTAATGGAATATGTGTACATCCAAATTGCTATATTCATAATTGAGTAAATCGCCACAGCTCACTGAAACAAATTGGCATTCGTCACAGGCAAATATTGCCTATAATCATGTAAATATATCCTGTATGGGATACGCATCCAGCCAACCACTGAGTAAAGCCTGATTACCATCTAAACTGCAGAGACTTCCTTTGGCGATTATTCAGTTGCAACAAATGTTAAAGTTTCACAAAGACATAACTTCACTATTACCACAAGGATAAAGTTGTATCTATATTTTGCACTTTATAACAGTTTGATCCAGATAACAGCTTAAACAGGCTGTGAACGCTCCCATGGACGGCAATCAGTTTCTGGGGGGCGATCAATAACTTTCTGTCACGACACCTAAATTGATTCATAGGACCAAGGACAGGGCCCACACAGGTGTCTGCTTCAGATGTTTATGTTCTGGTCTGTTAAAAACATGGTACTGCACTCTGTGACCACCCTGCATATTATCCTGGTGAAATAAAGCCAAAATCCAGCTGTAAAACATTTCTAAATTGCTTCACAAATGTTGATGCTAGCTTAAAGGTTCTGTATACACTGTTGTATGAGTGGTACAATTTTTGGAGAAAGATAACTAGAATTAATGTAAATAATAAATAATATGGTCAGGACATCCATTAGTGAAACCCAGGTAAAGGTAATACCCGCACCTCAGTAAAGAAAAGGTAATGCCAACAAAGTTACTTTGCTAATGCTAAAGTTCATAGACTCTCCACAGAGAATGATCACCTCCACCACCTCTGCTGTTCCCCTCAGCTCAAGACTAGAGAGCATTTAAATGTGTTTTACCTCATTATTTTGGCTTTACACCATTCCACTTTACTTTTTGGTTCAGTCTCCCCTGTTTGCAGCAGGAAATTGTTTTAAATATATAAAATACTGATAACCCTGATGAGTCTGCTGCATGCTACCTGCCCAGCACCAAATAGCAGACAGCATTTAGCTGTGTTCGTAGAGACCAGACAACTCACCATTTTGCCGGTGAATTTCTCTGGGGGCCTCTGGGGGCAACGGCCAATGTTTCGGCGTGTAGCTGGCTACACTGGAAGCTGGCTACTGGTGGATGTCTGGGCCAAGACTTCCTCTTCCATGTGCCAGTCAGTGTTTACAGTCCGATCAATCTCAGAACCCATTGGATATCGTCCGACGACGATTTAATTGAAAGCAATTTGTTTCTTTTATTACACAAGTCGAACATTTCTCCACACAATATACAAACATTGATACTTTTTCTAATAACGTGCATTTCACTGCATGTTATTTTATGCTTTGTGTAAGTGACCAATAAAGAACTTTGAACTTTGAACTTGAACTTGAACAATAGGCTTAATTTCATTAGGCAGCAAAAAACACAACACCAAATAAATTCTAATGTTGGTCCATGTGTACTCTAAAAGGGCAACTGTTTGATGCTTGCGCTACAGCTACAGCAACTACCTTTTTTCTCATTCCAATCCTGACATCCTACTTGCATATGTGTCAAAAATCTTTTTTTTTAATTTTAATTTTTTTTCCCCTGTAAAAGCCCCTCTACAGTGTGCCATAGCTGGCTGCCTGAGACAAAAGTTGACAATAATAGGAGAAATGTGGTAAAATCTTTGGTCGTGAGACTGTCCCCTGATGATCAGTTTGGACAAAGACAAGGACAGCCTACGGCAAAATTCTGATAGTGTCAGAAATTTAGCACCACATTCTCACAGTGTGACAACTGCTATGACCCATGACTACAAACCAATCAGAATATGCCATTTTTTAATAAAGTAAAGGGGGAAAATGCGTTATAATTAATACATTCTTTATTAATGGTTAATAGATCATTTACTAATGCTTTATAGTTAATTTATACGAACTCGATAAGAATAATTTTTGGGTAACCAGGTTGTGATAAATCCTCTGCTTTCACCAAACTTGCTTTGTCTCTATAGCTCTTTATTTCATCAGAAGACCCCTCCAATGGCCTGTTTGACCATTTACCTTTGACCAATTGTCACTTCCATTTCATGTAGCCTATTTCACAGTTAGTACTTTTGAGATTTTGTATATACATATATATATATATATATATATATATATATATATATATAAAATGCTTCTTTATAAATTAAATGACCCAACTGTATGTATAAAGTAATTCACATGAGAAGACCTCAACCAGCTACAGCATGTAAATGTTGCTTAGATGTTAATATATCACTTATACAGTAATAATCCTGTATATAACACTTTTAGCTTTGCTTTTACTTGTGATGTTGCTACTTTTACTTTAGTCACACCTCTGAATAATTCTTCCATGGTTCACAGCAATGGACAGAGGGCCAAGAGCAGCCTTTTACAGCCGCCATGGACTGGCTATAGTGTACATGCATCATCTATACATCAGGGGAACAGATGAACATTATCTTTACATGTGAGGGACCACTCCCTGACAGCTTTTGGAAAATACTACTTATCACCACTGCAAACACGCTAACAAAAACGTGCCCACCCACTCACACATTCTCCAGTCTTCACATGATCACTTTAAATCTGAACTCCTGCATATTATTTCCGGGCATCAACAACATCTGCACAGAATATAGTTTCATTTCCGTAAGTGGAACACATTTTAAGAAATCATCTGTAAGGTCAGTGCTTGGTCAACATGCATTTGTCTTTCAGCAGGAAGTTAACATAAAGGCACATGGGCAGCAAATTGACTTACCCATGTTTTATTTGCAGTTTTTAAGAGTGACACATATTTAAAAACTTAAACCGAACTGTACAGGAGGTGTTCTACATTAGATAGGATGTGGTGTACCTGCTAATAACATGTTTCATGAACCACTTCTGATAGCCTGCTTACAAACCAACAGAGTAGCAGCAAAGGTGGTATATGAACAGATCAATATGGCATGATTTGCAAACGTTTCTATTCATACTTTACCGATAAAAAAAAAGAAAATCAAAGAGGCAAGTCTGCTCTTGTCCTGAACACACACACACACACACACACACACACACACACACACACACACACACACACACACACACACACACACACACACACACACACATGCCAGAGTTCATATGATCATAATTAACTGGAGAGTGGGAGGAGGCAGAGGTCTCTTTATCCTCCGCTGTTACTGTACAGTCAATCCCTCTCCCACCATTCAGCCACAGCTGACTGAACTGTGTTGTTGTCAGCGATTTGCTTTAACATCCCCGTCGCTACTTACAGTTTTGTAATAACACCGCGAGCCAAGTGTTTTTGTTAAACCCAGGGGGCTATTTTGGTCTGTGTTTGGATAACGTGGTCTACTTTTACGCATGGCAGCGTGGGTGACATTCCAAGAGTGACAAGTGGACTGACCGGAGCTCTGAACGAACGACGCAAAAGTCCTGAACTTATTGACTTATATTCGAGATAATTTGAGGTAAGATAACTAGATATTTGAGTCACTTATTCCAGTAAGACCAGTCAAACTCGTCAGTTAGATGGTCACCCTATAGTCTATTCTCAGTCTGGTCCGCTCGAGCTAAACAGGTGGTCGGTTTGTTGTGTTTTTGCGGTCACGGCATGGTTTTTATCCACTTTTATTTCATTGATTTAATATTCATAAACCGAGTCATGTGTCCTTAAAGTCTGTGCGCAACTGACCTCACTCTGTAAGCACGCTGGCACACGTGTTTGTGTGTGTGTGTTCAATTTGTATACACACGGCAAGATTGTAGTGTTTATTTTTGCAATTCTATTATATTTTCTATATAATTGTATTGTACTTTTAACTTTTTCTGAATTGGATTAATTGTGACATAGCATCCACTTCAAACTGACAAAAGTAATATAATATGAACTTTTATAAAAAAAAACATAGGTAACTTTCCTGAAAGCTGATTTAGTAGATTCTGTTTGTTTGATTTATAGTTGTAATAAAGCAACCACAGTATTTGCTCTTGTATTACCAGACCATGTGCTACTGTGCATTTGCTTACACATAACCCAAACTTGCACGTATGCCATCTTATCTACATGTTGAATAATTGTGAATTGATGCCGTACATGTTAACTTATTCTTAATCATGTCTTTTCTGTTTCCTTGGTTCACATAACACCAAACAAAAGAAACATAAAATATTTAGAAGCAGCATATTTGAGCTTTTGGAAGACGAGTTTGCGGTTAGAGAAAGGTCCCCTGATGTTACTTGTGAATAATTTAGGCCAAATGACTCAACACACTGAAACCGTGTAAAGACATGTAGAGCTTGTGTCATGGTTCACACAGGAAGATGCTTGCGCTCTTGATTTTATTCAGGGGGAATGTTTTAAAGGTCTGGCACTCTTCTATTTTCTCTCATGTTTACTTTCCCTAACGGTCTCCTCTCTCTGTCCAACTTTGCCTTTTTTTTGTTTAACATTCCTCAAACCAAAAGGGGAAACAGCTCAAACGTTCTTTCATCCTTTCTCCCTCTCTTCCCTTACGGCACAAATCCCCTTTACGCCTGATTACTTTAGATATTTAAGCTATGAAATCTGAGCCTGAAGAATTAGCAAGGCAGGATGTGTGTGTGTGTGTGTGTGTATTTGCATGCATGTGTCTGTGGTCACCTTATTAAGTTTCAAACATGCAGGGGACTTTCTTAATGCCTTTTGAGTCACTGCTTACTGTCGATTGTGTTTGAGTACATGGTACTTGCACACAGTCGGCTTTTCTGGGACTACTTAAACATGCATAAACTTAATCAAGAGGGGGAAATTGGGGAGAATACCAGCTGGAAATCACCTTTAACGGTTCAGCAGTTAAGTAAAAGCACATTAGGTTTCTCGTCTTTTCTCTCGCTGCCTTCCAGTGGACAAAATAAGATCAAATGAAAGGCTCTCTTTTCCAGCTGTCTACAGTCCTCGTCTGCTGAAGCCATGTTTTCCAAGGCCACTGCCAACTTCGTCCGTCAGATTGACCCTGAGGGAAGCCTCATCCACGTGTCCAGAGTGAACGACTCACACAAACTGGTTCCTATGGCACTGGTCGTCAAACGCAACCGCATCTGGTTCTGGCAGAGGCCCAAGTACCAACCGACAGATTTCACCCTAAGCGACTTGTTGCAGGGTGACAAGGTGCTCATTCCTGGTATGTAGATGTGCACATGCAGACAACATGCAAAGTTAATAGAGATTTCTCAAGCTGTACGTATATATATGATTTTATTTTAGATGCCAGCTACCTTTTGATAAAAAGTAGATATTTTCAAACCGTTTGAAGCAATACTCACACACACATCTACAGTATATATGTCTGCTAACATCTCGTGTCGTGTCAGGAGTGACTGAGGCTGAATTCCTGTCCTACAACGGGACGTTTGGAGACAAACTCACTGGGAAGCTGGAGGCCGAGGCTGGCTCTGTTAATGTTACATTGGAAGGGCGGGGCACTATCATGCTTCAGTCATGTTTTGGGAAACTGAGGAAAGAGGAGCTGGATGTGAAGAAGCTGTTACACGATTCCAGCAACAGGTATTAAATAATTCCTTATTATACTGTTTGCACACAGCAACCAATCGGACACATCAGACATTAGACACCAGCGGCAAGCAATGACTTAACCACAACCGCAGAGATCTATTGTGTCATGTTACTTACAGTAATACACAGCACTGGAGCAGTCCCCTTTTTCACATCACCTTCACACATCACAACCCTTTCGTGTGAACATACTCATCCTGGCCTCCAAAATAAATGACCTAAAACACAACCATAGCCGTTGTAGATTATCATCAGACCTTTTTTTTTTTTTTTTTTTTTTTTACACCAGGCTGGTGGATATGCAGCACGTGCTGGTGCAGCAGCTGGAGAAGCGGGCCGAGGTGCTGGCGGTGGTGAAGGAGAGGATCCTCACCACCAGCTCCTGCACCGTCACCCAGACAAAAAAGGAGGACTGCACCTTTCAGGGGCTGGTGGGTATGTTGGGGGGCTCTGTTAAGGTTGGTGTATGTTTTAGGAATTTAATTTATTATTATCTAATATTACATACTAGTGTCATCAGTGTATTAGTATATCAGTGATGGTGTGTGTGTGTGTTTGTATTCTCAGGTGTGTGTGAAGGACAGCAACAACATTGAGGTGGACAGCGATGTTTCCTTGGAGATCCCTTCTGGTACAGTTATTGCATACAGCATCCTGGAACTGGAGATTAAAAAAAACGGACTTTACGGTAAGTGTGTGTGTGTGTGTGTGTGTGTGTGTTGTTTTTGTTGAAGACAGGCAAAGTGAGGTCAAAGTGTGGTCGTTGACCACAAGTAAAACCAAACTCCAGAAACACCATTATGGTCTAGCTTTGCTTTTTTTTTTTTTTACAAATTGTGCAATAAAAACTTACCACATAAGACCATGTCTAAAATAAATATTGCATGAAATAGAGAAGTGAATCACTTGGTAGAGTAAACCTCCTCACTCAATAGTAAGCAATTAGGCCATACATTTATTTAACATCCAATAGGATGATGTTCAATTATGTGTCTTGACTGTGCGTTTGCTAATATGGTTGTGTGTGTGCATCGCTTCTTCTGTACCTGTGTTTTCTCCTCCGTATGTTGATCTAAGATGTTGCGTGTGTATTTTTTAGAGATATGCCTACAACCCGGCACAATTGGAGGCTTTGAGGCTGACATGGTTACGTCCTGGTCATCCAATGAGTCCTTGGATAAAGTGGACGGAAAGTGCAACGACAGGAGCGTTCCAGAAAGCGTACCTTTCAGCGCACTGCAAAATGGTTTGTTTCATCCGTTCATACATTTAGCCTGGCACTGATTAGGAAGAAACCTACAGATCATGTGTGTCAGCTTTACTGTGAGGAAGTGAAACACAGCCCGTGTTTTCATGAAAGTGATGTTGCTTCCCTTTTTTTTCCTGATATTCATTGTGGATTTAATGCGTTAAAAAAAAAAAAGGAAGCACTCAAGAAGAACTCCACCTATCGTTTTTGTTCATCAATAGATTTTATTTATCTGACATTAACAAAACAGCAACAGATGTGTAAGCAAATATCACATCATCTGATAATTTTGACAGTCACACTCATGAATATGGAACTCATGGAATATAGATCAGAGGGTGTGGTGATTAATAAACACGCTCTCAGCCAGTCACATCATTGATTTTATAGCTCTGAAATAGCTGAAGGATGACAACAATTTGTAGCAGCCTGATGTCTTTTGTACGTGATGAAACTTGATTGTAAGTGCATAATATGTTCAAGAATTATAATAGGGCAGGCGCTACAAGATCTTGGTAACTATCTGTAGGAAAGTGTGGTGAAATTAAGTCCTATAAGTACTTAATGTACCAAATTTGGTGAAGATTTGATTCAATTTGTGGAGAAATGTGCACGACCTCTGAGGATAGATATGTGTGAATTAATTTTGTCTCACAGTTTAGGAGCAAAAAACATTAAGAGCTTTATAATCCATAATTAATCCTCAACATTCAACTGTCAACAATATTCTACTTTTAAGCAAACTAACTGTAATGCATCCATCATATCAGAAGATGACGACACTGACAGGCCAGTATCTGATATTTGATGAAGCTTCTACCAGCCAGAAACTGTCTGACAGTCAGTTTAAAGTCTGACGCAGTGTCTCGCTGTCTCTTACAGGATCACAGGAGATGGATCTTTCTCCACTGGCAGAGCTTCCCCAGTCAACTCGACGTGCCTTGTTCCTGAAACTCCAAGAGACTCTGAGGGACCGTGTGGCTCTGACATATCTGCAGAGTTATGTGAGTGATGTGATGACGCCACATTTATGCGGTGGCCACTACTCAGGGGTTACAACTGGGGGTGTGGATTTTGTATTTAGTTGCCTTTTGGGAATTGTAGCTTGAGTAGCATTGTTTATTCCTTTAAAGACAGTGAAAAACCGTGAAAACGTTAGTTTGAGCTACAGTTCTTTTCTCTAACATTTTCGTTCTTGTCTGTTTTGCCACTTCTCCTTTGCCCCCCCCCCCCCCCCCTCTCTCTTTCTCTCTCTCTCTCTGCCAGCTGGAGGAGGAGTTGTGTAGTGGTGAATCACTCAACATGGAAAAAGAGGAGGAGCTGTCAGAGAGTCAAAGAAAATTGGTGTCAGCCATACTGGACTGTGTTGGCACAGGTGGTCCCACTGAGAACAGCCAGACTGGCCACGCTGCTCGCCTGAATGCAGCTCACCTGTTGGTCAGTGCCATGGAAGGTGAGGAGGAAGTCCAACCTGACGAGGGCTGTAAAGGTTTTCCACAGTGCTTTTCCACAGTGTTTTGAGCAATCTTGTTTTGTGCTCTTGTTTTTGTAGAATTGCCTAACGTAACTCTAAAGCTCCTGAGTGAGAGCCATCCTGATTTTCTAGAGGCCTTCGACACATTGGTCAGTGGATTTATTTTTTTTCCTCCACATTATAACATTATTGGCTGTTCTACATGTGTTGAAAATTATTATTAACTTATTTTTTAAATTTGACTCAGGGCATAAGGTGAATTATGGACATTTTCTCATCTTGGAGTAATCTAAAAAGTGTTTTTCTCCCCCTTGAGTTCCAGGGGAAAGAGAAAAGAGTCAGACCAGCCCCCTCCTTATTTTTCTCTCAATTTTCTCCCTCCTGCCAGATGTGCATGTTAAAGGAGGGCAGCAAGCCTCTCCCCATCCAGTCTCTTCCTGTCCTGCTGCAGGACAACCAGACCTTCCAGTTGGCAGAGCAGCTGCTTAGCTCCACCAGTGTGACACTGAGGAGAGACACCCACAGGCTTTGGGTGGAGCCAGGAGATGAACCGGGAGTGCTCCCATTGGTCCTCTGCCTCAGCATACAAGGATTGTTTTTGCTGTGCAATGGGCAAAAGTAGGAGTGTCTGCATGTGCACTTTTCTTCTTTCTTTATTGAATATGTTCTACCTGTTTCTTCCTTTATTGTTAAGTTTAGTGGGACTAAACTTTCTATAGTTTATTGCGTAAAGTATTTTTATTATATTACTTTCATGTTGTTTACTATTACATATTACTTACATATTTTTATTACTTAAAGCAAGCAAGCACTTTGACATATTTTTGTAAAAAAAAAAAAAGAAAGATAAATATTATGTGGTTATTTGTCATATTGTGGTGCAACTTTTATTTCTTTTAAACCATTAAGGAGTTTGGTACTTGATCAGATTATATAAATCTGAATCTAGTTGTTTGGTATTAATTCTGTGTCATTATTTTATATTTTTTTAGTTTTTTGTCCACATTGAAAATTTGCCTCATTCATAAATGGGCTGAAAAAAAATCTGACCCTGTGAATCAAGTAAAAAGTGGTTAAGCTGAAAACAGTTGTCAATATTCTAAGCTCAAGAAATCTTTACATGTCATTTCATGTTTTTCAGTGCACAAAATGCAACATTTGATGCATGCCAACGGTACACAAAATAACATTTAAAGCTGTGCTGCAGGCTAATTCTTTCCATTCAAGATTTGTACTTTAAATGGCTACATGTTATTACAGCTACTTATATTAAACTAGATATTTAACATTCCCTAAAATGCTGACATTGAACTATAAATTACTATAAAGCTATATAATAGCATTCATAATGCAGCAATAAGTGAATGTAATGAAATAATAATGCAATATTAATGTTCTGATATGCAGATTATGCTTATTTGTACATGAAGTTTTATGAAGCTGCTTTTGCCATGACCTAAGGTCACTTTCCTGTTTGTTACTTTGCATCATAACTTATTGTTTGGAAGGACATGTTTGTCCTGTGTTTGTCTGTGTCATTCATCTATCATCATTTTGTCTTACAGTAATGGCAAATAAATCTTTTTATATTGCATGCCCAGTGTCTCCCAAAGATGTAGAAATGTGACACATAATGAGAAATCATATTTATCCTTCTTGGAGATCTTTAAGGAAAATCTTTAATTTCCTTGTGCTCTGTATTTTTTTTTTTTTTAAAAAAGCAAACCATTAAATTTTATTTTCATTAAAAACCTCACTCATTTTGAGACTTTTATGTACATGACTCAAGGATCTCAAACAGCATTTGTCTGATATTGTCAACACAATTATTATCAAGCACATATAATACTGGAAAGAATGAGTGATGAGTAGAATCGGGTGGATCAATCATGACAGCAAGGTGTATAACCACAATGAATGGTGTGATGCTGCTCTGATTCAACCTTTGGATGCTTGAATGCTTGAGGGAGTACATTATGAGTGGACCATTTCTTATAACTATACGCATACAAGGTTATTTTATGCACCTTTGCACCACAGCAATGTAAAAATACTCCATTACAAGTAAAAGTCCTGCATGAATCCTACTTAAGTAAAAGTACATAAGTATTATCAGTTTGATGTAAAGTATTGCAGTAAAAATAGTGGTTTGGTCCCTCTGACTGATATATTATTATATATGACATGATTAGATTATTAATACTGAAGCATCAGTGTGTAAGCAGCATGTTACTGTTGTAGCTGCTGGAGGTGGAGCTAGTTTGAACTACTTTATATACAGTTAGCTAGTTTAGTCCAGTGGTTCCTAACCTAGGGGTCAGGCCCCTCCAAAGGGTCAGCAGATAAATCTGAGGGGTCGTGAGATGATTAATGGGAGAGGAGAGAAGAAAAAACAAAGTTCTGACTCACAAATCTGTTTTCAGTTTTTGGACTTTTCATCTAATCTTTGATTTTTGGTGAAATATTGGATAATTTGAACATTTATTGAAATAAAAACATGTGAGACGTTTAGAGGGAAAAATCACTATTTTGTGGAGCTGTTAACAACTCATAGACATCTGAAATGTGACCCCGACTACACACTGCTTTATGTAAGATGTCAAAAGCCAAAAAGGTTGGAAACCACTGGTTTCATCTTTAACACTGTGTTGTATTTTAAAAGCTTGTTATATTATCCACTGTGTCAAATCTTCATCTGAAAAGTAACTAAATGTAGTGAAGTAGAAAGTACAATATTTCCCTCTGAAATGTGGTGGAATTGAAGTATAGTAAGTAAGTAGCAGAAAATAGAAATACTCAAGTACAAGTACCTCTGAATTGTACTTAAGTACAGTACATGAGTAAATGTGCTTAGTTACTTTCCACCCCTGACATTTGTACAAGCGTGTGTATGCTCTATGCTCATTGTACAGCCTCACAGGTGTTTTCACTTATGGCTGATTAGACCTTTTCTCAGTACTCTATGTGTGCACAGACCATGAATTATTGTCCCTGTTTCTCCTGTTTGCTATACCTGTTAGGGTGTGACAATTTACATCTTCACATATTATTGTTTTTTTCCCATACACTCAGGTATTAAGTATACATACCTACGTGTAACAGCAAATCAGAGTGTAGAGTTACCCAACCAGAGAGGTCTAATCAGCCAGAATAATTGAAAACACCTGTGTAAGAGTGCAGGGCCTTTAATTAAGTCAGTGCTGTCTCTTTCTTTTACCCGCGAAATGTGCAGCAATATACAAACACAAAATGACTGCAGAAATGTTACAGAGGTAGCCCACATGTAAAATGGAGTAGATCTTTTTTTCATATTTTATAGCTTCTCCGGCGTGAAGTAGGTCTATGATCTAGGACAGTAGTTCCTAAAACAAGCTTCTAACGACCTCTATGTCACCGTTTGAGTTTCATGAAGTTCAAGCAAAGAGTGATGTTTGCTAAAGGAAGTAAAGACTTAAAAAAAGGGAAGATTTTAAAAAAAAAAGAAAAGAAAAATCAGACAAACATAATTTGTGTGGCATATTGTTTTCTATCATCCTAAATGACCTTGAGACTCCTGAAATTGATACCTTGGAGGGTCCCAACCCCCAGGGTGGGAACCACTAATATATGAGAAATACAATGGCGTATAATTAGCCTACAAACTTTGTGCTTGAAAAAACTTGAGAACACTGTGGTCAGTGGCTCAAATGCTAAAAGACTGTTCGGTGTGTTCTAATAAAAAACCAACAGCTGTAACCAACACTTTGGATTAAAAATGACAAAGTCATCTCAATTAAAGAAATTCATGTTAAAATAATATACATAGATACTATCCATGCAATTAATTCATTCACAATTTTAGACCTGATGTTTCGCCTTTATGTTTCTTCTGCAAAGAGGAGGTTGAGTCCTTTTCTCTTTTATTTTATGTCTGTACTCATTCAAGTAACTTTTGGACTCATGAGGTCTTGGTCCCTATTACAGAAAGTATGGTCTTATTTTTGAATGTACAATAAAGTTGATAACTTGATGAAATTGCTGTGTCTTTTGGGCAAATGATTCTGCCTGTAGAGTATCTAAAAACTTTAAAGACATCTCATCTCTTGAGAAACACTGTGGACAACATTGCCAGATGATTTAAGCTGGTTTGCAATATTGCTTAATAACTTTAAAGTTATATTTATTTATTTTTTCTCTTAATTTCTGTATTATGTATCTTTTTACATTGTACAATTTTATTTCTGCTTGTGTCTTTTTTATTAGTTTATTTTACTTTATTTTTTTCTCCAATACTCCATGTACAGTTGTTTGTATTGAAATATTACTGTTTTGTTAATAAAGTTTTTTTTTTTTAAAGTTAGCCGCTTCGTATGACGTAAATCTCCTCCGACGGAAGCTCGAGTGTCTTCGGCCGCCGCACGAAAACAAAACATTACTACACACGCTGCTTCTGACACAACCAGCGCTGTTTGAAGATGACAGTGTGCAACTTTTTTCTTCAGGGCCGTTGTCGTTACGGGGATAAATGCTGGAATGAACACCCGAGGGGAGGACGAGGAGGTGGAGGAGGTGGAGGATACAACAACAACTACAACCGCTCTTCTGCGCCACAGCAGCCCAGAGGAGGAGGAGGAGGAGGAGGTGGAGGTAACGTTATGGAGGAATAAACTTCAATTTCAACTTAACAAAGTGCTTCTGTGGCTGGTTTCTTGTGTAGAAAGGGAACGTTTCTTATTTATTGGTGAAGTACTTGATGGAAGTCAGCTTTCGTTTCTCATCGATTAACGTTAGGTCCTTTTAGTTTAGTTTCCCAGCCATTGTGTTTTTTGGGAAAATAAAGCAGTAATGTTTTGCATGAACCACATTTGAACCTCTATCAGTATAACACAATACATTTCAATAGCAAACTACATATACTGTAGCCTCTAAAATGGTCATATTTTCAGTTAGTACTAGACTGCATTCATTTTTAGCTTGGTGTATTTAATAAGCTGACAACTGATATCACATATTTTTAATAGTAACAGGAACCAAACTTGTTATTTGATGTTGGGGATTGTAATAAGACGTCTTTGAACCCTTATTCTAAACATTGACTGGTATTAGTGTTGCATGTTGGTTTCAGGTTTTGGAAACAGAGTTTGGGTGAACCCCTCTCAGCAAAAAGGAGGCGGCTACATCCAGCCGTCATCCTTCTCCTCTCATGGAAGTGATGACTGGGGTCGAGGAGGCGGTGGCAGTGACTGGGGCAGAGGAGGAGGAGGAGGAGGAGGAGGAGGTGGCAGCGACTGGGGTAGAGGAGGAGGAGGAGGAGGAGGAGGAGGTGGCAGCGACTGGGGCAGAGGAGGAGGAGGAGGTGGAGGAGGGAGAAGAGATAACACGAAGAGCGCCGACTTCAGCTCTGTACAAAACAGATTTTCATCACTTGGTACTCCCAGCACTTTTGACAAGGGAGGAAGAGGAGGAGGGGCGGGAGGAGCAGTTGGCGATGAAGATGATGACAAAAAACTGTAAGTCTGCTTGTTTGTCTGTTTTTTAAAGTTGTGTAGCATTAAAATTAGTTATTGAATGACAAGGAATTTATTCATGTGATGTCTGTCTCACGGTCACCCAGGGAGATCATCCAGATGGACATGGAGGTTTGGGAGAGCTCAGGGCAGTGGGGCTTCTCTTGTTATTCTGGCTTTAAGACATCTTTATCTGGTGAGTATCAAAATGTAAATTCTCTTGTTCTTTGTTGTCACAGCACTGGCTGTAAGTGATGTGTTTACAGCATCACCAGGACACTAGACCCTAACATGTTTCTCCTACAGGTTTCACTGATCTCTCTCCAGAAGAGCTCAGGCTCGAGTATTACTCCACAAGAGCTTCAGGAGATCTGCAGGGCTATGTAAGTGTTGTGTTGCACATGAATGTCGTCGCTAATATTTGTTTTTAGTCCAATTACAGAGTAAATAGAGAACTGCTGCATGGATACTAGGAAGCTGATTTCCTACAATAAAGATAAAAGGTTATATCTCAATTTTACAATGTATAAGAGTCTGGTTTGTGTCTTCAGGTTAATGGTGTCAATCAGTTGCTCAGTCAGTGGAGAAGCAGAGTCCAAGAGTTGAAGCTTATGAATCCAGCCACCCGTGCAGCTGTGGTGAGGCTCACACAGTCATTGTGTTTGTTTTTTTTTAAAATACAGTGAGTATGTTTTGATATTTACTATATTTACTTTCTTTGTAGCTCGCAGAGTTAAACAATCCAGCACCTCAGGCATCTTCAGGTGATTTTGGTTCATCAACAGTGAGTGGATTTGGGTCTTCTACATCCAGTTTTGGAAGCAAAGGTGAGGATTAAGTATTCTTACTTTATCGTAACAGTAGAAGGTTTAAAGTATCCCTGATCTCTGTATGGTAAGAGCGATAACAGTGATTGTGCAGCTGGTTTCACTTGCTTTTTATTGTCATTTTTGAATATCCTTACTAGGTAATCAAATCCATATCAGCCATTTCTCCTGTGTTAATTCTGAATCTTTCTGACCACGTAGGATTTGGGGCCCCGGCACCAGCTGAGGCCAGCAGTTTCAGCTTTGCTGCCCCAACTGGTGGATTTGGTTCTTCAGCGGCACCATCATCCTCCGCAGGTTTCGTCAGCGCTACAGCAGCTCCTACACAACCACCCACTGGGTTTGGCTCCTCCTCTGCAGCCTCTGCGTCTCCTTCTAATTTCTCCTTTGGATACCCAACCACCAACAAGCCAGCAGCTTCAGGATTTGGCTCCGCCTCCGGGTTCAGCTTCTCCTC
This sequence comes from Scomberomorus guttatus, assembly GCA_038419695.1. Classification (NCBI taxonomy): domain Eukaryota; kingdom Metazoa; phylum Chordata; class Actinopteri; order Scombriformes; family Scombridae; genus Scomberomorus; species Scomberomorus guttatus. Next base: position 18,082,622 of record CM076461.1, read on the forward strand.
GACAGCTAACAGCGGAGGAGGATTCGGGAGTGGTTTCGGGGCTGAAGCACCCGCTGCAGCAGGAAGCAGCAGCTTATTTGCACAGGCGAGTGGAGGGTTTGGGACAACTGCTGCACCTCCCACAGCGGGAGCCGGGTCTGCCGGGGGGACATCGGACAGTCTGTTTTCACCTGAGAGCAAACTGACTCCCGAAGAACTGAATCAGTTTAAGGCAAAGAGGTTCACTCTAGGTCAGATTCCTTTGAAGCCTCCCCCAGCTGACATGTTGGTGGTATGATGCTGTGGGAAAAGTTTACAGTTTTTTTTTTTTCTTTAAATAAAGAGATAATTTATACAAAGTGAGATTTTTTTTTTCTGCATAGAGCATTTTTTAAAAGCAAATCAATATATTTCTAATCTTTAAGATGCAGCCACTGTATCAGTTTTGTTAGGGAAAGCTCGACAAGTGCTTACATTGGTTCCAATTAGGATTTTCATTTACAAATTGTACATTAAGTACACCTTTTTTAAAGCGTACTATTTTTGAGTTACTGAACAATTGAATGTATTATACTGGTTCAATTGTTTTGAATCATTTTGCCACTGTTAACTATCTATTGAGATGCTGACAGTTAAGTGATCAACGGCTGGTGAGCAAGTTTAGAAATAAATGATGAGTGTATGAGTTTGTGATGACTCAAACATGATCAAGACATTAAAAACATGCCTGGAGTTTGGTTGGAAACTTTTTTTCTACAGACTCAGCATACACAAATCCACACAAAACTGAGTTCAGACACACAGAAGTATTACCTACAAATATATCCATTTCAGTGAATGCTTCATATTTTTCTCAGTTTCTCATCATAGCTTTTAGTTACACAATGTTGATGTGCAAGTGGTGTAATTCCACAACTCAGCCAAGAGAGTGTGTCAGAATACAAGCTCAAAAATTCCTCGGACTTATGAAATTTTAATGAGGCACAAACAGATAAAAGGCAAGTGTAAATGATTGTGCAGCCTGCACCCTTCAGGAGTAACTTGACAAGAACAGGTGGCTCCTCACTAGCCTCTAGGCTAAGCATTATTCTCCTGAACTTGTATGTATTTGCTCAGATCATACAGACAGATCGGTTCATCAGATCTGTTCCATCTACACCAGCATTCAGGCCTATTTCCAGTCAAAGAGAAACAAGCGTGAGAGTGTGTGGGTGACAGTGACTGAGTAAGCTGTTCAATATGTATTCATTAGGTGCTGAGCACCCGGTGGGACCACGAGAAGAGTAATACAGCGACAAAGAGGCAGCAATAAGCTATTCTGCTGCTATAGGGGCTGCGGATTTGCTGACTGGAGCGTATTTTCAGCTGACAGGGAGTTTGTGATATCAGCAAGAGGTGAAACTGAGCTTGAACCACCTCCCGGTGTGTCTTAGTATGAGTGTGTGTGTGTGTGTCAGTATCTCGTGGCCACGTCAACAGCATTGTGCATAAAACCAATAAACACTGGTAACACTGCATTAAATGGCAGCACCAGTGTGCCACATAGAGATTTTCTTTTCTTCTTCTCAGTCTGCCAGTAACCTCTCACCCACCCCCTGCTAGCAGATAGGCCTAATACATAAATAATTCAGCAGATTAATGAACGATTGAAGAAGAAACTATCGCGTGAAAAGGCGCTCGCACACTGGTTTCACTGAAACTTGTTCAAATTGCCATCTGGTGACTCTTAAACACATCTAGTCGAGAAATATGGGCATTTGTGAATCCTTGTTCCTCCAAAAGAAAATAAGAAGATCTGATCACTCACTGCTGCGGCATCAAATTGCCAGTCTGCTTGTGTTTATGTGATGTATGTATGCATGAACTGCACAGCGTGGATCAGGGCAATATTAAAGATGAGGGATGAATCTTTGGATGCCCGCACACATGATGTTTTATTGGGAACATTTAATCACTCTGGGGTGTGTTGAAGACATGTTCTACTGCTGTGCAATTAAATTGTATTAAATATATTATTAGATCTCACTTATCTGACCTGGTGTATTTAAAACGGAGGAATATCATTTGTGAATGCAACCGTTTCTTCTGGGGATTGTTCCCAAGAGGGATCCTGGAATTTGAGAGATGACATTTAAATTGATTGCCCTGAAATTAACACACACACGTACACACACACACACCTGTCATGTATTGTAAGCGCTCTGCCTCCCCCTCCTCTAATCCCCAACCTGCCCCACCCTCCTGTGAGATCATAGTTTACACAAACCATATCACATGACCATGATGTGTGCAGTAATTCAATTGACTGTGAACTGACTCCAGCAACATTGAACAGACATATACTGTATATGTGGCTCTAATACATTTAACACACTTTTCCATAGGGACAATAGGGTCTGACTGTCTTTTTCACTGCCTGTTTAGGCCGTATACTGTAGCCTTGTATGTATGTTGCAGCTCTGAATGGATCAATCTATTGAATTGTGACTTATGCCTGCAGCTATTAAAATCCCTCGTCCCCGGCTGGCTTCTCCAGATCAGCATTTTGCATTACAGCGTTCATTGCTACTACACAGCCATTGTGGTCACTACATCAGCTGATGACAGCAACAGATGCTCCTACCACCGCTCTCTCTACAGAATGCCAATGAGCTGATTCAGATTCAGTGCCGGTGTTAATGTTTGATGGGGGGGGGGCTGATTCCAGTCGACCCTCCTTACTGTAGCGGCAGAGAACAAGGCTTAGTAATTGGAACAATGAATCCTGTGGTAGAATTGATTGTGTTGTGCCACAGCGGTCCGCCTATGGGAAACAGGACATTGATCCAAGGCAGCTGATGTATGTGTATTTGAGCGGCTAGCCGCATGAGTTACTGAGTGGCACATATTTCACCTGCATGGGTCTGGGTCTGGGTTTATGAGTTCATATTGGGCCCAGTGCAGCACATTCTCCTGACAGACTGACAGTAATAACACTGTAGTGAGTAAATGCTGTTGGTGCACAGAGTATATATGTACTGTACGGATCATTTGAGCTGGAGTGGCACGAAGGCACTAAGTTCTGCAAACTGCACAGGACTGATCTGTATTAAGGCATGATAGAGTTTTTGCATGTGTTTAAGTATTTAATACAAATCAGAAAAGACTTTGCTATTAATAAAATGTCTGCTTTAATTGATTTTTTTCAGAGTTCGATTGTTTCCGTGTGGTGATGCAATGCAGACTGTTCAACAATAATGTGACTGACAGAAACAATGGGATGAATCTCAAGCATGTTTCAAGTCTACAAAGTACAGACGTGGAATAAACATTGAAAAATGAAATAGTATATCCTATCCATAAAACTCTGAACCTGAATACTGTATCCATCCATGCCCGTGATTGCTTAGTGGCTAACTGGGTGAGAACAGATCGAATTGGATTGCATGCATCAGGCTACAACTGCCACAAATTGCCACAATTCGTAAAAGTCCCATTTTATCAGTATATTACTCGAATCAGGCTTGGTTGTGCAAGACAAACAGTTGTTTTCTTCGCACTCTGCTGTGAAACGATCCAGTGTATCTGATTCTTAATCTTCAAAACTCATCTATGCCCACAGGCACTGGCTATAACACTCAGACTATGATGAGATTTTACAGCTTCAGAACACCATTATGCTGATTTTCAGCAGATACTGTGTGAAATTTAGGGGCATCTCTGTGCGAAGTGTTCCTCTCCTCTGCCAGGTTGGATCACTAGCAGGCAAAGTGGACAACTGCCCAAAGGTCTGCAGACCCTCAGGGACCCCGAAAGTCCCATATTCATTGTGTGTTAATTAGTTTGTGGTGCTTGGATTCATTGCAGGTTTTCTATAGCAGAGAATCAATTGAAAATGACAAGGACCTTTAAGGGAACCCTTTTTTGTACAGTTCAAGTTATGTTTACATTCACAGTTTCTCACCAAAACGCATTGTGTGTACCCAGCTGGTGAATCCGGCTATGCAACTGTTTGGTGCACCTGGCTTAAAGATATGAGCTTTGTGGATTACTGCTCTAGCTGTTTTTGCCAGGCTTCAACACAGGCATGCATGTGGAACTTGGTGGATCAACATAGAGCATGTTGCATCTTGGTCCCTCCATCTCTCTCAGTATTTATCGCTTCCCTTACAAGGCCAGACCACACGTTGTCGCTGTTTGACCGTATGCCATTACCAGGCTTCTTGCTGGTAATCCCATCTCTCTCCTCTTCCTCTCCCCTCCCTCCTCCTCTCCTCTCCTCTCCTCTCCTCTCCTCTCTCCACAGCAGCGCGTCTCTCACCGCGCCTTGGATGCAGTGTGACCAGCAGCACCGACAGAAGAAACCCGTCCAGCAAACCGCCGTCCGCACACCAGCACAGCAAAAATAAAACCCAAACGATGACATTCTCACAGATACGACAGAAGCAAACAATCATTTGACAACTTTCGACCCACACCTTGCCTTCGCCGCTCCTCGCTGTAAGTGGTAAGTGCTCTGATTCCCTTTTTTTTTTTAATTGCGGGGCGCGCACCGCTAAATTTCCGCACAGGGTAATAATGACAGCGCCAAACGTGCACTGATATCCTGAATAATGCAATTAATAGCAGAGCAGGTGATCAGTGATAAGAGGAGCACAGCTCAAACTGGGCTCAATCCTCATTGTTACAATGTCTAGGCCTATCTGAGAGGTAATGGACACCAGATTAGATGATCAGTATCAGCTGGGAACACTTGGTTTCTTCTTTTTATTGTCACCTTAGCAGCATCACAAGCCTAACAGTGCCAACGTGTGCTTCCAGTTTACAGCCTTCTCCTACTTCTGCCAATCTCATTAACTGTTTAAAGGGATCAGTATAATCATATGGGATGCTATGGACAAGACGATGCACGTTAAGGTTGTAGTCATGTGACCTTATTACTCATAGATTTCTTATTTGCTTTTTCCCAGTTGAAAAGAATGCAGCAAATAATTACAGTTTGCACCAGTATAAATGTTTGGTTGCTGGAGAAATGGGGAAACTAATTGTCTGTATTGATGTCAGGAGAAAGTTCAGCCATGTCAGAGGTCAACTGTGCACTTCTGCTAGTTATGGGTTTAGAGGGTTGCGTGGGGTCAGAGGCGCAAAGGTGCCTCAGGATAAGTCAGCTGTGCACTGCTCGCCTTTTTGATTGTGTTTGTGTGAGAGCGTGTGAGGGAGGGGGGGTGTGTGGGGGGGAGAGAATAAGGATATTTTCAGATGCCTGTCCTCTTCCAGCACTCAGGTCAGGCCAAGTGCATGCTGAGGTGTGAGATTATATCAGATGGTCGCACACACATGTATGCACACACACACACACACACACATGCACAGAATTGTGGGGGGGCAGAAACACGTGGCGCAGTTTTAGAGATTTCCTCTGAATTTCAGTAAGAAAATAAAACATTCTGCAAGCTTTTTGATATTTCTGGCACGTGGGACTGTTAGTGTTAAGCTCAGAATGTGAAGCATTAACTGGCACTAAAAGAGCAGGCCTTCTTTGGCCTGTTTTAAAGAGAAAGAGAATAATTATCCATGTGCTTAACTCTTGAAATCCTTGCCTGACTCACACTTGATCCCCTCAATAATCCATTGAGACAGCAATGAGACAGTAAAAGCTGGAAAGAGACTCAACCCTGTAATGTGGAAAGCCATATTCTTATATCTCCATTTACACATAACTCAAACATTTAAATGCAGAAGCCATTTTCCCCAAAGTCTGCATTCCATATTAAGAAATATTATCCGTCCAAAAAGAAATAAACAAATAAATAGAAAGAAAGAAAGGGGAAAGAAATCTGTTAACCCATTTTGTGTCCTCAAACAGCTGTGCCACACAGCTCACATGTCTGTTTATGAAGTATTCATGTATTTGTGCTTTATTCCACATTTGGATGCGTGTGTCTACCGAGCAGTATTTAGATGTGTGGCACACAAGTTCAGAGGGCACACAGATCCCTGCTCTTCTGAAATATTTACTAGGGTGAAATATATGTGCGTGTGTGTGTGTGTGTGGGCACACACACACCCGCTAGTGTACGGTTTTGAAACTGAGTGGTACAGAGAGATGTGTCAGATAGTATCAGATAAGCTGGCTTCTCAAAAGGCCAGCCTGACCGTTATGCACTTTATCATCTTCCATCAAAGAGTCTATTGCTCATGCACACGCGTGAATGCGCGCACACACTCACACACACACACACTTCTCAAAATTGATAGCTGGAAAGGGCAAAGGCAAAGTCCAGTGCAGCACACACACACACACACACACACCACACACAAACACACTCACGTATTCACTGACACATCTGACCACACTTCAGATCTGCGGCTGGCTCCTGCTGGTCCTGGTCTTCTTTGAAATGAAAATCAAATGAATACAACCAAGCGGCAGAGCTCAACAGACACTTATCATAGTAATAAGCAGGCTTCAGTGTGTGTTGTTACACCGTATGCGCCTGTGTGCACTTGTAGACAACCATCTGTAAAGCATAATTCACTAGCCAGTTGGTATGTATCCTCAAAGAGAGTGGCTAGGATTGGTTGACAATGAATGGTTGTTATTGCGCCTCATTCCCACTTAAGACTGGAATGCTGATGAGACACTATAGTCTTGATTACTTTGCACGCTCACACACAGAAGGGATCAGTCGTTATAGATGTGAATATGCGTTTTTGACGTATATATTTTTGAAGTTTCTGGTATAATACACAATGTCAAGTGAGCATTCAGTTGCACTTTGAATGCCTCTGTACTTTTTCCAAGTGATACGGTACTTTGCAACAACACTTCTCAGAAAATCAATTCCACTCAACACCTGATATGCTTTTGAGGCTGCTGCAGGGTATACGCAAAGGTCACCTCCGACATAGGCATGCGAGTTACTTGCTTGCCAAACTAACACCTGTCTAGGAGACACAAGTCTGCCGCTCTATCAACAATGTAATCAAACAGCATCTATTAGGACTGGAAAGCTACTACTATACTTTTACTATATTTTGCAACATCTGTAAAGGTAATTGCATGTCAATTTGTATGTGCTCCTCACAGCTGCATGCTAATGGGAATTTCAACTGGAACTTTAATGTTAATTCTGGAAGAAATATGGCCACCACTTTGGTCCAAACGGAAATATCTTAACAAATGATGAGATTGAGAGCACGTTGCCATTCCAGCATTAGCATTTCAAATCACCGCTGTACCCAAGTAGAGTACAGCCTCACCAGCCCAATGTAATTGTGTATTACTTTTTACAAGATTAAAAAACAGAACATAAATGCAATGGTAGATAATTAAAGCCTTAAAATCCAATATATTAATGACAAAAAATACTGATCAGCAGATCCTATTCTAGTAAAAGACCACTATCAGTCTGACAGATCAGCGAAACACTCAAACATGAAAGCAACCCCCGAAATGAGGTCGCATAAAAAGGAGAAGGGAGAGAAATGGATTGAAAGCCTATAATAGAAGTCTTAAAAACATAAGCAGGAGAGAGATATACAGCTCTTATCTTGTCTTCCCGCAGGATCTGACCACGTTCCAATGCACACATTGCTTCCAGAGGTTTAGCAGTAAATAAGACAGAGAGGCGTGCTTTTTTTGAACCCGGCTGTGTCTCCACGGGCGTGTTGTAGCCCCCTTCCCATCCTGAGCTCCACACAGCCCAAGCTGTTTAAGCTGGGACTTGGTGATCTGGACACGGTAAGTAGGGTGAGATCCTGTGTGCTGCTCCGCCCCAGGCGGGCTACCAGCATCCCAGGTGGGATGGAGAGAGGAGGAGGGGTGGTGGCTGAGGGGTAGTGAGAGAGATGTCACTGGCCACATTAGTCACCAGAGAAAGCAGGCCATGAGTCAGGAAAGCTCCCAGTCTCATCCATCACACCCCTCTTAACCCACTTTCCTTCCAGCCCGGCCACTCCGGCTTTTTATTTTTCTATTTTCTGCTAGCTCTCCATCCCCCTGCTGCTGACAGAGTAACTTTGCCATCCTTCTTTTGATGGTGATGAAAAGAAGAAGAGGATGCAAAGAGAATAGTTCAGTCCTGGACAGATTGCGGCGAGAGAAGAGAGCAAAGAGAGGTTAGGGGTCAAACTTTGGAGTGCTTTACTGCAAAGGTTCCCCTTTTTTTTCAAACAGCTTTTAAAATTGAAGAAAACAAATATAACGAATAAAAAGGAGGTTGTTTAGTCTGTGTCACTGTGCGGAGAGAAAAAAGATAACAGTGACATAGTGCGTCTCATTTTCACACCAGATTCCCCATGGCGGTGTGTAGAGAGAAAAAGAATGTGAGCTGGTGAGAAGGCTGTGTGGTGATAAGTGATGATATGAGAGAGGACTGACTTCTTCAAAAGCCTGCTGGCTCAAATCGTGGACAAGGTATTGATTCACTGCTGAGATGAAAACATTGTATTGCTAGCTCAGCAGTGTGGGGATTAGTATGGCAAATACATGAGTGAATAAACATTTAAAATTATACATACTCTACAGGGAAGTGATTTGATGGTTAAGGAGGCTAAATGCCAGCATTTCATGATAAAAGTATTTTCATATAATTGGTCATTTTTTGCCATAGAAAGGTAAACCACCGTTCTAAAAGTGTTTGTGAGTGTTTATGTATGTTCGTGACCTAGCATCCCATAAACAAAAAAGTGGTCAGGGGTGATCTTTTAGGCAATCTAACAAGCACTTCCTTTGAAGTGTATGGAGGTCCTTATTACAATTTTTAGTAAAGAAGTCAGAAGGGGCAAGAAACATGAGCAGTCAGATCATCAGACAGGTTTTTAAATGAAACCCCAGGTTAGTCAAACTTTACAGACTGACCTCCTTGTTCAACTTCGTTGGCATAGTTGTGCGTACACAGTTTGCCTCTGCACTTGACTGCTCATGTTTATGTCATATTTCTTTAGCAGTTGTTACCATGTTCCCAGAACTCAGCAATTAGTTTGGTGAGTAGCTACAATGTTATTATAACTGATCGAAATTACATGGCCAAAGCTAATCAAATAGCTTGTAATGAAACCGAACCATTCTTTATTGCCTTTAGCAATATAGCAAATGTCAGCACCTTCAAGTTTTTATTTATGTCACTACCAAGCAAATATTTGTTAAAATAAGATTAGCATGTTAACCAGCACACAAATATTTTTGCATAATGGTATGGCCATTGCCCATATGGCTAATACTTTTGTGTGCTACAGAAAGTTAGCTTGCTAATAGGCCTACTTACCGTACACACTGTTGTTTAAAACATTTGCTAACAAATTTTAGCGTGGTAAAATATTATTTTATTGAGGAAGCATGTTCTTAATATAGGTCTACAAGTACAGCTCCCAGTTTTAGTATTTAACAGGTATATTATTGTTATTAGCATCTAGCATCTATTAGCAACTAGCATGCGAAAATATTAGCATTTATTTTTTGTGCTTTTTCCTGGAACCTAAAAAACTTAAGAGAGGATGCAGATGAACAGAGCCAGCAGTAGTTGTAGTGTCATATGTAATTCAATTAATAAGTACTTTAATCCATGTTATTTTAATGACACATGGACTTTAAAAGACAGAAAAAGCTCATTCTTTTATGAAAATACAGAGTTTATGCTTGTCATGGTCTGTTATTTGCCTTTCTGATAAAAAGATATAATAGCTTATCTTTCTGTTTATATACTGCTACATCACTGGTCACAGATATTTTAATTGAGCATTTCAGTACCATATTATATTTTAAACAACCTCAGACAGGCTAATTTGACCTGTTAATTGTAGCTCTGATAGAAAAATGTAAACCTTTGCGTCCCTGCCATGCCTGATTCAACATGATTGAGGCAATTTGTGTGAAAACATGGTGTGACGGATCGAATTTATGTCTGCTGTCACAAGGTGATGTAGAGGGAGTGACTCAATGACTCACCTCATTAAAGATTTTATTGGATAAAAATTTGATTGGGCCAATGGGAGAGGCAAAGCGAAAGCTCCTTATGAACTCCTTTTTCTGTTCATTTCATGGCTGTTAGCATTTGTGTGTGTGTGTGTGTGCACCAGCCATAATTTTGCGCTGCAAAGTGTGAAATGGGGAATTTGTGAATATTTAATGGTGCTGTGACTGTATCTGGTCAGTTTTTTTTTCTTTCTGATGCACTGTACCCTCAGTCAATATGATGCTGAAGAAACTGAATCTGTGTCAGAGCGGAGTGTTTTTCAGGGTATTTGGATGTTATTTCAAGTCCATCAGCCAAGATGTTGGTGTCAACGCCCTCTGTCATTCAATATTTTGGCTTTCTTCTGCTACACTCTGGCATGTACATTCAGTACAGCATGTGTGTGTTTGCACTACGCTGGGTTTCTCTGTGTGTGATTTTGTGCGTGATCCATTTGGCTCTCAGTCATCCCACAGCCTGGCACTCTTACTCTCGTCTCTGTGTGTGTGTGTAGCTGCAAAACCGGCCGTCTGTTTTCTTGCCTTAAGAGACCTCTTACGGTCAGAGAGATACATCAGACACACACACACACAGGCTCATGACTCCAGGCCAACAACAATGGTAGCAGGCGCCGGGCTTCCACATACAGTATCATAACCTGGGAAGTTTCCATGGTACCCTCGACAGGAAGTGCATTACAGTTCCTGCCTGCCCTTGTGCACTGCCGGTGTGATTGTCCATGATGATTTTCTTTTTCATTCTAACCTTTTTCACTCTTGCATTCTTTGCAAGATACATGTGTAGATGTAAAGTATATAAAAACAAAATCAAAACCGTTTCAAGCCGGGTTTTTTTGGGTTCACAGAGATCTTTTCTATTTGTGACAATCTACTCAGTAGAGTTTCTCAGCTGGTGATTTAAAGCTGGAGATATAACTTCTGTTATAGTCAATAAATTCCATGAAAAGACTAAAACCAACAGTGTGTTGGTCCATCTCAATTCTTTCCAACTTGTCCAGCCTGTCTTTGGCTCTTACCCCATAATTCCCAAGCCCACAGCTTCCTATATATCAAAGATATAGCTTTGCTTGATATTTTAGCTAGCAGTGGCAGATTGCATGGCCTGCCTGCTAGAGAGCAACTTTAAAGCGACCATTAATGGTTGCTCAGCTACATGTAATTACAAGACTGTGGCATTTGTGTTTATAGGAGAAACTGAAAGGAGATATCAAATTTTAACTCACTCACTGCAGACAGTGATGCTTGGTTAAATCACTCTAAAGTTCACGTGTTGTGGTCCTTTACACTGTAGCTTGTTCTTTTAGATAGTTGGTGAAATTTCCTCCAGACATTCACTTACATGCACATGTCATTTATACATAACTTATAGGTGCTTTGTAGTTTTTTTCTGTGCTATCTACCAATAATAATCACAATGTGAAGTGTTCGAGCAAGAGTTTAATATCTTTGGGAAATATGCTTATTCACTTTCTTGCAGAGAGTTAAGGTCAATACCACACTCATACATATCTGTTAAAAATGAAGCTACCACAAGCAATCAATTAGCTTAGCTTAGCTTAGCATAAATATTGGAAGCTAGCCTGGCTTTGTTTAAAGGTAAAACATCAGCCTACCAGCACTTCTTAAGCTAACTAATTAACACATGATATCCTGTTTGTTTACTCCGAACAAAAAGCTAACATTTTTTGTGAATCCTTTGAGTCTTATTGTCACTGTGTTTCTTGGTAGATGGATTTGTTACCTTTGGATAGAGCCAAGCTAGCTGTTTTCTCCTGTTTTCAGCTGTAGGCTGTAGCTTCATTTAGCATACAGACATGAGAGTGATATCAATTCCCTCATCTAACTCTTGGAAAGTGAATAAGTATATATTCCAAAATATTGAAAAGATTCCATTAATTAGTTTATCACTATGGTCACTACAGCTATCGTCTGACTGAGTAGCTGTTGGAAAGTGTGCTATTCGCTTTCCGCTCACAGTTTTCCTCACTGGTTTGTGGATTCAAAAGGGTCACAAGACTGAGCACTGTATGTGTAACTGTGTGGATGTGTGTGGACTTTGGTACATTGTATATTATTGAACCTGTAGACGATGTCTGTTTCTTTGACTTTCATTTTCTATTCACCTCCCCAAAAATCTGGATCTTCCTCACTCCCTCCAACACACACAAATTAAGAGGCCAGATCTTACACAGCAGGGGTGAGGCGATGGACACAAGGCTAGGTGGAGGGGGTGGTTTGCTGACGGGAGGAGAAATAAATGAGCTCTGAGATGAGAAGTTAAGAGAGCACAGAGACATATGGCAGGGGAGCTGTCTGGCACTGGGATGAAGATAGATGGACTCTGGATCTACCTTTAGGTCCGGCAAAACACTGTGTGGGGACAGGTACATGGCGGCATCTTCAAGCAGTGACACTGCAGATATTAGAGATTGAAAGACTCCAAGAATGCAGAGGTGGGTTTGGGTTTGGGGATTCTTCTAACTCAGCCTTTAACCGACTTTATATTGACAAGGCCATTTGAATCAGTCCTGACTCTGCTTTCCAAGAATACAGACTTTATCACTGAATCATTGGACAATAGGTCATTTTAAGTGTTTTAACCAAACAACCAATGATATTTCTACCCCCTGGTTTCAGTTTTAATGCTAAGCTAAGCTAACCTATTTAACTGGTAGGTACGTAGTAGTTTTGATCTTCTCATCTAACTCTAAAAAAACAAATATTTCCCAATATGTCAAACTACCTCTTTATCTGAAGAAATCTCTGGATGTCAAACTCACAACTAAGCATTAAAACTTTAGCTCCACTGTTATGAAACCAATACAACCAGGCAACCATCATCTATGCAAGAGAGGATGTCCTCTGGGCAAAACATATATACGGTACACTATATACAGTACACTTTAGTTCACCCTGTTTCACTTTGCAGCATGTCCTCAACCAGACAGACACACATCTCATCATTAAGAAGACGAGAGGAATGGATGCATGTCTCAGTTGTTGTCACTATCAATGTCACATTCTTCTCTTGCTTTCACTCCATTATTTCACACTGATCAGGCCCTGGCTTCCTGCAGTGTTTTTCTCTGTGTCCATTCATTATGAAGCATCCTTTTCCTCCCACGTTTCTCTCCCTCACTTGTTCTTCTCTGTCCTCATGCCGCTCTGAAAGCAGAATTGTTCTGTTTATCTCCCTTCTCTTCTCCATCCCTCCCCTGGCCTCATTTTCTCCTGCACTGCTCGCTGTGTGTTCACAGTACAGAGGCCCCCCCAGAGAGCCGGGGAGAAGTGTGCATGGGCTGGAATAGACAAGAGAGGGAGAGCAGGGAAGACAGGGAGGGGGAAGAGAAAAAAAAGGGCATAAAAGCTCACCTGAATTTCAAGTTCGAAGCCCATACCTTCCCTCTCTTTCTTTCTCTATCTGGCCCTCGCTACCTTTGTCCAGTCATAACAAATGTCACTGCAGTCGCTCTGTATAAAGCATGTGGTCTTCCCCCCCCTCCTCATCAGCTATTATTATGAGTTTCATTACAAAATGCCAAAATTTGCCCTTTGCTACCTCAGTTCATTTTTCCTCAATAGCAAACACTTTTGTTACTGCTGCAATTCTAAATGCAACCCTTCAGAAAGTGCCTGTCAGCAAACTTTTGTGAGCAGTAAGCATCATGGTTGTAGTGGTGTGACAAAGCGAGGCAATGACGAGGATTTACAGAGACGTCTAGGCACAGTGCGCTTACATTTGAGTCTTCAATTGTAAAGACATATTAAGGGCAAATTCACCCTACAGTATATGTATTATTTATGGTTTCCAGCCACAGGAATGAGCGCATAAAGTAGCATAAAGAATTTGTGCACCATTCCATGCAGTCACTGGCTAAGTATGTAAAAAATGTTTTCACATCATGCATACATGTTTTGCTGCGCTGATGTATGTGAACCACTAGAGCTGGACTGAATTTAGCTTTTACAACAAAAGACTGCATTGCTGTGACAAAAAAAAAACACACACACACACACACACACAAAAATTATAGCAGGAGCCGTAATGTTAAACCAGGCCAGAAAGCAGGTTTATCGAGGAGGAGTTGAAGAAAGAGAAATATTAAAAAGGAGTGTGTTGGCCACAGTGCATCTGCATATTTAATGTTCCCCCTCGGCTGTCGGTTTAGCCTCGGTATAATCACTCTGATGTTAGGAGAGAGAGAAGGAAAGGAGAGAAGGAAAGGATTGAAGGAGAGAAGAAGAAGGCCGTTTTTTTTTTTTTTACATATAAGCACAGGTGTAGTAATGGCTAAATTAAAATTGGCTGCTTCATTTTCAGGGTTCAGATATTGTGCCTGCTGGCTCACTGTCACACTGCCATGGCTTAGTGGGACACTTCAATAGAACAGAGCCATCATTAATGTTATTAGTAAAACCTGTGCTTCTCCTACTATGAATAGTCCAAGTTGAAAAAGGCCTACAAGGAGAGTTGTACCTCTGCAAGCAAAGGTCGGCGTGTCCATCAAAGTTTGTCAAAGTTTGTCGACTGTGCGCACACGTGCACCGGTATCCTCTGAGGATTCGGCCAACCAGTGATGATTTGAGCTGTAGAGTTTATCATCTGTCACTGTTTAAGGTCAGAGACAGAATAAGATTCCAAAAAAACACACGAGACAAATACCAGCTGACAGGGTCACTGTTCAGCAGCAGGCCAGCCCTGACATTTGTTTTTATGTGTGTGTGTGTGTGTGTGTGTGACTGGAGATATTTCTTAACTCAGTTGAACAGTCTGCTGCCATCTGCACTGTCCTCGCTTGCTGACCTTTCTGTTTTTTTGTTTTCTGCATGCACAAAACTATTGGAGATGAAAAAGACTTTTGAGAGCTTTTGACTTTTTATTGTTCAGGTGTGGAGTAGGAAGTCATTTCTGCTGCCTCTGAATTTAATTGAAAACCAAACTGTGGTTGAAATTTAAACTCAGTGTCCTTCAGCTCTGGGGAGCTGCTGCAGCTGTAAGACAAGACATTGTACTGTATCTCATCAACGCACATCAAGATGTCCTTTTTTTATCTGAGCTCTTCTACCCCTCTCCTCTCTACTTCCACCCTCACCTTCATCTTTGTCCTCTCTTGTGTTCTTTCCTCAGCCCCGCTACAACTTTCCCGCCCTCCCCTCCCAGCCCATCGGCCCTCCAGCCCATCGGGACCATGATGCTCAGCAGCTCTGTGGAGGTGCCCAGCCCGGGTGGGATGAGCGGCCTTAGCGGGCTGAGCGCGGCGGCCCGGAACGTGGTGCGTTCATCCAGCATCTCAGGGGCCATGTACAGCCTGGAGAAGAGTCCCGGCAGCGGGGGCCCGGACTCTGCGTCGCTGGCTGGCAATAAGAAGCGGCGCTCCAGTCTGGGCGCCAAGATGGTGGCCATTGTGGGGTTGTCGCAGTGGAGCAAGAGCACACAGCAGCTCAACCAGCAAGGTCAGTTTACTGTTTGAAGTGCTGGTGTTGGATGTACACTCACTGGCAGTGCATTTAGATTTTTTTCCCAGTTTTTGGCTGCTCTCCTTTCCCTTTCCTTTCCTGTTTTCCTTTTCTCGCCCTCCCTTTTACACCGTTCTCACTATTTCATCTAGGTCAGCACTACTTCAGACTTGCTTTGTCCCTTTCTCATTTCTTTCTTCCCTCTTTTCATTCTCAGCTTCCAGTTTCCCTTTCTCTTGTCTTGCTTCCTCTCAACTTCTCCTTGCTTTGTCTGCTTAGTCTTAGTTTCTAATAGCCATCAAAGTACTAGGATATCAGACTTCTGTTTTAATATATAGCTGCAAATCAAATTCATATCCAAATGAAGATTGCATTAATTGTAAAATATTCCACATGACTTTAGAATTATTAAATGCTTTCCTGCTGCAGTTGCAACTGTTAAACTGATGCTAAAAGTGGTCTAACAGAGCAGTGATTGTTTTAGTGTATGGACAATAACATTAGCATAATTCACTCCAAAGGGTATTTGGTCCTGCCTCAGTGATAGTATAATATATTATAATATCTTATTCAACAAGCTCTCAGTGGCTTTACCTTTTGTGGTATTATCATTGTAATGAGTCCTTTTTAAAAGGTTGCAACATTATTGTGAGCATCATTGAACTCTGAAGTGGGTTTGCAGCAGTAGCAGCTAGTATGCATGGTGGCTGTATGGCAATGATAGCGGTGCTATGTTCCAATATGTCTCCTGTGGGGTATAATTACAGATACTGTGCAGCTGCAACAAAAGTGTTTCTCACTTTGCGCCTCAGCGGCGAACACAAACCCACTCACTCCTGGTGGGAAATGGGAAAACATGTCACACACCGAGGCTTGGTAAAGGCTGAGAGGCAGGGCCAGGAGGGGCAGGGGATGCAACTTGTGGCAATGCAGTTAAATGTTTTCTTCATTCTTCTGTCTGTCGACAACAAACACGTTGTTCATCATCTCCACATCCTCTTGGCACATTCTGTTTCCCCTTCCAGTACACTGAACTGTAACCTGTTCAGAACAGTGTGTCCATGTCTGCATGTTTCTTTCTGCTTGTCTGCTCGCTATGTATCTGTACAGTATGTGTGTTTAATTTTGCGAGATTGTTTAGTCTTAGTACCAGATCTGAGGCTTGCTGCTTTCTGCTTTGTGTTTTGTTTGAAATTTTTCAATGTGGGAACCATTAGGATACCCGAGTGTCTGTACAGATTCCAAAATTAAGTCAATTCCTTAGTTTGTGCATATAAACATGTTTTCTATACAAAATGTTGATAATTTATTAATCATTTCAGCAATTTTTCAACAAAAATGCTAAAAAAAAATCACTGGTTCTAGATTTTCCACTGTGGTAGTTTTAGACTGTTGGTCAGACAAGACATTTGTAGATGTTACCTTTGGTGTGATGAGCTGACATTTTATAGATTAAACAGTTACTTGAGAAAATAATCATCATCCCTATATAATAGGGATATAATATAATAATCATCATCATCCCTATGGTACAACCTCTTCACTGGACCTTCACTTATCAATTGAAGTAAATATAACAAGACCAGGCAGGTTTGCTTAACTCTTACTCATAGCTGTGGCAGCTGCAAACTGATAGTTGAACGGTGACAGAAAAGAGAGAAGAAAGTTGGCCATTTCTGAGGACAGCAGAGGAATTTGGATGAAAGAAAGAGAGGTGATTAAAAAAAAAAACGTGTGAGTGTACTTCATACATGTTTCCCATGCCAGCTCTGACATAGCCACCATATGGCTAACGGGCAGCGTACACAGGAACACACTATCATTCACATGCACATACGGTCACCTAAATCCTGTATCATTACCTGTTTTTGGCATCCATCAGTCTGTGACAGCTGTTGCTGTACTCGTTGCACGCACACACACACACACACACACACAGCTCGGCTCGGCTCTCTCAGGCACAGCTGACACTTTTTCTGATGCAGAGAGAGCTGTCGATATTTTCACCACAGGGGCTTTCATGTCTGTGTTCGTGGTGATGAGGAGAGCACAATGGAGGGGAAAGTGTGGATGAGGCGGCTAGGAGGGGCTGAGGATGTGGAGAAAAGGAAGGGGAGACGAGGGGTGTGTCTAAATTTAGATGTTCTCAGCTGCCAGAGGAACACATCGCGCCTGGAACAAAATCACAGTATCACGCACCGCTCCCTCTTCTTCCTTCCACACTGCATCTCTCCTTGCTACAGCGGTAACATCTTCACCTCCTCCTCCCTCTCCTGCATGATAGTTTGCCCCTTGTCTTGGCAACAACAGTCTTTGAAATGCATTCCCACAACCTACCTCTCATGGACAGAGCTCGAAAATGAGATATAATTCTGGTAGGCTGAGACAATCAATGTTGGTAGATTACAAATTACAAACACACAAACCATTTCAATTTGGAAAACAAGGTAATCATTCCTTTCAGAGTCAAATTAAACCATTAATGCCTCTATTTTGCACTGCTTCTCTTGTATTACATCACTGAGCATTGTGGCTCCATGTAAGAGATCCAGAGGATCAGTTAATGACATTTAACTGTAATCAATGAGCGTAAATATTGAACGTTTCAGTACCATTACTTTTAATTGATTTAACAAGACCATGTATGTTTTCCGTTGCTGTGTAAAAAAAAAAAAAAAAAAAAAAAAAAGGGCAACAATTGAAAAGCAAATATATAATTCATGAGTAACGCTGATGTGGTACTGTACCCAGTGTTTATTTTGTGTACTGCTATTCTTTCTGCTACTCTAAGTGAAATCATTTTTACTTGTCATGCAGGTTGGTTTATTTTTGGACAAACCCACTTGTGAAAGCGTCACATTATTCAGGCTGGCTTGGCAATCAGTAAGGTTCTCAGCTACCAAAACACTGGCAGAAGGAAGAAGTAGTAGATTTAAAACGTGCTTTGATAAATGTTTTACGTAAATTCTTTTCATGTAAAATCCACCCAGCAATGAGATTATGTCACTGCACTACTAGGAATTGGCCATTTCCCTAGCTAGGCTGAGCCTGGAGACAAACAAGGCTGTTAACTGAATGACCCAGTGAGGATCTGCCCTAATCTGTTGTTTTCTCTACCTCATAATTCACACCAGCTAGAGGCCAAAAACGGATACATATAATTAGAGGGGCGACCCATACAGACAGGCTGACAGAAGGTCACGCAGACAGAAGAACGGAGCGACAGGCAAAAAGTCTTCCCGGTTGGTCAAGTTCGATTAGGGTCCTTTCTTTGTTCCTTCCTGGCGGTCATTAACAGCCCAATCTGGTCAGCTGTCAGTGCTCCATGTTCCAAGTGACACATGCATTGATTGGCTGACGGGGCGGGTTGGCCCAGGTGCCGGCCCCCTGCTCCGCTCGGTTGGTCAGCTAATAACCGATAAGCCACAGGCTGAATTTGTCCTCTGGGCAGAGTGACTGTGAGAGGAGAGGTAAATTGGGAATTTGGATTCAGAAATGGGAAGAATTAATGCAATTCTGTAATAAAACAGACAACATTCATACATCTTATGCCTGCTGATCAATTGATTGATATTGAATCACTTGTTGCATGTTGTGGTTGTTAAGTGAAGCTTGAAGGAAAAACAAAGACCCAAAGCATCCCTCAAAATCTATTAAATGTTTTTATTTAGTTTAGTTTAGTCATTATTATAAATTTATTACACCCTTTTTAACATACTGTACTATGATGTCTTTTATGATCAGATGGATTTCCAAAATAATAAGATTTATAGGGAGGACTTAAGTGAACGAATGGAAATAGAGAAAGTGACTGAACACAGAGGCGGCTGATCAAGACACAGAGATGTAAAAAAGACAAAGTGAACAAAGACAGTTGGGGAATATGTCAACGTCTCACCATTAAAGCGCTATTAGGAGGTAATGTAGTTATGGTGTTGTTATTGTGTGTGCGTTTCTGCAGGGTATGTTCTAGCCGTGCTCCATTTTGTGAATTGGATCCAGTCAATTTACAACTATCAGCAGAATCTATCCCGGTGAGCTCTTATGCAAGCAAAGAGGTGTTTTTGTAGACTTGTCCAAGCAAGAATTGCTTGTTATTTTCAAAATGACCGCATTTCGACATCATTTCCAAACTGCCAAAAATAGGTAGGGAAGATTCTTCTGAAAAATAGATGTTTTAAAAGAAGAATACATTTTTTATATTTAAGAATGAAGCTCTTATCTCTGCTCAGATATGAAAGCTCTTGACAATTTTGGCTTGATCACAGGCAGAGATTATGGAACAACATGACTCCTTCTTCTCCCAATTATTGCACTATAAATTAATTCAAAGATTTTACTTAACACCAAGAAAGAGATGCCGATTAAGAATTACTCAAAACCGTTTATGCACCTTATGCACTCAAAAGTCAATTGGCACTTACTGTACATCCATATTTGTTTTGGACAAAGGTTGCCTCCATCCTCTCTGCCGTACTTGATAGTTCTGTACCCCTTTTCCCTCAAATCATGTTATTGAATGCTGTTTCAACCACAACCCTACCTGTACATAAGAAGAGTTTTGTTTGCAGGATTAACAGCAGCAAAACAAATCCAGGTTATGAGATGGAAACCTTCCCACAAACTGAGCATATTTCAATGGAAACTGTTATTTTACAGAGTATTATCATTTGAAGGTCCTTGTGCCCCGCCACAAGGAGCTAAAATAGAATCTATTCAAGCATTGATGAAGGCCGCTCAAGAGCTCAAACTACTCCTTTAATTTTTGTGGGGTAAACAGACTTGGAGGGCAAAGGAAGGCAGGAGGGTACAGTGCAACAGTAGACATATGCTATGTAGAGTATATTTAAATATGTGTGTACAAATAGATTATATGGTAAGCTTGGCCGTTTTAGTCTATGGTTTGTTTTTTTGTTGTTGTTTTTGTTTTTTTTCTTTGTTTTTGCAGCCAAATGGTAGAGGGTATAGGGGGTGAGAGGGTACAGTTGTTTAGGTAATGCAAAGACCCTGGACAGAGAGGTTGATACGTCTTGACTGAGTTTTTGATTGACATGCAGTGTATATATTCTTTGCATGACAATTCCTTTTGTGTTGTGTGCCATGTAGCTTTACCAAACTACATGGGGAAAAAAAGCAATTAAAAAAAAACTTTTAGTTTTAGTGCAGAATACAAAACGAATAGAGCAAATGTCTGAACTCGGTTGGAGTATCACTCTCCACATATCAATTAGCCACAAACCCCAATCTAAACATCATCACAGGAAGTGAAATTTAGATTTCTAAAGTAGGACAAGGACATTTTTTTCAAGACTTTAAGCTTGTCAACATTTTCCAGCAGCAGCTGAGACCTCTGACAGTGGCAGTTGTGTTAATGGATGACATCTAATTATGCCCTCTGGTGTATCCAAACAAAAATGTGTACCTTTTTGGAGTCATAACTGAGTAGACCCCTAGCTAACGTTATAATTATCGAGCTGACATGTCTCTGCCAAAGATAAGTATCAGAATAGATGTAGGTTAAATGCAACATTAAAGCATAGAGGTGTAGAATGAAGAACAAACAATAAACTTGAACACTGATAAAATACAGGTAGCATAATAGATAAGGTTCCTTTATGGTGATAACATAAAGTTTGTAGGCGTATAAATATGCAGTACATTGCTGCAAAACAGGTGTCATTGTATAAGGTGATATATAGACCCTTGTCTGATACACCTACAGGTATACTGTATGTTTTTATTCCATAATGTATCTCAGTTATCCTCATGTTTTTCCATTTATAGCCTCATTATTCTAGGTTTTATAACAGGCAAGTGTTGGGGATGGCATTTTGGTTCTGTCTGTGTTGTATTTATTATCTGCTATTATTAGTATCGGTGAGGAGAGAACACACACACACACACACACGCACAAACGGTTTCCTTAGGTTTAATGGGTGAGTCACTCCTCCCCTGAACACGGTCTTATCTCCTGAGCAGGTTTATCCATGACTGTGAAAACAGTGCCAGCAGAGCGTCTCCCTGTACACTGTCAGTCTGCACGGAGGGACGCGGCTTGCAGAGAAACAAGTGCCACTGATGAGATGCAGTGCACAGGAGAGTTAGATTAAAGGAAACCAGGCATGGATGTGTATGTGTTTTTGGTGAGCGTCCCAGTGAAAGGCTTCCACCCCTAGCCCCCTCCCAGCTTATATATGTGCATGTGTCTATGTGTGTGCATGTGTTTGGCTGGTGCACATTCACACTCATCACCTCACTCTTTTCTACTCCATTTAGCTCTCTCAGCCCACTCAACACCCATCCTCTTTTTCTCTCAAACTCAAACTTTTCAATTCCTTAAAATATTCTCCTTTAAAAAGAAAAAAAAGTTTCTTTCCTCTGCATGGTTTCTTTCCTTGGTGTTTGTAGATAATACTGGAAGTAGACCAGAGAGACAGAAAAGAAACAGAGACAGAGAATGAAAGATAGACTGTAAATATCTGACACAGGAAGATAATACTTCATAGTTTGCTTATTAAATTGATTCCAACTCTGAGACCAACAGCAAATATGTTTCTGGGTGTATTACTGTCAGACAAATAATTGTGAGTGTAGCTCCAGCTTAGGAGTAAAGATATGTGAAGGGGCTTGTTGCCAGTAATGTTAAGAAACCAATTTTCCACACTTCTGACTCAGTCTTTTTTGTGTTTCAGGGAAATTACACAGGTGCTTCACTCAGTATCAGAAACATATGTAGCATGACTTAATTTGTGCCAACAAAACATCAAGCAAAAAATGTAAATGTTTGCAAGCTTTATTTCACTATGTAGAGCAAATATACTGAAGCTACGAAGCTTTCACAACTACAGAAACTCTTCCAAAAAGGTCTTGGGATGTGCTTACAACATGAATCATGATATGTGAGTATTGTAGCTTTATAGTTAGCCTTAGCTAGCCAGTTAGAGACAAGCAGATTTTATATGCTGTATATTGCCAAAACATAAAGTCTGTTCCAACTTAAAGGGAAACTCACATTATTAGTGTGGATGTTGCTGTGCTATCTTCAGGACACACAGTTACTTAGCTTATACGCAATAAGTGTGCAATTTTGTGTTGCTAACGTTAGTCAGTGTCATCCATGTTTGGTTCATTAGCTAATGTTTTTGATACTTTCACAGTCATTTTTGATGATTAATTAAAGGACCACTGCTTATCTTATGCTGTTAAACAAATGCAACAACAATAAAAATCTGTTTTTGCTAATATTATCGTTAATCTTATTGTTAGCCTACATTCTGCTAGCAAATTGTGCTCACAGTTGTAGCTGGCAGTACTTGTTAGCATTGAGAAAAGTGCCCATTATATTTATTTGGTGCTACTTTTTTCCAGAAGGATGTGTTGTTTCAGCCTTTTCTGTCTTTAGCTAATGTTAGCCTGCAATTTTCTGGTCACTACTCGTAAGATGCGAGCAGTGCTGATATTTTAAACTGTTGCATGTTAACAATATTTAGTTAACACTCCACTTTCATCAGTTTGGCTGAACTAGTCTTTGTAGTTTCCTAAATACTCATAATGTGAACATTGCACTTTCCCACACTGAGATAGCTCTGCTGGACAGGCTGATGTGATGCAGAGGGGAGACAGCTTTGGATAACTTTTTTGGGGGTTTCTATTTCTATTCAGAAATAAGTCAAATGTGCTGGGATATCAGTAGATGTAGTCCAGTACCACCAACTAAACACAATTCTCCAACAGGAAAACAATTTCATGCCATGTGTCTGCGGTTTTTCCCCATTTATATTAATTTATATACCATTCCAATAATGACAGGCTTTGATTCAATTCCAACTTATTTTCTTGTGTTATTTTAGCAATATTACAATTTTTTTTTTAAATGTATAGTTATTTATTGATTTATTATTTTTCAAATTTACATTTATGAACAAAAAGGATGGGATGTTTTGGTAAGAGAAAGGAAACCCAGAAGTAACAACATAAGGTCACAGTAGTATGACCAATGGTTATAGACAGTCAGCCTCAACATGTTTCTGTGCTACAGTGGATCAGAGAGTAGACCTAGCATTTCAGTACTCAGGGTGTTTTCGGGGTGACTCACTTGTTCCCTACTTCTAGCTTTGATTCTGAGTCACAGTTAGTAAACACACTCAAGGAATTTTGGCAGAGAAATTTTGGAAAGCTTACGGTTATCAGATCTTTTGAAGGGAAAATGTGCCCCCAAAAGAATATCTCACATACTATATTAAGACAACTCAAGAAAGGCTTATGAATAAAAACCTGTGTATTGTTTAAATAAAAACAATGGAAGATGTTTACTGATATAGCTGAACTATGTTAATACTACGTCATAGGATGACTGCACATGATAGCTTTTCATATGACTAATCAAAAAAATCCTCCTTGTGTCTTTTGAGCTGCTATTTCAGGTGAGCCTGCTGCTCTGTTGTCTCCTTTCCCCCACCTCTGGCACCACCACCTCATTTTTCTTCTGAAGAGTATTGAGTCACTGGCTCTCTTGACACATGCAAACTGAAACCTTACTCACGTCTCTAAAAGCTTTCTGTTCCCCACCGGTGCATTTAGAGGCTACCAAACACCATCTAAGCTGACCGGCGATCACTATTCTCCCCCTGTCTCTTTCTCATCTCTCCACTTGCCGTTCTCCCTCGTCGCCCTCTTTGAGATTTTTCCCCCCCAGCTCACTGACATCTTAATTTTCCCTCCGTTATCTCTCCTTCCTTCATCTCTGTCTCTTTTGATCTCACTTTCACTGCGAGTGTCTATCATGTTTTCTCAATCTCGCTCACCAACTCCTCCATGTTCCATGCTTTATTCTTAGCCAGATAGATTGGTGAACCATTCAACTGTGGATGTGTCTTTCCTGTATTCCTGCTATTCTACTGTGTGTGTGTGTGTGTGTGTGTGTGTGTGTGTGTGTGTGTGTGTGTGTGTGTGTGTACATATGTGTTTGTGTGGCCATAACTGGCTTCTGCGTGTAAAACACTGACTCTGACCCAAGTATGAACTTATCTGCACTGCATCTGCAATCTGATGCAAACTTTATATTTAAAGAAATTCTGGGAAAGAGACACTCGCTTTCTTGCCAAAAGTTAGATGAGAGGATTGATCTTTCCACTTGCCGTTCTCCCTCGTCGCCCTCTTTGAGTTCTTCTCATGCCTGTATGAGCAGCCACTTGGCTTAGCTTAGCACAAAGACTAGAAACAGGGAAACAGCTAGCCTGGCTCTGTCCAAAGGTAACAAAGCACCTACCGGCACCTCTAAAGCTCAGCTCTAATGCTTCTGTAGTATAAACTGCTCCACAAAAGAGGAATGGTTTACAGTTACGAGACATAAGTTGTCCATTTGCAGCAGCTTTTTTTCTACCTCAGTAAAACCCTTGAAATGATGTACAATCCCAAGAACAAGATGCTAGGATGATTCAATTATACAGTACAGGTAAAATAAAAAGGTCAGTGAGCTTTTTTGACTGACTAGCACTAACAAGTCCTGTCTGGCTAGCACGTTAGCACGTCAGGAACTGTAGTTTACCAACTAGCCCTGCAAGCAGTCACTATGTCACCAAATTTCTAAGACCAAATATTAGGTGAAGATGACCAGATAAAATTGGCTGTGCCACATTCGTGTGTGACAAGATCTTTACTGCGCCCTGCCGAGAAACAGTCCTGCACATAACTCCCTGCAAAAGCACAACGAGTCACTTTTACACAGATTAAAAACACAAGATGTCATGTATAAAATCATCTTTAGACGTGCTGGTAGGAAGATTTTGTTGCCTTTGGCCAGAGCAAAGCTAGCTGTTTCCTCCCTGCCTCCAGTCTTTGCGCTCAGCCGAGCTAACTGGCTGCTGACTGTAGCTTCATAATCATTTACTGACATGAGAGTGGTTTCAATCTCTCTCAACCATTTCTCGGCAAGAGGGTGAATAAGTGGATTTCCCAAAATGTTTGATGTTTAACAACAGTGCAGCTCTCAATGAAAAGCTTGAGCTCTGTTTGAGAAAAACATGAAACAGCTTTTTCTTCTTCTTTGTATTCTACATAATGTCAGGGTTTTTACGCGGCAGAGCCAGCCAAGATGTTATTTCCCACGTACGTCGGAGGGCTTTTAGCTGATCTGGCAACCTGCACTAATAGAGTAAGAGCTCTTAGATTTAGCAACCAGGGTCGAAAAATGAGCAAGAGCACTTAGTGGCACCCCAGCAAGGCTTTAACAGGCACAAAGTTGCAATGAGTGTCACCGATCTAAAAAGTGTGTGAGGTGAGTCACCATGATGTGTGTGCGCGCGTGTATATGTCTGGGTTTTGAAGACCTATAATCAGGGTGTCATTACCACTCCTCTCGTCGCAGAGTGCTGTAAACATACACTTACACAGAACGTACACAAGCCTGCTGCCTGCCTGTCGTATGGTGCCTCAGTAGAAAAGGTGGACGGGAGATCAGTTCCCTCTCAGCCAATGTGAACGTACAGGCAGGCTAATTTCTAAATCTAAATCTGTTTCATGGCACGGGGAGACTGCTGCTGTACTGCAGGAAACACTGAACAAGAGATGTAGCCTAGTTTTGAGACTGAGCCTGAGTGCAAAAAAACTGCAAGACGCTGCGATAATTTCCTTTATGCGCAATGCAAGTCAATCTGTCTGGGGACATTTTTAACCTACATGTAATTTTCTTTTCAATGTGGAATTGCCTTCATTATTCTGCTTTAATTGAAGATACTGACACTGACTTGAAAAAACAGTGGAATTATATCAGGAAGAATTGGAAATATCTAATTTGACTGGCAGAATTTAGATTTCAAGACTTAAAGGTTCAATGTGTAAGAATTGGCCACCTGATCCGAGCAAATAGGGGGCAGCAATGCCCCGCCCCCAAATGCATCACCCCCACCACCATTATCACTCACTGAATATAGCATAAAGCTTACTGTTTACAGTGAATCTCTGCTATGGTGTTGTCAAGATATCAAAATGCTTCGGAGACATTAGAAACAGTGGTAAAAAGGAAAAAAAAGAGCTGAAAGCAGTTGCACCATGGAAATAAGTTACAATATAACTCTAAGTAACAACTCACATGCCTCTAAGGTTAGGTGTAAATAATAAAATGTCACAGAACTCACTAATGGTAAAACAGCAGTTTTTCTGCCACACAGCATCATTTTCTAATTAAATGCATCCCATTTTACAACACAGTAATCCAGTAGAGATCTCACTTATTGATATGATATTTCAATATTGATCCAGCTTACTACGATGTGCCACGATGCCAAATGGCCAGCTTACACATAGCTGGTGCAACTCTGCCGTTCATGGGATCAGCTGAGATGACCAGCGAATGTCTGCAGCAGCAGCCAGCTGCTCCGACGTCGGTGCAACTTTCCAAATAGGCGATATTTGGATAAAGTGACCACATATTAGGAATCAACATAGTTACTTTCTCACCTGAAAAAAATTAAAAAATTTAATGAAGTGACATATTAACAGTCCTTCAGTGAAAATTTCCACAGCATTCAGCCTGGCTCCATCATTACTGCCGGTGGCTCGGGGCAGTGCTATTTCTTCCTCTCATGTTGGACGCTACAGTGACTCACTATCGCCCCTGAGGTACAAAGTGGTATGACGAGACAGTATGGGCTGGACGGGCCCGGAGCTAGCTGGTTAGCATGCTAACCTCAGTAGATATCTCTGCAACAAAATACATATAGGTCTTTGACATAACGTCATAACTGTTATTTCTTCATATTCTGTTGATAATTTTACTTAATTTTGGAATGTTTTAACCTAAAATCCTTGGCAATTCTTACACATTGAACCTTTAATACACATACAAAGTCATATTTTTTTGTAAATGTACCAGATATTCTGTTCTCCCTTTGTTTCACTGGTTTTATTAGTGTAAAACTGTGTTCAGTGCCTAAGGGAAGGTTTTGTGATCATTTAAACTTTTGTCAGTTTCTAGCAGTCTAATGTCATCTGTTTTTTTTCTCATCTGCTCCTTTCCTATAAATCGTTTGACCATCAGCCGCAGAGTTGAGTAATCAAGAGGAAATTACATCTGAATTAGATTACTCTTTTCCTCATTGTAATTAATTGTCATTAGACAGGAGCCCGTGTGGCATATTAACTCAGTGACAGACATCCTGCCATACATGAAGGTTTTAGATTTCAAGAAATCATTTCCTATGCAACATGGTGCTCAGAAAAGGCTAATCGCTTCTTATTGACCACTCCCTTATGCCCCTGCCTGAGCTGTTAATGTGATTCACACACACACACACCGACAAGTCTACAGACACACAGAGACAACACAGGAGATTTGTTTTAACTCCCAATGCATTACCACTAAAGACAGACTAACACTTAGCACACTAGGCTACACTTAACTCTCTGCCACATTTGTTTCAGCATGCTCTGTTAGAGCTGAATTACTGACTTAGAAAGGAGAACAGGATTTAGCAAGAATAGAAGAGAACAGGATTTAGCAAGTACATACTGTGTATCAATGCAGCCATGCAAAAAACACAACCATATGATTGCACACACATAAACGCGAGCAACGAGACACGCATAGAGATTCACGTCATATTCATTAAAGGAATAGTTTGACATTTTGGGAAATATTTGCTTTCTTGCTGAGAGTTAGATGAGAAGATCGATGGGACCAGCTGGACCCTGCAGGAAGTTATTGCTCCTGACAAAATAGTTAGGCACATAACCCCCTGTAAACTTTGTTTTTTTTAAGAACTAAGCAAATGAAACTTTAACGTGTAAATAAGCTTTAGAGGTGCTGTTATGTTAGGTGGATTTTGTTGGACTGTTGGGCAGAGCCAGGCCAACTTTTTCCACCTGTATCCAGTCTTTATGCCAAGCTAAGCTAACTAGCTGCTGGCTCCAGCTACATATTGAACAGACAGATATGAGAGTGGTGTCAATCTTCTCATCTAACTCTCAAAAAGAAAGTGAATGAGCTTATTTCCAAAAACTATTCTATACCAAACTATTCTTATTAGAAAAACACTTGACATGTGCTCCAGGGATGCAAATATGACAATGTGTTACAGGTTTATATTGTGTTTTAACCAGGAGGAGGATGACCTGGAGGATAAAACATTTAAACCCCACTGACATATTTTTTCTTTTGCAGAATAGAGTACTTACTGACGTTTGTAGGCTGACAGTTCTATAAAACTGTCTTCAGTTGCATGAATAACTTTAGTTTACTATCTATCTTTATACTTATAATCTTATGTAACTGTATGATACATGAATATGACTCTGAATCACAGATTTGTCTATATATAATCTCTTTTTTTTTTAACTCTCTACCTTGAATCTTCCTTTTGTCCAAATTTAGCTGGGGTCCGGCGGAGGAGATACCACAACAGATCTTTCATCTCCAACACCCATGCTTGGTTACTGTTGCTATGCATGGTGGATCGTTGCCGTCACCGGTGCATCCAATAGGCATGTCGGCGCAGCCAGGGAGTCTAAAAACAGCATTCTATATTACAGCATATAATGAGAAAGGCTTCATCCGTGTTCTCTCCAAATGTCAGAGCGGCTTTAATGATCCACTGAGCACACACACAGACACACAGACAGACACGCGCGTGCACTCAGAAGCTATATATCATGTGTGAGTGTGCGTGCAGTTCAATGTGTGTGGCTCTTTTCTGCATTGTTGGCGTTTTTAGTAATCCCACCTTTCTTTGTTTCCCTCTGCTATTAACTGTCTCCACTGAAGCTATTAATTCTCTCCATCTCCATCTCCACCGTCTCTGTCTCTCTTCCATCCTGATCTTCTTCCCTGTGACTTGATGTTGCCTTATCGTGACTATCAAACATGTAGCCTGCATAAGTAGCTTCAATGAATTCCTAGATTTTTGCGCACACAAAGAAAGTTTGTGATTGCTCCCCGGGCCGCACATTTCTGCGAGATTCACGTCCTCAGGGACGAGGTATTACTCATCATAGTGAAGCCAATGTGAGACACTTTAACAGCCTTGTAGCACACATATATAGACCAAGAACCCCAGCCCCCCACCCCCCCTTAGCACTGTAAAGCACAACATCTTATGTAATGTTGTTATTTTAGCTATTCAACAGTACTCAAACCGCATGTATGTCAGACTACCTCTAATTACCTCTTCCAGGATGTTTGTGTATTTGATGTCAAAACTGTATAACAAAGTTAGTTCACTAGAGGGAGAGAGAAAATATGCTAAATTATTCAGATGGGATGGAGCGGGAAAAGGAGATTGGAGTTTTGTGGTAAAGGTGGACAGAGGCCGAAAAAGACTGGTGAACTTCCAGAAAAAGGAAAAATAAAAGTGAGAGTGATTTGAAAAGGCAGATAAATAAGATAAAGGATTCAGTGCACAAGGAGTGTATGTATGTGTAGGGAAAAAAAGGGGGGGGTTGGCAAGAGTAAAAAAAAAAGGATAGCAAGCAAACAAAGGAGCTGGAGATAAAGAGCACCAATAAAAACAAAGAAGAGAAGCGTTGGGAGATATGATTTAAGACCGAGAGGAGAAAGAAGTGGTGGCTGACTGAGGAGTCGGACTCGTGGAGAGGACAATGCGAGTGAAAAGGCTTATGAGTGAACACGCCGGCCGGGGCTCTTGGTGCAATGCAGACGGCATTGCCATGGAAACGAACGGAGGGAAAGCGCAGACGAGGAGGAGGGGATTAAATAGGAAGGAAGAGATCACTGCTTCGCACCATGGGTGGGGGCTGTTTTGATGAGAGGGGAGGGGTCGGCTGACAAATGAGTAACAAGTGTGGATATGAAGTTAAATGAATAGCTGCTTGATAGTTTAAAGAAAGATGATTTTATACCACTGTGTTACTGTTACAGTATATGAACGCACTCTTAAGGGTGTTTTGACAGATTCACCATCATAATATACACATTTCACTGTCATGACATCGTACACACTTGTAACCTAATAATGCCGCAATAATAACTTTTAATGCTGTATTCTGAACACCAGGTTTAATTCTCAGCAAGGAGAGCGTTCAGATTACTGTTGCAGTGATGGTGGAAGTCCAGTCTTCAGTCTAAAGTGCAGGATTCTTTGGTGAAACGTTGCCTCGATAAATTATTCTTTTTTTTTAAAGTGATGGGGGGGTATGCGCCTGTCGCCATGGCGCCAATTGTCTCAGGTGGCATTGTCTGGGTCCACATCCGAGGGCGAGGGTTGTCATGGCAGCAGGAGTGCATGGAGTTTGTCTGGGTGTGATGCTGCAAACACACACACGCACACACACTCACTGTCTGTTGGAAATATTCTTGACTGCAGGATTATAAATAGAAGGCAGCAGAAGGCAGCACCCCTCTCCTCATCTCCAACACCCATGGGATCCTATCATTCTCATCTTCCTCTTCACCCATCTCTCCCCAACACGTCCTTCTACTTGTCCTCTTTTTCTGTGTCACTCTTCATTTTCACTACCCACTTTTAAACCCTCCCCCTTTCCCCCCATAGTCTCATCAAGTGGCTTTGTTTATCTCCATAGCGATGGTGATGATGCGGGATGTCGGTGGTTGTCATGGCGATGAGATGGGCATGGTGAGGATGCTTAATGAGCTTGGAGTTGCTCAGGCTAATGAAGTGGGACGGCTGTACCTGGGTGTGCGCTTAACAGGCAACAATGAGCAACCCGCTTGTTAAAGTCTCCCCTGGTGACTTCACTGCACCAACTCAACTATCTGGGCCCCTATAGAGGAGAGATGTACGAGTTTCTACAGCAACCACAACTGCAGCTATAATGAGCTGCACAGATGCAGCACTAAATCAGAGGAAGTTAATCAGTTTGTTCCTCTTGTTATTGCTTTAACCAATGATCAACTTCCAAATTAACAAGTTCACTGAATAGGTTTTAAGACATTTTCAAGAATTTCAATCCCTACTGCAGGATTTAAAAATATGCCGGCCCAGAAAGCCCCCATCAAAGGGATGTCCCAGAAATGAGTCCAGGCCTTGTAGATGCTGAAGTCTTTACAAAGCGAGCTTTACTGACTCCTCAGAGCAGCTTTCTCATCCTCCTGTCTGCCTATACTGTCAGCCTGTAGCCCAGACTGCTCACGTGCAGACACTGTGTGTTGGAGTGTAAATGTTGCACGGAGGTGTGAGTGTACAGACACTTGTGCTGTCTAGTGCCAGCATGACATTTGTGCGTGAGTGTGTGCACGTGTCTCGAAAGATCACTGTGTTAAATAGCTGTGGTTTTTATATTCTTATATTGTTTACAGTTGTGGACATGTGTGGAAAAGTGTTTCATTCTCTTTATGTCTCTCTTTTACATCTCCCTCCCCCCTTTTACTACCTGTTCCCAGCCTGTAATGTTTCATATAAAAATGCCAAATGGCAGTTGTTATATTTACAATCAGGCCTTTACATCTTATCATTGCTTAGAGTGTGTACATAAGTGTAATTCATGAGTCTGGGTAATGTTGCAAGAAGAATAGAGAGAGAAAGATGGGAGCGATAGAAGGGATAAGGGAAGGGCTGTAGGCTGATACTGGACAACCTCAAATGTCATATCCTGAACCCAAAGCACTTTGGCTGCGCCCTACTACTTTGAACTCAGCATGTCAAGTCACACAGATACAGTGTGTCATTACAGGGGATGATGCCCTGCAAGCTTCTTCTGGGGTTAGCTCTCCAGCTCGCTCCCGTTCTCCTAGCGTCAGCAGAGCTGTAAAGCCTAAATACCCCCCCCCTCCTTCCTTCTCACTCTCTCTGCTCAGCTTCCCGACTTTCCTTTCTACCCCGCCAGCCACAACACTGCTGCCAGTTTGTGTGTGTTTCTACCTCGTGAGTCTCCCAAAGAGCTTATTGCCCCACAACACACAACAGCCATTGTGAAATGGGCTTTGTGTGTCTAAAATAGGTTGTAGTAATACCTCCGAAGTGGAGAGATTTTCCAATAGTGCAGGGAGATCCCAGTGGATATTAGGTGAGTTTGCCTTCTCGCCTGAGTGAACTTGCTTCAAAATAAACATTGGAGAGATGGCTGTTCTCAAGGCCAACCTGAATTTGTCCTAATTTACAGAGAGTAGTTCTAAAAAAGTAAACATTGTGGGTAGTTCTTGCACAGCACATCTCACCGACATAAACTATTACTAAATTAAACTGGAACCATCTATTATTTTAACATCTGTAGAAGAAAAATTTGTGGTTCTCAGACAAGGCTTCAAATCATTTGGTCCACACCTGACAGCCTTATCAGACAAGCACCCGGCTTCCTCAGATTATTAGACTTAGTGGATTATCCTGGTGAAATAAGAACCGTTAAAGCTTGAGCTGTGACCTCTGTGTTTTTCAGACGGCGGGACAAAGAAGCTTCGCAGCACCATCCGACGGAGCACAGAGACCGGCATCGCCGTGGAGATGAGGAACCGAGTGACACGGCAGGGCAGCAAGGATTCCACTGACGGCAGCACCAACTCAAACAGCTCTGATGGAACGTGAGTTTATGCCCATCTGTCAATACATCAATCAATCCATCCATCCATCAATCTGTCCAGCCAGCATCAATTCTGTTTCTTCTCTGCCAGGTTTGTCTTCCCTACCACACGCCTGGGGCCTGAGAGCCAGTTCAGTGACTTTCTGGATGGACTAGGCCCAGCTCAGATTGTAGGCCGGCAAACACTAGCTACACCCCCCATGGGTAAGCCACCAGTGATGTAGACCAAGAATGCCAGTCAGTTTCACAACTGCTCTAGTAGTTTTCGTAGGTGATTCATGCACTTAATGTGCATCACCCTCTCTTTGTTTGCTAGTATTTTGATTGCGTTTGCACCCCTCTAACAGCAAGATTTAGGTGTGAAGCATCTGTTAAACACTGACAAAACAGCATATCACTCCACAGTCAATTTTAATTCATTAGCAACCAGACAAACAGAGGTAATAAACGCTGTTATAGAGGGGTATCTAAACTGACTAGACTGTAGGGTGGGAGTCCAATTCAAATATCTACATAAACCAATATAGAAAATATACAAACTTTCAGACACACATCAGTGTCTAAAAATGGAGCACAATACAAGAAAAATACAAGTATATTCACTCAGCAAGTTATTCTTGCATGAGATATACATTTTTTATGCAAAGGTCATTGCTTGTGAAAGAGACAACAGAACAGAGCAGTGTGCTCCATCAGTGGCCTGTTTGGAAGGACAGACTTACAGCTCTGTTTCACCCTCTGCTGTCAGATACTAGCAATTGCAACCTCAGTGAACCCAAGCTTGTTGCAACTAAACCCCAAAGAACTCAACAGTGGTTTTAGGTGTTTACTTCTAATTTAGTTTTTTATAAGATTGTAAGAAATGTGTTTTCTTTCTTGCAGGGGATGTCCATGTAGGCGTGATAGACAGAGGAGGGCAGCTGGAGGTGGAGGTCAACCAGGCCAGAGGGTTGACCCCCAAACCTGGCTCCAAGAACATACCAGGTACTTTGAGCTGATTTCACCTGCTGCTTGCATCACAGAGTCAAGATGCTTTTCCTGTATGTGGGAAATTGATCGTGGGGGGGTTTTTTTGTATGTTGTGTTTGCAGCGACGTACGTGAAGGTGTATGTCCTGGAGAATGGAGTGTGCTTGGCTAAGAAGAAAACCAAAGTCGTGAAGAAAACTCTGGACCCCACCTACCAGCAGGCTCTGTTGTTTGATGAGAGTCCTCAGGGCAAAGTCCTACAGGTAAGTGACTCCTCCACCTCTTCTTCTTTCTTTCTTTCCCATTTTCCATTCTTCCTTCTTTATTTCTCCTTGTATGCTCCTTGTAAATAGAAATGAGAAAATATCAGAATAAATCTTCCACTACTGCTGAGAGAATTTCATCTGCCGTCAAAGCAAACTGTCTTGGAACTTTCTTAAATCTTAAATAGCATTTTCTATAGCACAGTGATTAGCCTTATTCGAGATATTGACATTATTTCTAAAAAACGCATGTAAAAACAAAAGTGCATTGGAAACAAGTGGAATCATTTAATCCAACTGACAGAATTCGTCACTCATTCTCAAAGGTCCCATTACACGAGTTTGAGATAGAAATTTTCATTAGTGCATTTTCATATTTTTGTTTGAAAAAGGATTCTGGCGTGAAGGAATAAAGGAAGTCCTGCTGATTTTTTAATGATGGGAATCTATGAGGAGTAAGAAATAGTTGGATATTTTTGGGAAATAATTTGCTTTTTTAATTAATTTAATTAATTTGCTTTATGGTGCCATGTTCGATGAGAAGATCGATATCGCTCTCCTATCTGTCTGGCAGACTATTAGCTTAGCTTAGCATAAAATATGCAAACAGGTGGAAACAGCTAGCCTGGCTCTGTCCAAAGGTGACAAAATCCTCTTAACAGAATTTCTAAAACTCACTAATTAACACTTTGTATCTCACTTGTGTAATCTGAACAAAAACTGGATTGGCTCTAAGCAGGAAACCCAGGAAGTTACTGCTCCCAGCCAGGAAAGCATCCAGCACATTACCCCTCATAAAACGACAAATTGTCCTCAGGTTTTTGTGAAAATACTTATTTTCACACACATTATTATAAATGACATATACCAGCAGATAACCAAACATGGAATCATTAAGAATAACACAGCATACAGACGGCTGTATAATATCAGTGTTACATTTACAGTATAATTTTAGATTTTTTTTTCCTCATGCCTCATCTTCTCTATAGGTAATAGTGTGGGGGGATTACGGGCGTATGGACCACAAGTGCTTCATGGGAATGGCCCAGATCCTCCTGGAGGACTTGGACCTGTCTGCAAGAGTCAGCGGCTGGTACAAGCTGTTCCCTACCTCCTCTCTGGCAGATCCCAGCATCGGACCCCTCACCAGACGCCTCTCCCAGTCGTCCCTGGAGAGCGCCACCAGCCCCTCGTGCACCTAGACACCCAGTACGCACCCACATGCACGGGCACAGGCAGAGTCATGCAGACACACAAACACACGTACTGTATATACACAACAACTGTATTCGAAGCGCAGGACAGGTAGGCATACATACACCCATGTGCATCTGTGCAGGAAGATACACTAAACATCACACCTGATCTCATTCACATTCATACAGACACACACACACAAGCACACAAACACATAAACATGCTGCCATATCTGATACTAGACATTAAACTCTACTGTACGTCCACATTATCACCCACTGATCAGTGTTTTTAGTGGAGGAAGTGGTTAGCAACTCCAACTTGAAGTAGACATAACTAACCAGAACATGTAGCATTTTTCACCCTCCCATTTCACCATTTCCTACCGTGACACAACAGTTCACCGGGGGGCCATACTCCGCATTCCAAGGTACCAGATTTCCGTGGCACGACTCATCCCAGGGCCATCCCGATGCCAGTTTCTAAACTCTCTATGCCAAACTAAGAAAAAAAAACTTTATTTTTTAAAACCAAAGCAATTGTTATTGTTGTTATTATTACTATAAGTAGTAGGTGAACTAGTATACAATATAAAGTATGGATATGTAGCAGAGTCAATGACTTAGATGTAATGCAAAAAAAGAAGATACACTCTACACACATGAGCTGAGAATGGTAGGCCAAACACATAAACATACCTGGGCAACAGGCTTGGATATTCACATAATGGCTATTATGTGAGGTAGCAACACTGCTATTCTATAATTTTCACAGGGCAGAGTTTATATATAGATATACATATATATATATATATAGATAGTTAAATACTTATTTGTGTTTATGTATGTATCGGCTGCATTCTGCATGTTTGCTTGCGACCCTTGTAGAGACATTTTAAAGTGCTTCAATCTTTTTATTTAGCTTGCCTTGACCAGTGTAACAGGAATACAGTGCCACTTTATTTTTTGCGATCCGTCCTGAGAAAAGAGCACTGCACTGAGTGAGGGAGGAGGACGGTGACAGGGAGAGCGCTATCATCGCCATCTGCAGAAAAAGAGAACCAAATTAGTCAGCCAGCTACCCCATTCGCCGATGGTCAAATTTCTGATCCTGCCTTCATCTTCAGAGTATTGGACTGTTGTACCACAGGGCACTCAGCACAAAAGGCGTTCTGGGAAATGTGTCCAGCTCTAGTTTTGGGGTTCTTGTGTTCCACATCCAGCGGGGTATTATCCACAGCATCACTCTCTCTGTATACCAGCACCTAGACTTGTTTGAACTTTCCGTTGATTTACCGTTTTTGATGTCATCTTTTTTTTTTTTTTTTTTTTTCGCACTCTTCCTAATTGATGAAGGAAGCAGGAAAGTGGTGGATGTGCCTCTGTCTCTCTTCACGTCTGGTCAAATCACAGCCGGACACGCAACCACAGGCAAACACGCACACACTCGGTACCAACTACAACCTTTAACCCTCCGACTTCCTCTTCAGTCACACCTCTCTGTCACACTGACTGTAAACCTAAACCTTTGCTGTAAATGTGTAAACATGTATTTGATTCCAGATGAGTTTTTTCTTTTTGATATCCGACTATTTACGCCAGTATTACTTTGCCAGCAGGGTGATTTTCAGCCTGTCGGGATATAGTAGTTTACTTGTTTCAGGTGCAATATGTCAATCCGACTACATCCTTCAGCATTATCAGCATTCAGCAGAGTCAGGCAGTATGTTTATGTTTAAGATGGCACTTTACTGTAAAATATGTTATTCTGTTTGAATTACTGCAGTGGTTGACCACCTGTTAAATTATTTTTATTTTATTTTATTTGGTCACGCTGCATTGTGCATCTCTGAATCTTTTAATTGAATGCCAGCATGGAAATGTAACTCAAGTGTATTTTAAGATTTGATTGAAAGGCCCACTAGAACAGCTGGAACAGGTCAGCTTTACCTGTAGCACCTTCTGCCACTGATTTGACACCTTATTTATTATTATTTGCAAAGCAAATGAATGCTTAGGGGAAAAAAAACAACATAAACTAGGATAAAGTAAGAATACTCACATTTCAATCACCCCAGAAACTTAAAAATTTACTTTTGCATCTGTGTTTGATCAATTTTTAAAACAGTCAAGTTGAACCCTTTTTTGAAATAACAACAGATGCTTTAATTTTTTCTTTTTTGAGAGTAAAATATCTTTCTTAAAAAGGTAAGACTGACCTGTCGGCTGTTGTAGTAAAATGTGCAATGGGTGAGTCTTCAAACGGAGCTACTGGTGTTTACTGTTTTATTTATGAAGATTTTTAATATACTCTTCAGTGTTGTGAATCTGTCTGTCTTGACACCAACACCAAACCTTGTATATGGATAAAGACACTAAAGACTGTCATATTTTAGTCGTGCTAGGAGAGTCAACAGTCTTAACTTATAAGCTATTAAAAGCTTGAGTGTGTTTACAAGCTCACATTCGGTTTTATCACCACCATATGTTCTATCGACTGCTAAGATGTTCTTTGAGCTGTACGGCTCATTCCTCTCTTCATGTTTCTGCAAAAAGGGAAAATCCGAGGCATTTCGTCTCTGCAGCACCTCAGACCAACAGAATTCACGTTTCAACGCTCTTTAAACTTTGGATAAAGGGATCTCTGGCATTCTTGAATTTTTGGGAGGAGGATGATGACACCTCCCACCATGTATACAACCCTTTCAGAGGAACCGTCAAGGTCATGGGTTCCGATTTTCTTTACGTTTTGAAGCGATTCCTTAACCGTATGGTCATGTATATGAAGTACTTTTATGTACCTTATTAATTTGTATCTATTTTTGTGGACAGCTGGCATGATGTAAAAATAAGGACTTATACTCTTGGTATTTGCACACACTCTCTTCAGTGCGCGCCTTTTGTGAATCCTAGAAGACAAAAAAAAAAATGTATGGTTGACAAGAATGAAACAAAATGGAAAGAACATAAAACTTAAAAAGAAATTTCTCAACCTGTATAACATCCCTATTCACTGCTGAATGTTCAGTCCTTTGTAACCTCTATAAAAAAAATACTGTTAATATTTTTCCATGTGATTTCCAATGTTTTGGAGCTCGTATGAGACTGTATGTGTGTCCCTTTGCTGTATATTGATTAGCCCAAAACATTAACAGTTTTGAAAGTAGGGAAAGAGACAATGCAAAGAGATGTCTAATTATCTTATAAGCAAGTTATAAGTGTTTATATAAGAGGGCAGAGAGCATTTGCCAAATTTGTCCAAATCCTTTGATTCCTGCAACCAAAAGGAAAGCGGAAATATTGCCTTTCTTCAAAGTGTAGTGTGGGTGTGTGTCTTTAAAATGAGATGTATTTATTGTGCTGCGTGACGCATAATGAGTAGCAGGGCAGTAAGATATGAGTGAAAGAGATTTTAAATGTGTAGATATTTATTTAAAAAAAACACTCATATTGTGGACCACAGCGAAGAGAATTCAAGGATCAGGGTTTTCAGATATGAACATTAACACCTTTTTCTCTTGTCGTGGCATTTACCATAGATTAGAAGAAAATGCACATAATTTTCATGCATTGTCTCACCACGTGGTCATTTGAATTACTTGGACACAGACTATTGTTTTAAGGGAGTTGAAGAAATGTTCATAAAGTTTAAAAAGAAGGTCGAAGCGTCACAAGCAGCAGGGTTACATATGGCAGAATTACAGCTTGTCGTTGGAGCGTTTTTTCTGCTTTTTTTGAATGTGACGGTAGCTGCATG
The DNA here is from genome assembly GCA_038419695.1 of Scomberomorus guttatus. Taxonomy (NCBI): domain Eukaryota; kingdom Metazoa; phylum Chordata; class Actinopteri; order Scombriformes; family Scombridae; genus Scomberomorus; species Scomberomorus guttatus. Next base: position 18,121,687 of record CM076461.1, read on the forward strand.
AAAGCAAGTTGAATCAGAGAAGTGTCAATGACAGGCACTTTAGAAGAGTTTATTGTAATATCTGGAAACGGCATGGAGCATGTAGACCTTTGTAGACGTTGTTTCAGAGAGGGAGATGTGTTATTGATTCGACAGAAGCTCAACGTGGCTCAGCTGAGGTTTGAATGTAAAGGCTGCGGATGCTTGAAGTGTAAACCCGTAACGCTCACTTGCTTCCCTCTAAAATCCACACTGAGCATTCTGCAACCCAATTTTATTGTGTGCAAAAATTTTATAACATATCCTCAATCAACCTGAATTGTCTCTTGAGTGCTATGTTGAAAATGTGTTTATTTTTGTAAGGAGAGAGGAATTCTTCAGATGAGGAGGAGTAGGTTAGAGAGGCGGCGTGGGCACAACCTGCCTTTAGATTTTTTTGCGAAAATGAGGGCTTGTTCAGTTTACAATGGCCTTATTTTGTGTCGGAGACATTGCTTCACTATTGTAGCACACAACTGAAAGTTTTGACAAATGTATTTTGCTTGAAATATTGTACTGAAGTTATATATGTGTATATGTATAGTTTTATGAATGTATTTCTTAATCCTTACACCTGAACTGAGTGTAATTTTTTTGTCATCTTGTTTGCTATACTGTCTCTTTGAAGACTTTTCCAGGGACCTCGCCTGCATTGGTTCAGGCAGCCCCTTCTTTAACTGTACTGTATACTGTATGTCTTATTCTTTGTGTATCCATCTAAAAGAACAGCTCCGTGGTTGAAACACGCATGAATTCTGTCTGGCGAAATGCATTTTTATTTATTTATTTGAATTGCCACGATGGGTTTCGAGCAGAAAGGATTGCTACCCCCCCCCCCCCCCACGCACCGATTTAACTTTTCGGTTTATCTACCAAGCTGATGGGATTGTTATGATTTTTGTACTTTGTACTCGAAAATGTTTGCCGCATGGTTACTCCGAAGATTTTCTTGTATTTAATCTTTATGAAGGTATGACTATAATGATGATAATAATTATGATAATGACAAGCGACGATGATGATGAATCTGACCCAGTACCACATCAATGCAAAGGAATTGTCAAAAAATGCTGTATCTTAAAGTAGCACGGACTTAGCCTTCCATTTTCTGAAATACTTCTGGCAATAACCATTGGCTGTAGCCTCTTACTGTTGCTGGGGCCGTCACTCTCCGCCTCTCCCTCACTCTTGAGAGTCGAAGGTGTGGCAACCTCAGGCTGTATCTGTATCAGTTGACCATTGTGACAAATAAGATATAAAGTCAAATCCCATTTTCAGACACTTAAAAGCAATTTAGACTCAACAGAGCATGCAATGCATTGTGAATAACTGCTATTTTATAATAGCCCCCCATGAGCGACACCTTTTTATTTTTGAGTTTTTATTGTACTTATGTCTGTTTGCCAATGTAGCAGCTGTCAACTAGAACAAAACAGACATCTTCTTGTAGTGTTTTTTTTTAAACTACTGAGCTGATGAGTTTTTTGCTGCTGAATATGCCAGTTTGTCTTCATCCACATCTATAAATGTCACAGCACAAGTTTCCTGAGTAGCCACCCTGTCCTTTTAGCTGTCTTTCAGACTATATTAAGGCCACTGTAGCTCCCCTCCCCACTGTCAAGACAACCGTCATCTTATCAAACCCAGCAAACGCCCTGAGTACAACCTGACCTGCTTAGCGTGGAACCTCAAAACAAAGTTTACCCTTTGATAGTTTTGATTATATTTTAATGGACCATAATGAAATTCCCAAGCACATATGGAAGTGTAAAGATGGCTGGAGTCATCGGGTGAGTTAAACAAAACATTCAGCCCAGTGAAATTGCTGGTGTTGGTAGATGAGCGGTTGTCTTCTCGAACTGGCCTTAACCTTTCCACCAAGGAGTGTTCACAGAGTATGTTTTAAAGGGCAAAGCATACTAGCAGACCGTCTGATGAAAGGATGCAGTTTATGGCAAAGAAGAAAAAGGGAGCTGTAATTTTATACCTGTGCTTTGTAAATGTTTTCTATGTGCAGTATTTGATAATGTAAAACTGGTATTTTTGTGGTTTGTACGCTGCAAAATTGATTACTTAAGGTGCACGTAGTTTTGTAAGAAAATAGAATCAAACTGAGAAAAAAACAAAAAAAAAGAACATTTCGGATTCAGAAGCCTGTATTTGCATGCCCTTTGACATCTGGACGCAAAGTCAATAAAGTTTATTTGAATCACAAACATTTCTGGTATTTATTTTAACCTCTTCAGTCTTTTGAAAAAATGTCTGTATATCTTTCATTAATCTGCCTTTTAACCTGCAATAACTTTTGGCCATTTGGAAACAGGATGTAAACACAATACAGACATATTGTCACTTTAAGTTGATATGGCAATAGCAAACACTTGCCTATTTACACATTCAGCATATAAAGAGCAACATTAGCATTTATTTTGAGTGTTGAATGCTCCACTATGCTCACCAGCTAGTAAGTAACTATGTCTATTGGCTGTTTGGTGCTGAGAATGTAGTGTCCTGTGTTTTTTTAGAGCTATTTTGCTTTAAAAAGCTGCCTTCTGTGGCTGAAAACAACACTATGAGAGCGGTGAATCAAATCTGTGAAGTTGTGGGCCGTAACACCAAAACTGGGACTGAACTGAGAGTTGACACATGGTTAAACATTTAAAATCAACACAAGGTATAGAATTTAATCAAAACCATATTTATTTTGTATATTTTCACAGAGACGAGTATCGTATGTTACATCCATATTCTCAAATTGAATTGACTAACTTGTGTAGACATGAAATCAAAGGGGCAAAGCATATGAAAAATGCAGAACTAATATAAAGTACAACCTTTTGTTTAAGAAACATAATATACAGTGATATTCTGATAAAGAATAAAGTACACAATATCTTGATTGACAAGTACATAAAAAGATACATTCCTTTATTTGCTTTTATTTCACAGAAAATATACCAAACAAAAAAAGGAACCGATTACAGGCAACCTAAAGTTAAAGATAACCGCAAATGAAAAAGCTCAGGTGAAGCCTTGCCACCCACATGGAGATGGATCTCCGCTGCTTTTCCAGAAACTCCTCATTGCTAACTGACAGCTCTGCCGTTATAATGCAGAGACGACACATTCTCTTATGGTAATATTGCTCTCGGCAGGGAAGGTGACTTGCTGCCGTCCAGCTGTTGCCTGAACTGCCACCACATGAGCTAAATTTGAAAAGGAATATCAGGCAGGAATAGACAATGAGTTTCTGAGTTGAGAAGGCTGTGCTGCTTGTTTATTGGCAGCAATTAACAGAGACCTTCTCTCATTATGCCAGTGTGTGTTCACTTATTTCTTTCTTAGCTGCACCCCTTACATTTTTACCTCCCCATATTCAAAGTGGCAACTTAACACCAAAGTGCTTCTTCGAAGAAAAGAAAAAAAAGGAAAGACTGAGATTATTTACACTAATGGCTTCATGCATTTATAAGAATGAAGATATTCAGAAACACTTTTAGAGAAATCAGGACAGAGAGATGGCTTGTGTGGGAGACGTGTAGAAGGGTTAACTAAATATTCAAGAGGTGACAGATTGTGGATGTGCAATCACTTTTCGCTTCACAATGTCGAATTTAAAACGCCCCCGAATGACCTGTAAATGCGTCACAGTTTGCTCCTAACTCGACAGTAAGACAGTTAACTGTAAAACGTAGATGCATTTAACAACTCGCCACAAACCTGTCGACCACAGAACATTCAAAAGACACACGTGTACATTGCTTGACAAGGGTCAAAAGATATCAAAAAAAAACAAACAAACAGACCTCAGGTGCGTATACTCAAAGCGAGTGTAGTACAATTGTGAACACATTCAGGACACACATTCATTGAGATTTTTTGTCGTCACGTGTCAGTCTTGGAGACTGATCGACACGTAGAGAGAAACATTCAGAGATACACATTCCAGAGACACATTCGGATATCTTAATTAACATACAGCACATACAATCAGAGCTAGATAAACATTCCCTTCATGCAATTCAGTGAAAGCATCTGAAACATGACTGATCGGTACCTTTAAGGTTTTTTTTCTTGTCCCTGTCGCCACCTCTCTCTCTATATCTCTCTTATTTACAGACATTCAACTTTATTTGAGGCCTCTATTGTACAAGGTAGATTCTTAGCTTGAGGTGTGTGAGCGTCAACTCAACATTTTACATGATGACACTGCATGCAAGTGATTTTTTTTTTTTTTTTTTAAGTGTCCCACCCTTGCTGAAGTAATAGCACAGTGAATTGATACGCTCAAACATTCGTCTTGTGAGAGCAGGTATGACCAAACATACTGTTAAAGGATTGAATTTTCTACTAATCACCAGTCAAGTGGCTATACAGAAGTAACAAAGCATATTGGAATATTGTACAACCATAATAAAGCTAGTGTTGATCTTTGGTCTCCCAAAATCCAGTTTAGGACTTTTGACATTTAACGTCTAGATTAGATTATTGATTCTAAAAGAAGCCCTCTGTAAATCGAGTAGAAGACATCATAATTAAGGGCGGTTTAGGTAGGTTTCTGTAGCTGCTCTAACTTGCCTCTAACAGTGTGAATCTAGGAACTTATCAACACATAAAGGGATTTTTAAAAATGTAACATGGTCGGACAGGTAGGAAAACTTAAGTATTTAGAAAGGGATATCTTGGTTTTTATGGGATTTTACTTTTCCCCCTACTTACAGAGATGCAGACAGATTCATTAACGCCTTTCTCACCTACATGTAGCTTGAAGGTTAGATGATTGGAGAGATTAGCCTAGCCTAGCCTAGCCTAGCCTATTTTAGCTTGATTCCTGAATGTTTCCATTAGACTAATTAGCAGCAGCTCCTCTTATGAGTAGAGAAACATATTTTTAAAATTATACCCCACTTTAAACCTTATCTATTTTTGAGGTTATCAAACATTTAACCCCTGTATGCATGAAAACTGACTGAAAAAATATAGTTGCAGCTAGCCCCATTTGTGACTCACCACTCTGTACATTACTATGTGATTCGGTCATATAGCTTTCGATATGCAAACCTTTAGAGCGAAAATTAAAATTTTATACTGTTAACCAGCAGCGTTTTAACATTTCAATAATCGGCTATGTGAGCAAATTGAAGTTAAATTGAAAGTGCTGAGGTTACAAATGGGGCTAGATTGCAGCTAATTGGGATAATAATTTCAAATTCTTTAGCCTTGCAACAAGGTTACTTCTCTTAGGGGAAATTCATCTTATTCCAATTAACATCAGCACTCAAGCAGATCGACCAATTGAGCTAAGCTAGGCTAACCTCAATACCTTCTAAACTCTATCTAAACTGTGTTCAAAGAGACAGAAAATACATCCATGTGTTTTCTGACTTTGATGAGCGAGTAAGAAAAACAGTAACATTCTCGAAAAACTAAACTATTCTTTGAAACAGTTAGTGAACACCCACATACAACAGATGTGCGCGCGCACACACACACTCACATAAAGGCTAGGTAGTCCTAACCAGTGGCCTCTGAACCCTGTTGTCTATGTCGTCATACGAAAATGTTCTGAAGGCAAGCATGGAAATCAGCAAAATATGGCCATGGATGAGACGGGAAGAGGAAGCATGGGCGAGGAGAGAGAAAGAGAGGTAGTAGTGGTTTCTCAAACCTTTTTCCTGTCTCCTCCTCCTCCTCCTCCCTTGCATTAGAAAACGTCTTATGGAGAGTCTAGTCCGCAGATTCCTACCCCTCGGTTTTGTGGGTTACTGGCGCCACTTTCAGGATAGATTAGATCATTTCCAGACATGTGCTGTCATGTGTGCTGAGCCTGGAGTTGATGACCCTCCCATCTGTTGACTGCTGTATCCCATCATGCCCTTGGTGTTGTAGAGATTCATGCCGGCCATGTGCTGAGTCACCTGAAGGGCCCAAAACACACACAATGCTCTATTATTAACATCACTTTTACCACTTTTACCAAAATTGTCAGAGAAAGAAATCTATGTGGGTAAAATGCACACACCTGGGTAATATTCCACTGTAGCTGCTGGGCTTGATGTACTCCATACACCGGCTGTTGAGGTAACAAGGCCAAACCTCCAACCTGCTGATGTCCCATCATCCCACTTTGCTGCTGCTGATGTCCCATCATCCCACTCTGCTGCTGCTGATGTCCCATCATCCCACTCTGATGCTGCTGCTGCACCATCATCCCACTCTGCTGCTGTCCCATAATGCCGTTCTGCTGTGGAACCATCATTCCGCTTTGCTGCTGTCCCATCATGCCTTGGGTCATGTAAGGTGGTGCCACAACGCCGCTAGGCTGAGCCATGACACCCTGGGCACCCATTAAGCCATTCTGCTGTCCCATCATGCTGTTTTGTTGAACTCCAATCATGCCGCTCTGTTGCTGTCCCATCATGGCCATCTGTGATGTCATCATGGCGCCTCCCATTCCCCCTGCTTGGGCTAAGGAGTGGTACGAACCGTACGGGTGTGTCGGGTATCCCATTTGGTTCATGTACAAGCCTGCTGACAACAATCACAGACACAAAGTAGCCATTTTGGCACATGGTGACACATGTTACAGAGATAACAGCATCTGAGAGAAGAGTCTTCAGTTCTCACCGTGAGCGGCCATACTGCTGGCGTGCACAGATGGGGCGGAGGCGTACAGGGAGAGAATAGAGTCCTTGGACAGTTTCTTGACAGTGCCTTCTCCTGCTTTGGCCGCCGGATCCAGGAACAGACTGAGGTTTTCAGGCACCGAGGCAGTCACTCTGCTCTGAGGCAAGGAGCTGGAAACAGGCTGGAGAGGCAGGGCAGCACGGACAGAAAGGAACAAGAGAAGAGATGGCAGGATGCAAGGTTGCCAAAAAGGGCAAATGAAAACAGATATAGAGGTAGATTAAAAAAAAACATAAGAGTTGTGTGGAGAGCAGACAGTGTGCAGTTTGTGAAGTGTGTTATCTCATACTGTGGTTTTTGTGGAGGAAGCAGAAGAGGGGGCTGGCATAGAGCTGAAGAGATCCAAGGCAGAGTGTGCCAGAGCTGGATTAGACACCGCTGGGCTCCTGTTACTGTCTGGAACACATCCCCCACCATTAGACACTGCAGGACTTGGAGCAGGGACATCTAGTAGATGGAAGCACGGTTGTGATTATTTTAAGTGCAACTCATCAATTTCTGTACCTGTTTCTTCAACATAAAGTCTTATCAAACCTCAAATTCTAAACTTGACGTTTGGTGTGTCTCCAGACAAGCAATATGACGACGTTCCACATTGAGTCAGTTGTTGAGAGTTTAGCTAGAATTGAGATAAATTGATATCTAGACACCTGATGTACTAGTAATAATCCATCATATAGCAGCCTTAGCATTATGTGTGTGTGGTTGTGTGTGCGCCGTAGAATACCTAATCCAAGCAAGTCCGTAACAGACTGAGAATCTGTCTTCGGGCTGACGTCTTTTTTCTGTCATAACAAAAAAAGTCGATACAATTAACGCCACACGTTTGCCTTAACAAATCCAAAATCCTTTTATGCTCTCCCAGTGGTGAAATTATGATCTTCCCACTCTAGTAAGAAAAGTTACTCCACAGCAATTTATGGACAGGATAAGGTCAGTTCTGCTCCGTTAATGTTTTGATACAAGCAGTATGAACACGCTACAGTAGGATGTACTTACCAGTTTCATTTTCTCAAACACAACTGGTTCCTTGGGTATGTTGTCACAGCTCTTTTCTTTCTACACAGAATAAAAACAAATAGTTATTCACTCTCTCTCCCAGTTATTTCCAGCCAACGCTGGGATTGAATCCTTTTTTATCTGTTGTTCTGCAGACTCACCCTCAGCATCTGGATGTCAATGACCTTATCCATGTACTTCTTCTTATCATACTTGTCCCTGATGAAGATCTCTGCTGACTGGTCTGTCTCAGGCCGCTGGAAGCACTCAGGTAGAAATGCTTCATAGAGACGTTTGGCCTTGGCATTTCCCATCTCTTGAACACACTGGGGACACGGAAAGCAACAAACCATTTTCCCAGTGTTAGCCAGTTTAGTAGTGAAAAGATACAATATCCCAAAGAAAAGCAGACATCATTTTGATATCAGTTTACAGTTTTACATGAAATAAGTCTGCAAACAATAAGGTTGCAGTCATAAGCTCATTTAGTATGTATGACATTTACATTTACATTGATCATTAAATCCATTCTAAACTTGCACATTTCCAATGATTTCTGACAGCAAAGTTAATACATGCATACACAGGCAACTTTCGAGGAGAAGAGAACCCTGAATGTATCAAAAAGATGCCTATTAAGTATGTATGATAGTTAAAAATTAAAACAATAATACAGATATAGAATTGTATAACAAGTTCCTACAAACATCAGGAAAATTTGTCTGGAATGCGCTGCAACATTCACAGGAAATGATCCATTCAAAAGTTTTACACAAACTTCCTGCAGGTATTGAATTCACTATTTTGGTTCATTGTACAGATATTCATTGTTCTGCACAGTTATTGTTATGCATTGACCGGTGGCGGGTGAGGAGTAGTCAGTGTGTGAGTTCCTTAAGGAAAAAGGCTGGGAACCACTGCTTTAAAGCATGTGTCACTGTAGGTTTGGGGTTTGCTGTTGTGACGTTTGACAGTCCAAGTATATTATATGTAAACAAAGTCGTCTTATCATCTTATATTGTATATATCACACATCAACACCAAACAAATGAAGCCTCTGCCCATCTCGATGCTTGTGTCTGTAGTGCAACCTCTGACCTGGACCTGCTCCTGTGTCCACTGGTCCAGATTGACGGACTTGACCTTGGAGATGTGGACCCCAAGGTTACGATGAATACCAGCACATCGGATACAGATGAAGATGCCCAAATTCCAGGATGCCCATCTCGGACCTGACAGAACAGAGACAGAAGGAGAGTCGATGCAGTATTAAGGCCAATAAAATAATAATAATAATAAGAGAGTGAATCTAGACGTATAATAGAGAGGTGGAATAAGTGGAAGAGAAGACTGGGTGACGAGGCTGAAGATTGATGAGAAAAAGTCTGATTAGTTTTAGTCCAATTATAGAGAGACAAGCCTGAGACCTCAATTATGAGTTTGAATTCAGCAGGGAACACATCTAATCCTGTGTAAGTCATGTGGTGTCCTGACACATAATAGGATCCAATAGGAGGGTTAGCCTATATAACTGAGACTGAGAGGAGAGAAGCAGAGTGGAGAGTCACACAAACACACACTCAGAGCCTGGATACCTGCAGGGATGATTACTCATTTGGTCATGAGCCTGTGTGTGTGGGTGCATGGTTTTCTGAGTGGGCCATGTTGTCCATCTTATTGTCATATGTGTCCTAATGGATGCATTTGAGTGTCCCATATTCACCCCTGTGCTGAACAGGTTTAAGTTTGACATAGCGTCTCTGCCTCTGTGTATCTTCCTTCTATCTGCAGAGCTGTCAGGATCCTTCCCTGAACAGGCAACTCTGGGAGAGGGGAAATAAAAACAACAGTCAGGCTATTTTTTCTGCTCAAATTATGCAACCGTCCTCTTCAGAGAATACAGTCAGCTTCAAAGAGAATACTGGTGCTTGGCGCCACTCTCTCCCTACATCCCTCTCTCTTCTCACCCCTCCCTCCTCCCCTCTTCCCGCTCCCCCCCCCCCCTCCCTCGCTCACTCCAGTTGGCTGAACCGCTCTGCCTCTGTCTCCACCTCTCCACTCATCTCCATTATGAGTCCTTGCTTGCAACCTTGCGAGAAGTTGTTGCACTGTGGCATTCACGCCACTAGATGGGAGAGCAGCTTTCGATTTGAATTTCACATTGTAACCTCTCCTGTAAGCCTAAGTCACAGTGCAGTGTTTAAGAAAGGCCATTCTATGCAAATGAAAGAGGAAGTTGACATTTCAGAAGAGAAAACATGCAAAACCTTCCTCTTTGCTGCAGCTACGGAAACACTGTGTCTGGGTTCAGAGTCAAATAATAGCCCCTTGTCTTGGTTGCATCCTGAACTGAGCTAAAAGAAGCTGTTATTCTGTGTGCATCACTGGGAAGCAATCATAAGACTGGGTCTGATGCTTCATGTGGGTCTGGTTTGTACAGTTTTTAAATTGGGAAAGGCACATACTGAGGCAAAAATACAATCAACAGTGCAGAGAGCAAACCAGAAAGCATAAACATAGGGTCACCAGACTGACAGCATATGTCCATCATCCTGACCGTCTGGCTGCAGCATTAGCTGTCATGCCGGCTAATAATAGTAGAATTACTCTGCAAAGCCTGCTTAACCACTGTAAACACTGGCACTGACACAGAAAGAAGGAGATTGTCAATTGTGTGGAACTCCCTGAACACGGGAATTAGTTTGTCCTCCTCATCCTTATTCTAATGCTCCCTCTATGTTCTGGCCACCAATTCTTATCTCCCACATTCACCACCGCCGCCTTCCTCCTCTTCTCCCCTGTCCATCCATATCTCTCTCTCACAGTTCTAATTCTCCCTTTCTATTACATTCTCCACCCTTACTTTCCGGGCTTTCGCCCAATTGCAGCCACCATTGTGTTTGTTTGAGTTTCCATTGTACTGATTTTCTCTCTCGTTTTAGTCATACTAGTGACAATCTCTATATACAGATATCTGCATATGAATGCAGAATCTGTAGGCAAGGGACAAGATTTTGGGATCGTAAGCGTTCTGGTTTCCATTTCCGATCCGGTGATTTCTACAGGAACATGCTTTGGTTGCATGCAGGTAAACAGTCCGTGTGGGGAGTGAAAGAGGCGTAACTCTTTGGCCGAAATGTTGTCTGGACCTAAAACACCTACAAAAAGTATTGTTTGTTTGGTTTTAAACTGTTAACCAAGTATAAACTGTCTACTTGTGAAACAATCCAGTCATACGTCTTAAGTTGCTAATCAGGCTGTACACAATGACTGGTGCACGAAAGAGGAAGTCTTGGCCCAAATATCCGTTATCTGTTCCCGACATATCTGCCGGTTACACCGCAAGCCCCAAAACATTGGCATGACATTCATGGTTACCAGACTTTGGTACTACTGACTTTGGGGATCCCCTGACTTTTACTTTAGTACCAGGTCTAACAGGTCTAATCTACTTGTAGCAGGGTATTTTGGAGTCCTAATGCTCAAGTATGTTAAGTAGCACGTTGACCATGTGAGCCCAAGAGGAGAAAGGTAGACAGAGTGGAAGGTTAGCCCTGCCTGTGATGTCTTTACATGGTAGACATGTAAAATGAATCACACCTGCGCGCTACACCACAGCAGCCTCTTTGGTGGCAATCAATGCAATGCTTGAAAAAAAGCATCTATATACAGTATGTTTGTCCAGAAACAAAGCACACCTCCAGGTACTTTGAACAGATATAGTAGGAAGAGAGTAGGAGGAATAGATGTCTAAAAAGAGAATGAAAAAATTGAACAAAACAATCTTTACACATCAGATTCTCTGTATTACAGGTTTTGCAATGCAGTGTGCATTTCTCAAGTGTTGAGTAAGAGCGGCGAGTTCCTCTTTTCTTTTTTGTAATCACAGAACAAATACCAACACCTTTTATGAGTTATAATTAAATACTCCCAAGTTTGACTGATAAATCTGTCCTCGGTTTTTAGAGGGCAAACTACCCAAAAGCAGAAGGTTTGCATAGGCGATTGGTGAATCATCCTGGCAAAAATATGACTGTGGTTGTGGTTGTCAAACATGCAGCTTGAAGCACATCAGGGGAGGAGAAGGCAGAGCCGGGGCCAGAGCCAAAAACAGAGACAAACAAGATGGGATTTTTATAGTCATCGAATGGTGGACTTTAGCTGTTTGATGACCTGCTGGGATATACAGGGGGTAGGACGAGCAGTGAACGCAAACACAGATCTATAATGAACCTCTGAACCTCTGTCACTCATCCACACACACATTTTCATTTGTATTATGACACTTGTGAGGACCTTTACTGGCTACGTTCGATCTGTTACCCCTTACCCAGAACATATCTATCTCTAGTACACTTCTAACTTTAACTTTATTCATCTCAAAGGGAAATTAAAGTTCTAAATCCATTTGATTTACCACCTAAAATCACTGAACTACCATGCAAATTTTACTTTTTTGCTGACCATTTCCAAATGCATGCTAAACTGCTTTTTATGTATTTTATCTACCCTCTGGGCAGTCATTGATTTCCATTAATTTTCGTGTGGTATAAAATTCAATTAGGAGACTCTCGAAATGTGTTGAGGTGAAACCCTCTGAGACAAATTTTAAACAACATTTCATCATCATTGTGTAGTAAAGCTGTTAATGCCGTTTATATGTAAATTGATTTGAAAAATCTGCACTGTAATACCTCAGTGTGAATGATAAAAACTAGTGTGCTAGATTACATAATTCAAGCAAGTTTCAAGAGCCTGCTAGTAGATTTTCATAGCATATGGAAATCAATGGCCGCCTGGAAAGTAACTTATCACTTATCAAATTTTTGAGGATATTTGCTCATCTTAAATATGGAAAGAGAGTAAGCAACAGTTTTGTCCTAAATGATTTTTTTCTGCCAAACCCTCTACAGTAGTTTGTTACTGACAGTAGGATGTTTGTTAGACAGTAGTCTGGCTGGAGAGAGCATGGCTTTAAAGGGACAGTTTGGATTTTCTGAAGTGGGGTTGTATGAGGTAGTTATTTATAGTCAGTGTACTACCTGCAGTAGATTTGGGTCGGCACCCCCCCAGTTTGGAGAAGTAGGCAGGAGTACCGGCACCGAAGCTAAGCAATGTACTGCTGTGGACGGGGCCAGCAGCAAAACGTATTTGACCTTTCCTTTGGTGCTACATTTTCTCATCCGTAGAACTTCCGTATTCATATGCATGCCGCACACTGTATTACACTGTAGATCAGCTGTTTGGGTCAGAAAGTGCTGCTGCAGCGCAATACAGAAAATGTAGCGCCAAAGGAAAAGGCTGTCTGATGGCAAGGTAAAGCAGTGAAATTATTCTAAATATAGCATACTCTTGATTTTTTTAGGTGGCTAAAATACATTTTGCTACTGGCCCCGTCCACAGCAGTACTTTGCTTAGCTTCTGTGCCGTTACTCCTGCCTACTTCTCCAAACTGGGCCAAATCTAACTGACTATGAATAACCCCACTTCAAAAAATCCGAACTATCCCTTTAAAGACCCTGCCTGAAAAAAGTGGACTGAACAAGGTTTTTCGTGTATTTTTGCAGCCAATCATCTTACTTTGAGTTGCTTTGACTATTCATTCTATTTGTGGTTTGAAGGTCTGGGAAAATTAGCTATTCAGACACCTCCAACAACTCAACTCAGTGTGGTACATATTTATACCAACAGAGTCCCTGAGTATCTCAAAGATCTCCTTCGTAGGGTCGGGGGAAATCATGCCCACGAGACTTGTGTTTGCAGGGGTTCAACCCTAACATGGGTACCTGGTTCTTAGGTTCTGTGGTGCCAGCATATAGATATAAAGAAGTTTGTTTGACAGTATGATGTCCCCTTGTAATTTGTACTCCTGCATCTTTGCTATATTAACATCAGAAACACAATGGAAATAAGTCTTGGACATAACTGTGCCATCCTCTCCCTTCCCAGGAGTGCTTTTCCGATACACACCTATGTGCACATGTCACAGACAAATACATTTGCTCATGCACACACGTGCACAAGCGGGGGCATATGGCTTATTAGCCCATATCCCACAAGGATAAACGGTGCTCTCTGCATGCACCCAGTTAATCCCGCAGAGCCTCAGTCATCATCAGATCCTATGCCCTCCTACGCGACCGCACAAACACGCACTCACATACGCACACACTCGTCCTCCACTTCCATTACCCAGCCCCTCAGCACCTAAACCCATCCAGAAACCCCGGAGCCACCAAGTGACCCAGTCCTAGTCTAAGCTAAGCAGATGGACCCCAATAGATAATTTACTAATACACCCCCACCATCTGTGTCACAATGTGAGGAACATGACTATGATCCTGCAGGTGAGTCATTGAGGTTGAATGGGTTATACATCAAAGGATGAGTAAGACACTCACAATCACTGTAAGCTTCAAATTCTGGTTCTTCTCAAATGTGCTTTTATGCTTCATTTGATCCTATTACTGTTGTTATTGTTGTACCTTCTGCAGTTATTATAGTATTATTTCTGTAATGCTGGAATCATGTGTTTGCATGGCTGTTAGAGCACGCTGTAATCTGTGAACGAGTGCAATACAAACGTTTTATTATAACGATCATTCACTGTAATCCATAAACAAGAGAGATAAATCAATGCCCGCTTACAAGAAAAACACTACCATTTCTCACTTGAAAGCTCCTGCTGGTGTAATATATAACAGAACACTTGCTGAAATAACCGCAAACTTTACGAAAGTGAGTTGTTTTGACTCAATGGTCATTTTTGAGACTGTAGCCTGTGATGTCGCCATTTATTGCAAGCTCTTCCTGGTATTTTGTCAACTTCCTGTACAATGGTGTGGCAATTTCCAGGTAACTCTGGCATAACAGATAATTGGCATCCAAGCCTTGGCAAACTATTAAAATGTCTTGTGTGTTTGACTTAATGGCATTTTTGTGTGTTTTTCTGTTACCCATAGTTGTACAATGTTGGATTACCAACCAGGCCATATGGTCAAATGCCTGCGGGCCCCAGACTGCCCCCCAAAGACCTGGGTTTGACATTGTTCTCTAGAGGTACCATATATCAACATGTATTTTCAGTATTTCAGCTGATACTTTACTTAAATGTTGCAAACAGTGAACAGAGAGTGTGAGGAACAGGGGTTTTAAACGGGGTCCAGAAGCTTATTTTTGCCTGGGGGATTAATACAGCCATGCCAGCGCATTAGAGAAGTGTACACACTTAAATATGCGGTAAACACTACCATTGTACCACCCTCTCCTTGGCACTGTGTGACTCTGGACACAAGCAGCCAATCACCTCCTTGTTTCAATGAAAATCCCTGCTGGCTTCTGATTGGATAAGATTAAGGAGTGTGAGGGGAGGGGGAGCTGGGTGGTGGTGGGGGTTTGGGTGGAGGGATAAGGCATGACATCGCCAGGTGATATCTCCACGGCAACCGGGGCCTGGTGTGTACGTAAACACAAGTACAATAGAGACAATAAAGGAGGTAGGCTTTTATGCAAGCGCAAACACACACACACACACACACACACACACACACACACACACACACACACAGCCAGAGGTGGAAGTGTTGACTACATTATGCACCTGCCTCACCCTCTCTCAGCTGTCTCTTCATTATTTCCTGGTATTGAGGAACTACGGTGGAAGTGTCACATTGTGAGGAAGTGATGAAAAAAAAAACAAATACTACAGTACGTCATGTGGTACAGAGGCAAAGAGGCAAAGATAAAGACAGGAAGTTGGGTCAAAAAGCAGAGATATTGTTACATTGCTGCCTTATCTGTACAGTAGGCACCGATAGAGATTGCCTGATAGCTCTGTTCATGTGTTTTTGTGCATTTTCATGCGCCGTTGTGAGCACACTCTTGACCACATACATCTAGCTACTTCCTATTCAATCACCCAGAGGGAGGAAGGTGATAAATGCACAGTAATCTATGTCAAAGCAAACAAGATTACACCAAACCACCATATGGCCAAAAGCCTGACTTGGGAGCAGGGAAAGGGAGGGAACGAATGGATTCAAGGTGTGCACGTGTATGTGTGTGCACGTGTGGTTTAATGTGTGTGTGTGTGTGTGTGCTTGTTATCCAATGCACAGAAGAGTAACACTTACAGATTCAAGATAAATGTGCTACTCAGGTGGGAGGCAAAATACCACTCTAATCATCAACTGAGATTACAGTCTAGTGACAGCCTGTGCAGTAGCACAGTTACACGAAAAAAGGTGAGAAATCAGACAGATGTGTCACCTCTCCATCAGTATAACATTTACTTAAATGGTAAACAGAACATCCTTTTCCACAAGGTTGACAGAAAAAAAGGCTAATGATTATAGTAATAAATACAGAATTTTAAAGCATGTTCAGCATCCTTAATGTATGTGTGTGTGTGTGTGTGTGTGTGTTGCTATTTTCTCCCCTAACACCTAATCTCATCTGCAGCCTAATGAGACCAGTTTGTTGCACAGTCAAGTCACGCGACTCATAAAAGCAATGCAAAAGCATGCTGGATGATATCATGTGTTTGAGTGTGTGAGAAAGAGATGTGAGACGTATCGTATCAAAGAGAGCTCGTTCTAAACAGAAATCTGACTTGAATTATTTTAATGCCCCTTCACGCTCTGCATATCACTGACTTGAACCAGAAAGGTCCACTGTGCCACAAATGCCCAAATCGTGTCTTAATATTTATTTTCTCTGCGTGTGTTGCCTGCAGTTTAATAGTCATACCTTCTGATAAGCTGATCAGAGCCGGATCACACAGTGCTTTTTAAATTAACTTCTGAACAGTCACAAGCGCATTTTCCTGAAGATTCTTTTTATATCTTATTAAAAGACCATCCAAAGGCCGTACAGACTGGAACAAAACCTTGTATTGTAAAATGAAGCATTCAGGGTGTTCTGGTGACGTCTCCAGCTTGAATCCAACCGGGACCTTGTCATCACATGTCATTTCCTCTCCCTCCATCTTACCTCATCTCATCTTATCTCTCCATCACTCTTTGCTCTGAACTGTCAAATGTATGCAAAATAATAGCACAAATAGCATTTCCATTTTATTAATTCACAAACCGCAACAAAGGTAATATACAAACCTTGACATTGTCTATGTGATCATGTTAACATTCAAGCTGGTTTCTGTCCGATACACATATACTGTATGTGTGTGAGACGAGATTTAATGTAATTTCATATCACTTCTAATGGGGAAGTTTTGTGTTTAAACTGGAAAATTAAGCAGGGAAACAAAAAAAAAGATTGAAATACATTTTTGGCTCACTAGACATTGTGGCAAATGGATTTCAGATTTTTCGTGAGCTAGACCAAGGTTTGAGTTTGTATCAGTTATGTTAAAGGATGCCTGTCCAAAGGCAAATAATTCGCTCTACATCTGTATTGACACTTATTTTCTTTTTCAGCAACCACCTGACCTGTGCACTGTCTCTTATTAAATATTTATGATGCCAGCATCAGCGCCCAAGATCATTCTTTAGCAAGTAAATAACCTCAAAGAGATACAAAGATGCAGCAGTATTATAAAAGAACAGAGAAAAGACCTGGATCGTGACGGCCTTCATCCAAATGAACTTCAAACATAAACTGAGTGGGAGCCTTGAGACTAAGGTCACTTACTGGAGGTAAGAAAAAAAAACAACTGTCTGCTGTCCCACTTGTCCCACACATTAGAAATGTTTGACACAAAAGCTAACATAACTTACCGATTGATTTCAACGCTTTCAATACAATATTTTTTTTTTTGTCACTGTGTCTGTCTATCCATCAGCAAACAGAAATCTGAACCTGAACGCAGCGTCTAGCACAGGATGCACTGCACTTCCTGTTAAAAATGGAAAGCTGCTTACTCATTCATAAAGTTTTCATAAGGAATCCTAAGGGCGTCCCCTGCATGACAGCCTGCAGTGATTTGCATGCAAGGCCTTCACTCCCACTTGAGAATGTATGACTGAGGTGGGAGCGGTGCCCGTCATGTGGAAGTGGAAACTGATTGACATGCAGCTGCCCTGTTGAATCATTTCTCGGGACGACGTATGGCGTCACGAGGCCAATCTCATCAGACTCGACACCAGTAGTGCCATTCAATTATATCAGCTTGAAATCGAGCAAAGGACACCGGAAAGCTGCACTCTCCTTGGATGCACGACTAAAGATACTGGCATCAACTGGGCTGATACATAAACAAGATAATGCTTAAAATACATCTTTTGCTACTAAAATCACACATAACCTGCAAGAAAGCAAATGATTTTGTAGGAATGAAACATATGACAAGACAATTACTGCCGGTAGACACTGTGACTTGTTGAGTGACTCCTGAGATTAGTCTCCAGGGATTCAAAACTGCTTGTCAAGTGTTTATCTGTGTGCAGACCTGCTGTATGACGGCACACTTCAATATTGTCACCCTCCCACTCTGAATCATTCTCCACTTTGGCGTATTTGTGAGCAAAACAGCAGTGTTTACCCACCAGTATGGCAAAACTGGTTCAGCAAATAGCTGGTGACATAGTTCAAGGCCTCTCATCAAGGCTGCAAACAGACTGAGGGGTCAGTTCTCATAGACACACATATAAAATTGAGAGTATGGCTGTATAATTCTACATAAAAATAATCCTGTAACAGATTTTATAAGGATTGCAGAAAGATAATATATTTAAAAAACATGAAGGCAGGCACAGTATGACGTCACAACAGCCTCAATCAGTCTCAGCTCAATCAGTCTCAAACTATTACTCATCATCACTGGAGACCACAGACTTGCAGCAGTTCCCTATAACGCCATTATAATGTGATAATATTGTAGTGGCTTGTTAAGAATTAGGCTTCCCTGTGTCACCTTCTGCACTGCAGGAACAGTCTGTTCAGGGTGACTCAAAGTCAGTACAGGTGTCTCAACGTCTGCTGTGGTTTCCAAAACTGGGGTTCAGGGAGCCTCAGGGGGTCTTGCAGTATCCTAGTAGTTGCATTAATTGTCACTATTAATTACATTTACTAGTTTTACCCTGGAACATGGTTGTTCAGTTATCATTTCCAACTACAGACATGTACATAAAAACCTGAATCACT
Organism: Scomberomorus guttatus; assembly: GCA_038419695.1. Lineage (NCBI taxonomy): Eukaryota > Metazoa > Chordata > Actinopteri > Scombriformes > Scombridae > Scomberomorus > Scomberomorus guttatus. Next base: position 18,140,494 of record CM076461.1, read on the forward strand.
TGTGGCCCTAGCTCCCTTGGATAACCTCTTACTTAGGGGGAACTTGGCATGATGTAGCTGCATGCCATGCTCCAGCCTTGTGAGGATGTGGCCCCGTTGTCTTGCACCATAGTACACTGTAATTGGTCGAGGGATGATGAATGCATCGCCGCATTTTCTAGTGTAGTAAACGAGCGAGAGAGAGTAAGAGAGAGAGAGAGGGTCGATTCACGCGCTGACCACTGGCAGGGCTGTGCTCCATGAACAGACACCGACACAGGGCAATCACCTACCTTTCGATTCGCAGTCAGCGCAGAATTTATTCTCCTCCAGCGCCAATAAAGAGTTAAGGACAGTCTGGTATCTGTCAACGTCTTTCACAGATTTGCCCGTCATCATCGCACTAGTTCACCTCCTCCACAGCCCCTTACAGTCCGTGCCGGCTATTGTCAAATAGCCTCTTTATTTGACAAAAATTAAAAATTAAAAAAAAAAAAAATGAAAGCGGTGTGTGCAGACACGATGCGCTCCGTTCCTCTCTTCCTCCTCCTCGTTGTAGAGCGAACCGAGTTTGTTTCACCGCGATGGGATGATTGTCTCTCAACCAACCAGCATGCAGGATGTGCCAATAACCTAATCAAGACGTAACGTGAAGGCAAAACAACATGTGATACTGGGGTTGAACCTGAAATGAAATATCGACTTTAAAGCGCATCTGTAACCTATCTGAGTCCTCTCCAGCTCTCAGACTGTCCTCTCTCTCTCTCTCTCTCTCCCTCCCTCTCTCTCTCTCTCTCTCTCTCTCGCGCACACACACACACACACACACACACACACACGCACACACACACACACACACACACACACACACACACACACACACACACACACGCACACACACACGCACACACACACACACTATGCAAACAGTGTTGTTAATAAAACACTGCTGCCAAAGTGTGATTAGTCGTCACAGTAAGAAATAAACAATTTATTTATATACATTTAAAACTACGTATTTCCCTGCTTTATACAGACATGTCAGCCCAGTTGGGTTTATTTTACTGTCAATCTATTAGCTATACTGCCATCCTGTGGTCAGTCAGAGGAAGTTACTTCACTGGGGTGATGTGTTCCCCGCCAGGACACAAGACGGAGATAAAACAGTCGAGGGGAGGTTCGTTCGTTGGTTAGACAGCTGACAGAAAAAGTGCGTCAAGCTAGCGGAGATTCACCAGCGCGTCGCCGGAAATGAGATCATTTTGCCTTCAAAAAAAGTGTATATTGTGATTCTCCTAGTTTAAAAAAATGAAACCTGTAAGATTGTGACACAGCGGTAATTAGTTTTGATATACTGATCTTTTCCCCAAAATATGTTGTTTTATGCCATCATTGTGGCTTTGTACCGTTCACGAAATTTTCCTCAATAATTATTTTTTATTTTGATGGTAGACAGGAAGTGTGCTTGTTTAATCTTAGCAATTGACAGTGGCGGAAGTGAGTGACTAAACTGGCGATTACGGGAGTAACTGCTTAGCCAGAATCAAATAAATAAAGGATTAATATCGAGTCACCACCTTGTGTAAGCCCGTCACACTGTCCACAATGTCCAGGCAATCCAACCGAACAACAGACAGCAAGAAGATGGTAGGCGACTCCCGCAGGATTAATATCAGTCAGACCGAGCTAGCCAAATGCTAACTGTAGCCAAACAGCCAGGGCTAACTGGGTAATGTTAGCTCGGCAAGTGTAGTTCCCTGTCAGTCAGATAGTTAAACTTGTTTGACAGGTGTGGGGAGATATACGCAAAGCTTTTGAACCAGTTTGAATCATTAATCATTGAACATTAGCGGCTTTGACAGGAACTGTAGCGTTAGCTCGCTGTAGCACACAAACTATCTTTGCTAAATGACTGTATAACACTAGTTTGTAGCTGCCATTTGCACTATGCATTCAGATAACTAATATTATATTGGAACTGTAATTATATTAATACATATAAAAGACATAATACGCGAGTGTAAGAGTTGTTAAATCAAAATGCATTCATATCTGGTCAAATGGAAATAAGACGACGGGTACATTGTAAGTGAAAATGTGTTAACAATGTCAACACAATTTACTGAGACAGTTAACTAAAAAGCGATTTAAATGACCTACGACATGGCAGGGTCCATAATAAGGTTCAGCAATGAGATGGCTTTACAATTTTACAACTGCAATGAAGACACAGGCTCATGGTCGGAATACTAAATGTAATTGTGAACTATGAGGTAATTTATTATAAATACACAAGGTTATAGAGTCAGGATTCAAGATGTTTATTGTCACTCTGGTTATACAAGTGTGTGTATATATACATACATACATACATACATACATATAGACATACATACGTGTGTGTGTGTGTGTGTGTATATATATATATATATATATATATATATATATATATATATATGTATATGTGTGTATTTATAACAAAAAAATATAATATTAAAAATATATAACAAAATATAAAAGAAATAATAATATATGTAAGTATCAAAACGATATATAAAAAGAAGAATACAAAACTGCTTAACCTATCTAGTTTAATCCTGCAGTGCTGAACTTTTATCCCCCCCTTCTGGCAGTGAGAGTAATTACACAAACACTGTCCACTAGTGTTTAAGATGTGGGGGTTTATGATGGCCTTGCCCCCAGGAGCACTGTAGCTGCTGCAGCCATGGATGTATAAAGAGAACTGGATACAGCATCAGAGGCGGGGCCCCGTTCAGCAACTTTCATAGGAATAAAAGGGGCCCCGCCTTCGACGCTGTATCCACTTCTCTTTATACATCCATGGCTGTAGCCTATTCCGTCGCTACTGTAGCTCCCCCCTTCAGCTCTGGCAAACCAATCATTGCTGTTTGATGTAAAACACATCACTACAGATGCGCCAGCACGGGGATGTCACCACAGACACCAGATTTAAAAACTCCGGTATACTGCAAAATACAGAAAGATTTACCTGGCATTGATAGGCTTAACATGCTTTGTGTGAGCTTGTTTGGCAAGGGCTTGAATGTAACAGATGTTCATTTATATGTAAAAGTTCTGTACTCCAGCTTTAACTAAGCACTAAAAACCCTAAAACTGAACCTAGAAGCACCTGAAGTATTTACACTAGTGTGGAGCTCCCGGCACGTCGCCCTTCCTTCTACAGCGCCCTATACAAGATTGTTTTATTGTTACATTTATTAGTTGGTAGTTATGTTAATTATCAAAACCTTAATTACTAAGAACATATTTCAGCACCAGCAGCACAGCATGATATGTTAAAGAGCCTGGTGCAGAATGTGACACAGTATTGTATGTTTGCATGCCATTGTCTACATTGAAGGACTAATTTAAACAGGGTGGATTTTGCAAATATAGTTACTATTATCACTAATGATGTGTTTATTATGATCTTACTTTTATGCTTTGATCATTATTGGTTTGCCCATGAGGATGGCTTAGTGTTGTGTGATGAAGAAGAAATAAAATATATTGTTCTTTAGGCTTTTCTGAACAGCCTTGATCATTCTTTGTTTTTACAAAAGCTTGCTACCCTTCTGTCATTCCACTATAAACATAGTTAAGTAACAAAGGATAAAGGATATTATACTAATTTCATCACCGTATAGTAGTTTGTCACTCTCACAAACTAACATTTTTGCTACCATTCTTCCAGCGTCATTCATTTAAATTTGATTGTCAGGATTGATATGAAAATATTCTGTTGTTTTCTCTCCCATAGAACTCTGAGCTGTTCACGCTGACCTATGGAGCCCTGGTCACCCAGCTTTGCAAAGACTATGAGAATGACGAGGAAGTCAATAAACAATTGGACAAGATGTGAGTACCCCCGTCAATGTTCAGTTGTTAAGTTTCACCCAACTGTAGTTAAAAATTGTGTGAAAACAGTGTAGAGGGCGAGCAGAATGTGCTCAAACTAGCTGGTGTGACATTAACAAATGGGAGTTTACATTATTATTACGTCCTTCAGAAAATGTATTTCTGTCACTGTTTATGAACACAAAACGTTACTTCATTATCACAGACTTTACATTCTTTTTTTAATGCCACAGTTTCTTTTATTTATCATAAAATATACATTTTCATTCAAGGTCATTTCCAAAAAAGAATAGTTTCTCGTAAACCCAGCCACAGTCTTCTGTGATGGCAGTGATTTGTGTATGTCATCACAAGCACAGTATATACACTCGTTCATCATTAGTTTTTTATCTGTTACAAGGTGCAGTTCTCTGTGCAGTTTATGGACTGTATGTTCTGTTCATAAATGCACATATTGAGTCTTTGGTTATGGACTACATCACCAGCATGTTAAAGTTCATCCTCTGCTTGTTTAACCAAGGGATAAGAGGTAATATTCTTGGCTTGATTTCTCCCTTTAACTCACACACCCTCACACTATACTGACACATTCTTCTTCCCTCTATTTATATTACTCCTAAGGACAAGCTGGAGCAGAGAGATGACATAATCAGGTTTTGTTTCTCATACTTCTGTGTCAGAGGTTCCCCTCTGCTCTTGTAATTCCTTAGAACTCATGGGGCCTTTGAAGAAGGGAAAACTGATGTGTGTGTGTTTTTATAAGAGAAAAAGAAAATCTGCAAGACCACTCCCTCAAAATAAGGCTAGAAAAAAAAGATTGGTTTATAACTCAAATATTCAAAATATCCTGTCATACTGACAGGACTTTTCTGGTTGTGCGGCAACGACGAAGCTCTCTCCAAGCGAAGTCATGCTGTCAGATGAGGCTTATCTTACCTGGCCTTAGAAGGCAGTGAGTCTGCGCTGCCCACTCTGCCAGTTGCCAGCCAACTGGACAGAGACAGACCATGTTAGGATCGGGATGCATCAGTTGGCTTCAGACTCTGTAGTCAGGATAATTTAACATGACCTTGTAATCAGAATTATCGTCATTTGCCAAGTTTCGGAACCAAGAATGTCTTGGAGCATTTGTAACCGTCTCCTATCTCTTTACGGTGCGCTGCAGTTTAGCCTATCATTTTTTCCTCTGTACTTTTCCATTACTATGAAGAAAGAGAATGTCATTATATCTCTGTTATTTTCTCTCTCTTTCTTAGGGGTTATAACATCGGAGTGCGTCTGATCGAGGACTTCCTGGCACGCTCCAGCATCGGCAGGTGTCAGGATTTCCGAGAAACAGCCGATGTCATCGCTAAGGTAATTGGAAGGTTCTAGGCCAATCAGAGCGTGACCGTGGACTTCTCCCAAAATGGAGGGAGGAAGAAGGAGGGAGAACAGAAAAGGATAAATTATAGAGTGACTGAAGCATCCCAATAAATGATAAGAGAATTATTGATGAAGAGGAAGGCAAAACTGATGATTATGACCTGAGCAGACTAAAGTTTGAAGTCCCAGAAAGCAGCACTGAACTTTAGGCCACGGTCGCATTCCTCTTTGTTTGGTGTTGTAGTTGCCTTGATACTCAGAAGGTGAGGATCCACTTACATGTGGAATGAAATGTAATCTCAACCCTCAGAAAGGTGATGCAAACGCATTGATACCCCTCCTCTGCTTCACTGTCTGCATCTTCCTTTATACAAGCTCTGAAACAACCGTGCTACACATTAATAAAGCATTAATATGTTGCTGGCTGGTAGACTTGTAACACTTCCATGTCATTTGTTTTGCAAAAGTCAGTCTTCCTTTATGACTAAAAGGCAGACAATGAAGGCTGCTGCTCTCAGACTGCGCGTTCAGCACTCCAGCTGTTTTCAAGGTGTTGCTAGGGGATTCATTCCACAGATGTGACCCTACACTAGCTCGGGGGAACTGGCTCTTGGTCATGAAGAGAGGGGTCATGTCTGTAAATGAAGGACCAATATGGTATGGCAGTTTGGAAGGAGCAGTGATATCCTGTTTTTAGGATATCATGTGACCTCTAACTAAACCCTGAAATAATTCCTCAGTTAAATACGATTGGATGAAGTCTGTTGTGTGTTCAAAAACAGATATTCTTCAATTATAGATCATGAATAGTTTCACTGGAAGGTGAGACTTAAGCTGCGGTGCTATTAACTACAGCGATACTCATTATTGTGACTTTAAGGCTGGACTCCAGACACATAAACACACATTACACATACAAGCAAGAATTCGCCCCGTGCCGCTTCACACTTTTATTGGTTGGACCAGTGCAACTGTAATTTTGCTCGCTCGATCGAAATCTGATTATTGCGTGCGTGTGCGGTCACTCCCGTGACACATCACAGGGGCCAAGCGCCGCAAAAAGAACAGGAGAAGCAGACAGCAGTGAGCAGAAAGCAGGTGTGTGCAGATACTGATGCAAGTATGCCAGTAATACAACATATTCCTGCAGCTGCTTCACAAGTAATAGATTTAATTGTGGCTTTTACTCTGAAGCAGCTGCAGGAAGTGTTGAGTGATAGTCACTGGGTTGGTATTACAGTATTACATAAGTCAGCCAGTTTGGCAAAAATCTGCAGGCTCAGGGGAGGTTGAAGAGAATCTCAAGTAAGAAAAATGTTGAAAATTTGGCAAGGGCTGCCTGTTCCCCCCCCGAGTCTCCTGAGCCCAAGATAACACTGGACTTTTTATGGGTGAAACTAGATTTGTGTTGGAGCTCAACTAATCAGTAACAGAGGAACAGGGTAGGGCTTGAACAAACAATTACTTTACTTTCACCATTAATCTTTTCGCCTGTAAAATCACAATTTCCTCACAACTGAGAAGCTGGGAAAGTTTGACATTTTTACTAGAAACGAATTAATTAACAGAATAGTTGCTTATTTATTTATTATTGACGAATCATTTAAGCTCACCAGTGTAAAAAAAATATATTTTGCATATATTTGAAAGATGATGCACTTCAGCTAAATGAATGTGTGATGAAACATCAGTCCCTGCTCAGTTTTCTCTTCTATCCGCTCCTCACTGTGTTTTTGGTGGCTGGTAGGTTGCGTTTAAGATGTACCTGGGAGTCACTCCCAGTGTGACCAACTGGAGCCCAGCTGGAGACGAATTCTCCCTCATCCTAGAGAACAACCCGCTGGTTGACTTTGTGGAGCTGCCCGATAACCACAGCACACTGATCTACTCCAACCTGCTGTGTGGGGTCCTCAGAGGAGCCCTGGAGATGGTAAGTGTACAGTTTAAATGTATATGAGGACACATCCATTTTAAAAAGAACATCGTTTTTAGATTTCTTGTGCAAATTTGTGTTAGTATGCAACAATTTCATCAAGAGAAAAACTGCTAGAGCGTGGAAATGTAACTGATTATGAACTGGATTTAGGTCCAGATGGCGGTGGATGTGAGATTTGTCCAAGACACTCTGAGAGGGGACAACGTGACAGAAATCCGCATGAAGTTCATCAAGAGGATTGAAGAAAACCTCCCAGCAGGAGATGAATGATGGAAAACGCTTTCATCAACTTCTTTGTCTCATTTCAGGAGGATTAAGTTATGCACGGAAATACTTCACACACAGACTGAAAGGATGAAGGAACTGAACTCAAAACATCAGTTGTGTTACATCTCAATAGCTCAAAGTGTATTTCCTTTCCTTGCAACCTTGTATGTTGTCTGAGAGTGTTGATCACTCACTCAAGAGTCATGGCTGACATTGCAACACCTCCAGAATTCCTAGTGTCTTCATCTTCTGTTATCTTTTCTGTCTCTGTTGTGAGGAGTGGATGTGAAGGAATTAGAAGAGACTATTGAGATTCATCCAGGTGAAAAGGAAACACTGTACACTATTGAAGCACAACACAATAACGTGGCCCTACTACCTTGAATAAGTTGTGGATTCAAAAAAATTGTCAGCAATGATCTGTGGTCCAGATTAAAGGGGAAAAGTTTTTTTTATTTTGCAGGTTCTTTAATTTTATACTTATTTCCTGGAGGTGTTCTGTGTAATTTGGCAGTATTTAATGATAAGTTGTTAAGACATTTTACAGAAAAGGTGGTGCAGTTTGGTACAAATTATTAAAAAAAAGACAGAAAAAAGTAATTTGGTGTGTTTGAGTGCCCACTCATTATATTTGGGTTGTTCATTTGCAAAACAAAACAAAAAAAACCTACATATCAACATATTAGAGTGCTTCTTTAAAACTCTATAATGAGCACATTTCCCAAATTACCCAAACTACTAAAACAACCCTTTCAAAGAAATGTCTTTAGTATGAACACTTACACAGCAGCTACTAATTCAAAATGTCCTGGATATTAGTAGGAAAGTCAGTAAAATAAAGTGTTACTGAAATTGTTGATATAGACTCACTCATTTTTTTTAAAGAAAGAATCTAATATGCTTATATGTTGTTTGACACTCAAAACTACACACTAAAGTATTTTCTGCTGTTGAAGAAATGTATAGAACCTAATTTATCACTTTTTTTGCAAACTAATAACTACATATGAACCCAAATGTGGTTCATACCAGATAAACCAACTTAACTTTTTTTTTTTTTTCAATTTTTTTCTTATAATTTGCACCAAAGTGCATCAAAATGTTCTGCTGTTCTGTTTACCTTTACAAACCTGCAAATTACACAGACAATTTCCAGGAAATAAGTATAAAATGAAGGGACCTGTTAAATAAAACACCACCAAAAGTTTTTTTTGGTCTGTGGTTGAATGACAACTGTCACTGTAGAGAGGAAATAATATCCCTGACTGTTTATCTGTCATCCACCTACATGGAAAGTCCTTTTTTCTTCAATTCATATTTCAATTCAATTTGTTTTGTATCTTGACAAAACGATACATTTTCATTTTGCCATGATTAACTGATGATCCCAGGATGGAATACCTTACTGTACATCAAAATATCTTTGTTTGTTTTTATGTTTTTTAGTTGTTTTTCCCTCTTTTTTTTTTAATGAAATCACATTCTATATTGCTGCCAATTGTCTGGCATGTTAAATTAATGTCAAATAAATGTGACATATTTCATATGTTGGTTTTATCGTGTGTTTGTGAGAGTTTAGAGATGTGACACTTCATAACATGCCTGTTGGTGGACCTGAAACTGTTTTAACTAGTCACACAGATCCTACACACACACACACACACACACACACACACACACACACACACACACACACACACACACACACTGTGTCCTCTGTACCACCTTGTCAATTCTGCCTCAGTGTACTGTGGGAGTGTTATTCCTTTGGAGTACCGCAACCTCTGCGAAGGCAAACAATAACAGTCCTAATGCCTTTCTTATGTTTGTTCAGGGTACATGGAAGTAATCTGTGCGTGTGTGTACACAAGAGAAGGAAGGGCCTGTCTCTACAAATCTCACCCACGCTGGGTTCTGGTCGTCACACCTGTGAATGGCTTTACATCACCCCTGAAGTAACGAACAGAACTTGTCATTTAGACCCACTGCACACCTCGTCAATAACTGAAAACACAGGCGGCCACTCACTCACTCACTCACTCACTCACTCACGCACACATACACAAATCATCCCTGGTCTCACTTTAAAAAGCAAAAATCTGGTCTGGATACTACAAGAACATTAGCCATGTTTTTCTTATTATTTGCCTTTTCTGTTTTATTGTGTAACAGAACAATAATATTAGTACCAAACTCATGTGTCTGCTGAAAGCACTTAGAGGATGAGATTGTCAGATAGGGATTTCCTTTTGGAGAAATCTGTCAGCTATTAGCTGCTGGAAACCTTGAGGCTCTACACATCCTATTTTATAGCTGCTATTACATGAACCCATTTCTGGTTTTACAGTTTTAGTATTCAGCCACATGCACAGAGTTAAATTCTCCAAACAGCCACCAGAGGGCGCTGTGTACATGACGTTTCTCAGCTGTCTGAGAGTACTGTTGTCCAAGATAAGGCTGAAGTTATGCACATTAAACATTTTTGGCCCAAGATGGATACTGTGGGAGCAACACATTCCCTTATTTGTAGGAGTATGGGCTACAGCTGCCAGAAAACATAAATTAAAGGTTCATTTTCAGATTATGAATATGGAAAGACCAGACTATTCATAATGAGTGGCTGATGCCAGTACATGGGCTCTAGCTTTGATTTGGCTCAAGATCAGACCAATGATGACAACATGCACATACTTTATAATCAGTGGGAAGATGTATGAGGAAGGGATTTCTTACTATTATTTACTGTCTTAAGCCTCTGCTCACTCCTGTCTAGGGTAGCACTCATTTAAAAGGATAAAGAGTGGAAAGTGGAAGCACCGCGAGGGCCGTCAGCATGCAATAAGCCCTGCAGGCCATTAGGCGAGCTCTCAACACATTACGTGCACATATCTAAGCACCCTGTAGGCCAGTGATGTGGATGTTGGATGGAGAGCGGGCAGGAAATAGTTTTTGTGCAGAAGCTCATTGTAAATGACTTGGCAGAATTAGAGCCGTGTACCTGGGGGATGGACAGCTGGGTTTGTGTACTCGTGAAAACCTGTATCACTCTGCCATATGCTTGCAGGAATTTGACCTGACAAACACACACGTATATATACGCTCACGTGCTGTACATAGAGGCCATAGCGAGGGTGAATTTATTACCAACACCGTACTGACAAATAGGTGTTAATACACACTTGAAGGACCTTGTCCAAACACCCGAATAGTCAGTATTCTGTTTCCAGGTTTCACCGGTACGTGTAGTGAGGGTTCTGTGTTGATCGTTTCAACAGTCGTACCCATTAAACAAGAAAGTATGACGACTTCAAACTAACTAACGCTCCATTATGACTTCTTGTAACCTGCGCATCTGCGATCTTTATTCCCTTTTGCGAGACTGCACATGTTGTCGCAGAATGAAAGGACAAGGAGAGAAAAAAAAACAATTGTTTTTGAGGCAGTTAAGACTCTCCCCGAGCCATGAGGAATTGCTTCAAAGATGCTATTTTTATCTATTGTTTTTTCCCCCTCTCTTTTCTCTCTCTCTCTCTCTCTCTCTTTTTCTCACACAGTTGTTTAAACCACACACATCTGCATGCACACTGAGACATTTCCCATTACTCATATGTCAGACACAGTTTTTTTTTCAGCGTCTGACATCCGCACACACGCTGTTTTTATTGTATATTGTATTTAAATTTGTTATTATTATCAATATTATTTATCGCAACTGCCTATATTTTTCAGAAAACTTTATTAGGACAGACCTGGAAAACAAGTAGCAAATGTTACGGGCCCTGAGACAACGTGCGCCGATCTGCTTTAAGCCAGCTAAACGTTTCCATGTGGCCTTTATGGGAAACAAATGGTGAAAGGCACGCTGTGACAGTAAAGCCCAGTGCACAGCCTGGTATTGACCTGTGCTTATTGAATACTGCATCCCTTTCTTCTACCTCCACTCCATCCATTTCCACCCAGTTTTCTCACAGGTTTTCCCACTTTATTCCTCGTTCCCCGTCGTTCCCATTGTTTTAATCATTCCTCCTTTTTCCCATTTTTCTTTGTGCAGTTAATCTTTTGCTGATGTGTAGCAGCCTCTGAATCAGAGAAAGGATATGTAACAAGTCAACCTTTTGGGAATTTCCTGCGTCTGCTGGGAAACATGCTGTCTCTCAGGTGAGGTAAGGGCTGACGGAAGATTCAGTCACCCAGGATTTCCAGAGGTTTTTGCGGAGTGTGTGTTTTGCGTCTGGTGAGTGGAAAGAGGGGAGATGACAAGAAGATGGACAGCACTCTTCAAATTTCAGGGAAGAAGAGAATGCAGTGAGTCAGCAAACAAGTGTATTAGTGGCAAGAAAAACCCAAAATACCCAGACGGTCTGAATAATGTTCCCGGGCAGTGAAGCGGTGGGAAAAGATGGTTGATTTAATGAGCATGTTGCTGGTGCGCACCTGAAAAGATGCTCACATAAACCGGAGAGTCGTTACATAATTCATAGGTTCTGTCTTGTCTACTAAAATGCACCCTGTTGTATGAGGTGAAAGTGTGATTTTATGGGTTTGAGGGGGTGTTTCTTCTGCCTTTATGTGTGTAAACACCTCAGTAAATAAACGTGGATGTGGTTTTGAGAGGTAATTATGAGTTGATATGATATTCGGTCACAGTATGTACCCACTGAAATCTGCTACAGCATCTGCAAGCCATTTGGAATATGAATCATCACCCACTTCCAGACAAACTGTTGAGCACTTCCCATAAATCTAATAACTCATGCTTTGCTCAGCCATTTAGCATGGACTGTACATCCAATAGAAAGTGAGAAGTTTTCAGGCCTCCTGAAGTTATGTTTGGGTCATCATGGCTGTTGGCAGGAAGGGTGAAATCAGACACAAAACTAGTAAAACCAACCCCTCCAAGCTCAAAAATAAAAGCATGGATCAGACCCAGCGAACCCGTACAATAAAATCCTGGATCACCAGTGTCACAAGGGATTCGTGTTAACAAAGAAAACATCTTTTCAGTGGGAAGACATGTCAGGTTGAAATCAGTCCAAAGCTGGGTCTTTTTTCTGTATCAGCAGTGACCTGGCTAGTTCCATGAGGGTTTCACCCCGAGCCCTGGACGACGCCGAGCCATTTAATGCCTTGTTTTTGGTTTTTCCCCCTTCCCTTTCTTCCAGGCTTTTTGGATGGGAGCTGCTAAGCTGCCTTCACTCTGCTTCCAATTTCCTCCTGCCCTTTTGTTCTTCCTCTTTTCTCCAGGATCTGATGAAGAGGAGTTTTTAGACGTTCCTGATGATACAGGTTTTACCCATTCCAGATCCTCTTCATCTTTGTGCCTCATTTTCCCACAATACTCTTCAACTTTTGTCTTGTTTTTCTCCCTCCTTTCTTCCCTTTTTCCTGACCCCACAGCCGCTCGAGCTGGAGTTTATGTAACAGCAGAAGAACTTTCCAGCTTGGAACGGCCTCACTTGAAGATGGAGCAAGGAGAATGAGTGGGAGAGAAAGAAAAAAAAAGTGTCATGTATAATTTTACACCGGCTTGCCCTGAGGGCAAATGACACCTGACCTTAGACTTCATTATTCCAGGGCCTTTACCTCCAAATGCACATATGTAAGCATATATTTATATCAGTCTCCCAGGCAGTAACAAATACGTTAATTCCAATTGAAAAGCAGGAATGTGAAAGTCCTGGTTTGCCCTGGACTAAAATCAAACCAGGCTTCCTCCCACAGCACAGGGCTGCCTAGAGGCTGCACACCAGCTGCACTGGACGGGATATCACTGCTCACCACTGCCAAGCATGAACTGATCGTGTGTGTGTGTGTGTGTCACATTAAAATCTTGGAGTGACAAAACATACACCATACATTGATTAGAGCGAAGTACTTCTAATGACACATGTCTCACAAGCAGGCCATCTATCTAACTTTCAAAGCATGATATCTGAGCTAATATCACAGCATAAATCTGGACACCAGCTTCATGGCTTTATGTCTTCAGCAAGTCATTTATTATCCGCCCACTTCAGGCACTTCTCACACCAGTCAGTGTGATTGTAAGGGGTCTGGATGTCCTATTATGCAGGCTAGACATTTCAGGTCTGTGAGTATGACTTTCCATATAAAACACCTCAAGCTGTCACACTGGAAAATGGGACCAACTGAAATCTGAAAGGTGGACTGGGATTTATGGCAAATCCCCAATTTGGGGGATGCATGATGGGGCATTATTAACGATATTTCCATCTAACTGTTGAATACATTTTATGCAATCACAGAAATAATAACTAGAAACTATATTTTATCTATCTATCTATCTTAACTATGTGTTTGCATTACTTGGCTAAAGGCAAATACCTTAAAATTTGTCAAGATCAGTTAAACATATTCACCTGCAAAATAAGGGTTCAAAGGGTTTGAACAAAAGTATTGTTCACTACTGATAGAAAATGTTATATATTATGATTTGGCTCAAAGATGAAAAAAATTCACCTGAAGATTTCCAGTACAACAACAAATGGCTGTACAGCCATGATGGATTCCCACATGGGCATGTTCAAAAAGTCAAGTTGGAGAACTTGACTTGAGAACTAACATCATTTTTTAAAAAATTCATTTGAAAGCAACCCACAAAACCTAATTCTAAACTATGTTATAGAATCAACATAGTTTAATTCATTCATGGTGCCTTTGCTGCCTCTTGCACTTGCAAGCTAGCAAGCTAACAGCTAAGTTCAGGTTTGTTGTTGCGTTTCTGTAAATCCGTAACAATTTTTAAAGACAGATAGCAACCTTACATTCATCCGTTATTTTTCCATTTATGGTGTCAAATCCAAAATGTCTCTGCACATTACTTATCAGATGTTTTGGTGTCATAATTATGCATTTTGGCACCGCTAACTAGTTTAATCCATTTTGTGTTAGCTAAGAGAACAACAATTGCTTAAATCACTGCTAACAGCCTCCGCTGGAGTACAAGGCAATGCCTGCTGCATTCATACATGGTGAATTCTGAATTTAGACATTTTCCCACACATTTTAATACTAGTTCAAAGTGAATTCTGGTTTCAGCACATTTGGTAAACTATGGCAACATCAGTGAGACAATTTACAACACTACAAAGGCTCCTCTTCTACTAGGGTTTGCAATTACTCTGAGAAGCTTTGAATCTGTGGTTTCTATGGGTTCTTAATGAAAAAATAGACATTTTTTAAAAACTAGATTAGTTTAAACACAAATTAAACATTTTTGTTCCCTGCTGTGACTGCCCTAATGGGAATAACAACAGACATGTCTGGGACGTTGCGGTGGTCGGATGCTTTACAAACAACCTCTCAAGGACATGTTTAGCTGTTGTGTAATGGAACTGAAATATTTAGCCAGACCAGCCATTCCAGGCCTGTCACCATTCATTCACCAAATGCATTTCCATTGTAGACATCATGTAATTTATTTTTTGACAAAAGTGGAAAAACTAACAAATGTTTTCAATCATAATCAGCTCATACCATGCAAAAATGTACTTGGAATCTAGTTACCGAGGACAAAATTTGACCTTTTTCACCTTTTGACATTAAAGATGAGGTCAGACAACTGTTCTCATTGTCACCTCAAATAATATTTTCATCAGATGTGATGTTTCTCAATCTCGATATTGCTGGAGTCTTTAGTGGACAGTCTGTAGTGTAGCCCAACTGTAAAGTCTTCAAAGTCTTTCTATTGTTGCCAAGTTCAAGACCTCTTGTTCATCTCCTGGGCGCAGATACAAAGGCCTCGGGGCGGTGAGAGATTTATGTAATGGGCCGTATTTATCGGACAGGCCAATATGGACAGACTGTGCCTCTGCATTGATCCAAAATCAGAAGTCAAATCACATCCAGTACAGCAGGAGCGAATTTCTCTGACATTTTATGGCCTGTCATGAGGTGTATGACATTACAAAACGAACAGTCTTGAGCAACATATAGCTACAACAAAGCATTGATTTATGCTAACAACATGGGTTTTGGAGCAGCCCGTTAGTGCAAAAGAGGATGTTTTCAATAGAGGAAAGGAGTTGTACTTCACTCTGTATGTGGCTGAGAGAGAGAAGGACATGTATACCTACATGTCTTTATTGTCCTTCCAATACAACAGATGCGTACATATATTTGGGATGCATAATGTAAGCGTATTCTCAAATGGCAATGTGCGTGCCAAACAAGCTGAATGTTCAACTTTTGCCTTTCCCATTTCCTTGCTCATGTTATTCAGTAATGTGAGCACTGCGCCAAATGTTCTTCTTAATTTTTATGGCCTTAAAAATGTGATGTTTGTGTCTGCGTGCGTACATACTGTACACACGTGTACATGTGTGCATCTGCTTCACCTACGTGCCTTCCCGTGTGATTTCGTTACTCATTCAACGCGGAGGTGCTGAAAGCGCTCTCCGTGGGCCTCATAACGCACAAACCTTTTTTCAATTAGCTGGCCAGGTTGGGCTCAGTGGTGCTTACATCTACTGTAAATCTGACCCAGACAAAACACCCACTGGGTCTTGCTCCAAAGGGACAGATAGAGAGGGAGAAGGAAGAATCTGTCAAAAGCAGTGTAGCATTTTGTCAGACGGTTTCCGGGCCTCTTGTGCTGCAGGTCAGTGTCTGGCCATACGACTGTCAGCATCAGCATCTGTTAGCCGGTTAAAGGACAATCATATAGTTCCTGTAAGAATTAAAAAGCCAGACAGATCATGATCTCTGTGACCATGCTACAACCACACACGTACCCACAAACAGCCCCGCACGTATACAAACATAAAATCTGACTGGACGAGAAGCATGCCTCGTATCAGCACAAGGGTCTCTTGTATCCAGTAAACAGTGAGTAGCTGATTGTCACCAACTGAGATTCTCTTTGTGTTTGTTAGTCTTTCCAGCTATCATCTGAGCGCACTGTGGTTTATGTTTCACGGTAACTCCGAACTGATTTTGTTGTTAATATGTTGCAAGACCATGTAATTATTCCCTCTTTCCTCTCCTTCTATTTTTTGAAAGTGTTTCTTTGATTCAGAAACGTAACCATAATTATTTAAACCAAAATTGTATTCCCAAAAGAGCAAAGTGAAACATAATCACAGAAAACAGTCTGTTTTCAGAATACCACATTTGGTTTTATTTGCACTCGGTATGCAGCACGCACCATGGAGACATTTTCAGTGGACATAAAAGCCAGCGGAGCTGAGTGAATGAGACCTGGATGTCCTCGAAGATGTGCTTTGGAAGACAAAAGCATGACTCGCACTGCAAGGGAGCGTCCAACATTCATATTGTTTCTCTTTGCTTTTATCTTTCCTTTGTCCTCTGTTTTATCTACTTCTTGGCAGGTATGAAAGTAGATGATGCTGTGAGAGAAATGTGGACATGCATTAGGCAAGACGAAAGTGATGACAATTTCTTTTAAGCAGTATGTTTATCTGGCTATAGTAACCAGTTCATGACTTCATCCACACGGCAGTGAATCCAACATTTTTAGTCAACACCTAAAGTTCTTACAACATAGCATCAAACGCAAGATTATCCTCTTTAAAAGTATGTCTATAAAGGCTTATACAAATATACTGTTGGTCTCGTTATTTTAGTTTTTTAATTTTCATAAAATTTGGGAAGCAGTCACTATTTTATGTTATGTATGTATTTGAGGTAACAAAAGCGAAGAATGGGATGAAGAAAAATCACATGCAAAAATCAGATTACATAAATATCCTCAGCAGCACAGTCTTTACATATTTTTTTATCCATGTTAACATGTGGCTCAAGGGATGGGAATGTCAGTCTGTCTATCGGTCAGTCTGTAGGTCCACCACTTTGGTCCACTGAAATAGCTCAACAAATGTAAGATGGATTGATATTTTGTAGACATTTATGGTCCCCAGAGGATGAATCAATCCTACTAACTTTGGTGATCCCCTGACTTTAGAGGTTCAGAGTGAAGTATCTTGACAAATATTTGATGGCTGTAAAATTTGCTACAAATCTTTAAGGCACCTAGAGGATAAATTCTGATAACTTGCTCCCCCAACTCTTCATTTACAGCCATTGCTAGGTCAAAATTTCAGTTTGTCTAATACTTTGGTTTAAGACCAATAGAAAAAAAAATACAATCTTAGCTAAACTAAGATGGTGAACTTGGTAAACATTATACCTGCTAATGATCAGATTGTTAGTATTGTCATTGTGAGCATGCTAGCATGCTAACAGCCTCACAGACCCCCTAGCATGGCTGTAGACTCCAGTTAAGCACTAGCTTAGTTTAACTAATCCACTGCAGCATTTATACATTTTATAATTCACAATGCAACTTACGCAACAAAAAAAGTCCAAAAGTTTCAGACCATAAAATCCTTTTTTTACAACAGTTTCAAAACTCTACTAAAAGAGGACAAGGCGGAACAAAATGGTCTCAGTTATACTGCATTACGCTTGTGGAACAGTCCTAGCCATCTGAGGGCAGCACAGACCAGCCTGGTCTCACTAAATGGCATATGAATAACATGCCAATTTCTTAAGTCATTTCGTGTGTCATAACTACGCATTTTTACTTTTCATGTGTCATTTCACGCCATGTAGGTCCTAAATTCAGTCGCTAAAAGCAATCTATAGTAACTGTTGAGTGACAGGAAGTGACTCATTTCAGATGACGTCAATATAGTGTGACTTTATTTTCCTTTATAAGGTGATTTGGGCTTATTAGGAGGATGTGGATGCGGACATTTTTACAGTCACGTAGGGACATTTATACTGCATCTTACAGATCATTTTAACCCAAATCATGATCTTTCCCTGACCCTAACCAAGTGTTTTTTGTGCCTAAACCTAACCAACAGCATTAAATGACACGCGAAAAGCTTAAAATGTGTAGACATGATACCTGGAATGTCCTTAAAGTGGCGTGCTATTTATACGCCATCCCATAAGATCATGTTGCACAGACCCTAGACTAAACTAAACTTTTCTATTCAGGAAGGCTTTTTCATCTTGACTCTTATTATTATTTTTTTATGTTGTGTCTTCTATGTTATTAATACTGTAGCACTTTGAATTTCACTATGAATGGAAAGTGCAGTACAAATTAAATGTATTATTATTATTATAATTATTATAGTTTGTCGTAATGAAATGTTGGATCCAGAATTTGGTTGAATAACTAAATCTACTTTAACACCTGAGGCCAGAGGCACCAACCATCCCGATGACTACACCTCTGCCATGAATGCTCAATCCGCTAGGGTGGACCTGGTAATGGAAGCTCAAAGAATAGACTGTTCAGAGACACAACCCCCCATTCACACCCAGCTCCGGTGCTGCATGGTCTGGTTCAACTTTACAACATGAAGGGGGGTCTTAAAAACATGCCCTGTCACTACTCAACCTCCAAAAAATGTCACTGATTTGCACATAGACACACACACACACCTGCCCATAGCGCACCGATCTTTGACACGTGCTGGGAGGAAGGTGGAGCCGCGGTGCTAGCAGAGTATTTATGATTTCATGACATCATCAGGGCAGGTGATGGAGTGCTATGTCATGCTTTGTTTAGTTTTCCAGCACTAACCGTATTAGCAATAACACCAGCTCTGGGAAAACATGTCAGTGAAGGATAACTGAGACTGGTGCACAACGGTGAGGAGAGGAAAAAAACATAAAATAATAACCTACCGGGTGAGTGTGTTCGGAAGAAATCTGGGGTTTAACATAAGTGTGTAATTATAATGGGCTGCCATCAATCACAGTCTCAGCTCCCTCAACCGGTGCCCCCTCTCTTCCTTCACACCTCAGTGACCCCTGACCCCCCGCACACCCCACAACACTAACACTGCGCTGCTTGCGACACACGGGGCACCTCTCAACACTGTTATACTCAACATACTGTATGCTGGTCACATACATACTGTATACTGTAGAGCCACATTCACACATGTTCACCTGGAGGTATGTCAGCTTTAAAAGACTGTGCCAGTGGTTTGGGGTATTTTGGCCCAGTTTTAACTGCAATTCAAACACAAAGCACATATACTGTATTTTGAGGCAGTAATTAGTTTCAGTTCATTTGAGTAGGCTACAAAAATCATAGCAGAGCCTTGAAAGGGTAATCTGTCACTAATCAGTTACGATATTGTGACGTAGTATGCAGTTGCAAGCAGGGCCAGTTCATGGAAATGTTGATAATCCCAACACTGCTATGCAAAAACAACAAAAAATGTATATAACGCTTTTCAAAATGTCCGTGTTTGCTTATTGTTTGACATCTAGATTTGATTTAATGATAAAGTAAATCATTAATATAATACTTTCTGATAAATTAATCTTGAACAGAGCTTTCATGAACTTGCGACCATGGAAATGTTTTTAATACAGTCACTAAAAAGAACACAACGGCATCAACTTGTGACAGTAAAGTGACTTAAAAATCACTGTGTACAAGCAATACATTTTATAAGGTACAGCATTTAAAAAACAATTTAATGTCATTGGGACCTAATGGGCTAAAACAAACCACCAGTATGGTCCTTTAGATCCATGAACAGGATTCATAGAAAAGGCGGAACAGGAGGGAGGGAAAAGCTGTCGGAAACTGTGATAGATGAATAGATGGATGGATGAATGGGCAGAATCTGTGATCTTTTTCAACCGTCATATAGAGAGTAGCTAATGAGAGAATAAGCATGACCACCAATATTTATGTCTACAATGAAAATAACAGAATGACTGTAGTCAGTGGTCAGTGGTGCAAAGGTGTGGACGCTTGAATCAGCAAGGAAAGAATGACAGGCGCCTTAGCTAGGTGAGTGTAGTGGATGGTGCCTGTGAAGAGTGACTCATTCATTTGCACCTCTTTATGAGTTGTATACCTCATTTAAAAAGGTTCCTAAAAATAGAAGCAAGTAACATGCTTGAAAAACAGCATCTGATATTTCCATTTTCACACAATTGGGTGCTTATGCAAGCTGTGTGACGTGGTTTAAACCCAAAATATATGTGCTGTTCAAAGACACATCACACCACCTCTGGACCCGCCCTTGCTACTGGTGTTCACAATGTCCTAAAGGTCAAGTGTGCCTGTGGCACCAACCAGCAGCTCCAAGGAAATGCACAATTATTTCCATTTCCTGCAATGGCTGGAAATCATCATCACACCCTGTTTCTGTGGGTAAGTGTATGTACAACATGTGTCAGACTTGTCAGTGTCAATATGGTTCAGTATGTGGAATCATTCAAGATCAAATACATAATATGTGCATCATTTTATGTATGTTGTAGCCAGCTTACATCAGTGAGCTTTTTTATATCCCTACAAATCTTAGAATGACAGTAGGATGGTCACGGTGTTTCCTGTCTGATGTTTCCGTTTCAGGGCACCCAGAGACAGAGGTGGGAGGAGTATCGATGCTTGCCACAGCTGACAGATGAGGTCACTGAAGGAAAAGGAAGTGCACCTGTGTGACCTGTCAACTGGGCGTAGGAAATGTGAATCGTCACCTGGGGCCAAGTCAGGCCAGATCAGTCTGTCTCTGTCCTTTTTACCTTACGATATTCTCAAAGGTTTTGATAAAAGGTAGATTTAATCAAAACTAAAGCCAGGTACAGGCAGTTATCTGTGTATAGTTAGTCACAGCTAAACCTAAGGCTGAGGTATGCTCAAACGGATCTGGCGTGTTGTTCAACTAGTTCAGGAGGTAAAAGTGTTTATAGCTGTTCTGAATAGCCACACTTGAAGAAGGCATAAAAAGCCTGCCGTCATACAGTAGATAACGGTGACACTTTTTTGTACACAAGTAATTGGAAGGTGTGGTGAGGAAGGGGTTTCATCCACTGATCGACCATCCAACAAGCAGGCGGTGTACACCTCATTCAACCAAAAACCTGTAATGGAGGATCCCACTTGATTGTGCCATGCAGTGTATATTACCAGCTTTATCAATCTAATCTAATTGAGGGTCCTGATTGGTTTCTCTTGACAAGCTTTGGTGGGAGCGTATCTGTCACACAGACCACCTAAAGTAATTATGAAGTCAGTAGTGCGAGGTAATTGGCCCTCATTATCCTTGTCTGGATGAGTGAGGGCAAACAAAGCTATCCTACAGAGGAGGGTTAAAACAGTCATCCCTCTCCACACATAACCTAAGCCACTTTTGGGGTGAAACTGGAGAGACATCACATGCTGTGAAGGATCCTGGGATAGTTGGAGGTTAGGGATTAAGATGTGAAAGATGAGATTACAAGACATAATTTGGCATGATCGTTTAAAAGAGGTGCCACTTTATATATTTAGGGAAACCACAGCAAAAGCCTATATCCATTAAGTCATTCCTGAGCAGTTTTTGGTATAAACCCCTAATTAATTCTTCTCTTTTCAATATTCTGCTCCGCCATCATCTCATACCCACTCAGTTTCTCATCTGCATAATCTTCTCTGTATGGTGTTAAGGTTTTGAAGTGATACTTCCAATTTACCTTCAAGCTGTTGACACACAGCACAAATCTCTTTCACTGGTCTTCAACATGGACTTATCACCGCATAACAGGCCCAGCCCAAACGCACTTTCCTTCATAAGCCTCTCGATCCTATTTCCCAGACTATTATGCTTGCATATTTCAATCGGGATGGAGCGCAAGTGAGGGGTGGTGGAGGAAGGGCTGAGAGGGAGGGGGGTGAGGGGAGGAATGAAAAACACAAGGAGGTCAGCGAGAGAGACATTTCTTTCTTTCACACCATGTGTTACTGTAAGATATTCATTTCCTCTGCGATTCCTCTCCCTCCCTCCAGCCCTTTGTTTTTCTTCTCCATCACTGTCAGTGTGCACTGGCTGAGGTAGTCCAGGTCGCATCAAGTCCATTGGATCCCGTCTCTATCTTGGATCCATCCCTTTCAAATCAGTTTCCCAAATTGTGGACCGTGCAGAGTGCAGCTGTGGTAACCTGAGAGCTTTCTGTTGTAGCTCTGAGCCGCCAAAGCCCATTAAAAATGAGCATGTTTGACTTCTGAGCCTGCTTTGGTGATTGAACTAAAGGGACAATCTTATTTATTAAATCAAATCTAGATAGAGATCTGTTGACTGTATGTAAGATTTCTAGTCAGACTTGGATTGACTGTAAGGTAACATAGCAGCAACAAAATCTGCTAACAGGGCTTTGATTTGCAAGCCAATGAGATGTTATTAACTTATTTCATAATTAATTGATTTTTTAACAAGCAAGGAAAACTGAGATTTCTCTCATTCTTTTTCTCTTTGTCCATTTCTTCCCCCAGGCCTGTACTGCCTTTCCAGTAAGCCTGAATTTATTTATTTAATATTATTTAACAGTGCAGCTCGTCTCTGAGTTGAGACATTCTCGTCATAAAATCTTAAAAACACGACTGTGGTTGTACTTCAAAATGCAAAGTATTCTGGCACTTGGAGACTGAATATAAGTCATTCCATGTGGAGGGGAGTGTTGCTGAGGCTGAAAGTGTCACATGCTTCTGTTGCAGCTCTTTGGTTCTCATGCACAGTAGCCAAGGATCCATTAAATGGTGTGTTTTCATTTAAGTTTTTTTTTTCTTTTCCAGTTCTTAATAGGCTTCTTACATCATTATAACCCATTTAAAAAAGGATAAGGATGTTTTTGACATCCAGACTGATCCAAATGGGATGCGTTTTTGAACCAGATGTAACATGATAAGCAGATCGGAGGCCGTACAGACAGTCAGGTGTTCACAAACGCTCTCACAGTGGTTTGGTTAGCGAGCAGGAAGCTGAACTGTCACTCAGGATAACCATAATGCACCATACCCTTCTGTCCTGTTTGTGAACTTTTGTGGGGGCTTTTATGGTTGCGGTCATTCTGTGTGGTTGATGGGGCTCATGTCAGCCCTGGGTTCCTAACTCAAATGAACTCTCCACATCCCTGGAGCTGTCTAAATAACCTCCATTATTCAGGCTCCTTCAACTATTCATCTTCACAGTCCCATTCTAGAAACAGTTAAATACAAAAATGTAGTTTTGAGGCTCAGTTTTCAGCCCTTTTGTTTGTTTTTTTTTACAGTCAAACTGAAATGTGTATTTTTCTTACCAACTCACAAATGACTAATCGCTAAACCCTCCCCCAAGAAGTGACTGTCCAATTATAGCTCAGTAACCATAACCTTTGGATTTCTCAGCATGCCGAAGCAGCATGCATGGCTCTGTAATAAGAGATTCTCTGCATTTAAAAAGTTTGAGGTTGTGTCTTTTTTTTTGTCTTTCCAAAGCCAAACACAAAAGAGCTAAAGTGTAAGGAATCGATTAATGCTGCTCTAATGTAAGCTGCAATCGTTAGCATGTCCAGCTAACTAGCTTACTACCTGCATTATTTTTTCAACCACCCGCATTCTACAAAGACCCGCCCTAGTCTGCTTTTTGATTGGCTCTGACCCTGATATTTTTACCCTAACCCTAACCATCTCACCCTAAACCTAACCAACCTAACTAAAAAGGCAACGAGTAGGGCGGGTTTTCACGTAACACGAGTAGGGAAAAAAATAACGCTTACTACCTACAGTAGTAACCAAGCGTTACTTCCAAAGCCAAGGAGCAAATCATTAACTAACTGCTATTTGTTTGTGGTGTTACAGGTTACCTAAAATAAAGGCCTGTTCACGATAGCACATCCGTTGTGTATTTCCACACTGCATGTGGCTCTGTCATGTTGGATTTGGGGAAGTTTTACACATTGTATGTCCAGCTGGTCTCGTTACCCGAGACAATGTTACATCAGCTAATCCTCAAAGCTGTAAGCTCTTTATTTATTTCCATGTCATCTCAAATCATCAGTTGGTGAGGATGCTGACTTTTGGGAAATGGGAATTTATAGGACAATATCATGTATGTAGCCATATTTAAGATGCCTTATATAGCCTTCTTGTTGTAAACTGAGATAGGAAACAGAGAAAGTCAGCTGGACATGGAGTTTTCAACTTAATTAGTTTGCTAGCTACAGCTAATGAAAATCTTCCAGCTAGCAAAATCGTCTGTCTCCGATTAGAAATAATAAGCCTGCTTTTGTCTACTTCTGTGAGATATCAAGGACCCATTGTTTGAAAAAGTATTAAAAAGAGTGGTAAATCTGTCACCGTTATCTCTGTAAACTGCATATTTGCCATGTGAATAAGCACAGTCATTCATCACAACAGAGAATTTGTCATCGGACACGGTGAATACACTCGTGTTTTCTGAGGACGTCACCAAAGCATTGCTGGGATAATATTTAGCCAGGTGCTGCATGTGGATTTGGAGACGTTTTTAGAGCTGAGTGCTTTATGGAATCCATATCCCTCCTCAGCAGGCCCTCTTTGGGATCAGAGCGGTAATACGGAGGCCTGCCTGCACAGTGTCCCCCAGAGGGAGACAGAAAGGGAGAAAGGGGAAGATGAAGTGAGGAGGAAAGAGCAGGACACATTGATGGAGAGAGCGGAAAGAAAGTGAATACCAGATAGAGACAGAGACAAATACTCTGCGTCTGACAGTGACTGTTAAATCCAATACCCTGCAATGCTGAAATCAGGCCCTGAGCTCTTGCTATTTTCAAACAATTTGTAAGGGAGATAATCACATTTTGGATTGAAAGAGCTTCCACGCCGCAGTGAAGTAGAACTAAGAGATGCTAAATTCCTGCCTTTGGAATTTGGATTGCTGTGTTTGGAGACATATGCTTTATATACGAGCCTGGACGGGGGCCCACGCACTGCTTTATTTTCTTAACCAGACACCCACTGGCATGTAACGTAACTGTGGTCAAAAACAGGGAGAGGGTGTACAGACCCCACCCCATCCGTCAACGTCCATGCACGGTGCCTCGCCCCCACGTGTTCAGCTCTCTCGTATGTGTCCGTGAAAGTCAGAGAGGCTGTGAGATTCAGGAAGGAGAGTAGTAGGATTTGGGCCCTACCAGAGGGCCACCTCGGCGGCTAGGGTTACCTCGGCTCATTCTTCCCTCCCCTCTTCCCTCCTTTTTTCCACATGAACAGGAAAACCCTGGCTCTCCCTCCCTCTGCGTAGTGGTGTGTAACTCTGTGTCTATGAAAGAGAGGTGGGTCGAGCTGGATGAGCTTGGCCTTGGGGAAACCACATACGAGAGTGTACCCAGCCTCCAACATGCTTCCCACCGAGAAATGCATCAGGGACGTCCACGGCCCCCTCATAAAATCCGCACCCCACTTTCATCTCCACTATGTCTCTCTTTGTTTCCTTGCGTCTTTCTCCCATTCTTTCTTTCTTGTTTTTCTTAGGTTTCACAAAGTTTAGCATTCTTTCTTGCCTTCCTTCTTTTTCAAATGTGCAAACATGTCAGTGGTAATTCATGTTGATAGCGGCCTTTTGTCCAAATATTTCCACTGTAACTTTAACCGAGAAATCAATGGTAAATCCTTTTAATCGAGCTGTTTGCTGAGGTGGCCACAAAGTCCTGCTTTCCTTGGCTAGTTGGAAACGACCTGTTTAAATATACGCCCATTTCTCTGTTTAGAGTGGAGTTTTGGATTTAACCCCTCAGCCCGCCAGTCATCACACCTGATGGGAACAGATAGGCTGAATCTGCTTAAGCTGTCAGTCAGAGTTGGTCTTGGCTGTAAGAGCAGCATGTGTGGGTGGTGTGTATGTGCAGTGGATGTGCAGTGTGCGTTTGCATCGTACATATGGATTTGTGAGTACAGTATGTATGCAGGGATTGTGTGGGTCATCTGGATGTACCGTGATTATGTGTGAAGTACAATATGTGCAGTGTGTGTACAGTTTAGGCATGTTGTGTGAGTGTGTGCAATCTGTTGGTGTGCAGGCTGTGCGCCATTTACACAGTGTAAATCTTTTGAATGTGTTTACACTGTGTGTAAATTTGGGGAATGTTTACTGTGTTGTCTATGTAAATACGCACAAGGATGGCCTCTTTACCTGGGTTACTTTGAGTTGCTACGAGTGCATCAGGATACACCACTGTTCTATTTCACTTCGTCGATTAGCGTCAATTCTGAAGCAGTTTTATTATATCGACTCCCTGGATCATCACATCCCAGCTACTGTATGTTAACTACTTCCATCTGTATGGTGCATCCGGCGTGTGTCATGCTGCAGATATGTTTCACACTTTACAATCTTTGTGTAAAGTGTCTTATAAACCTGTATAATGCTGACAAGCACACCCAACACTGATGTCAAGTACACTTACACATCGCTGCAGCAAAGTGAAAAACGTACTAATTTACTAGAAGTCAGCAAAAATAAGATTTTCAGGGGGGCGTTTAGTTGCTCTTAAGTTAAGTTTGATTCAATTAAAGCAATTAAAACTATTTGGTTAAGGTTAGAAAGAGACTGTGGTCATGGTAAACGATTGCCTCCATGGTTGAAAGTTCATTACACAAACATTAACTGTAATTATGGGATGGGTCGCAGATTGTGGTCTATGTCAAAGTCACAAGCTTTGTACCCTAAACCTTCCACCACAACCTCCTCTGTAGGAACTTCTGTTGCTGTTTAAGGTCCTTTTCCTTCGACTATTGCTACTTAGAAAATAAATGTAGATCAGGGTTTTTTTTGGGCATTTCAAAAACCAAACAAAACCTTTTTTTCTGTAGTAAGGACAGTCTCACGGTTGTAGCATTTTATGTGTCGACTGTGTGTACCGTCTGTGTGTAGTGTGTGCTGTTGCATGTTTGCTGTTAGATGGTGGCATATGAATGCATAAAAATCTGTGTTTGGAAATGCAAGAACATATACATATATATATACATATTTTCATGCTGTAGAACCATGTCCATGAATTGCTGGTACAGTACTGATTAACTGGCCTGTGGTGAAGTTCAGAAAATGTGAATATACAGAAATAGCATCACACACACGCATACACGCATAGCTCCTCTTGTTCTCTTCACACATGTGATCGCAATTACAGAATTATATACACTGCAGATTTTCCCCAGTGACTGATGACTATGGTATTTTAGGGAGTCAAAACCACTCAATGGCACACACATACAGCGACACATGCTAATACAGTAATACCAGTAATTAGCTGTCCACAGAACGACTTATACATGTTGCACATACATGGACTTAAACATTGTTTGACATGAATCATAACCTACCCACCTATTTATTCAACCACACACAACCACAACCTCTCTTTCTCTCTTGCTCGCACACACACACACACACACACACACACGCAGCGCAGTCTGTTCTCATCTACAGGCCATCCCAGCCCACAGATGTTCCCTCTCAGGGTGATCTCCAGGATTTGGGGAGTGTTTTGAAGCGTCGGGCCAATGACGCGCTCCAAAGCCCTGGAGATTTTAGTGGTGGGCCAGAAAGAGTATTTGCCCTACCTGCTGAACTCCGCAGAGATGCTGAGCTGGTGCTGACCATGGTATCTGAAGAGGCACAAATGACTGTGTGTGTATGAGTGGGAAGACGTGAATTTTCGACTATATTTTTTGAAAATTCACGACTTTCTATTGACCCCTTCATAGCATCTTTCTCCAACTACATATTGTCTCTCGCATAATTGTCTTATTGCAGATACGTCGTGTAGCACAGCAGTCCTGTGTGCTTTCATTCTTTAACTCTGCTACATTTTTTATGTACAGATTACATTTTGGCAATCTGCCTCCGATACACATGCTTTCTATTCCCTAATTGGAGAGACTCTACATTGACCCTATTTACATCTTTTTCCCCCTTAATAGCTGATATATTTTGTAGATTCGGCCTCTCAAATGTATGGGCCAATGGGGAATGTTCCCAATAAAAACCTGCAAAACCATTTGAATACAAATCTGTGCTTCAAATGTTTGTTTTGGTCTACTGCACACTTTGAACTTTTTTCATATTCAAATATTTTTATGATAGATTCCTGACCAGTGAGAATGACGTAGGGGCAGGCTTGTCCTTTATTATTCACTGGAATCATACCTGGCAGTTTCAGTGTTATTTGTCATGCTTGCCCTGGGGGTAGTGGATGAAAACATTTAACCACGCAAAATTTGCACCATATTACCATTTTGCTTTTTCTGACATCATGTCTACACATCCAAATGGTTTTGCTTTGATACATACCACACGTGAGAAGAATAAAACGATAAGGAAAACCATAAAATGAGTTCAGACTCAACACGCTCTCATAAACATTTCACTGAAGTTAAGTTCTGAGGGAAAATCTGAATGTTTTTACAATTTATTGCAGCACAGATTTGTATCAGTTTGTGCTTACTATAAAGTATTTCAAACTTATTGCACAACAGGCAGTCTACTGGAGGTATAAGACTCTGTGAGGCTACAGTCAGCACAGCAATGCTTTGAGCTAAATGCCAGTGTCATGCTAGCATGCTCACAACGACAATGCTAACAAGCTGATGTTTCACAGGTAATGTTTACCATATGTCCCTTTTTAGTGTTAGCATGCAGCTAATTAGCACTAAATACAAAGTACAACTGAGGCTGATGTTAGCTTTGCATGTATTTGCTCATAAACCAAAGTATTGAACAAATTAAAATGTTGTTCTGTTGATGGTGCTAGAAAAAAAGAGGAGAGATATTATAATTCACCCTTAGGGAGACTAACAAATGTCAACCTCATGTTAGTACTAGAGAATACAATGTCTGAGAACGAATGAATGTTCGTACCAGATTTTGTGCTAATCCATTATGTAGATGTTAACATATTTCACAGGATAAATGAATACTTTGACCTGCTCGTGACACTAGAGGAAAAGTCAAGGGATCACCAAAGTCTCTAGGATTCATCCTCCAGGCACCACGGATGTCTGAACAATTTCATGGCAATCCATCCAACAGTTGTTGAGATATCTCAGTCTGGACCAAAGTAAGCCAACCAACTCACTGACATCACCATCCCTACAGCCATGTTAGCGGTGTGGCTAAAAACAAACAATCACGCAACAAACTACGAGACTGACAAATGTAACAAGATTTGTTCACACATGTTGAATGCAATATACTGTAGACTCCTATCATGGATGATGGTATAAAAATGAGATGTATTTAGTGTCATTGTGATCCTGCTGTATGTTAAAATCTGCTGTAACTGCATAGTTTGATTTTCTGTCAGAGGCAAGCAGAATAAGCTTGCATGTAGTCCCATTTTGGGGTTGCACAGTATGCGGTCAATTTGGCAATTAAATTGTGAATACAGGAGACATTCATGATTTTATCATACCCACAATCTACATGTGTAGGCAACAGAGTGGTGGCTATGGGTCCACAGAGCCAAACTGGTGGTGCAGGTCTAATCCAGATCTTGATTATACACTGCAAGCTCCTTTAAAGGAGCAGAAAGGGCAGATAATGAAACGTAAAGCTTTCCGAAATGGAGAGTGCCAGAAATATGTAAAAGTTTTCTCACACAGCTGAAATGGTTAGATTCCTATATGTTTTCATTTGGACTCCAAGCAAGGCTGTCACACAACTGTGACGACCAGGGGCATATTGTTGCCCTTAGCCTCGAGGTTTCGCAACTTTGTTATGTAACTCTTTCTGATTCAGCAGTGCTCGCTGCCGATGAAGAATGTACACAACTAAAAGAGAGCTGGATCTGTACCGAGGTTTCAATATGTTTCCATTTTGATCCTCAGAACCCACACTGGAAACACAAGGCTCCGGCCAAGACCATTTTTGAAAAAAGCGCATATGAGTGAATGTTACAAGTTACAAACACGTTTTCCCTTTTTGTAACATACAGAGGATGATCATTGCTCCACCCGCTAAGTCTTTGCTAAGGTGCTAGAAGCTTCAATGAGTCCAAACTGATAGAAGAGATTTCCGCACACTTAGATCTATGCAGTGTTTCGCTTTATTTTGAGCTTTCATCAGAGCATGCATCATAACATCAACATTTATGCTCTGATGAGGGTCTGACAGACCGAAAGCTCAAAATAAAGTGAAACACCGCATAGATCTAATTGTGCGGAAATCTCTTGTAACATACAGAATGGAAAAGGAAAGAGCAGAGCACTTTAGGACTTACTACTAATGATCTGTCTTTAAACAGATCAACTCATTGGAGGGTCGGGCTTTACTGTCATGCAAACAACATTGTTTTATAATCTAGTAAACAATAATTATTTAACAAATGTCAAAAACATCTTAACTAATATACTAGCTGGCATTCGATTACAGCCATACGATATTTGGAATTTATGAAACGTTTACATCAGTAATGATTGTTCTAGGACCAATCACTTGATATATATGAGTTATATTCCCTGATTCTACCAAATGCCTTTGTTTCTGTGGTTCTGAAATTTTCCACTGAGTCGACATAGAGTGTAACCATCTCTCCAGGCCATGATGCGTGTGCGCCTGTGCGCTTTTAAGGGATGAGGATGGGATTCATTGAGGTTTGAAATGGGAAACAGACTAGCAGAGACTCTTCCAGGGGTGATTATATCTGTGGGATAGTGGGGTCCATCCAAATGTGTGTGGCGTCTTTGTCTCAGCCTGGCTCCCTACTGCCCCTCAGGGGTGCAGAGGGACTTGAGACTGGAGGGTCCTGCTTTATACCTGTGTCTCTTCACCCTCAGTCATTATCGTCCTCCATGATGCTAGCCTTTTTCTTGGTGTGGAAGGAGTTGGTATTCCAGTATGTCCATGATCAGACCCATTATTTTCAAGAACAGATTATTTGTGTCTAACTATGCCAAGGCAAACAGGCCAAATACCAAGAGATGCTCCAACAGAAATCATGAATTTATGACTTTAGAGTAGAGGTTATCTTAGTAAAATTTGAGAAAAGAGATGATAACTGGGGCTATGATACTAAACACTGTGTATCCATTATCATAATTACGTTACTAAGGATGTGGGTTCCTGGACATGTCCTTTATTCTGACACACACTAAAGATAACTTCCTGTCTGTTTGCCCGCATGATGCCGGTGGTCCTTTTCTGGATGCTGGTGCCTCCTTTTGCTTAGAGCTCTCTGGAATTTTTTGTTTTGTTTTCTTGTAGATCAGAAACAGGCCCATAATAGTCTGCATACACCCCTGGCCTCTGTTAGGAACAAATTCAGAGACTACTTCACTTTGATTGCTTCAAGATGAGAATTTGTGCCTAATTTCTGTTACCTGTTTATCAGCGGCGCATTAAGACCGCAGAAACAAAAACATGGAGCTTTTCTTCAGGAAGAGGTGCACCTAAGACTTTATTCTTTTTCAAGTTACAAAAACCATGAAAGCAACCTTTCCATTGCCTAATTGACATGACTTGATTACACATGATTAGAAGTTGAAACAATGAATAATTTCATGTTGTTTTGCGTATACTGTTTGCAATTGACAGCTGGCTTTTCCAAACTGTTTATTTAAAGTCAGATGCATGCTGACCTTGTGCAACACAATGGGGAAAGGAATGGATGACGGGGGGGGGGGGGGATAAGCAGGTTTTGTTTGAGCGTGTAAATGTTGTTTGTGTGAGATGGTTCCCCACAGGAAACAAATGTCCCTTCTCTCTAGAGAGCTGGATCGAGGCTGGGTGATGATGTTGTGTTTGATAAATGAACCTGTGCGCTATTCGCCCCCTGTTGTACCGCGCCGCCAGCGATGCTGAACGCTTATGCCCCCTTGAATACCTCCAGCCACTCGTTGCCAGTTCTCTTGGATCAACACGCAGCTTCTCCTTTTAGGATGTTCATGGCATCGAGTCATAATCTGAACCGCATGTCGGAGTCTTGGTTCCATTCGCTACCATCCTCATTCCTTCTTTCTTTCATTCCAACTTCCTCTCACTCTCTTTTCCTGACCCTGCAGCTGTTTTTAGGGAATATTTCCTTTGTTTCCTTCATTCTCTATTCGATCAGAGTGTCTTAGTATATTACCTGGTTGAAGAGGGTATGTGATGCTTATCTCTCACCCTCTGAACCTTTACCTTGTCTAAAAGCAGCCTCTCCTTCCCCACTGGCAAGCAAACGATGTGTATGCGAATATGTGCACGTGTGTATGTTGTGTACTCCATCCATCCACTCTATGCAGCACATCTGCGCCGCAGCTGAGCGCTCCTTCGGGCAACGTCTGCACTGTTTGGTTTTCAACATCTTGTACGTGTGTGCGTGTGTAGGGATGTGTGTGTTTATGTATGCTATATAAGATAAGGCGACCCTGAACAGGATAAGTGGTTTAAAAAAAGGATGAGTGGATGTCTTTTATGTCTCTGCATGTGCACTTGCGCTTGTGTCAACCTTACACGGTCATGATGACGGTGTGTGTGCGTGTACATCTTGCATGCATATATTGTACAGTATGTAGAATACAGGTGGATGTCACTCCTTTATGAACCCAGTCACCCCTTTTTCTATAAAGCTTACATACTGTTCCAAGGCCCCGCAGAGATAATATTTTATTAGGTAACCAAACACAGCCAATATGGGAGAACTGTACATTGCAGTCTCTTTTATTTTTAGCTCCCGGATCAGACCCAGGTCTACAGTCAGTGCTGATGGCTTTTAGAGAACGACTCATACACACCGCAGCCTTAAGACTCTCATGCAAGCGTTGAGTCTTTGGCAGGCATCAAGGCTTATACGAGCCGAGCCAGGTGATTGTCTTTTTTTTTTTTTGCCTGTGTATTTTCTCTGTATTCAGGTATAAATATTTATTATATGGAGAAACAAGACTGAAGAGGCTGTTTGTGTTCACTACCTCAGCCCCCAGATGATTTTCTTTATTCATGTGTTATAGATTTTGCTTGATAAGTCGGATTTGTTAACATAACATTAAAATCATAGTAGCAGTAGAATAGACTGCGTTGGGCTTTACTTTATGTTTTTCTCATTGGAAATTCTGAAAAATGTATCAACTCTTGGGCTGATCTTGGATTCAGTTTCTAGAATTTGGCCTGCTCGTACAAAAACACACTTGTGGAGAAAACAAGTGCCCCGTTCGCTATGGTCGTTGTGGGATGTACAGACTCTCTGGCTGAACTAGTGAAATGTTTTGCACATCATCCACCAATGCGTGATAATATGTGATTTGTCTCAATTTTCACACTTTTGTGAGCAAATATCTCAATCCCGGTTTCATTTCATTGCTTACAGTAGAAGTGTGCGAACAAAACAAAGCTGCAGCATGTAGACACATTTGTGTGTGGGAATGTTTTCAGCTGTGGTTTAATTTTGGGCATGTTTGCCTTCACCAACACTTATAATGTAATCCAATGTGGCCCACCAGCCTTGTTAATTTTGTGTCTATCTGGCAAGTTCAACTGAAATTAAAATGAATTCTTGGTAAGACATCAGTGCATCTTTGGTGTTTGTTTTGACTTTTGTCAAAATTGTAATTATAAAAAACAAGAAGTGATAGCACCCTCTACATTACTTTTCTCCATTTGGCTTGAAACTTTGGTTCCGGCTGACACAGTACTGGTATTTGATTAGTGCAAGATCTGTGTGGAGGGGCCCTAAAATAAATTTGTAATACCACTTCAATTCAAAGGGTAACATAAACGGTTAACCAGCTGGGGGCTGAGGTTGTTAGCTGCTGCTTAGTTGTAATTTGTGACTATGACTATGACTCTATAGATTACTCCATGTCGAATCATGGAATAACATGCATTGTTACTGAGTTTTGACAGTCTGGTCATTTGCCATCACCACACCTGGACCCCTCAAGTCAGCTAACACTAGCTAGACCCTCTCCTTTATATAATGTGGGATTAACACAGCACTGAACAGGAGACTCAACAGTCTTAAAGCAACTTCAACAAAAAGTTATGTCTAGTTTGAATCAGTGACAACTAGCTTCCACTTTACAAGTGGAAGCTAGTTAGCCTAGCAAGGTATATAGCTTCTACTTTCCAAGTGGAACTTAAAGCATGTTGGGTCCTCCACCATTTTGAATGTTGTAAAGGGACAGGCGTAATAAATAGATGGCAGCACATCACCAACGCCATGTGGGCTTGTTGAAAAAGGGAAAATAATGTCTTGTATCAACATTTTTAGGCTATACAGTATGACATGCTTCAGTAATGTACTTTGGAAGATCATTAAAGATCATTAACAGCAGCAGGACAAACTCTGTCCCATAGAGGGAAGTCTAAAAGTCATTTAAGGGGCTAAAACATGGCAGAGCATTTATTGCCAAGTATACACTGGGCACATGGTTTCGATCTGCACTGCTCTGTGACCTGTCTTGTTTCTTAACATGTCATGTTGACTTTTATTCCTCAGTCTAGCATTTCTTGCTCCTGTGGCAAAACAAACTGTGAAGCGACAGATGTGAGTGAAATGTCGATATAGGAACAAGAGACAAAACTGGGGGGGACGCTGTGGATTTCCTGAAATGATCCCTTACGCTTTCTGCACATGATTCCAGTGATTAATGGGCAGGGAGCACAGTGATTTGGTGTAATCGAGGTGGCAGGGATTTGTGCTATATACATCCAAATTGAGATTAATGGAGAGGACTCTATGTACTTTGCTTAAAAAGTGCCCTGCACTACATCACAGGGTGGTTGAGCTGCTTGCCAAGATTCTGTATGAAATTAAGTCATGTGAATATCTGTAAATGCTCCATTTCAAGACATTGTCAGCTCCAGTAGTATGGCGCCTTTACAGATTGGTAGACTGGTCAGTCCACCACTTTAGTCCAGACTGAAATGTCTCAATAACTATTAAATGGATTGCCATGAATTTTTATATACACTTTCATGTTGTCCAGAGGATGAATCCTAATGACCTTAGTGATACCATAACTTCTCCTCTACACCTACCAGACGGGTTGGCATTAAAACTGGGCAATATGGCCAAAAAATGCATAGATTTTTTCAAACTTGGGGATTTTAATAGATTTTATTTTTCTGCAAAATGCAGAAAAACTAAAACATGACTTCATGACTTTATGTGCTACTATTCACACGCTACTAATCATTCTGATAGAGAAGTGACTCTAGATAGCTAATGTAGGCAGTTGTCATCTATGTTCCTTTTTGACTAAAAATTACCATAGTGTGCTCATTGTATAAATTTGATAATTATAGACATTTTACACATATTGTAAAAGCAAACATTCGAATTTAACGAAAACAATTTGATATATTAATTAATAATGACAATAACTAATTGGCACATATTTTTGTACAGATGGTTTCCAGAGGATATACCTAATGACTTCAGTGACCCCTGAGTTTTCCTTTAGCGCCACCATGAGGTTCACATTAGTGTTTTTTGAGTGAAATGTCCATAATATTTGATACATAAATCCATGTTCCCCTTCAGAATGAATCATAATCACTTGTGTGATCCATCTCGCCCCATCATGAGGTCAAACTTTCAACTTGTCCAGTACTTTGGTTTATAACCAAATATCTGCCAAACATTTGCAGACATCTCCATCATTCACTGCTAATTTGTAAATGTCTGCATGCTTTAGACTTAAACTTAAACTATACGGAATATTTTTAAGTAGCCACTTTTCACATTTACTTGAGTAATTTGAATTCCTTTGACTCCCCCTTGGTTTATTTTTTAAAATGTATTCTCAGCTCTAACCTAAACATGTAAAGCATTTTTAAATGGTCCACTAAACAGATGAATTTCAGTACATTTTTCTCTTATCAAACACATATTTATTTAAACCTTTAAAAGTGTGGGAAGCTAAAGATGGATGAATTAAATCATTGACCTTGGACTACAAGGGAAGCTGCTGTATGAGGGAGGTAGACATTCGATATAATTTGTTTCTCACTGTCTCATATGCAGACATACACACACCTTCAGTGCACACAGATGTATTTCCTTATCTCTGCTCACTTGCTCTGTTAACAGCAGTCATGCTGCTGGGGTCATGCAATACATCACTGAACTGCAGAATAAATCACACCAAATTTTATAGCACAGTGAGTTTACTCTTATCATATCAGTCCGTGTCAGATGTCAGGCATTCATCACAGGGAATGTCACTGTATCACACATAGGCACACACAAAACTTTCAACGCAGCGAGCGGTCATAACGCGGGAATGCAAAACCAAACGAAAAAGAGGAATTCCTGGAACAAAAGGGAAAACAAGCCAACAAAGCAATAAACTGTAAATCAAGAGTGTGTTCTGACCACTGGATGATGGATGCTGGCTGCAGTGTTTGTGTTTACTGGGGTATCATATGCTGTTTATGAGCGAGATGAGATCAGAACACGGGGGTTACCATGGGAGCAGACAGACCATCCAGGGGTCGTGTGACGGAGGCCTGGGGCACTCTGTCATCACCAAGTGGAGTTCTCTGCTTTGATTTCCTTTATTAGGTCCCTTATGTTTGCCTCCGTGTCTGCGTACATACATGCGTGTGTGTGTGTTGGGGTCGATTCACTTCATGGGTGCTTGCGTCCCCGATGATTAATTTAATAGTGGAATGGAAGGTTGAGTGACATGTTCGAGCGTCGTTAAGTTTTTAGTCACAGCAATCTGGTTTCTTGTACAGGCTTTAATCACACATATAGTGGGTGACACAGTACAGAACAGGCCACTCATGACACACACTGCAGACACACAATATACTGCATGCTGTGGGTAGTAAAATACATGAGCCGAAGTCTTTAACAAGGTCACTGTTGCTATTTTAGCAAGTTTGTACCACTGTGTTGCCTGGTGCAAATTAAGGGCTTGGTAACACTAGAATTAATAGCAGCTACATTTTGGGCTGAAAATCATTTATTTAAATGGAATTGATGGGGATCAGTGGATTTGCTCACAGAGGTGAAGAATTTTTATGCAGAGACTTTCAGCTAGAGTTCAACTTTAGTGAACTTTGACATGCAATTTCGCACCGTTGACCAATTGCGAATGCTCCTGACAGTTCTGTTTTGTAGCACCATCCAGTTTTATGTAACGCTGTTCTGTCAAATGAGAAGCAATGCCAAAAGATTTTACCTCTTTGGTTCAATTTTGTGATGACAAAAGTAGCCACAAGTCAGCTATGCACGACCTGCAAGTAACCACTACGTCACCAAGCCTCCAGCATTATTTCGTGAGGATGTGCAAATTAATTTTGCAATGCCACTTTCTGGTATGACTGAGGCACAAAGTCTCAGCTTCTGGCAATGAGAAAAAGTGGAGGCTGGTCCTAAAAGAGTGTGAAAGAGTGACGAGCGCAAGAGTTTCGTCTACTTAGAGCAGCTTTAACATAGGTGCTGTTAAAGTTCTGAGACTCCAGATGTACTTTTGAGTACGCTTCGAGAAAACATACTTTGATACGGATTCTTTCAAAATGAACCACAGGAAAGCTTCAGTCTGCAGCTAAAAGTGATGTTACAATCATACAGCAAAACATTAAAATGATTCACCAGCTGCAGAAAACCTCACTACATATTTGAACAACAGTGGTAATAAGACTCTCAGTTTTTACAGTCAGCGTTAATGTTCTTTACCATGAAGTATGTCAATTACATCATTCAAACATTCTTCTATCAGTGGCTGTGGCCTTCGCTAACATGGAGGACAACAAAATTGAGATTTCTCCTCAGTTTAATACAAGAAAGGTTTGCCAGTCGGCTTCTGTACTATGCATTGAAAGATCGGCTTTGCCTCTAAAATGTTTGTATAACTAAACGTCCGATCCGCTATTTGCGCCTGAGTGCAGACAGGATATTATGACAGGCACACTTTCACAAACAGGAAGCACTTTAACCCAAGCGACAGTGCAGTTTATTTTGATTATGAGTTGTTTAGACCTCAGCAGCATTCCCCTCAACAGTATTGTATGCAAATGCGTGATTTAATTTGATACACTTGCTTGCTCCTCCAAGCGATGAAACATGGCTGCTGGATCCATTTAAAGTGGTGAAAGCTGTCTTTATCAGGTTTAGCATGTTTGGGTTTCTCTACACGATGCTGAATATGGAAAAGTTAATTGTTTTGTCGTGTCAGTCAAGCCAATCAAGAGTGGAAATTAACACTGTTGGTTGTGTTTTTATCTAACAAAAACATATATTTAAAATGTGATATTAGGACGACATTTTCATATCAGAATGTCAACAGTAATACATTAAAGGTCACTGCTGAAAAACAGTCAATGAAGGAGTATTTGCTTGTATGAAATTCAGGAATTCACACAAGAAAAGTGCCTTTGTGTATATGTACTTAACATTTTCTGACTTTCCTTATGCCAAACGTTATTTATTTCACTCTTTCTTTGTGTCATATCACTACTGTTTTATGTTCAACTCCCTTCTTACTTCAGTTAATGCTATTACACCCATGCATCTTGTGTGTATGCATGTTTTTATTTCTGCTAGGCTCTGCACCATTGCAACAAAATTGATTTCCTCAAATTGTCTGATCACACTGCGAGAGCAGGAAGCAGGAAGTGCTTGTAGCCATGGCGCAGCGTGAATGTTTTGCTCTGACAAACACTGCTTAGTGACACTTGGCAAGAAGCGTTGTTACTGTCTGGACCACCCTGCGAATGCGCAGACGCGCGTGCGTGTCTCCATGTCTGTGCAGGTTTTCCTGCTTCCTTAATGCGTTGCTTCCTCCGTCTATTTGTCTTCTCACAAATGGGCGGCTGACTTTGCAGAGGGGGCTCATGGGAGATAAGCTTCAGAGGTCACTGAGAACTCATAAAGTACTCTCATTGACCAGGTCGTACAGCTCAGATGTTTTCAAAACCTCTCTAGACTTCTACATCAACAAATATCACTCCAACTAGTACAAAAAAATGAAATGAATAAATGACAAATGAAAAGAATAAATAAAATGTTACACATCTCTGGCTTGGACAAGCATTGTAATGGATTCCAAACCAGTAGTACAGACTTGAGTCTCAACTTGAAGACTATCAAGGGAGATGTATGATCCATAGCAGAACACAGTCGACTGGAGCTGGGGTGAGAAGGCAGTTGCCGGGGGTCACGAGCGCCCCGGGGAAGATGGATGAAGCGTGGGCCCCGACCTCCACCTCCCTTCCTACCAGGAACTTTCTCCTCCTTATCCCTGGAAGTCACCCCTGACTGGGGCCTTATTTGTCCAATTCACATTTTCTCTTTGTCAAACAGGAGAGGAATGATGGGATGAAGGACGGGACAGAGGGTTTGTGTTACGTAACAGCAGCACTTTGATATATGTAGACCCATGCATACAGCACAAAGTGCTAGGCATGCTCAAGAACACATGCAGCCGACTGTCAAAAAGTGCTTTTGATTGCAGTAAGGCTGACTAGCGTCGGGTACCCGGTGTGGCTATATGTGAGGTCGACAGTCTAACTACCCACTGGGGAGCAGAGACTTTATAACCGACCTGTAATCACCTGTCACCCCACAATCCTCTAACTACCTCTGAGGTTACACGAGCATGTGTGTGGTTTTTAGTCTGATTAAAGAGGCAGACAGACACATGGGAAGAAAGAAATACTTACACTCATTTATCATCTAAGTTGCAAGACAGATGCATGCAGAGCATTAGTATTAGTGAAGAATTTCTTGCTAGACAGCAGTCGAATGCAAAGTAAGCAGTAGGAGTCTCTAAGAGCATTTGGAATGTATAACAAATGTTTTGGGCGCCGTTTTTCAGTGTTTTTACATTCCAGACATACAGTGATGAGGGTCATTTGTCTTATGTGGTCATTTGTGTGAGTGCCTGTATGCGTGTGTGTGTGCAAATGAGTGTGGGCGGAGCGCATAGGTTGGGAAACAAAGCGATTTTGGCCAAGGGATTAGGTATAAATTGGTGCACTGAGAAAGACAGGAAAAACAAAGTGAAGATAGATAAAGTGAGAGGGTGGAGTGAGGCAGAGAAAATTAAAGGAAAATAAATGGGAGGGCAGAGAGGCAAGTAGAAGTAGAGAAGCGGAATTAGGGGGGAAAATAGTGGAAAAAATAAGGAGGGTAGGAGGGAGGGCTGAGGGAGTGGCAGCGAGGGTCGTTTGAGTTGGAGCGAGAGGAGAAGGGGCTTTGGGAGGGGAAGGGAGGGGAAGGGAGAGGGACGCTGTGAAATGTTGAAAAACCTCACAATTGATGGTGTTTGATTTCCACAGTAATTACCATTCCTCTGGCTCCGTGCATTCCCAATCTGGGCCTATCTTATATCCACGCCACATTCCGCAAATGATTAGCTGGCCCACTGCTTCTCCCTGCTGCCCACGGTCTGAGTCTGCGAGAAAGGCAGTGAGAGTTTGAGTTTTGATGTTCCTCTGTGAAACACAAACAGAGAAAAAGTTGCAAAAAAACCCCAAAAAAAACCTCATAAAAACCTCAACAGTCATTACTCTAAAAAAAATGCCTTTAATGAGCAAAAAGGTGCTGAGACCATCCTTGACGGCATTGCCGCAGGGTACAGAAGACGACTGCCTTCATGTTGAGAGAAAGAAATAACGAAGGAGAGGAAAAAGAAAGACAGAGAACACTAGTTGCTGTGCCAAGCTTATTCGCACACGGCTCCAACAGCAGCCATGCTCAGCTGTGTGAAAAGAACTGGCTGCAGTCATTTAGAAAATGTCCACTTCGCTTTTCCCTGTTGATAATTCTTCACTGGAGGAGATTTTGGTGGGCAAGGCCTTGGTACGTGGAGCCCATTAGAATGAACTATGACTTTGGCTTGTGCTGGTGCTGTGGCACAGTGGAGCTTGGTGTGTGTGTTTGTGTGGAAGAGCTGCACGCATGTGTGTGTATGTGTGTGTGTGTGTACAAAACCCTTGCAGGATGTATCTTCATCTGCTTGTGGTGTTTGTGCGCTTGTGTCTGTTTGTGTGTGTGTAAAGTTATTGTGTGAGAGATTTAATGCCGCCACATCCAGAGGAGCAGACTGTAGAACGGGCCCCCAGACTCCGGAGTACCTGGAGGTCTCGGGGTCTAGTTGCTATCCCATCAGCGAGGTCATCAATCACTGTCCAGTTACACAGCAGGAGGCTTCACTGTGTGTCCCTGAAGCCTGCAGAGCAATAAAGTCGCCTTCATATTTTCCAATATTGCACAGGGCAGCATGTGAACAGGCCAATTCTGTAAGTGTAAAAGCTTCTGTTCACTGAGCAGAGTGAGACTATTAAACAGACGCGCACAGACACACAAACAAAAACTTACATCACATTGATATATCAAGTAGGCGCAAACAGGATGGCAACATGGTAACATTGTACACCCATGGGTGACTCAGCATCACTGCAGTCTAGACAGAGCACAATGAGGTCACCCGCTCTCCTTCCTCACCTCTATTCTGTCTTTATGGGACTGTGGATTAATTTGTTATGTAGTATTACTATCATGGTAGTGTTGAAGGGTCTTTATTTATTGTCTATTGTCAAAGGTTCCCAACTGGCGGGTCTTGAACTCCGGGTCTATTCTGAGTGGGTGGCGAGCAAGTGGGTCAACTTGGTCATAAAACAAAACTTTAACTGTGAAGTGTGGTGAATTTCTAAGAATGCTTGTATTTTGAAGTACCACAACACGGAGTATAAGTAGTACAGTATAAGTAGCCTATAGATGCCAGGTGCTTCCAGTCCTTCCTCACTGTAAGTACTGTATGTTTTATACATTATACATTTTGCATCCATTGAAAATTAACTTTAAAATTACTTTTCATCTCTTTACGATTATCAGCAAATCAGCTGTTTTATTACCATGTTCTTATTATCA
This sequence comes from Scomberomorus guttatus, assembly GCA_038419695.1. Lineage (NCBI taxonomy): Eukaryota > Metazoa > Chordata > Actinopteri > Scombriformes > Scombridae > Scomberomorus > Scomberomorus guttatus. The sequence goes on from CM076461.1 coordinate 18,182,522, forward strand.
GACCTGTTATTTTGCAGTATGTTATCCTGTAATAAACATTTAAGAAGCCGGAATAACCCTTAATTGGGGCCATAACTCATTACTTAGTAATGTGATTACTTTTTCAGTAAGGAGTAGTGTTAGGGTTTATGATTTGACATTCAGTAATTACATGACAGCTACTAATCACAGTAATGCACTGTTACTTTGACTTTAGTATAAGGGTCTGCTTGTATAGTACAGGATGTGTCAGCTTGGCAGAAGGCCGGAGGTATAATAGGAGGCAGCTAACCTCTATCAAAAGAGGAGAAATACTCCCAATAACTCCCAAGTAGTGTAATTTACATGTAGTGTCTTCTATCGAACATTAGCCAATGACAAGGCTGCATTCAAGAATCACCTGTTTTTGTTCATAATCGGATGGTGTGTGAACCCTGACGCTTCAGTGTGAAGAGTTCTGCAGTGCTGCGCTCAGTCACCGTGGCTAATGTTAAGCTAGCTGTAAAAGTGGTCAGTAAATACCTCCAAACCGCAGGCGGGCCGCTCGTTAAACGTCAGCGTCTCGTTTTTGATTTCCACTCATGTTAAATACAGATGTCACATGTGGGTGTCGGGGCTTTGGAGTTGTTTAAAAGGGACGTAACATATGGAACAGGGGACGTAACCCATGGAACAGGTTGTTCCGGTCGTCCACGTTGTCCACTCGCATATTGCAGGTGGAATTTTGGCTCATACATGTACACAGGTATTGGAGAAGCTGTAATTTTGAGTATAGAACAAGAAAAAGAAAAGAAGTTAGTGTAGTTTGGAATGAGTAATACTGTATGTAATAAGTAATTGATTTCATGCCCAGCACTGGCTGTAAGGTTTTAATACCGTTTTAATCTTGTTTTTAAGCCATAATTGCATACTTTGTTGTTCCTATTTAATTGAGTTTAAAGCCCAAGTTGCACTTTTTTTTATATCTTGTTAAATAAAATTGAAGAGGCAACACAGTGGTTCGCACTTTGTCCTCACAACAAGACGTTACTGTTTTTTTTCATCCACTGACAGACAGAATTGATTGATGGAAATAAAGCTAAATGGGTGTTAAGTTATGTTACGTCTGGGCTTGGATGTAATGCACTTAAGGGAAAATTTGGGCTCTGCAGCTTGGCCAATTGAAAGCACTGGTATATTCATCATAATTGAAACACATGCAGATTCCCATCAAGTTTTATGGGAATATGGATATGTTTCTCTTCCCATAAATGGTGCATTTTTTAGGGTAGTTTTAACTCCGCACAGAGTTTGACAGTAGTTACTACAGTCTCAGTTCTACAGCATTATTCAGTATTTTCCTTTGCCAAAACGAAAGAAATCATTGTGGTAGGAAAACATTTTGGATGTTTGTCCTTGAAAGAAAAGCCATGTGAATTTCAACATTAAATAACAATGGAAACACATTTCATGAATAAGTAGGCACACCATTTATAGCAAAGTGTTTCCTGATGGAGCTAAGTTCTTTTTATCGTTTCTATTTTCTTTGCCAGTCAAAGCACACCTAACTCACATTACATTGTTTTGTTACATGTTTATATAAGATTGCCTGCACAGCTGAATAGAAACATGATTATAGATTACTTCAACCCAGACGCTTTAAACATTTCTGCAGTGGCGTTTGTGTTGTTGATAACTTCTGACTGAAAAAATGACCAAATGTATGTATTTTACTTAAAAGAAATTGCACAATAGAACTTTCTTCAATGTGTTTAAACAGGCCCAGTTAAATCCATAGCTGTGGATTCCTGCATAAATGGGAAATGACGGATGAAAGAGATGGGGTTGCTGCTGTTGGAGAACTCTTGGGCAGATTATCAACATTTCTTCTCCCTGAGACATTGAATATTTGGAGAAGTGACAGTTGTGTATTTGGGTAAGGATGAGAAAATTCGTTTAAGCCAAAATAGAGGAGGGAAAATGAAAGTGAGAAAACAAACAGTGAATTCGGTTGCACACTTCAGTTGTGCAATGATTGCAAATATGAAATACATTTTCCCTCTCTCTGTTGTTCAAGGACAAGCTTGCATATTCCCCCTGAATTCATTTGTCTTTCTTTTATTCCTCTTGTATGATCTGTGCATCAACCCCACAAAGTAACTTTTTTTCCACCTCCTCTCCAGGGAGCTAGGATAAATATTTAGTATTTCCCTGTTCCAAGCTGGTGTCCCGCTGTATCACATGCTTTTTTCGGCAAGTGGTCACAGGTGTGTAGCCACGCTCACGGCTTTGAAAATGTTTTTCCTCTACGAGGTTTGATCGATATATCCGGAAGAAGCTCGGAACGATGCCACGGTCCGGGATTGCACAGGATTTTGGAATTATCCGCTGATGTGTTGCAAAGGGTCTGGTGAAAAGCTCCTCTGCAACAGGCTTTGATCAAGCGTGCTGGGAGAGGACAGGAGCGGCACCGACCGTATATGTTTTGACTGGCCCAAGTGAAAAAGGTTGGCATGGAGTGTAAGAACTGGCACAACAAAGCAGAAAGTGTAAAACTGAATTTGTCTGAGAAACGTGTGACAGCCTTAAAAGGGTATTCCGGTTGGTCTGGGTCTAATTTTCTGTTCATTCCTGTCTTTATTACTAACATCGTGCTCACGTAGTTAATTGCTAAAAGCAAAGAAAAAAATCAGCAACATGATCAGGCAAGTTTAAAACAAACCCCTGGGTAAGCAAAAACACAGCCGAATGGTAAAGTTATTCCCCAAACTGTCCTTTGTAAGCAGCCATCACAGTCTGCAGACCAATTTTTGGGTTAAACCTGACCTACCCTATTAGCTGTAGTTGTGCACCAATAGTTTTCCTATGCAATTACGGATTAATACCAACAATATGGGTGCACTCAGTTTTGGTTTTACCTCCCAAAAAAGTGGTTTAAATAATGTGGCCAAATTGTCTGATCGTGTTTCTCGCCCTGTCAGACTTCATTGGAGTGATGTTGCCATGTTCCCAGATCTCAGTCATTACATTAGTGAGTACAATGTAATCTTAACCAGTAGAAACAATAACCAAAACTAAGGAATTCAGTTTTTTTCCGCTTTCCTTTAAAGAGTCAATTGACCCAAATCACAAAGAAACACATTTTCTCTCTTACCCTTTGTGCCATGCAGATCTCTGGTTTTATAATTATAATTCATGTATTGAGATGGACGCAGAATTTTCAGAGGCAGGTGTCTCATAACCCTGGGCACATCAAACTGAAACTATCTTCATAGCAAGACACCCGAGGTGAATAGGAAAATATGTCTTTTTGTAATCTGGGTGATGTGACCCTTTGTGTGTATATAACTAATGTATAATGAGGAATCATCAGTATCAAGCTTGAATACAATACCTGAGTTGAGTATTTCTGTAATAATTTATGGTATAAAGAACAACTTTATTGTGAGACCAACGTTTCGGCTTGTGGCTTTTATCATGGTCACCCAGACCCACAATGTATGACCTTACTCACAGACACAGACACTCATTGGATAAAATTCTCTTTCTCACTGTCTCACTCCCAGCATGCAATAGCGGATACATTTCGGAAAGTGAAACGCCATTATTGCGGTGATAAGCTGTGTATTTCTCTCTTAGGAGAACTTCATCATGGATCTAGACAATGCTTGACCAAAAACTTGCAAAAACTCAAACTATTTGACAGCAGCCAATTCGAGGCTGATAAATGATTATGTTTATTTTATCAAACGCTGCATTCTTCTGTCTGTCTTTACATCTCGTCTTTTCACGTGCCATGGCGCATTCATCTCATAATCCTATCTTTGACAAAAAACTATCCATCATGCTCTTTCAGGTTTTCTTTCCTCAATTCTGAACTATGGCAAATATGTGTCTGTGTGTTCCCTTTTAAGGAATGAGAAGGAATGCTCCCATCACTCTCTCCTCTTTTTTTTTTTTTCCACCGCCTTTCATTTACAAAAGAATCAGCGGTGACGAGGTGCGTGTCTAGACTTCTTTGCAGAGATAGTAGTCAAAATAAATCAGGGGGAGATGTGCTGGACCAGACCAAGTGGAAAGGTACGCCGCTGATTGACTATGAATTGCTCTGTTGTGAAAGGAACAGGCATTGAGGCGTCTCGAATATTTGGCGTTGTTGAGAGCATGGCCAGACCTCAGGGGATTCTGGGACGAGAATATAATTCCCCCAGCCACTATTCAAGTGTTTTCTTTTTCTCTGGCAAATAATGTTGTCATCCAAACTGGCCCTGTCATTCCCCCATGACTGGATTGGTTGAGCATTGGTCTGTGATGGATTTTTTTTTCTTTCTCATCAGGCCTGTGGCGCTTGATTGCATGAAAGAGAAAATAAAATGTAAAAATGCAGGGTGAGATAACAATAGTGTCAGGAAGAGGACATAAGGATGTAGAGGAAACTCATGTGTGCTATCTCTTCGTTTATTTAGCCCAGGAGGAGAGAAAGGGAAACTGTCCTGGGAGCGATGTGTATATTTGTTTTAACTGCCAGGTCAAATACAGGGCAAGGGTCAGATGTATTTTAGTAGCCTTGGGCTGTTCTCACCGGTGGGAGAAGGGGAGAGAGATTTCAACAGGGTGGAACAGCACCCTCAGTGATCTTTAATCGCTGGATCCTCTGCCAAAATGTTTGACCTGCAGCCATGAATCGGAGACTTCGTAGGTAGTCCAGAGAACACAGAGATGGTGAGAGGAGGGGGACAGTCAACAGGGGGACAGTCAACAGGGGGACAGTGTTCAACTGTGAAAATGAAAGGGAAAATTCACAACTTAACTTCTGCATCTAATGGTGAATGGACTTTCTATTGTACCATTTTAAAATAAAGATATTATGTTCACCCTTGTGCTGATAAACTCTACGTCGCTACCCTTCATATCTCATTTCCATTAAGTGTAATTCTCCACTGTGCTCCGAGCAAGATGCTATCAATGGCAACAAATTCCAGTCTCACCCCCTGCACTCTCTGATCCAATCTTAGCAATTCCTCTACATTTTCAGCATTCTTTGCCCACACTGGCATCCCTCATGAAACTTGTCTCGGCATTGACACAGACATTGAGGGGAAAAGGTAAAGAGAGGTTACCCAAAGTTGGGAACGACAAGTATAATCTTCAACAGAAGCAGGGCGTCTGGATGTTACAGCATAATGGCGTGTTAAAACACAGGTTATATGAGACCCTTGATGCACAGGCTCAGACTTATAAGCCACAAACCTCAAATAAAAAGTATAAAAATATGGACATTGTTTCAAAATGACCTAATGCCTAGCATGTAATTTTCTGCCTCTGAGCAGGCAGGTATTTGCTATAGAAAGGTTCACAGCTTATATTAGCAATAAGGGCCTATAAAATGTGGCCTGAGATGTATTATTCCTCCTGAGTGGATACACCTGGCTGGGCATTTGCATGCCAGTATGTGTGTGCGTGCATAGTACAGTTAATGTGTTTTTTTCTTAATTTCTTCATTTGGGTCTTGTTTGAGCTGCTGGTTGTAAGGCTAAGTTAGAAAGCAGTGTCAGTCTAGTCTCAGTTTTGACATTAAAACTAATCAGTTCTTATTGAGACCGGGCTTCTAGAGACACTTCATTAAAAGAGCATTAAAGCACTAGCTAGTCAAAACTCCACTGAAGTTCATAGGACACTGTAGTTTAAACTCAACCTTTTCAATGGAGCAATGTTTCAGTGCTGCGAAAGGATAAAATGTTAGATCTTCACATGTCACCTAAAGCCACACAGTTGCACGTAAGACTAAAAGAAAATCTGCAGTCTGTGTGATAGACAAAACAATTACAACATTGAGAGGTACACATATTAAATACAGAAATACTTAACAAAATAAAATGGCCTGGTACTGGTGGCCAGGAGGTTTAACCCTCATCCTACCAACATGTTTAACATACAAAGACTACCGACTGTGGTCCCTGGGGACCCCAAGAATAAACTACTCTAAGAAACAACCATCATAGCAAAATGTTAACTTATTTCTTCTCAAAGTGTTATTAGTTATTTAATGAATGTCACCTGAAATAAAAACAGATTATTATTGTTTTAGGTAAGTTACAATTAATTTGCATATTGTGTAAAATAAAAAAATATACTTTTCTTTTAATAAAAAATTGCAGCTTTTATCCCAAGTACAATCTTTCCACAAAGCCTTCAAAATGACTGACAGAGTACCCCTCCGGTAGTGTGTGATACTGTAAATTAGGACCCATGGTAAATATGAACTCACTAAATAGTTTCAATTAAAATTAAAACTGCATAGACAGAATTGGGTACTTTTGACTGGGGTCCTTCAGGAGCCCAATACATTGGGCTTTTTATTTATTTTATTGGTATTTTTAAAAAGCACTAATTAAAACAAACAGAAAACATCGCTTTGACGTCATTAGGAACAAATTGACTGACAAAGTCATGTAAAAAATTGGAATGATAGAATAAAGTACCTGTGAGATATGACAAAAAGTATACCTCTGGGGTCTGCGGGTACCCCAGTCGGTAGGATTAAGGTTAATCTGCTGACAAGCTGCAAATACCACAGTTTGAGGCTGAAGCCAATGTGGAAGTGCCTTAAATTGCAATACCACCAACTGCCACTAGATGCTCGCTCCAAAAAAATCCCTGACTCCACTTGAATCCCATTGAAAAGGTGTTGAATCATTATGGTCTCAATCTCAATTCAGGCCCTCTGATAAGTGTGCTGGTTGTCTTTTGGAAATTATCAACTACTGTTGCAATACTTTGGTAAGTTTAATGTTACTTGATTATGACACCTGCCCTGTTAGCACAACTTTGCTTAAGTAGCTAACATTAGCTCCTAGTGTTTCAGTCTGAGGTAGAGGGGCGTGTTTCCAGAGCGTGATAGGCAACAAACTGCACTCCTCATTTGGAAGGTCCTGGCTCCAAATGTAAAAGATGGCGCTGACCATAAGCAGCAACTCTGGGCTTCAAAGCGGCTGCAGTGCAAACCAATGGATGACGTCGTACCTCACTACGTCCATCTTTATATACAGTCTATGGTTGTTGACCATGACCATTTACCGTCAGTTCTCAGCTGTCTATTCTTTAATACCCGCACACAATGCCCAAAAATGGTTAACTAAATTGTTTAATGTGAAGTATGCTGAAATTCCCAATTTCCCCAATGCCAGAGAGATAATATTCCTGAAATAATATTGGTATTAATTTATATTAATCCAATCAAGCACTGTGAAACAGTCCTGGGCTGTGTAATGATTTTAGCTTAGTGGCCACAGTTGGAATTGCAGGTCAGATGACATGATAGGGCCCAAAATTACTTCTTTCAATGGTCAAAAGAGTATTAACTTGGGATGAAATAGTTAAACTAAACAACTCATAAGTGAACCAACTTTAAATCTTTAATCTTTAAAAGAAACCTCTTTTTCTATTTCTAAGAAGTTGATAAAAACATAAACCTGGATTAACAGAGGTTGCCAGAAGTTCAATTTACCTCAAGTAAACAGGCCTTTAAATGACCTTTTACTTCACAATGCCATCCAGCTCATCCAAACTCCTTCCTATCTCCTTCAGAAATGCATCTTCTTTTGACCATTTCTGAGTCTGAGGTGGTGAAATGTGTGTCAGTAAAATCTGACATGCTTGGAAATGTTTTCTCTCGCTTTCCCAAAAGCAGCAGTTTGATGAGCTTCCAGCTCCTTCTCATGTTCTGAGGCAATGATACACTGCAATTGCGAATGTTTTTATTCAGCATTGGCCTTTTGCAGTGACCTGACAAGCATGAAAATAAAGATAGGATTGGGAGTCTTACTTTGGACTCTGATTTTAAAATGCAATTCGAAGCTATTTTTTGTTCCGCTTTTGTAATGAAAGACATGTATGGAAAGAGTAAGGAGGACGTATGATGAGAATCCCATTTTCCCTTATTGGGACTTGGCTTCCACAGGATTAACAAAGCTGCTTTCAGTCTTTTGCGTTATGTTCAAGTTGGTTCCTGGCTGATGAGACGAACTCAACTGTCTACCTTGGAAGTCACACTGATGACTTATATGTTTGTCTGAAACGGGAACTCGCCCAGCACACAGAATAATACCTTAAAGGGGCCATATTATACCCCTTTTCCACAAGTTAACACAGTTCCCTGGGGTTCCCTGGGGTCTTAATAAAATGTATTTGACATGGTCAAAATAGCACAAGGATCAAGCACCAAAGCAGCCTTCTCATCCTGTCTAAACAGCCCTGTTCAGAACAGCCAGTTTGAGTGCCTGTCCCGCCTGCCTCGTGGGATCAAAAATAAACTTAGATTTTGCTCTAATTTAATTGCAATAAACAGATCAAAAGGATGCCAAAATAACTACATCATGATGCAGATTTGCAAAAAGCCTGAATTCATCCTTTGTCAGGTGTGTCAGCAAGACAACATGCAAACAACTTTTAAAATGCTTGTTTTCTGAATGGAGTTCATATCGATCAGAGCTATGCTAACATTGTAGCAGCTCCATCCACATTTAAAATAACGTCATCTGAAGGCATAAATATGGCAGCGACGTTATTGTTTATATGCAGAAATATCTACATACTGTGTAACTTTAAAATTATATAAACTCTCCGGCATTTAAGATGATTATTATTGATGACAGCAGCTGAGGTGGTGTTTGACTCCAGTGTTAACTTAGCTCTGGCTAGGTTGAAAAGCGAGTTTGAAGATAAATCCTCTTAATCCCAAAATGTTTAAAAAGTCCTCCCACCGGTAAACTGCTCATAATTGGGTGTGTATTCCTCCAGAAGACGAGACAGCAGCAGCAGCAAAGCAGGATTCTCCGGCTCTGCTCCCCGGCTCTCTCCTCCAGAGCTGGCCGGCACTCAGCAGCCATTGTCAGCAAACAGGGCCTCTGTCACCTGGACCAGCCCCGCAATACGCACAAATCTTTTGCCCTTAGCTTAGCTTAGCTTAGTTTAGCCGGGTCCACTTGCGAGAAAAACATGGCGGACCTAAAGAAATTTAGTGGGTGGAGACTCAGATAGAGGCAAAATAGGGGACGGTACAATTTCAATGAAGCCCCATGTAACATAAGAAGCGGCATCAAATCTGAATGGCTTGTTGAATCACAAGAATACAGAGCAAGCCAGCCCACCCCAAACTGACTGGGTTGTCTTATTTCACAGTTTGTGTGTTAGTAGGCACATCAGAGACCCAGATATATACTGTACACACAAGCACTGAAAAAAGTGAGTTTTTCACAATACCAATGCATCTTAAGGCTTTTTCCTCACCACTCAGAGCCTGACAGTGGTACATGCCTCTCAGTTTGTCGTGTATAGTCATTTTATCCCTGAACAGATAATGGAGAGATGGAAGCAGAAGAGAGTCCACACCACAACAAAGAACCAAACCCAAAACTGTGGGTTTCTAGCTCAAATTATGGGGTTGAGTGTCCTCTTGGTGGCTTTTGATCAGGGGCATTAGATTATACTGTCAGCTCCTCTCTTTGCAAATTCCAGTTGTGTGACTCTGCCTGTGGTGTCTCCTTTAATATTGCCGCACATACACGCACACACACACACACACACACACACACACACACATACACACACACGCACACACACACACACACTCACTTTCAAACACAGCACAGTAAAGGAACATCAGCAAATATTTGGCTTTGTATTTCCATCAGGTATGTTTTTCCTTTATTCGTTTTACCTCTAATCAGAACTGATGCATACATCACACGACTACTTTAGCATGAAATCACGCTCCACTCCTGCAGCCTGAAGCTTGGTGGCCACATCCAAATACACTCCAACCTACAAGCAAGCCTTTCACACATCTTCATCATGAAAACTTGACATTTCCTTTGTGATTTCACCTTTGCGAGAACCCATGAAACACCTGGAACATTCGTCAAAAAGTATGCACAGGCTGCAGCAGGCTGTTTGTCCTGCTGAGATACTGCACAGCTCCTTGTGTGTTCCACCCACCTTGTCTTTCCTCATGTAACAGTACACCAATCCTGCTAATGAGCTGGCTGAAGACAGTATGATGGGATGGAAGCTGCTGGAGAAAAGTCAGTTCTGATATAACATTATGGAGGAGTAGTCTGTTAAGACATTTCCTATATATGTAATGTATCTATGTGCACTTCAGGCTGCATGTCAGTGTTTGATTCATTCATTTTTTATGGCTTTGCAGTTCTGTGCTTTGTGTTTTGTAATGTTTTTGCATGTGGCTGAGTACTAATTTATGCACGTCTCAGTGATCGTGTGTGGTCTACCCAAAGCACTACATGTGGCCGTGGTTAAAAGTGGATTATTTCAATTGTTCAAAAAAATCAGAAAATATCTCCACCCCCCCCCCCCCCCACCCCCCCTACCCTCGCGCTCCTTGTCACCTCCACAGAAAACAAATGGAGTCTAATGGCATTCTTTGCATTCTTGGTGCGTGGAGCCGCTGTTTCCGTATTTCACAGATCTGAATGGTGTGGCCCAGGCAGTCTGGAATTCCTGGCTGAGAGATCAGAGGCCTTGATTTATCAGGATGTACTCTCTGTAAGGTGTGTGCATGCTCAGGGAGACTCAGATAACATCGCACACACACCTGTACACACACACACACACAATTAAGTGAAGCTCTTTCATGTAGGTGTGAAATGGAGCAAAACCGAGATTCATTCACTAAATGTCAGAAACATGGTTGTCCTGGCATCAGTGTGGTCCATGTCTGGTTAGAATTTAAGGATTACATGTGTACACTTCAAGTACGAATCTACAGTGCGCAAAGAAGCGGGGGGGGGGGGGGGCGGACTTTCAACATTTTCATGGCTGCAGGGAATTAATGGAGGATAGAAGAATCAGTTGTCATACATTATTAATAGTTTTGTTGGTAACATTTGCAGTAAACACATAGGACAGCTGAGGCTGATGGGAATGTCATTAATTTTGCAGGCATGTGGTCTTAAACCAAATTATTGCACAAAGTAAAATTTTGACCTGATGATGGCACTTGGAGAGAAATTAAGACATCACCAAAGTTATTACAATTTATTGTGAGGGCTGTATGAATGTATGTACCAGACTCTCCAGAGAGTGTGTTTGGGAAAGAGTCCCATAAGTTGATGCAATATGGATGTTATGATATCAAATGAATAATAATAATATAAACAGAACAACCAGACTATCCATCAAACATCTGTTTTTTCCATTTTTGATGTATTATAAGTGCATCGATGCAGTGAGGTTTCATATTACACAGAATATGCACAATTGGCATTAGTTCAGAAAAATACTGAGATGGGTCACAAAACACATTACATATGCTGTCAGTGTTTCAAACCGAAGTTACAGAAACAAATATTGTCTTATATTGGTATTTTATACATACAATATGGTATTTTAGAATGCTATCTTGGTTGTGCAGCACCACGTTATTTCCACATGCGTGTGTGTGCTCACAGTCCACATATGCTGAAGGAAAAAAGATTATGGGGAAATAAAAGATCGATCAGGTGTATGTCTGATTAGTAATTGATTAATCTATTACTTATGTATCCTTCCATTCCCGCAATGAAGCAATAAATTATATGAAGTTTTACAAACTTGCAGTGCTTCTCTTTATGTGACACTGCAACCTTTGTAAATTTGCAGGCCAAAGCACCGGTCCACCAAAAAATACAGTGCATGATCCAATCAGTGTGGATAGCCCATATGATTTACATCAGAGTAAGTTATCAAAGTTAGAACTAAATGCTAATAAAAAACTATCATGGCTCAAGGCCTTTGATTGGCCATATTACTCTCTAGTACAGATCGATTGATAAACATACTGTATATGCAGGGTAATGACATGTGATTTTAGCTGATTTTTTCTTCAGATTAGTTCTGCCAGATGCAGTTAATTTGAGTAAAGTGCTTCCAGAAGTCTTATTGCTTTGATAGGCATGTTTTAAGGCCTGATCTGGAATTAGGAAATAGTGCCACATTTTGTGCCAAGGTTGCCAAATGAATGATGTTGATCACATTTCTTCAAACTGACTGTAACACATGTTACATTGTTTATATCCAGTGTATTTTTTTAATGTAGAGTTTCAGGAAATTTAGATAAAATTAGTAGATTGCGAATTGAGAATTAAAGTAGGAGCTCTTTGTTTCTAAAAAGCAATATTACTGTGCAGCACCCCCAATTTAGCAAATGGTCCGAGAATAGCACCCGGCCCCTCTGGTGTCAAAACCATTTAATTGAAAAAATGCTTTCGCTATTGCCTTGGAAATTTGCTGGAGAGGCCATGTCAGTTTTCAGAAAGCTCTATTTGCAGTGGGAATGTCAAATCATTAGTTTAGACCAGGCCAACTTGGACATTTGTCCCTGAAGGGTGTGACGACCCCACCTCTTTTGGCTGTTCGGCTGGCTGCTTGTCTTATGTGTTTTGTGCTGCAGATGCCCAGCAGGTGTGGTCAGGTCATTGTTTATTGGACTCGGTGTTCAGACAAGAGTGGACCCCACTTGTTCCATGATGAGAGAGAAAGGGGAAACTCTGCTCCCTACTCTCCATGCTCCCCATCTTTGCCTTTGCTTTTCCTTTTACCATACAACACTCCACTCACTATTTTATCACTCATGCATACACGCCAACGCTACTGACGTACTGACTGCCACACCTCATAGCATTTTGACATTTTTAGTTGTTTCAAATAAATTAATGGTTTTTTGCTTTAACTTTTTTTGTGTCACGTTCTGTTATTTGTCAAGGTTTTTGCGCCGGTCATGACAAATTGGGGGCCTGTCTAAGTCTGGTTCCTAGGTGTTTTGTTTGTGTGCATTTTATCAGTTGTTTTCTTTGTGTTGAAATGTGTCCAGGTGCTGTTGATTGTATGGGTTTCCCAGGCAGTCTGAGCGGAGGGACCAGTCTGTGATGGGGTTGATATGTATGCCACCTGGAGGCTGTGTCCTTAGGGGATTCCCTGATTTATTTGCATATTCTGGTTTGGGCCTCGTTCTGTGTAACTGAGGTTGGAGAAAACACCTGGGTGAGCTGAGTGTCTTTGTTGGTGTTCAGAAGAGCATGGTTGGAGTTGTGGATTGGAAGGCCTGTTGACCAAAGGAAGGTAAGTGTTGACATGGTGGTGTGTAATTGTTTTGGAACTAAAGCTATTTTCCCCTGTTTGGCATAGCGTTGCTCCTTTGAGTTTCTCTGGTTTGTTATTTTTTGTAGTTGTTGGGGTGAACGCAGTTAGAGCTTTGTCTCGGGAGCATGTCCGTGGCTGTGGGGGGGTTGCCAGATACTGGTCGCTTCTCCATGCCAGCGGTCTTTAGTGCATAAATACCCGCCGCAACTAACCACATGAAGACTAGGGGTGAGTTAGTTTAGTATTTGGTTAGGCAGATAGAGGGGATGCTCCTATTTGCCTTTTTTACAGGCAGCCTGTTGACTACTGCTTTCCATTGGTCTGGGTTTATAAAATGGCTCATGCTGAGGACTTTTTTTGGGACTCCATCAGACTTGTTTTTAGAAGGCTGCACAAAGGAGCAGGTTGACATCAGTGACAAAAGGCTCAAGGACACAGTTAAGTTTACTATTGTAAAAGGCTAACTTGTATGAGATGAAGGTGTTGCCAGGTGAAGCGGGAGGTATTATTGAGGATGCTGCTGGTTTGTCTTCGCTGATAGTTCAGAGTACTGGTTTGTCCTTTGAACAGTAGAAGGAGTTACTGTTGTTACAAATTGAACATTTGTAATACTGTTGTAACAACAACATGGAACAAAAGTTAAAGCATCAGGTTGAAGTTGAGAAAAATAAGAAAAGGAAATGTGAAGTTGATAAAGAATTGGCTTTGGAAAAAATGAAAGGTGACACAGAGCAGGCTAGGATTGGAGTGTGAAAAATTAAGTTTGATCAGAAAAGGTAGGTTGAGCCTGGAAGCTGGTCACGGGCTGGGTAGAAGTAGTTTTTAGGTGACCGCTCCCCTTCACATTTTGATCTGGTGGGTAATTTGCAGCTTGTTCCTAGGTTCAATGAGAGGTACCCTGAAACATTTTTTTTTTTCTGTTTGAAAGGGTGGCTAATGCTAGGTGCTGGCCTGATGTCGATCGCACAATGATGTTGCAGTGTGTACTGACCAGGAAGGTGCAGGAGGCATATTCAACTTTGTCTGTGACAGATAGCTTGAGTTATGCCGCTGTTCTTAAGGTCTATGAGATGGTTCCCGAGGCTTATCGCCAGCGATTTAGGAATGGTAGGAAGGAGGACAAACAGTCCTATCTGGAGTTTTCAAGCGTTGGTGTACAGCTTCTGATGTGGAAACTTTTGATGATTTATGTGATCGCACATTTTGTACAGAGTTGGGCAGGGATTAGGAGGAAGGATTGCCGTAGTTAATGTTGGCAGCCAGGAAGGTAACCCAGGAGAGCACCGAGTATAGCCCCAATGACTTGGTGTTTGCACATTCTGTACATGGTCCCCTGGCAGTGTTGATAGACAATTTTAAGAGCAGTGAACCTCCAAAAAACCTGATTGACTATGTAAATGGGTTCAGGCATAGGTTATATGTTGCAGGGGAATTGGCAAGGGAAAATTTGGCTACAGCACAAGAGAAAATGAAACGTGTTTATGACCAATGGGCTGAGCGGCGCCAATTCAGTCCTGGCCATCAAATGCTGGCTCTTTTACCAATTGTTGGGTCACCCCTTCAGGCGAGGTTCACAGGTCCTCACACAGTGGTAAAACAGACCTCAGAGGAGAACTACTTGATTTGTACTCCAGAGCGGAGTAAGAAATCACAGCTTTGTCATGTCAATCTGTTGAAGCCATATTACTCTCTTGCAGTTAAGCCAAGTGTAGGAAAGGTACATAGTTCCGAGTGTGTCCAGCCTGCAGCTCTTGCAAACACTGTGGTGGGTTCCCCCTCTCAGTCAGTGGCATTGACAAAGATGGAAGAGTGTCAAAGTTTTGATCATGCGTGTGGTCAGCTAAAAAACACTGAAACTCTTAACAACTTGGATAATTTGTTAAGCCATTTGCAAGAGTCAAAGTGTGTTGAGTTGGCTGAGCTAATTGGCAGTTTTTTCAAGTTTGTTTGGTGACACAGCTTCACAAACCCACCTTGTAGAGCATGATATAGAGGTGTGGGATGCAAAACCGATCAGTGTTTTCACCATGTGTAATTAGATGTATAAGTATTTAGACGCAGAGGTCAAGTATATGCTTGAAAACGGTATTGCTGAACCATCATCTTCTAGCTGGGCCTCTCCATGTCTGCTTGTCCCTAACACCCCCAGATTTTGCTGAAGGTCAGCAGTGTCACTAAGCCAGATGCATTTCCACCTCCACAGATGGATGATTGCATCGATCAGGTTGGATCTGCGAAGTTCATGAGTTAATTTGATCTGCTTAAGGGATATTGGCAGGTACCGTTGTCCCAAAGTGCGCAAGAGGTTTCTGCATTTATAACTCCATTTGGCCTGTTTTGGGCAACACAACAGCAACATTCCAACATTTGATGAATATGGTGGTTGGGGATTTGGAAGGTTGTGCTGTCTATTTGGATGATGTGGTTGTCTACAGTGACAGTTGGGACAGTCATGTTTTGCACATTCACCTATTGTTTGAACATCTTGCTGCTGCACGACTGACAGTTAATCTGGCAAAATGTGATTTTGCTTGCACAACAGTAACATACCTTGGACACGTTGTGGGCCAGGGCCAAATGCAGCCAGTGTAAGCAAAGGTGCTGGCTGTAGAGCAGTTACCTTTGCCAATGACAAAAAGGGAGCTAATACGATTCTTGGGGATGGTAGGATACTACCGCAGTTTCTGTAGGAATGTTTCCTCTGTTGTTGCACCTCTTACTGATAATGAAATATGTATGGTCTCCTGTTTGTCAGCAGGCTTTCCAGAACGTCACGGCCCTTTTGTGTAGTGCTCCGGTGCTGGCCAGCCCCGGTGTGGAGAAACCGTTCAAGCTGCAGATGGATGCCAGTCACATGGGGGCAGGTGCAGTATTGATACAGTCTGACAATCGGGGTGGATAGGCCTGTAAGTTTCCTTTCTAAGAAATGTAAAAAACACCAGCTTAACTACCCGGTGATTGAAAAGGAGACTTTGGCATTAGTCTGGGCTTTGTGTCATTTTGATGTGTATGTGGGTTCCGAGTGCCGGTTGTTGTCTTTACTGACCACAACCCACTAACATTTTTGAACTCCTCTGAAATCAAAGATTAATTAGGTGGTCTCTGATGTTACAGTCTCATTGTTTGGACATACGCCACAAAGGGTCAAATACTGTTAGCGGATACACTGTCACGTGCCCCTGTGATGTAATGTAGCTTGTGTTGTGTTAATCTCTCCTCTTCCTTATGCAGTGCACAAACAGGATCCTGGTGCTGAGGTTAAGGGAGAGTGTTGCCTGCAGGTTGTATATTTTTTTTTTGAGAATTTGTTTAAATTACTTTGTCATGGTTCCTGTTGGCACCCGGTCTTTATGGCGTTGAGGGGGGGGGGCACCTGAGTGTTTCCAGTACTATAAGAGTGGACCCCACTTGTTTCATGATGAGAGAAAAAGGGGAAACTCTGCTCCCTACTCCCCACAGTCCCCATCTTTGCCTTTGCTTTTCCTTTTACCATACAATACTCCACTCACGATTTTATCACTCACCTATACACGCCAACGCTACTGACGTACTGACTGCCACACCTCATAGCATTTTGACATTTTTAGTTTCAAATAAATAGTTTTTTTTTTTTTTTTTGCTTTAACATTTTTGTGTCACCTCCTGTTATTTGTCATGGTTTTTGAACCAGTCATGAATACAATCAGCACAGTTATGATGCTGGGGGCAAAATTAATCACCAACTTTTCCACACAGAAAGCCTTTTCATTCATACAAGTCATGAGGTAAATGTTGAAAAGATTCTGGCTGGATATTTTAGGAAAGAACAAGCTCTTAACCTTTGAGGATTGACGTAGAAGAAAATGATGAGGGTAGCAACTAAACACTTTGCAGAGCTGTTATTTTGAAAAACAGTAACATTAGGGAGAAGTGGCTGGAGTCATAAGTGGTGTTCTGCAAAATTTGCTTGTGTTTGCTCTTAATGTCAGTGACAGTTTTGCCTGGACACATGCCCTATTCGACAGTTTCGTCATGGTAAGTGTTTTTCTGCCTCCAGAGTGGAAGTAGGAGTGCTGAGTCATGGCTTCAAGGTGGCTACAGCTCACCTGTGGTTCCCTGGTACCAAACCCAGCACTTTTACTCAATCACAACCAGCTGTCCACGTGTCTGAAAACACACACTAAGCCACAAAAGTTTGTTAAAATAAAGAGTGAACCTGCTTTAAAAGCCCCAGATGTATTGTTGTTTTTTCTGAGGACTGCAGCCACTCCTAAAACACCTGCAGTTTTCAGGAGGGAGTGCTCCTCTGAGGCCTTTTAGTGTGCACTTAGTGCTTTTTACACATTTTAGTGACCATAATGGTGAAATTAAACATTTGCTTCTAATCTTATTATTCATGTGTTAAATAATACATCTCAAGAAAAAGAAGAACAGGTTTTTCACAAGGTTTTTCTTGTGAAACCGAAACAGTGATTGGCCAGGCCTGTGGCAAAGTGAAAGTAAACAGGATTTTAACTTCTGTTCTTCTCTTTTTTTCATTTAATTACACAAACAACTTCTGTTGCTTTTCCTCTTTACAGCCGAGTTCAACGCTAAGAAAGCCTTTGAGGAGAGACAGTGAAAATATGCGCCATTATCCCTTGGGCGTCCCCGCTCTCCATGACTTTTCGGCTTTTCACTCCACCTTCGAGTGTGGCTGTTGGGAACAGCCATAAACTCTTTTGCCTTCCAATGTGGTCAGACAACCCATTGTGCAAGCTAGTTGTATTCTAGCATAACCCGGCCCTTAGTCTCAGTCTCAAACTTAGCTTACGTTTATAGCAACCTTCGGGGCCTATGACAGTATGAAAAATGTGTCTCGCCTGGATTTAAAAATACAAAGATGTTACTCCATGGTCAGCTTACATGCTGACCGTAAAACTCAAAAGCTAGTGGCTTATCTTGTTCAGGGTTAAAAAGCCTACTCACATTGGGTAAGAGGCATGGATAGTCTAGAACACTATCTTGCGCAAAATGTATAGTAAC
Organism: Scomberomorus guttatus; assembly: GCA_038419695.1. Classification (NCBI taxonomy): domain Eukaryota; kingdom Metazoa; phylum Chordata; class Actinopteri; order Scombriformes; family Scombridae; genus Scomberomorus; species Scomberomorus guttatus. Next base: position 18,200,621 of record CM076461.1, read on the forward strand.
TTGAAAATAAGCAAACTATCAATGTCCCTTAATTCTTACCATCAAGACACTTATATGATATACTGAATCAATATTAATTGCCCATTAAATTACAATATGTTATGTCTATTTAAAACAATAAGCATGCTCATTTCAGTCTTTAATACAACGCAGTGGGCTTAGGTAAGTGGCCCGCATCAAGGATGTAAGCATAGACTGAATATTTGCCAAAATAGTGCACTTTCAACATCTGAACCTCGTGCTAATTTTAGTATAGAACTAATAATCAGTCATAATGAATACAAAGACAGACACTGGCCATGTTTCACATTCATACCAAAATGCTCTTGCAATTTACTTAACTGTGTTTAATAGAGGACCCCTAAAGCATCACACACATACTAAAACAACAGTAACATGTAAACTACTGACTTTAGAGTTATGTTCCATTTTAAGACTTTTAATAACCACCTCTTTAGTTGAGGTCATACAATAATCAACAGATTTCTCAATAAAGACGTTGACAAGCCACACACATGCTTAAGCACATGCTGTCAGGCAGTCAGTCATTTAGACAAACACACATGCACATAGCATTCCACAAGTTAAACTCACTAGCTAACTCAATAATGACCTTTAAAATGTATTCTCATTATCCTTAAAGCAAACGGGCATCCCTGCAAAGAAGGTTAAATGAGATTTTGTAAAGTCAGATATACATGTATTTTACAACCTGCTATTAGATCCACATGCCAGGGATAATTTAGGAGAGAACATGCTTCTACATGTGTATCCCTATGACTTTTTGATTGTTACAATTACAAGTGCATGGCTCTTGTTAAGGCTCCTGACCGTTTATGGTTTCCGGCTGAGTACACAGGTTCAAATATTTTTTCTCCTCATTTAAGGGGGAACATTAAAGACCGCCTCTGAGGCCTTGCCACAGATGGTCCGATGATCTGTATGCCGAGGACCCCACACTGGAATACTTGTACCCTTAGCCTTTTTACTCCCCTTCCCTCTTTTGCTCCCTCTCTGTATTTTGTCATTTCTCCTGCCAACCAGCAAAGCTTAGCTCCCTGAAAGCTGTAAAACGAGTGTTTTAACAAAAAACACTGGCATGCCTTTGCAGTCCTTCAAAGGGGACTTTTCTGGCATTGGAGACAGTACAGAGACTCCATGCATGTCTTATTGGATGTTCTCAGACACATTCTCAATCAACAAACACAGAGGGGTGGGATATTCGCATGGCAATTCCAAGCATCACCACAAACTTCAGACACATGCAGCACAGAGACAAAAGACAAGGGTGACGTGAAATAGGACAAGCCATTGTAGGGAAAAGTAAATATTTGATCTCCATAACTTTATACCTGAGATGGCCTTGAGAGTGAGCGTTCCCAGGGCTCTGATGAGTGCTGCACTCTGGCGCTGCGGTTCCCAGGAGGTTGCGCGCTCCAATCTTTCTAATGAGAGAACCTTCCAGGCTAGACATTGTGGGCTCTGGCTCCAGCCTACAGCCCATGCTGTTCTCACCACAAAGAAACAAGCCAAGTTATTCACTGATTCCTCTCTGACATCCCTGGCCAAATAGTCTCCAATCCCATCCTCCTACTGCCACCACTCTCTACTTTCTCTCTACCACTTTCCCTCAACTTTCTCTTTCTGTTCTGTTTCTTTCAATTTCTCTCTATTTTCTCTTCTTTTGATGTGGTTGTACTTGTTATTGTGAGTCTGAAGGAGAGCATACATTAGGTTTATAATGAATACTCTTTTATTAATAAAGGTATGTGACACACAAATGAACAAGACTAAGAGTTAATAGCCACTCTAGAGGCTCTGTGAGTTTGTACTTAGGCACAGCTGTGCTTTTAGTGAAATGTTAATGTTGGCATGCTAACATGTTGACAGGTATTTGGTCATAAACCAAACTAATTGAGAAATTGAAAGTTTGATCTGATGGTTGTGCTAGATTAAAAGTTAAAGGATCACCTACGTTATTCCAATTCATCCCGAGGGGGACATGAATATCACCAAATTTCATGGCAATCCATCAAATAGTTGTTGAGACCTTTCACACAAAACCTCATGGTGGGGCTAGAGGAAGATCAGGGAATCACAAAAGTCTGTTAGATTTATCCTCCGGGGACCATGAATGTCTGTACAAAATTTCCATGGCAATCCCTCAAATAGTTGTTGAGATATTTCAGTCTGGACCAAACTGTTGGACCTACAGACAGACAGACAGACAGACAGACAGAAAATGTAAGGGCACAGATTCTACATGGGCAGCAAACTGGGGCAAACTGACTCGTACATTCAAACTCATACAGGAGTGCTGCTGTGCTTGGCATGTTCAGCGAATGTCAGTGTTTACACAGCATGTGATAGCTCAGGCAGGAGGGAGGAAATAGCACCAGCAAAAAGGGTGGCCAGTTCTGAAGGAGGAAGTCCATCTGTGCAAACAGCACCTAGGTAAGGGAGTTATTAATTACCTCAGGTCACTAGCCAAACTTTTGGCCTGGCACAGGACGGGAAACAGCTTATGGAGTTAATTTACCCGTAATAAGAAAGTAAGTTGAAAGCATATTTGGAGCACTTTGTCTTCTTCCACAACTACACACACCCAAATGTGTGCCCTCCTTTCTTCACTTTCGAATACTCTTAAATTTGGGAGAGAAGGTTCAATGGCTCTTTTTTTTTACCCTTCCTTTTTGCTTTCAAGAATGTCTGCAATGCTTCCCAGGAATCCTGCCTTGTTGACTTTGGTTTGGGATAAAAGGTACAGCCTCCTCTGTTCTCCATGCTGATCCGAAAGGTGATTAGGCTGGCCTCAACGTGAGCCCATGCATAGCCCAGCACATTGGCCCAGACAGATTACCCTACGTTCCTGTGTGTTCCTACTATTCAGGGGACCCAGGTGAAGAGATAGATGAGAGGAGAGAAATTAAGGGAAGAATGTTGGTAGGAGAATGTTGGAAATTACAAATCCCTTTGCTAATTCTAATCATATTGCTCAATTCCAATTCAGGAGAGGAGGATTCATCGTCACTAATTAAGTAGTTTAGTCTTTTTTAAACTGAAGGATTGCATTACCACTCAAATGCCCATTAGTAAACACACCACTAAGCAATCCCATCACTATTCCAAAACACTGTTATGAGGTTACTTCTGATTCTTCATTTCAGTCTTTCAGATTCTAAACAAAGTCAGGCTGTTGTAGGTTCAAACTTTTTTCCCAGGTCAGTACAAAGCTAGGCCTATATAAGCATTGTTTATAAGGTTAAAACCTCAGCAACCTTGTATCTGCAACAGTTATCCCATCATGATTATGTGGATTTCATAGTCTTTCAAACGGGCAGTAACATGGCTGAGCTGACAATGGTGATTTAAATCACCAGTGAGGGAAGCTTGGATGCCAAAAGCTACTGATGATTCAGTTTATTCAGTCCAGCTTGAGGATTAGGTTTTAAAGAATAAGGCTGTGGATATTTTATATTTTCTTATTTTCAACAAATACCACGAAAAGAACAAAACCAACAATGAATTGATCCTACTGTTGCTTGTGTAGAAACACAAAGCCCGATATTACTTATTCCTCTGTGCCATATGAGCTCCATTGTCCAAAAATAATTAAAACACATCAGTGAGCCACACCGTTGCACAGACTGACATATTCCTTCATGATAATTAACACAGCCACTGCAGTTTATTTTGAGTCATACAGTGTCCTGTTGCTGGAAATAACTCACTAATGCAAAAATAGTCCCCAACAAATGCACTGTTTAACCCTGTTTAAAACTACAGTGCCCAGCTGTTTTAGGAAATGATTTAGCCTTTTTGAAAAATAAAACTTGTTACTTCCTCAGGATAAACCAACAAGCTTCGTGCTGTGTACCACAAACAGGATGGGGAAGTATGAAAGTACTGTGAGCCGCACTAACTCATTGTTGGTTTTGGTCTTTTAATGGGATTTGTTGACACTAACAAAATATAGAATAACACCAGTCTCATCCTATAAAGATTTGTTTGTTTACGTACTGAACATTTCTGAGTTTGGATGCTCAACATCACCCAATGTCTGACGGGAACGGAACAAACTTAATCACAAACTGTTGATGTTGAAGCTTTAAAAATGAACATAGATGCCAGGGTGAGCCAACATAACTGTTGCCCAGTACAACTGTTGACTTTGCACATGCTTTTTGTTCCCTTGCTGCTTCAATATTCCTTTCCTCCCTACACTGTAATTACCCTCTCCCTCTCCCCAAAACTACCATCAGGAAGCAGTAAGTAAGACTGCTGTTTTGAAATAAGGACTATTTCCACGTGCACCATACTCTGATGCATGGGTGAGAGAAAATCATGATTGGCTTGCATGAGCCAACAATAATATTGTGTTTAATCTAGATATCATTACATGCAAAATGAGCAGGAGAAATTCAAGGGCACCATTGTTTCCCTCAGCCAGTTTTTCAGAGGTCCAATGATGGAGTGTTTCCTTTAGAAACCCAAACCAGCAGAGATGTAGAGGTGCCACTTTCAGTTTATGAGCAAAATACAAAGAAAGACCAAGCACCAGAGGGACAGGAGGAGAGAGGGTGAGACAGAAAAGGTGAACATTTTGAAATTAGAACAATCCTACATGCATGTTCATTAAAACATGCGTCCAGTCTTTTAGTGCACCTGAAATCACCTCCACATGAAAAGTAGATCATTTTTAATTTTAGGTTTTCTGTGCAAAACCTGCAGAGGTCAGTGAGCTAATGTAAAACGGACTAGCACCGAAGAAAAATGGCATTTGACTACATTTGCACTACCACCAGCTTTGCAGTGGTACAAAATAGAGGCCTTTGCTTACCAAAACGGTACAGAATAGTAGACCTATATGTTTCAGTAGAAAAATATTCAAATTTTACACACATTGGCAACAGAGCACATTTACCAGATAACAATCAAGAATATCATGTGGACAGTTTAAGCATCAATGTTAATTATAGACCCTAAAGTTGACAAAATCTACCAGTGAAAGTTGACATTTCAGACAGCACGATCAGCAGCTATCAGCTAAAATGAGCCTGGACGCTTTTTAAAAAGTGGTTCATGTTATGGTTAAGATTATTCTCTGTTTTAGGATTTCAGCTACCAAGGGTCAGGAAAGGGAACGTGAAGTGGAAAACCCACTGCTTCTACTTGGCGCTGGTTTGTCCTCATGGATGAGGCACTGGGACAGAGGCAATCCTCTGCTGCCCCGTTTCTCATTGCTTTTATCCAAGAGGACAAATCGGGGCCAAGTGCAGCGGTGGAGAAACAGGAGGAGGAAACAGAGGCAGGACATCTGTATGGCCTCCAAAGTGAGCAGGAAGACCAAGGAAGACTTATTGGAGCTTATTAGGGAGAATACACAGTTCCAAGGGTAAGATAGAGGCACAGTAGAGGAGAGCAGGGCATGGACCTACTTCCTCTTTATTGGGGGTGATTGATTTGTAATATAGCTGTAAAATTTAGTATCTACAGCCATAGTTGATAACTCTGCATATGTGTCTGTATGTCCCCTTGTTAGGGAAACTTAACTGAGTTGCAACTCATCAAAAGACAAATTCTTGCACAACTATCTCACACTTTTTTTCTTTACTGTCACTTGTTGTAGAATTAGAAAATGTCTGACTTTGGTGACTCCCAGTGGTCATATCAAAAAAGGCACCTTGGCAAAATGCTAACAGCACATTCTGTGCATATTTTCACTAGGACTGTCTCAGTTTTGTATTTGAAAGATGCGATAATTGATCTAAAAATGGTTTAACAGTAGCCACAATTGGATACCATACTTTGCTGGAGAAGTATCACAACACAAACCAAACATTATGCTGCTTTGGTAAAAAGACAGCATAGATAATCATCAGATAGCCTCCCAAAGGAAACTCATAAAACAACTTTGTGTCAAATCCCTGCATGACAACAGTGTAATAATAGCTTGATTTGCCAATTGATGTTATAAGTTAAAGTGGAAAGCATAAACTAGGTCACTAGTGCTAGCTTGGCCCTGCTGCATGTTTTAGCGGTCCATTGAGTCTCTAATCTTGACTGAGGGCTCATTGCTTCCGGTTAAACATTTACCCTTAAAGCAGTATTAATTGATTTCTGGCCACTTGGTGGCAGCAGAGCAAGACATAAACACAACAGTGACACATTATAACCTTATAAAGCCTTTATGGCAAACTTGTTAGCAAACTGAATGTATAAATAAGCTATTTACACATCCAGCAGACAGGGAGCAACATTATCAATAATCATGAGTTGTGTTTCTGGCCATCCCACAAATGCAAATCCTATATTATCTATTTAGCTGTAGGTTGGTTTTCACCAACTTCTTAGTGGAAATATTTGGCAATATCTGAAACATCATAAGCAGCTGAATGTTTTGATGTGTTCACCGGCTAGTCACTGACTTTGTCTGCCGTTGGCTGGTACAGAAGGTTTATCGGATCTTTTTCACTGCAAGCAGCTGAAAACTACTCTGTGAGTAAGAGTGAATCAAACAAAACAGTAAAGTTGCAGCCCGCAAATCCAAAACGATGAGCTGAAAGATGCAAAAATGCAAAAAGAACTGCGCAGTTAGGTGATAATTCTCTGTGAGTTCATCACAATGAGCTGCCCCTCTCAAATTTCACTTATTCTGCTTTAAAGTTTACCAATCTGTGCGCACATATGATGCCTTTTACCTGGTTTACTACTCTGTGTACTTGGTTTGGCAATAATCTCTGTCAATCATATTTAATTGAGATTTAACTGAGGCTGTTATTTCAAAACCAAAAGATCCTTAAAACATTCAAACAAACATTCAGACCAAAATGATATTTCCGACACCTAACTAGTGTTAGAAATATCACATATGCACTTGTTTTAAGGGATGATGTGTTTTTATTTTATGAAGGACTTGTGGATTTTTCTTTTCAGTGTTTTCAAAGTACAGAGACAGATTTCAGACAGATGTAATGCATTACAGACTGTCAGCCAACTTTGATTAATCAAACTTTAACCATAGCCTGTTGAACATGGCATTACATCCCTGTTGCTCAGAGAAACTTGGGGAATGTGTTATAGCAACTGCAAAACAAAACAACAGACTTTCTATGCACCCAATCCATAACATTTTATGTATTTATTTATTTATGGAAATAGAAGCACTTTTTCTCCAGGACTGGAATCAGGGGATCAGATAAGCAAGAATATTTGCCAACCACCAGAATCTGATCCGCTCGATTTCCACAAGTGATTTACACCCTTATATTACACAGGAAAGGAAAAGATAGGATCAGCTAATGCTCTCGGTCTCCCCATCCCCTTCTTAATAACTCCTCAGAGAGGATGAGAGGAAGAGGAAGGAGGAAGAGGGAGCTCAGAGAGGGTGAGAGTGCCACGGGATGTGATTAGGCTGGACCTCCCGTTTATGATTTCTGTATTACAGGCGTTTGGTGCCAGACATTCCCTCCATGGAAGGAATGTCTTTCTAACCAGTTCCATGTGAATGGTTTAGGAGGGAACCACAGCCCACTGGTTGGGTTGAGGGCTCAGCCTTAAAACACACAGCAAGGGAGAAATATGTGGAGGATGAAGGGCAAGAGGTTGGAGAGGGAGAACAAGAGAAGAGAAGGCGATAGATGATGAACAGAGGGTCAGTAACGAGTGGAGAGATCTACAGTAACTCACTTTATAACTGTATGGACACAAGTTTTTCTCTGTATGTACAGTGTTCAGTTCAGTTTGTTCCCAGCTTCCATCCACTCCAGCTGCTATGGACATAAATTAACATGGAATGTAGAGTTACATTATATTAAGTGGTGGTGGGGATTCGAATAAAGTTAGTGATGTGGCTTTAGGTTTCATACAAAACACAGGCTAATATCTTTTCCAGGATAGCATTCAGCTTTATAAGGCAAAAAGAGGGGGAGATTAGCCCCAAGCAAGAAAAGAAAGCATATTGGTATAAAATTTGTTGGCTTTTTATAGATGAGATCATCGGATATACTATAAATGTATGTGTTAAAATCCCATTGGATGAGGCATGATTTACTGTCGCATCTATATAAATCAAATCCAGAGGTCAGACAGTTAATATGTAGCATTTTTGTTAGATTTTTTTATTATTACGCCCTTCTGTCACACCGACATCTAGTGCAGACACTAAAACATACTCAGACATGAAATGGCATCATTAAAATCCCAGTGTGCTGTCTGTGTTTAAATGTGAGATTTCATGAATTCCACCAACTACATTTGTGACAATTTTAAGCAATTGAACTGTAATTGCAACACTAACAAATCGTTAATATGTTTTTTTCGAAACGTCCTTGATCTGCAATTCACATTCTTCCCACGAGAAAAAGGCCTGCAGAGAACACACCCCTCCATCCCACCACAAGGTATTTGCATTTTACAGCCCAAAAGTAGCACACTGTTGGATGCAAAACGTGATTGTTTGTTTGTCCTGGAATTTTTACTCGACTGGATTACTGGTGATTTTGGCCACGTGTAACAAAATGATAACAGTGTTTTTGTTGGGACCGGCTATATGCTGTGAAAGAAAAGCCTGGCGCTAACAGCAGGAAAAAGCCTCTCTAAAAAATTGTTGTAAAGAACAGTTATTTGGCAACTTAAGTTAGCAACAATGTGCCATAAAAAACAAATTAACAACCTCAGACCCAACTTTACAAGCCCTGTTAATAATGTATGTAATGCCTAATTTTCTGACGTCTCTTGTATTCCCTCTTGCTTATTTTCCCTTTTCTGTTATTTCATGCATTTCGATAGCCCACCCTCCTTTGTGTCTTGCCTGAACACACACACACTGACACACATGCACAACTGATACAAGTCACGACCTTGTCCTATACAAGCTACTGGCCTTTGGTCCAACAATAATGTTTATTCGTCTGTCTCAGGAAAGAAAAGACACGCCTGCCGCTAGCAAGTTAGTCAAAGCAGGAAATCTATGAGAGAAAATGTAGATGTCCTGCACATGTCCAAGCCGACCTCTCGTGCATATAAACACCCATGGGTGTGCAGACAGACCAACACAGATGTAGAGAGAGACAGGCTGTAGCCCCAGGCCTGCAGCAGGCAAATGTAATTAAGGAAGGCACTAATTGGTGAAATGTTGGAGAGTTGCAGGGTTCTGTGGACGAGGAGGATTTGGAGGCATGTTATTGCAAATGATTGCAGTGGATAAATGCCTCTTTTGGGTCTCAGCTTCAATATGCAACAATATCACAAGACAAACCCCAGATTATGTTCAAGTTTTTTAGCATTTATTGCCATGTTTCGCTCTTTCTACTATATCTGTACGTGGCAATTGAGGTAAGGTTAAGGTAAATATACTATTGTTAAGGCCAGGCAACACATGCACTTGGTTAGGGTTGGGGAAAGATTGTGGTTACACTTAATAAATGCAAATGATAATTGCAGGTATCTGACAGGATGCAAACTCTCCCGCATGAAAGTTGCACTACACGCCCATCCAACACCCTGGCCTGCACAGCCTTACTTCACACCTCACTACTACATAAAGGACACACCTCTGTCTTCTCCTACTGACACTGAACATTGCCATTGGACGATTGTGAGGTGCGGAATCGTCTAGCGTGAATGCAATTCCCAGGGATACTGACATGGCCACATCCCCATTTACTCCCTTTTCCGTCCTCATTTCTCACATTGCCGTTTTTGCGGCACATCTGTCTCTGACTCTTTATCCATCCATGCATGTCAGGCTCTTTATCTAGTAGCACCCTGATCCAAGAAGCTGGTTTTGGTCGTGGTTGCTCACTTGCCACCTCCATGGGTGGTCCTTACTGCAGTTTTTCGGCTGTGGTGTTTGTACAGTTCAGAGGTCTTTGTTTTTCTGGCATGTCTCTCCATGCTAACCAAAGCCGGAGGCCTGCTGCCTGTTTTCTTTCTCATAGCTACACATCTGCAGGCTTTCGAGTAGAAACTGGGAAAACAGCAGAAAAACACAAGGAGGGTGGAGAAGCAGAAATGCTCTGCCTTCAAAACCAAGTTGCCACTTTCTCCTATAGGTGTGTGTGAGAGTTAGTGGCAAGCCCCACTCCCCTGACATAAACTGTGGTCTGTTGGCAAAGGCCTGGCACACATGTTGACAGCCTCATTATTTATATTCCATTTTGACAGCTTGTTTTGTGTAATATACACACACGCGTATTTCCATCCTTGCACCGCCCTGTCTTCTCTGTTTCACAGGAATAAGTCAACTTAATGAATTTTGTATGAAAAAACAGTGTTTCCCCAAAGGGTGTGTTATGGATCAAACAGTCCCTCAGTCACCAGCGCTTTATGGCTAATTCCCCCGACTCTGAACAAGGTCATATTGTTCCCTATTTATACTCCCAGAATGATCAAAGGGGGAAAATGATCCCTTCCGACAGTTAATAATCCTAAATGTCTCACTGAGAGCCAATTTTGTGTTATTCAAACCGTTTTCCCAGATGCATTTATCGGGACATTTTACCCATTCAGAATTTGAAATTCATGATGTGATACCCACATATTGTGTGTGAGCGGAGCCCTGAGATGGTGACTACAGCGCAATTTCTGTGTTTCCTTGTGTTTGGAGGACAGTGGTTGGTGGGACACGTGGAAACAGCTGTTTAGGGAGGAGGTTCCTGTGAGCATCAAGGTCAGGACACATTCACAAAGCTAGACAGGAAGCCAGGTGGGACAGGGCACCCATATAGTGGGTGTGAACATGTGTGCGTTCGACAGGATGCATGTGTGTACGTGCACGTGCCTTTTTACAGACAGCGCTACTGACAGCTTCACACAGAAAAGCTCAGTGGGGATATTTGGCTTTAAAGCAGCTGTAACACAAAACAAACAACACTAGAAGGTTCCCTGGGGTCAGCAAGTGGTCAAGTGAGTAAATAAGTTTGTTATAATAGGACTAAACTTACAACAGCAGTTTTGAGAGGACCAAAGTGACCTCTTAAGGCATTTGCAGTGGGAACACAAAAGCTACTTACTGTGAACACAGAGGGTAAAGGTCAGGGAAAGTATTGCTGCCACTCAAGAGGTCACAACCCAGGTTGTTGCAGTGCCATGGAGAGTGGGAGGCTCGTTGTCTCAGTGGGATGCAACCTGGGAGTTTGCAGTTAATTTAGCATTTTATCAAATCCACTATTGAATTTGCTTACCAAATCCAAATCCTTTTGAAGGCCTTATGGAATCACTTTACATTTACCTCTTAACATTTTTTATTAAGTTATAAATAACTAAAACTTAAAGATTCAATTGAGATCTGTACTTTTTTCTGGCTGAAGAGGCGGAAAGTTTGTAACCTAACAATGTTACCCATATGTAACTATAACCTGACAGAAATGTGAGGGGCATAAGATATGAAATGTTCAATAAATATGTATTGGATACATAATAGGTATTGTATTGTATGTATTTTGCAAACCGTATTTTTCATGAGCTACTTATTCAGGACATTAAGTTAATAAGCTTCTTTTTTATTTAATTATTGATAAGACTGAGAATGACACAATCAGCTACATTAATTGTCTCCAGAAGAGTCACCACTCTGTCTTTTTTGTCTGAAAAAATGCACTGTCCACTTTGAATTGTAGAGTGTTGCTACAAAATAGGGTTTCTTTTGCTAACAGAGCATATTAACCAATAACAGTTTGATTTTGGGTACAGCTGATGCAATCTTGTTTATTTTTTCAACTGGCGATAGCAACGGTGGGTAAAAATTAGAAGACTGCAACCCCTTTTGTGCATTGCTGTTGCAGTGAATGAGGAGAGATACAAAGGTTTGATAATAGATTTGGTAGCCTCACAGTTTTTCAAATTCGTGTTTTTCTGAATCCAGATCCAAAACGGAACTGGCTATCGAAACCCAACTCTATGTTTAGTGCTATGTTTTGTCTTCTGGTTTAAGCTGTATTTTTGTTTTCATTTTCATTTTTGTCCTAAGACAGTAAGAAGTGACAGGTTGAGCACACCTCACCCTGCTTAAACAGTAACATCCTCTCACTTTACCCACCCTGCACTTGTTTTTGAAAGGGGAAGCAGGCCATGGTATGTTTGTTTGGCCAGTTATCTCACAGATCTCAGCTTAATTATATCCTCATTTTGTTCGAAAAGGCAACTAACTGTATCATCTTCTAGTGAAAAGGACGTAATCATCTCATTATCTAGGGATAACAATTACAGTATGTACATCATGCGGCCAGTTACTCTGAGAAAACAGTTTACATTATCTTTAGATATCAAACATTGTTTTCTTATAATTAAAACCTGTGCTTTTATAAAGCTCCTGATTGCCTCATTAATGTGTCCTAAGAGTCTATCCATCAGACTGACAGAATTGACAGACAGAGGCAGAGACCATGACTGATCAAGAGATTTCACTTTAAATTTTTAGGCAACACACTTTTGTCAAGACTCTGTTATATGGTGTTTAATTAGTTTCAAAACCTGCGCACATAAAAACCAGGCGTTATACGAGCGCTCTGGACCTGGACCTCTCGATCTGTACCTGGTGTAATGTGTTCTGGATGGAGAAACAGTGAAATTTTTTCTGTTTTCATGAGCAAAATAAAGGGTTCACAAATCTGAAAGTGGGTTTAAACATTGTTAAAGCTTTTACTAAGATGCCTAACACTTTTTCATAAGTGTAACTGGTAAAAAACAGAGAATCAACCGATAAATATCATTATTTATGTTTCCCTTTGTTCTCTCAGGCAACTGCCTGTTTTTGACTGTCAGTGATCAAACCAAACAGCCAATCAAAGGTCATGGTTAGTATTCTAAGTGACCAATCAAAGGACCGGACTGTCTATTCCATCCCCGCTTCCCAAAGCTCAAAAGTCAACTTGACGAGCTAGCGTGTGTTGAGCATGGATGTATTATCAGAGCTGGATACCAGACCAAAAATGGTGCCCATTCAGTCCAATAAGAATTGCTCGTTTCTAGCTTCCCGGGTTTGCTTCTGCGTTGTGTGGTCCATGAATATGCGCAGTACTATTTCTCCTGCTAGCCCCGCCCACGAGTTCCCGCTCGGCCCATAGACTTTACATTGTGATTGTGTCACTGATTTTTAAACCGCTTTTCTTGGTTCAAGTAAAGTTTTAAAAATATAAAACCTCCATGGATCAAAAAATCATAACACAGTTTTACAGACATCTCTTTTACAATGGTGGTCTATGGGAAAAATGCTTTTTGGGCTGAATGGGGATTTTTTCCTGCAATACCGCAAGTGACCACTGGGAAAAATTGGCTGCAATTTTTATGTGCGCGGGTTTTGAAACTAATTAAACGTCATACTTTTAGAAGAAAATACAACTTTAGAGTGCAACTTTACGGGTTCGCCGGTAATTAATTACATGGTGTACGAAATGAACTTAAAAATGTAACTATTGACACCACAACATTGCACTCTGATATGTCAAGATAATAAGATAATTAAGTCATGATTATGATAAAACTGTTTTCTATGTCAAGAATCAATGAGATAATTAAAGTATGATCTCGAGATAAAGGTCCTTAAAGGATTATGAACCAAGCTTGTAACTCCGGGCTTACATGCATTTGCGAATGCAAATCAGCTGTACTCTACTTAGAGGGTTTAAAATTTCCTGTCATAACTTTACAATAATTCTTGAGGGTTTAGACATCCATGAATGAACTTTGCCCATCCTTGGACCAGAGTGCCAGTACCTTTCGCCCTCATATCTCACCGGGGTGGAGTTTTTGGATGTGCCGCTGAGATCTCTAAACTCCGGCAGTTGACTTTATTTATTCTAACCTGATTGTTTGGGTTTGAGGATTCTGTTGCTCCTGCTGTGAAGGAAATTGCTCTCTTGCCTGCTGGTTCTGAAACGGAAAATGGTTTTTAAAAACTATAACAAAACAAACCTAAACGTTTCTCTGTCTCTCTCTGTGTTTGCGAAAGATCGCGGGTTCTCACTGGCCTGTCAGGGCCGGCTTGCAGAGACGAGTCTGTCAACGAGAGGGAGGAAAAAAAATAGAGTTTGAATCACTGAATAGCTGGTTGGTATGGTGGAGTGATGAGCTTATCAGTTGAGTACAGATCTCTGGGTGTGTTGTTTTTACTGTTTGCGTGTTAGTCTTAACAGAAGATTGGCAGGATATCAGTTAAATTAGATGCCGGGGAAATTACAGTTGCAAAATGTGTTTGTGTTTGTATGCACCTTTGAGACTGGTAAATGAAAGACGAAGAGGAATAATGAGGTTAGGACTCACTAAAACTCACAATATACACAATATAATTTATAATTTGATAGCTTGGCTTTAACTCAAAGCATTGATGCTCCTTTTTTGGATTCCCTTCTTTGGGAGTTCTGCTCCTGCACGTATCCCATAACCTTGACTTGTGGTACAGTAGATGTGCATTTGCACTGCAATGAAAGTTTTTCACTTTGAGATATAGCAGCACTGTTGCACTCTGGAAACAATTACCAGGCAATAATCTTCACATTCTTTCATCCCACCACCAGCTCAGCTGATTAGGATATCCACTGGTACGCAAGGCTAACCTCAAACACGCTCACACACACTTGCACATTTACTGTTTCTACCATACAGTACAGTAGGTACTCTCTCTTTGGTTACTGACCAACCCTCTTCTGTTTCTCATACACACACACACACACACACACACACACCTGACATCTGATTCCCGACTGATGATTAATGCCCCTAGAAGTCTTTCAGCAGAGACCACCCAGGGTCAAAATAACCTGCCATAAATACAGAAGCAGTAAAATACCATTCAGTCGCCACTCTTCTATTTACACGTGCTGCAGCATCTCGCATGTGTGTGCGCACGTAGGTGTGTATGTGCCAGAGCAAGAAAGGTGGACTAGTTACTGTGGAAACACTTAAAAATGTGCACCCCCCTCCTCACGTCTTCAGTCATTTCTGCATGTGGTGTTCGGGTAAAGAAAGTGGGGGGATTTCTCGGCTAACACCTCTCAAAATGCGCAACCCTCCTTCTGTTATTCTTTCCTGCTCTTCTTAATTTTCTCCCTTTCTCTTTTTCAGAAGAATTACCCGGGCTGTCCTCTAATCTCTCCGGAGAGCTTTTTCCCAGGGTGGAAACACTGCCATCCTTTTTCTCTCCACTGTCCCCCATTCCCCCTTTTATCAGTGTCAAATGATTACCCGGGGGGAAACTGAGCTCGGCAGCAGAATGCGTCAGGTGAGCCAGGGGGAGACCAGCCAAAAACATCACTCCTCTACCTGCTCCCTCCATCCACCTCCTCTCCCCTTCTGTGCCTTCCCATCACCCCATCCACACTCTCCACCCCTGTGCCAGCCGAGGGCGGTGGCAGAGTCCCAAGCCCATCTCAGAGGAATTTCCCTGTTGAAATTTATATCAATTTCAAGGGCTTCAAGTTTTATCCACGGTGTGTGAAAAACTGAAACCCCCTTCTCTCCTCTAGCATTCACTCTTCATTCTTTCCCCTCTCCTGTCTGCTGCCTTCTTTAAATGCTGAATTCCTTCTTCCCTCTTCATCCTCTCCACATCATCCGTCTTTTACTCTCTATTGCTTTCTTCACCAGTGTCATGCTCTTTAACTATTTATTCCTGTTCTTTTAGCCTCCTCCCTTCTGCTTTCCCTTCATCCCTCACCACCTTTTTCCACTCTCCTTAACGGCCCTGTGTAGGCACAGCCTGGTAAATGCCAGGCATTCCTTTGTAAGGTTAGAACAGACAAAGGTGGACCACATCACCTGAGAGAAAACGGCCCTTTTGAATCGTCGCCCGAGGGAAAGAGAGACCGATAGCGAAGAAAAGAGGGGAGTATAAAGGCAGAGGAGAAAAGAGAGAGATGGAAGAGAGGAACACCTGTCCTCTGCTGTCCTCGCGTGAACCTTCAACTCTGACCTTTGTTACTTGATATCGATGCCTTGTTTGAATAAAAGGGGCTTAACTAAAAGAATTTGCATTAGGTGTAGGTGCAAACCTTCAATCTGGTATTGAAAACTGAAGCATTTGGAAGCTTTTAAAGGCTTTTTGTGCATCAGAGTAATTAGATTAAACATTGTCAAAACCATATTAGTTTATGCTAGTTGATTCACTTACCACCATACAATACTTAACTCACAGAGTGACCACCGACTGGAGTAAACGAGGTCATATTACAACCCAAAAGTTAATTCCAATCAAGCTCACAAACACAAACAACTCAACCCTTCGACACACTCCAACCATTCACACAGCTCACTTAAGGAACATACATGCTGAATGCACCCCCAAACAAACTCACCCCACCCTAAACACACATACACACACCCAGTCTTTGACTAGAACAGACCCCATACGTTAACACATAGCATGTCTATGTTTTGTGGCGCTGGGTGTGGTGTACAGGGTGGAGTGTATCTATGACGCCAACCTGCCTTTCACGGCTTATTTTTGGGCTTTGACGGACATCAAGGGCAAAGTGAGCCTGTGTGATGCAATGCAACGGTTTTCCAGTCAGTAAACGGGCCGCTGTTTGTTTTCACTCTTACTAATGAAATGGAGCGAAGGGGAAAAGTGGAGTGAAAAAAGAGAAACTCATGACGACCAGGTGTTTTTTCCCTCTTTTCGGGAATGTTTCACCTTGTAAAAGCAAGCGAGTGGGAGGGGACTTGCGTACTGTGCTGAAGTGAATGGTTTGGGGATTTTTCAAGGGGTGTGTGCTGACCAAAGAGTATGAGCGGTAATGAATGTGTGTTGTGTGAGAGTAGTAAAGGGTTAGCTGAGATTTTTGACGAGCTTGAGGGAGAGTTCTTCAGTGGAACTGTAGCATAGCCATGACTGGAAGAGGCGGGGGCTTTCTTGTTTTTGTATGATTCTCCACCAACTAATTTTTTGCCTCACTGAGCTATAGAAAAGCTATTACTTTTGTGGCAGAGTGTGATCGACAATACACACATGCACGCGGAAACACACACCTGGGGATGAATGAATAGCAGGCCTGAATACCGCACAGGGCTCCTATTGATGACATCATCGTTGGGCATCTGGTCACTCCACCCTTTCCATGTTCAGAGAGCCATTCAGTCAACTGCACCATGGCTCTTTCACAGACATGACGCCTATTGCTTATTTTTTAGAGATTATTTAATTTAGCCGGCTCCAGTCGCGAACGAAATACTTCTCTGTCGACACTGAAGGCACAATCAACAGTTGTCCAGTTTATGACCTTCAGTCAGTATGGTAAAGACATCTTTGTGAATAGATAGAAATTAAATCAGTTCCATGCTTTATTCCTGCATTGCTTGTTTAATCATGCCGCTATCTTGACATTGGAGGAATTTGCCCAACAGAGAGCAAAAGAAACACATAAAAACCCCATCTGCATTGTAAATCGTACCATAATGACACTCTTCAAATGGCGGGCCCCATTAAATATAATAGACATTATCCAAATATGCTCTTGTTGAGACATAGCCTATAGTTCTCATGCAAGGAAAAGCTGAGTTCAGCCCGACTTTGGTTCTAATGGTTGGTAGATTACACAGTCTGGGGACATTTATTACTCCTCATAAGCAAAACATGAATGAGAGAAGTGCAGCAGGACTGCCAGCTGTGGATAACTAGATGGAATTTATGCTGTGATTGAAGTAATGAATCTGTGGATGCTGCCGAAATGACAGAGCTTTTAATAAACCAATCCCCATTGGCAGAACGTGATGAATAAAACCACAAAGAAACATAGTAAATGTTGGACTCTGAGCTTTTGCTTAATTCTTTATACCCCTCTCTGTAGAGTTTCAATATTTACTTGGAATCACATTCTCTATCTGATCTCCAACTCAGCCAATGGCTTAGTCCCAGTAGGTCTTTCAGGAAAAGGCTAGGCCAGCTTTCCTCCGGCTCGTCCAATCACAAGCATGGAACAGCTTTCTCTTCAAGGTCCACTACCATAGCACAGGGCCAGCGAACACTCTGCCAATTAAACACTGAATTCTAAGCCTGTACTAAGCACACAGGTCTTAGTAAACCTCTGCTCTGTTGGAAGTTACCGAGTTAGCGATAAGGATCGACTGTAGTTCATCCAGGCTGTTAGCAAACATCCAAAGTATGATTTGCAATTACCGATGTTGATGAGAATCTATGCGTTTTCCCGGCAAATGCTTGGCACGTTTTAGATGTAAGGTCTATCTGATACCTGTAATACATCTTGTAGCAATGAATAGCCAGGCTGTAGTAGGGAAATGTGAACCGATGTCATTTACTGCTATGCTTCGGTGATTAACCCCAAGAGAGTGCTATCATGTAACAATTATACACAAACTGCAGCAGGTTTTAAGCGACAACACAAAGCCCCTCTATGTATTACAATTATCCAGTGTTATGTCATGCCTAGAGATTAATAATTGCCCATTGGAGCTACAGGCGAATAAAGAAAAAAAGAGTTTTTATGGGAGACTTTAGGATTAAAATCTCTGGGGTGTTTCATGCCACTATCAACAGGTTGATCTCGATTTGCTGATTAGATTCGTGTGTTTGTGAGCATGTTTAAAGAGCAAAGGGATAAGGGGCAGGGTGATTTCTTGGGAAGGTGAGTTTGGGAAGGAGAGGAGAGTGGTAAAAGAATGGAAGGAGGCAAAACAAGGGCATGAGACGCCTCCAAATTCCCAGTGTCTTTTCGTTCCCTTCCCTCCTCTTCATCCTACCCCACCCCTCTCTGCCCGGCTGCTACCCCACCCCATCCTGCTCACTCCCCTCCTTCCTCAGCACAGCCAGCCACAGACACTTGCTTTTTGTATGAAGGGGGTTAACCCAATGAACAATCCTGTCTGTCTTTCCCAAAATAAGCCAGTGGGAGAGGGATCGCCGAGTAAGCCTTGGAGATTGGAGCAGCGAGGTGCACAGCCCCTGGTTATAAGTCCTGGGAGTGGGAGCGCAGCCTGCTCGGACCCACAGCCTTTAGCTTAATATACACTGCCTTGCTGCCTGCCTGCCTGCCTGCCTGCCTGCCTGCCTGACTGATTGAGTCTCACTCCACTGTTACTCACTCTCTCTCCTTCTCTGTCCTGCTCCTTCACTCCTTCCCTCCTACTTTCCACCCTGGAGAGCGAGAGCGCACAGATTGGGAAGGTGCTCCTCAGACCTACGTCTGGACAGCTTGAAGACGGCACAGAGAGGATTTTTCCCTCTTCTTTCATTTGCTCTTTCATCCCCTCTCTCTCACTTTCACCACCTCTGCCAAAAAGCACATGGATGGACTTTTTTGTTTTTCGCTGGAGGCAGAAAAATAAAAGTTAAACAGACAGTTTGCTCCACCTGCAGTTGAAAATATCCAATTTTTTCTTTTGCCATAACTTTTGTTTTTGGTTGTTTTTTTTATTTGTTTCTCCTGCACTTGTGAGCAGCACTGGACCAATTCAGGGGGCCAGGTCTTTGCCCGGGAGGACACCACTCCTCTTTTTTGGCTTCACTGAATATCTGATGCCATCGCATCCCATGGGAGACACGCGTGGCTGAAGCAAGGAGGGAGGTAGAAGAGAGACCCACCTGAAGCTCACACCTACCGCTGCCCTTACCCAGTGCACCCTGCCCCTCGACACTCTGAGGAGAGAAAGGTAAGCCCTACCTGCCCTCACGTTTTCTCTGGCTCTGTCAGCATCCTCGTGTCCTGTCACCTCTCGTCTTTTCAATTTTATTACATGTGGCTGCAGTGGCCGAAGCCAAAAGAAACAGAGGGGGAGAACAGGAAAGGGGAAAAAAATAAAAATAAAAAACAGACGGTGCAATATATTAGTCATGGGACCTGCATAATTCTCTTCAGTCTTTAACTAGTGCACAGAGAAACAGTTTGCAGATTAGCTCCAGCCCAGACACTGTAGCGACACTAATTCTAATATTAAAGTTGTAGCTGTGCACCCTCTATTGATCTGCTATGAGTGTCCTGACTTTGTCTGCACTGATAGCAGAGATTCTCTGTGTCTCTCTGCCCTGACGAGTGATGGTATCCTGAATTTCTGTATTTGAATTTCAGATGTGGATGCATTCATACCCACATATGTACATCTGGGACTTTAGCTGATGATGATGGCATGCATTCTGTGTATTGGGGTGGGGGAGTGTGGTAGTGGGATACGTACAATGGGTCTGCCTCAATTACACATATGCTGATCAACCTTTTTAAAAGGAGTGTCTGCCATGTGGATATGTATCTGTGAATGTAATTGCCACTCATATCACGTGTTCTCTTGGCATGGACTGCAGCTTGTTTGATAGGTTTGTTAGTCTAGTTTATTAAATTTTATGTTGTTAGTGGAATGTACCCAGGTAAAGGAATACTGCAAATGGACACATGGTCGTATTATTTTTCCTCTTCCTTTCTCTGGATAATCCTCTCCTCTCCTCATCCCCACGTTGCTTCACTCTGTCCATCCACTGTGACGCCTCTGGCAAGCACCGCTGCATTCCATTGTAACGACATCCCTCCATCACAAACAGAGAGAGAAAAGAAATAGCCATGACTCCTCAGGTATCCCACATGACAAACTAACAGAGAGGGAGAGAGACAGAAGGGGATGAGCAAAAAGGAAAAACAACAAGAGGAACACATTAGTGAAGCTTAGAAAACATATCCAAAAATAAAGAGAAGATTCCAAAATGCATGCCTTGCTGAGGAGATACATTTTTCGATCACATGTGTTTCAGTGCACCGACAGCACGCTTTTTTAGCGAAGGAAGGAGGGAGACACAGAGAAAGAGAGTGAGAGAAAGAGAGGAGGGGGAGAAAGTCTGGAAAAGACAGTGGGCTGGAGCTCTGAAATCCAAAAACATTTGGCAGCATCCTTCTATTTCACTGGCTTACGGCAAGAAAAGTCAACTGAATATGTACCTGTGTGTGTGCACGTGGAGCCACACATGAATGCTGCTAGGGGACTGAATCTGTGTGAATATCAAAGATTGTGTTACACAATCTTCGAGGAGAGTGGGTGAATGGACGCACACTAAAGTGTGAACTCTCCCTCTGCCAGGGAGGTATATAACAGGAGTTCTCAGGTGCGGAGCTGCTGGTGCACAGCAGTGTCTGCTGTACAAAGTAATATTTGCTCATAAAGTTCAGGTCCTCTCATATAGATTTAGTGGTTTCCACTCAGCTTCCCACACTCTGCATTTCTATTAAATAACCTATAGGTCAGGAAATTTATGCTCCTCTCTGCTTTTGCCAGCATCACAGACCTTTTTCTTGGCTTGTATTTCCACGCCCGGCACATGAGTTATGGCAACATTGTGCTGTAACCATGACAACCCCATGCCACTGACTGGTATTCTGTGTTCTCCAATGGGTGGCAACTGGGCAGTTAAACGGCAACTGGTGGCTATGAGCAGTTCAAGTGTGTTTGTGTGTGTGTGGTACATTATTTAACCACAACTAACAGCCTCCAACCTGCCGCCCATTCAGGCTTTTCATACAAAGTGCCAAGCGTGACCAACCATACACAAACAACAGTCACGCTAAAAGCACAGTGGCACACACAGCATACTTTAATGGCGCGTGCAATACAAACACCTACATGGATTTAACACTCCTTACATACACTCACACACACACACACACACACACATTTCAAACAGATAAACACACGCGCACTGCCCCTTGCCAAACCTCCTGCTCATATAGCGCTCAGACTCTCATGCCCCACTGAACTTTATAGGCCAGAACGTGTTGAAGTTGGGACTTTTAAGACTGCAAACTCAACATCATCTCTTCCATTTTTTAAGATCTTTGACGATAACACCTGTTCTGATGTCAAGGTGAAAGAACACAGACTTTTTCGGTGAGCTTTCATCCATGGGGGCGCAGCAAAAGAGACAGTCAAAAGGAGGGAGTATATGTACGGCATTATAAGTATCTACTTTCTCAGGCACCTTACTGTACTTCTCATTCTCACATCAGTCTTTGCATCACAATCTCTCACATACTTGTTTTATCAGAGAGACAGGAGCAGTGTGAATGTATATTTCTCTAGGAGCAGGGAGCAAAAGTTAAAGGAGCTCTGTCAGGGGCGGCGGGTAATGTAGGCTAGAGAAGCCTAAGCCTTCCCTAAATTTATTGCTGGTTATTGTGCACGCTACACTCCATACTGGTAAAGTTAAAATAATAAAAACGCCTCTGTCGTCCTTGTCTTGCCTGGATTATGGTATTATTGTGTGTGTCATTATCGCTGCAGCCACCTGGTGGCAATGTAGCACCAGGATGAAGCATGTAGAAGGTGTCATGAAAAAAAATCTGCAGCTACATAAAAATATTGCTGATATAAATTACATTTTGTAATTGAGACTCTAATATATGTTTTAATTTTTGTGTTTCAAAGACAAGGCTAGCAAAAACAGTACCGGCATTGGCCAATACTAACGTAACATAATGTAACCAAGGCTTGTGTTTAAGTGTGTGGGATTGTCAAAACTCAATTTCTAAGCATCCACCACAGCCACTTAATGCCAGCCCATTTCCTGATATGTCTATGCATGTAACTTTAGTAGTCGGCCTACTTTTACTATGTTGCATTATTAGCATTGCATTATTGTTTGCGGTCAGTGCATAGAATTGCTGTTATGAACATAATAACATTGTCCTCCGTGGTTGTTAGAATAAGTGTGATAGTTGGTCAAATATTAGCCTTCCCCATTCTCAGCCTCACCCGCCGCCTGTGAGCTCTGTGACTGCCTCGATGCCTTCTCTGTCTCTCACCTTCTCTTTGGCTTGTGAAGTAGTCTACACTTTGTGGCCACAAGGGGGCAGAATATTAAGTTGTTCACTGTTCACAGACAGAAACACAGGGCATCTTGTAGTGAAGAGAATAACTATTACTGTTTGTACTCTTTAGTGAATAATTGAGTCTTGAGTCTTATTACATCTGACAGATGTATTTCTACACTAAATTCTCCCGCAGCACTGAAAATATTCAAAATGGTTTCTTGTTCCTCTGTTACTCTTCAAGCTGTCATTATCACATTTCAAGTAAATTTATCTTGAGATCTCTCGGTCTCACTTTAGTTGTTTTAATGATGCCAAATCACTTTCAAAGTAGTATTTGCTCAGAACTTTCATGTGTCACCCGCATGCGTGATATTTGCCTGTATTGCACTCCCTATACATCATTTAGCGCATGTTTGTGTATGTGAGAGAGGACAAGCATGAGCGCCTTTATAACTCTCAGTTTTATGCCTTGTGAGCAGGAAATGAAGGAGAATGCCACTCATTCTCAAGGAAAAGTAAACGCCCACTTATTCCTTTACTTTCCAGGAACCCAAACACCTTCAGAACATGCATGCACATACACACAAACACACACACACACACACACACATTTCCCTTATCAGAACCTTTCATTAGGTACTTTAGCATAAAGAGGAAAGAGAGTGAAAACAGGGCACTCCTTTAAGGACTTCTCCAACAAAGAGTATGTTTTCTTTCTGGTCTTTTCAGCCAGAAGACCATGGCTGTAATTACAGCCTCACGCACAGACACACACACACACACACACTACTGTACATGCACACACTCTTCCGCACATATTATAAGGCATGCTAACTGGTGCCGCTGATATACTGAATGAAGAATTGCACTGAAGGGCGGTGGAAACAGAATACAGGCCCTGGTCTTAATCAGAGCCTGGACCATAACATTCAAGATTAATAGCCTGGATTTGTTTTTCAGCTAAAAGGGGGAAAAGAAAAAGATAACGACAGTAAAAGATGAAAACCTATTTTTTCATGCAGATGAAGATTTGCATCTTGTCTTTCCTCACTTCCCTGTGCCTCGTGTGTTTATACTCTCTAAGCTTGTTTGCGCATCACCAGTAGCCATCTTGGCCGGACACGCAGCTGATATACGGATTTCAGTCAGCTATATGGCAGATAGTGAATCTGCACAAACATACGGCCCTCCAGACTGCAGGGAGCAGCACGTTATTAATCAGACCCTTGTACTGAAGGACATTGTTTTGGCTCTTAGCTCTGTATGAGCTCGGAAAAAAACAGGGCAGACAAAGGGGGGGTGGGGGGTAAAAAAACAGTAGTTTTCTATTATTCTAATTCTGTTTTATGTCTATTATAATTTTGGCAGTTTGACTTATTTATTTTTCTCCCTGCGTAACTCTCTGTCTATCCCCTTTATCTGTGTTTATCTGTCTCCCACTTACTTTCATTCTCTCATAACTGTGTCTGGACCAAAGGGAGTTTTTCCATTGGGCTGGCAGCAACAGGGGGACAGAGAAAGGGAGACAGGGAGAGCAAGCAGTGGGGAGGCTTGGCAGACGCCCCTTGTTATTTTTCCTCCATCTCCCATTGACTCTGTCAGCAGTGGCTTGGTCTTAGCAGGGCCTCCAAGCTCAAAGGGGCTTGACAACATGCCCTCTGTAGCTATCAGAGGGAACTTATCACAGGCACGCCTAGTAGACAGAAGTGGGTGGAGGTGGGGGGAGCTTTCATCGTTGCATTGCCACTTTTTCCCCTTTCAGCATATCCCTTTCCTCTTGACTTCGTTCCAGGTGTCCTTGCTTCTTCCTTTCTTCCCCACCTTTCCATCCTTTTTTTTTTTACTGGTGTAGACTATGGACCAAATCCTCTTGAATTAAACATCCGCTCTTTATTAGGCTCAAACTAAAAACCCTGTGGTAGAGCAACCTTGTTCTACAACGCCAGACATTGCTTTTAGCCAGTGAGGCCTGAACAAAGCGCAGTAACTACGCCATGGACAAAACACGTATTGAGCAATGCTTCCTGGAGTCAAATCTATAATTTTCCAATGGTGTGTCTGAGTTTTTTGAGACGGCAGCTTGTGTTTTCAAAGAGAATCCAACAGGAACAAACAGGAATGAGATCCTCAGTGCTCATCCAGCAACAACGCTGTTCTCAGTTAATGGGATGTGACATCTTGTGTTCTTCCACTGAGGCAGAAGTTTTCTGGATGCGAGGAAGTGAGAGTTTTCCCTCGTCTCCCAAGGATGTGTATGACGACCTCCACACTCTCCAGTTACGGGGGAAAAAAAGGGGAATCCATACAGTGAGTGAAGACAAATGAAGATTGTTTGATGTTTGGTTGGCTGTGTAGTTATAACATGACAAAAGCTACGTGGTGAGTCGCAGGGCTGGGGTGAAGTAGTGAGTGAACTAGACGTGCATGCCAGCACAAGTGTTTGTAAGTAAGTAACTTTATTTATATAGCACCTTTCGAGAGCGGAGACGTCACAAACTGCTTCACAGAAGAAATGAAGCATAAACCTACAGACAGACGACAAGTTAAAGGAAAAACCTGAATAAATGAGTGGAGAAACATAACAAATGCAAATGCTTCCACAAAGGTGCACTGCATAGTACAATTAAGCAATTAACATCCAATCATGCTCTAAAAATGCTGAGCAGGCCCAGTTTTGGCCAATTGAACACCTATGGGAGATTTTGGACTGACATGTTAGACAGCACTCTCCACCACCATCATCCAAACACCAAATGAGAGAATATCTTTTGGAAGAGATGGTGTTCATCCCTCCAGTAGAGTTACAGAGACTTCAGAGAATCAATGCCAAGGCGCATTAAAGCTGTTCTGGCAGCACGTAGTGGCCCAACACCTTACAAAAACACTTTATGTTGGTTTTTCCTTTAATTTGTCAGGCGTTTGTACACACACACATAAAACACAACACCCAGAAACGAGTAGAAAATAGAAAAATGACACAAAGTCAAGTCTAAACAAATGGGTCTTGAGCTGCTTTTTAAAGATGTCCACATCGTCCACAGATCTTAAGATCTCCTTTAGTTTTGTATGTTCAGGTAGGCTGTGCAAATGAACATGTGCACAATACATGTGAGTAGGTTTATTTGCCTTTGGTTTTTGACTTGCTACCTTTCCTTCATTGCCCCTCAGTTCACTGTCTGGCAAGAATATTGTTTGGGGCTTCCAAAAGCAGGACATTGGGCCAACTCTTAACAGGGGTCAACTCCTCAATATAAAACTCACATTATCCCTCTTTTCATCTAGTTACAGACTTGCTCCCCAAGCCAACTGTTTATTTTTATTATTTCAGTTCAGATGCAGGATGGATATATCTCTCTCTGATGGGTCAATATTGAGTAAGGGTCTGGAAACAACTCTTTTGAGACCATTTGAAAAGCACCAGACTTTGTTATTGTTCAGTCTGAGCTTGATTTAGACGTGTGCGTAGGTGTTCGTAAAAAGAGAAAAGAGAGAGACTGGGGTTATTGTGGTGTTATGGTCCCCTTGGAGCAGGATAATAAAAAAGCACTTTATTTTGCCAGATTTTCTTGTGTAGGGAACGGATGCTTACTAAGTGACACATGTATCGTATGCTCACACACAGTCGAGGTTTTTTTTTTTCTCAGTCCTCGGTAGCAGACAGCAACCTCCTTTATCATTAACAAGTCTCGTCCCATCAACTACCTCATAGTTAAACTTGCAATTGCTAACTCCATGCCTCTTTTCACCTTAGAAATCTAAAACTTTTTCATTTCTGATTTTGGATGCACACATTTATTATGGTTGCAGACAATAGAAGTCAACAGGTCAAAAAAGTTCAACAGAAAGTCTTAATTATGACATTTTTTAAAATTTTAAACATTTCTCGCACATTTAAAGCAGCATTAATTATGTTTTCTGGCCACTTGGGGACAGCAGAACAAGCTGTACACACTATATTTAGTTGTTATGGTGAACGTGTTAGCAATCAGCTGCCTATTTATACATCCAGCAGGCACAGCAACAACATTAGCATACATTAAAAGTTGTGTTTCTGGCCACCTTGCACACCTTGTAAGTCCAGTATTCACTCTAATTTTAGCTCTGCTTTGGGCTCCACCAACTCTTAACAAAAATGTTTGATTCTTTAGCTGCCAAATGCTCCAGTATGGTCACCAGCTAGTCATTAAGTCTGTCTGTTTAGTGCAGTCAGTTTATCAGCTTTTCTGCTGAAAAGAACTGCCCGATGCTTCTGGAAACAAGGTTAATAACAGCGGTGAGACTGAACCAATAGTAACATTTTAGGCTGTAAAACCAAAACAACGAGCTGAAAGATGCTAAAATGCTCTGCAGAGCTGAAGGGAACTGAAAAGTTGGGTGATAATTATTTTAGGGTTTGTCACTATGAGCAACCCATTTACATATTAGATAGTCATTTGATCCATTGTTCATATAAAAATATTGATTAGTGCTGCTTTAGGTTGTAGTGCAGTTGCTAAGATATATGCTTAGAAAGTTAACATCAGGAGGTTATTTACAGATGTTACAGCATCAGAGTATTGATATTCTAACATCTGTATTGATCTGATGTCCTTTCACATATATGTACCACTCTGCAGTCTTTCTCTAGCAGGTGCCCACCACATGGCCACAAACATCTGTGAGCCCTCTCTCTTCCAGCTTTAAACAAACTGGCGGGGGTTGTCAGTCACTGCCCAGGTAAACACCTGAAATTTAGCTTGGCTCGCAGTGTTCCTCAAAAGGATGAATTTACGATGACTTATCCCCTACGGCGGACCACCCCGAGCTTTGGGGTTGTTTCTTTTGAAAATGTAGTTATGTCACAATGTATTATGCGTCTCAAGAGTGCAAATTAAGCCTCCAGTGTTTCCTACAATCTTGGTGTAGACTGATACTTATTTACCATGGCCCCAATGCCATGGAAAACAATAAATTATACAAAAACGTATTTGGTTGATCCATTACAGTATCCCATGATCATTCAGTGCAGGGTGCTGGTTCTCTCAGACTGTTCGTTTAAATGTCCTTGGCTTAGAGACTAAATCCTTTCTGTACAGACTTTGAGCCCATTGAGCAACATGTGTTTCATAATGCAATGCTCAGAGGCATTAGGCAGTGTACAACACAACCAGTCCTTCAAGGCTTTGGTCCTAATCATTTCCTGTAATCAGCAGCAAAGTAGCGAAACGATAAAATGAAAAAGCGACTTTGTGCGCATTCCAGCTCGTTTGAGGTGAACGCTGTGTGAACGCTGTGTGAACGCTGTGTGAGCGTTGCTGAGCGCGTTCTACATTGTGTGTGTGTACCTGGCCCCTAACTCCAGTTCTCTTGTTTCTGTTTATCCCTGCAATATATGTAATGCTTCCTGGAGTTAGACAGGAGAGGCAATGTAGTTTGGCAGCATTTCTAAGTGCTTAAAGAAGCTGTTGAAGACGAATTATTTTGTTTCATGCTCACAAGACCAGAGGAGTTATTGCTCTGCCCAGCAATTTAGGAGGGATAGCAAGTGAAATAGTGTTTCATGGAGAAAATTTGAGATGCTGTACAGTAAAGACTAGGGTAAACAAACACAAGACTAATTGGATGACAGCCTCACTGTTTGCCTCTACATCAGGCATTTGCTCGGTTTTGTCTGTCAATGTGAACATAATAGGGTAACATAAGTAAGCATGCAAGCAAGTCCGGAAAGATTTTCCTTACAAAAACTGGCATTTCAATAAGTGGTGCCTCATCACACAACAGCCATATACAGTGCTGACATAAAGTATATTTCTGCAGATCAAATACAATATTCAGCTCATATGGCTGCAATGTTGTTAAACTTTTCCATTTATGAGAGCAAGATTAGAAAGATTAAGAAGCTGTTTTTGGCTGTAGGAATACAGCTGTAGTTGCATAAAGCACCACAGAAGTGAACTGTCTTATTAAAAACTGAGGAAGGTCAGAGATTTACATGACCCGTGTCAAAACCTGGATGATCTATAGATGATGAATTGCAGAATGAGAAGACAGAAATAAAACATCTTCTACCTGATGTTAACCATGCAAGTCTGCGATTGTTTGGACAGTGAACGCTACAGAAGTACAACCACTTATGGGAGGATGTTCTTTGGCCAACCAACATAATACTTAATTAGGGAGGGCTTTGAATCAATTACCACTTGCTTTCATGTGGTTTGCAGATGGCCACGCACTCTCTCTCCCTACTTTCCCGGCTCTTTCCTCTGTGAGCCGCCAGCAGAAAGCCGTGTTGTGTTGCCTCATTGCTAATTTGAACCAGAGAAGTGGTCATTTCCTAACCGTGGGCCCCGGTTTGCTCCACAAGCTGAACCGACACCCAGCCCATTGGAGCCTGAGCTGGACTGCTCCCAAAGCTGGGCAGAAACCACACAAACCCAAGTCTTCCTGACATGTGGTGAAAGTGTGATAGGGATATGGGAAATATCAGGAAGGGTTAGGAAAGAGAAATGGCAATGGATCCATTTGGAAGAGGAAGAAAGATTGAAGTAGGACATGATGAAAATGGGGATAGGAGACAGTGGAAGGGGCGGTAATTGCAGGAAAGAGGCAAGGAGAGGTGAAAGTACAGGGAAAGATTTGAAGGTAGGAGAAACAGAAAAGAGAAAATAAGCTTGGTCTGAGGAGCATTGTGTTTGTAGCAACCATGTGGCGTCTTTGATCTGGCCAAGGATTTGAACCAGTGTCAACAGAAACATGCAGGGGCCGTCTGTTTGCTCCCAGACACAGATCATTCCTCCATGAATTACTATGCTTCAGTTCGCCACAACCTTTTTACTACTCCAATGTTTGTTTACCCTGTCGGGAACACCTGGCCCATTCCTCAAGTTGAGCAACAAGCTCAGTAATATCCCAGAACTCCAGCAATCAGCTAAGCTTTCTATGCCATTAATCTCTAGAGGGAAGCAAAAATCCGGCTAGTTTTGAACAGAGCTGCCTTTATATTCTGCAGTTTGTTCAAAAGAATCATTTCTCATTTAGCCCTGTAATACAAGATCCATTCATTCTATTCCAGTCACTGTCTTCCATCGTAGGGATGAGGCATGTTCTGTATCCCTTGCAGGCTGGAAGGAAGAGGGAGGGATAACAAGGAGGCGGAGGAGGAAGACGAGGATGCAGACATGTCCGCCAGATCGTTATAGTGAGAGGATGTGTCCTGAATGCTGCATCCCTGCCATATGACAGCCCGATGATTCGAACCTTATGTTGGAAGGGGAGAGACAGTGGCAGTTAGCGATTTGTTCATGGTTACACTGCAAAAAAAATGTCCATCTGAAGGCGGGCTCTAGTAGCACAGAGAAATCTTTCCCTTAAAGCTACACTTTATCAATATTTTATATTAACCATGGGTCAAATGACTTTGTGTAATATTAAAGGGGTCGCTCATAGTAGTGAGCTATGACTGTACTGTATTTCCCCTCAGCTCTGAGGACCTCTTTAACTTCTTTAAGCTCATTGTTTTGGTTTTGCAGCCAGCAATTTAACTGTTTTGATTTACTCTCAACAGCATAATTTCCAGAGGCAGCAGGCAGCTGTTTTTAGTGTAAAACGTTCTTATAAACCCTCTGAAGGCTACCTGTCACATACCAAACAGCAGACAGGCAACATTACAGTTACAGGTGAACATAGTGTAGCATTTAGCAGCTAAATGGCAAGATATTACTCTCAGTAGTTAGAGATCAAAGCAGGGCTAAAATGAGATGTAGTGATAATATGTCTTAATAAGTTTTGTGTACAGCTTGTTGCACTGCCCCCATGTGGACAAAAAATCAATTAAAGTAGGTTTAAAGGTACTGCAGGCAAGTTTTGAACAAATGGTGCTGGTACAACAGATATATTGACAGTTAACAATAAGGAAAATAAAAATGAATCAGGAAAATATTATTACATATTTGTGATATTCTCAAAAGTGAATGTTGGTGTTCCAAAGTTATAACTTGTTGGATGTTTGTCAGTGCACACTTTCACTTTCTGTTCATACAAAACAGCACAACACATTTGTGTATAGTAACCAAAATAGTGTTACAATGACCTCCAGTTTTACATGTCAAGATCTGTTTACTTGTCATGGAGCACCACTTAGCCTGTGAAAACATCTGTATGATGTCTTCTGTGGCTCTGGAGGAGCTTTCTAAAGCTAAAACTAAAAGATAACCATTGTAATGTAATCAGAGTTATCTTGTCATGGGCTTTGAAACTATATTTTTAATGGAAATATGGGTTTTAACTAGGGTGTAAGGATCTAACGAAGAGATGCTATCAACCTTTTTGCAGCTTCACCCATACAAGAGCCTAAAAGTGAGGATATCTCAGCTTCTGCTGAACTGTTTTTCGGTAATTTACTTTTTATTAGGGTTTTTTAAAGAACACATATAAACAAAAGTAGTACACAGGAGCAAAAGGTGCCTGCTGAACTGTCATTGCGTTTAAGGGTTTTCCTGCAAGTCTCCCAACCTTATGGAAATGCGATCCTAAATCACTGGAGAATCCCAAGCAGAAACCAGCTAGCAGCAGATAGGCAGAAACTCAATTTCAAAGTTTTAGTCTTTTGTTGTAGGATGTTTTAAATTTGCAGTATAAAACACATCTGCATTGGGTGGAAATGGTTAACATATCAGACACATAACAAGTACCAAAGATCTGTGTGCTTAGTGCCTCTCTGGGAGGGGATCAGCCAGGACATCTCGTCTTGAGGGATGCTGGGGAAGGCCAGCTGAGGCAACCCAGGCGTAACGAAGCAGGGAAACGCACAAACAGCCATCAACTCTCACATGGAGACAATGACAAATCCAGACCTCTTCAACACTTGTGGAGAATGCGCACAGAGCCCCGTCAAATTGGCACAGTACACATTAACAGTGCCCTAATGAATTGTGAGGACCTTTCCCTGGTGGGCTGTACATGTGTGTGATCTGAAAACCAGGTTCGCTGACATTTCTCTCTGCCTCATGTTTCTCTCTGTTCCCATGCATAATTCTGTTGATTACAAATGTCTTGCTGTTTCCTCTGGAGTTTTGCCTGTCGAAAAGGCATTTCCCAGTGAGCAGAAAGTGATGATAGTCAGATAGTCCTAAAGCAGACCTTTTTCCAAAGACAAATAATGCTCTTCTTGTACTGTGGCCCAACTGCTCCTAATAGTAAATGTATCTACAATGTTAAAAGACTTAGAAAACCATTAATGAAGATCTAAATTCCATCTACCTGCAGAGATTTTGTAAGCTCTAAGAGACAGTGGTCCATATTGAAAAGAAAAGTGTAAAATAAGAGGATCAGGTGGTATTTCAAGGTTAGGGTGGTGAATGGATATGTAGCATGTCTGAGAGACCTGCTGTTAACGTTTCCCTTTTTACTTAACTGTAAATGTGATCTCTCCATAAATTTAACTAATGTTTTCATTTCCTAGCCCTAACCATACCTTAACAACAATAGTTTATTTGCCATAACCACGATCTTTCTCTAACCTCAACCATACCGTAGTTGTCACTCACAGCAAGAATTTAAAAAACCTTTGCAATGGCCGTAATTAACATTGTCACTGAACGTAATACGAAGTTTTGATGAATCTTCCGATAATGACATTCCTCTCTGGCTATAAGGTTGTAAAGAAAGCAGAAAAAGTGCTTTACGAATCTTGAAGGGGCAGGTTTGTTTAGGATAAAGGTACCATTATTTTAGGGAAGTCCCAGTTGAAGATGTGCCTTTGTGGTGCTAGCACAATACTATTAAACCCATTTTTATGCACACAAACACACGCACCAGTAGATGCACATATACACACCAGTAGTCAAAGAACTACTGTGCGAGGAACCTATAGGGGACCAAAACACTACAAAACAGAAGCTGAGCGGTGGGGTTTCTCGCTGCTGCTTTCTTTCTTGATCAGTGATGCATATCAAACAAATGGGAGAACAACGTTGAGGAATTTACTGCATGGAGTCTGCATCGATTAATCTGCTAATCTACTCCATGTGACAATCCTCCTGCCTTCCATTACACTGCTCTCAATACGATTATTGAGAGTGGGGGGCATTAGTTATAATGCTGCCAGGGTCCAAAATTGTCCAAATAGTTCCCAGCCCTGCCAGACGCAACAGCATATTCACAGTCTCAGAGTCTGTGCACTCAATTTAGTCTGCCGCATTTTGATTCTGTTTTCCGTTGTGTCCTTTTGCAGTTTGGCATTTTGCTAAGATGCTGCCTACATGTCTTGTCTGTCTATTGTCAAGAGTCGGCATGGCAGCGCTCTTGTCTTTGGCCATCATCTGCAAAATACTTTGTGTCTCCAGGGGGAGGAGTGTAACCTCAGATGCACTTCATCCTATGTCCTCCCTGCATCTTCTCTCTCTATGGTTCTGTACTGGTCTATCATTCACTCCGCAGAGGGCGTCTGGAATGTGTCTGTAATCACTTTCAGTGCATTTTCTGCAACAAGAGGGGAGGCTGCAGCTCAGACTGTAACACAAAAGTGTCTACGGTGGGTGGGAGTACATGCAGAGACGCAGACAGTACAGACAGGCAGACAAAGTAATGGGAGGTGACGTTTCTTAGCTGAGAAAATCATCTGATCTACAGAAATTGAAATCAGTACTGAAATCAAGATTGGCCAGGACCAGACCAGGGACTATTTTGTGTCTCGGAACAAAAAACATATTTGTTCTGTTTGGTTATGATGCTTTGGGAAACCCACTTTTAAATCCAGATGGTAGGGTTTTGTGTCCACTATCAGTCTAGACTCCATTTATTTACACATCTGTGTTTGGGCGATAAGTAAATTGTAGCCATTACCTTATGAGTGTGAGAGGGCAATTGTGTTTTTTTTCCCTATGTCGGGATAAAGAAGCACAGAGGCAAAAAACGGGGGGTTGGGGGGGGATCACACACAAGCAAAAATGAGTGTGACCGCTGTGGGAGATGTGGTGAACATCAAGAAGTGGGGGTGGAGGTAGAAGGCTGGGTGGGTGAAAGAAATTTGGCATAGCCGATGGAAATGGGGTCTGGAGCCGGCACACACTCATGCATAAACACATACACATAGGCAAATATGCACACATGCAGAGGACAGACACCAGCACCCATCATTCAAACAGCATTACAAGGGCCATTTAAGTCATTCCAATAGAAACCACAGCCGTTATAATATGTTGTCCAGTTGAGACTGAGGGAGAGAAAGTTATGGCATGGGCACACGGTGAGGGGGGTAGTAGAAAGGAGACTGCATGTAAAGTAAGTCAGACAATGTTTGTTTTTAAGTCTGCACTCTGAATCTTTTTCATGTCGTTCTCCCTCCCTGCTTTTGTCTGAGAGAGGGAGGCGAGTTCACCAGTCTGGGGAAATGATTTAGTGATACTGGGAAGGTGCGAAGGGTTTATATTCCTGCTGCTCCTATCGGTAAACAGTTTAGTTCTTCCCAAAGCTAAACATTTGATATTTCCCACTGGTATACTTCTGTAGGCTTGAAGGCAGTAATGCGACTTTGTCCACAGTGCCGCTCTACTGACCCCATGTTAGGAACTTGTTACCAGGCAATATTTCAGTAGATGTTTAACCCCTGTGGTGCACTTTGCTACCTTTTGTGTCACCCACCACCTATATGCTACTGTTGTTTGACTCCCCCTCCAGCAGAGATCCCACCATCATCCTCGGACAGCAACCTCCTCAGAAAAACATGACAGACCAGACCGACATGTAACAGGAAAGTGGGGGGAGTTTATCTGTCTGCCTCTTGACCTTAAATCTCCATCCAAGCCCAACAACCGCATATGCAGCATTGCATTCCGACGACTGTTATTTCGGCATTATGTCTATTTGCACTGCTCTCAACTGAGGGGCTGTGAAAAGCCGTCTAAACAGAGTGCTCTCATACCACGCGATCCTGGCCAGTGTTAGCATAGCCGAATGAGTGCAAATATGGAGCAGGGTGATGGAGATGTCAGATAACCACTGCTTCTTCACTTCATGACTTGTGTCCTTTTTTGTGTCTTGATCCTTTTTCTTCCAACTCTTCATTTCATCCACCCTTAAATTAATTTCAAATTATTAAAGAACAACATTTGTTTCTAAAAAAAATGTTACTAGAGATGTCACATAACTTGAACTCAAGCCAGACTTGAGTCACAAATCTGGTAACTTTAGACAAAATCAGAAAAATCTTGCAACTCAACTTTGACTTTAAAACTAACCTTTAACCTTTTGTGAATAATAACATTTAACCAAGCCCAAGGATTAAAAATGATGTTATAATAAAGTGTGGAGCAAATCAACTTGGGACTCATTGGTCTTGAGTTGGGATTTCATAGCTAAGACTTGAGACATAGTTGTGACTCGCAAAACAATGACTTTGTCCCACCTCTTCCTGTTCCCATATCAGGTGTTTTTGTAGAGACTATTTCTTCAGTATAAAGTTGTTCCAATAAAAACTGTTCACAGTGAGGTCTGTGGATTATCCAGAGTAATCAGGACCATGATTGTGAAAAAAGATGTTGATGTTGAGTTTTTACATTTGAAAAAGAGATTTCTCAGTGCTGTGAGCACCACAAATGATATTCAGTTCACCTTCTTCACATTGGGGTGGCAGAAAAATCTCAACCAAAAGTGTCTACATAGCTAGATACCACCAGAATAAGTAAAAAAGTATATATATATATTTATAATTTAAGTGAACAAATCCTTAAAAAGCCATGTCAAGTTGTTGCTGTTGTTGCTAGAATGAACTCCTGGCTGTTCTTTGCAACTAGTAGCAATGTTTCGCCCACTACATAAATATATTCTTCTTCTCCATTTCCACTTTCACTCACACAGATCTGTGATGCATACATATGCACGCACACACAACTGCCTACATGCACGTATGCACACCCACAGCCACGCTCACACACACCAAAGGCTCAGACCTCAGAACATTTTTTCAAACTATTCAAAAGCCATTACCTCCGATTTACAGAACACACACTGGCTTGTTCTCCTTTGTACCCGCCTACCACAAACCTCACCCTCAACATGCACCACCTCCACCTCCAAAACATGTAAGGCTTTCTTAAACTTGTGATTTAAGCCCGAGTCGATGTCTCCTGTCCCCATCTTGTTTTGCTTTGCGCAGAAAAAAAAAAAGACACACATACACGCACGGAAGAGTGGTGGGGTTTTCACTCCTACCTCTCCAAACCTAAGTAAACATGCTGGCTTCCAAACCATACAGAGTCGCACTAAAGAGACGCGTCAGACAGGCCCGGGGTTATGCTTTCTCAGCAGCAGATGAGTGATTTGAAAGGAAAGAGAGGTTTTGTGGGCAATTTACATACGCGGGACTGTGAGTCATTTCGGGGTCGATTGCGGGCTGCAGGCAGCTATTTCTCTGACTCTGGACAGACCATCATATCTCTGTTTGATGGCCTTCATTCACCCGTGCTCTTTCACTTTTCTTTCTTTTCTTTCTTTTCTAGTGTAATCTCACACTTGAAGAGGGAAAATAAGGGAAAGATGTTTGCATTTGCAAGGAGAGAGAAGAGAGGAGATTAAAAAGGGAGACAAAAGACGAGACACTAGACATACAATCCGTTACCATTGTGTACTGCATGCCCTCAGAGCACAGATTTTAGATTTTGTTGATGATGCTCATACCCACCTCCCTCCCCTCTGCGTTGCCCACTAGAATGCTATTGCTCAACTGGAAAACAATGGCAGAAGCCCTCCATCTGGATGCAGTTTGTATCCCGTGCCAGGTTGAGAGGGAGTGATACAGTGACCTCCAAGGGGCTTAAAACAACAACAGCTCACAGTCGAGAAGACTGGTTGCATATTTCCAGCTACTGTAGCAATAAACACATACTGATTCACACATAGAGACACATGTTCATACACAGGAGCTCAAGCGTGTGACTATTAAATTGATAGAATTTTGAAATCTGGCGACTGATTGCATTCAGAGGAATGGCAGACTGTACAGGTATTGAAAAGACATTATGAATTATGAATTGTATAATGAGACAGATGGAGATAAAGTATGACATGTATTAGGCCTATGGCAAGTACAGAGGTGGAATGTCCCAGGGTGTTTTAATGGAGTTTGTCTCTCCACACCTGTGGAACTAATAGCAAGCCACTGAAGTCAGATGTCCTATGAAAATATTTGGTGGAATGAGAGAGGGAGAGAAGGGGGCGTGGATCAGTTCGGAGGTTCATACCTAAAGACAGGCGTGTAGTTTGGCTAAGGCCTAGGATTTCCATTAAACGGTAGGTTTGAGGAACAAGATAATTGCTCTAGCAGAGTCTCCAGCCTGAACCCCGTCTCCTCTTCTCTCGCTGTTTCTCACACACTCTGGCCCGTGTGCTGCAGAATCTCTCAGAAGAAAACACAATGTGTATGCATACTTTTACTATTTCAAAGTTGCTTAATATTCAGATTGATTAGAAATAGCACATACTGAAATGTCGGTCTTACTCTTACAGTATGTGGTTTGTTTGTTGTTGTTTGCATGAAAAACCTTGATATTCTAATGAAAATGTGTATATTTTAACTCGTTCATGGCTCAAGCAACATGTGTGCTCGGGGTTTGTGAAACCTTTTTATACAGCCAATTAAATGTCTTCAGAAATGCATGGCTTTCAAGCTTTCTTTTTGTTTTCACCCAACAACAGCGATATCCCTCCAAAGGTTTTATGAGGTCATTGAGGATAGAAAACCAGAATGTGGTATGGAAATGGTCCTGGTAGCATTAGAGGATTGGTTGAGGCTTTCCACTGATGCAAATACTCCCCTTGTTGCTCCTTGCTTCTTTCTTTGAAGTCAGTGATGGCAATAGTTATCACAAACTATGATGTTCCCAAGTCCCTTTTGCAAGTGAGGCGTGAGTTGTAGTGGTTAAGCCTGGGACTGGGTGTTTTACAGTTCAAACTGTGCATGTCTTCTGATTATTAGTTACTCATTATTCTAAATATCTGGCAGTTGGGTGATATGCTTTTCAAGTGCAATTCTACTTATTTTAAAGAGCCTTCTTTGACCACGTCATTTTGTTGAAGCCAGTGATGTTAGATAGTCTCAGCCATACTAGTGGCGTAGGTCTAGAATTGGCAGTGTTGGTTGGTTAATGATGGTCCTTGACTTTGGTCCAGACTGAAATATCTCAACAACTACTTTATCCAGCCCTGGCATTGAGGATAAACTGTGTATAAAATGTAAAAATGGTGAGAAAACTAAACATTTGCTCACTGTGCAAAGAAATAAGACCATTAACTTTTTTTTTTTACCATAATGGACAACCATCAGGGCATGTTAGTGTATTTTTTGGGTGTTTGCTTTAAGGAGTGGTGGTATGTTTATGAGCCCGCTTTTAAAATTCCTGTCTCCAATTAGAGTAAGGCCACTGGAAACATACCATAGACAGAAATGGGAAAGCTATCCACATTCATTCTGAGTGACAGACACTCCATCCTCAAATTATGTGAAAAGGAAATGTGCTTTACTCTTTTAGGGCCAAAAACACTGATCAAAAAAAACAATGGCATGATGTTTCGATCTTGCAACACTTTGAGTCAATAAAGTTGAAGGAAGATGATTTATTCCTTGTCACATAATTTGCATTGACTTTATATAACTCCAAGAAAGGAAAGTATCACAGTTTCCCTCATAGTCAGACAGAATTAATATTTAATCTTCTAGTAAAAAGACCATTTTCTCTACGTGTGGTAAAGGACCTCCATAGACCAATGAAAAGTGACAAGGGTAACAACCATGGTCCTTGGAAGTGACTGACATGGGATTTTGACCCTCTGACCCTTCCAACTGCTTCGTAATTGGTGACATTTCCTAGGTCATGATGGGTCACAGTGGGTGCTCAGTTGGAAGTGAGGAGGCAGTGATGGTTGGGTGGCTTTTGACTGACAGGTGCTTAGCTGGTGGGCAGATGGCGGTTGATAAATGTAAAGATGGAGAGCAGGCTAGAGGTTCAAAGGGAAGCTTAGCCATTGCTTGCTTTTACAGTGCTACAGGGTCACATTCCTCGCAGAAACAGACTTTTAAATCCTTCCAGAGATGTTAGAGCACGAGGTTTGAATGGATAATGGAGGATTTTGCTTGAGTGAATGTGTCTTGCATGGAGCCAGAGTGGAAAACCGATGTAAGGCTGTCAAGTTGTGTTCCGTGATGAGTATGTCAGCTTGGATGAGAGGAAACAAAAGCCTTCCTTCATTTCCCAGCCATCTTCGGTCACTAGAACAGAGCACGCAGTGGGCAGACAAAGGGCGAATAACTCTGTGGCTCAAGCCCCATCTAAAGCTGTGGCAAAGTGCCGGGCTGCCCCATACCACACAACTCTTCTCCTCACCCAGACTTTAATCTTCATCCCACTTTGATATCAAAGGCAGAATCGCTAATGTGGGTGGAATGGAGGGAAGGAGGGAGAGAGGTAGAAAGAGGGGGAGAAATGGGGGAATAATTGAGGAATATGGTTTCCAAAGCTGTGTTATTTTTTTATGAAGCCGTGAGACGTATTCAAGTCTGCAGATCAAACGGTGTGGTGCTTTTTATGTTCTCAGACCACAGTGAGTGAAGGAGCTGAGGTTTCCCGCAGCGGACTGCTCTGTGTCATCCGAGGAACTCGAGCAGATTTCTTTCTCTCTGTCCTTCTTTCTCATGCTCTTTCTCTTTACTGTCTCTCCAGTTCTTGCCATCAAGCTGCTGTGTCAGTTGTTGGAAATCAGTCAGGACTTTGTTTGGTTCCGTGGAAGCCATTTAAGTCTCTTAATCAGACTGCAGATGATGTCTTCTGCCCTGACCGTTTAAAATGGCACACTATTAAACCTGTATGCCATGTAGGTCTGCACTAATGCCTTTTATTTCAAATCGAATAGAAAGACTGCCTCTAGAAAGCAGCCTGCACCCGATAAATCACAGATGAACTCATTCAAGTCATTTTCTGTAGCTGTTAAAGTATCAGGTGTTTAACAAAACATAAAGTCTGCTGTGTGTAAAATGTGACAGATCATTAACAAGGGTGTATCCAAAAGGAAATGACACATTTTGTCATCTATGATCTCACTCGCGCACATGCACATAGATTGGAGGCATCTGCCTGGGCAGGGCAAGACCACATAGTCAAGCTAATCTGAGTCAACGTTCCCGACCCACATTATTATGACCGCACTTGGCCCGGTGCCCCCTCACTCCACTTTGCACCTATTTGCCAACTGACAATTTCTAAACAAGCTCAGTGAAAGGGCCGCTCAACACCCACTTCTCCCTCAAATCCCCTCTTCATCCCTGTCATTCCTTATTTTGACGGGTCGGTCATTTAGATTTGTTTGGAGTAATAACACCGCACAGACTCCCACCCTTGGAGAGGTTTAGTTCACTGGAAGGACTGATTCTGACTTCATGAAAGTATACCTTTCTCTCTGTCTTCTTTATTAATGTTCCATATTAAAACATTTATGTGTCATACTGAAAACAGTACAGTAGATGTCTTGTGCTTAAGAATGAATGTAATTGTATGTAATTAAGCTTTTTGGTACTTGTTAAACTTGCAGTAACTGATTTTTTAAAATGTTTTGGCCACTTGGGGGCAGCGGACACAAGCTGTGAACACAACACTGACATATTATCACCTTTTAAGTTGATATGGAACTTGGTAGCAAACTCTTGCCTATTTACATATCAAACAGATACGGAGCAACATTAGCATTCATTTCAAATCATGTTTCTGGTCACCTCATGAATATAACTCCAATTTTTAGTCTCCTTTTAGCTCTGTTTTTGATCTGCACCAGCTCAGGAGGGAAATACATTCCTCTTTAGCTGCTAAATGCTCCGCTATTCATCATCTAGCTAACTTTGACTGTCTGCTGTTTTGGGCTAGGTAGATGGTGTATAGTCAGTTTTTGGAGTCTTTTTCACCGACAACAGCTTTACATCAATAAAGTTGTGGGCCGGAAACCAAAACAGTGCACTCCATAAAGCTGAGGGGAACTGCAGAGTTGGGTGAGAACTCTCGGTGAGTTCCTCACTACGGGATACACTGTTCCATGTTAATATAGAAATATTGACTATAGCTGCTTTAAAGAGGAACACTTGTAAAGTTCAGACGGAACAACCTCATCACTCAAATTTTTGAAAGGCCCAAACTCTTTTTTGAAGAACGTGCACCTTGTGCTGCCTGTAAAGACAACAGGACTAGACTCTGTGTCTGTTTTGATTTATTTGCTCTGGATAGGCTCTGTTTAAGGAGCCTGGCCTCCGCCGGCTCTCAGCTCTTCGCCGTCCTCCCCCACTGCTCCGCTAGTGTCCAAGGATGTGTCTCATTCTCATGTCTGTGGTGTAAGTTTTATTCCTTTCTAACTCTCATATTCCTCCCACCAATCCTCCCGTCCCCTCCAGCTGCCAAGCAGAGACAAAGAAGCTGCTTCAGCACTCCTTTGGTCTGGTGATTATCTAAGCGAGGGCCCATCAATCTAAACTAACTCCAGACTCTCAAGAATGTCCCCTTCTTCTGGCTGCCAGGTCGGAGATAAGCATATATCTGATCTTGAGAATGAGCCCTTAATGAACCATTAGATGCATGCGGACTGATGTAGTCCCCCTCACTCTTATCATAACCTCATAAACTGTGCTCCGTCATGCTAGGACTGATATGATCTGATTAAAGCACCAAGCACAGATCCCACTATTCAAAAACACAGAAATACGTCTTCAGTGTTTCTTTATTTCCACTTAATTTCAACCATTTGCTACATAATACATAATGAGGAGGTTATTATTGCGTCTAGCCTCACAGAGGTTGAATGTGCAGTTTTATTGGCGCTTGGCAGCACTGCAGGAATTCCATGAGGCAGGTGAACAAGGAAATGGAGTTCATTCAACACTACACGATTATCTGAATGTTTGTTGTCATTAAATGCTCTTTCGTTTTTTTCCCCCTCCTTCCTGATGAACAGCAGTCAAACTGGACATTCTGGAGAGCAGACCAGACACTTTTACAGCCCATTAACCATAAATTTGTCCCGTTTTTTTTTGTGTGTGTTTACAGCAAACAGATGTGCATATAATTCCTTGTCATTACATTAAATTAGAATATGCTGTAATAATAAAGCATGCAAAGATTCCAGAAAAGTTTAAAAGTCATACTCAGATTATATAAATTTGCAGGATTGTTATACAGCGAGCTTTTGGTCCCCCTAAACTGTCCCAGACTGACAATGTCAACTCGCGCTGCCTTTGATCTTCGTTGTTATATCTTGTCTCGTAGCAACTAACACATTCCATTGTGTGTCTCTGATCACCTCCTGATGACTGGACTATGGAGATAAGAGAGAGGGGGAACAAGGAGATCTGGTTTTAATATAAGAAGGATCCCTGACGAAATCAATCATACAAAGGAGAACTGAACAGGGAGTCACCCAAACCGCCAGTAGTGTTAAGAGTGAGCGCAGGGGTGTTGACAGCACGGGAGGGAAGGTCAGAGGGAGGAACCAGTGTCAGTGAAGGAGACAGTGAGACAGAGATAAAGATAAAAAGGATGTCTGACTTCCTATCTGCATTATAAGTTTTCAGGGAGGAAATATTGAGTTAACCCATATCTACGAGGCACGCTTTGCCTGTCCTGCTCCCAGCTTAGACTGATTTATCTTTCCTCTCCTTCTCCATCTTGGACAGATTTATTCCCATTCCCGTTCTCTGTCTTACCTACCACACGTGTTGTGTTGCCCACACTTCATGGTCCAACTTCTACACTTTGTCCACTGTCCTGCTTTCACCTGGGTTTGCCTGACAGGCAGGATGATGCACAGAACATGACAGATGAGACGGACAGCTTGTAGAGTAATATTGTGTGGTAAAAACAAGCAAACAAACTGCCATTCCTAAAGAAACTTCATTATGGCCTGTGTTTGCCAATGCGAGCTGTAGTGCTGACTTTATTTTTGAAACACTGCAGCCATTATATTAGCGGTGCATGGTCTTTCTGTTGTCTTAGCCTGGTGGCAAATCTGCAGTGTCTCATTTGGTCACTTTTTGCTTCCTCCAGTGTACACAGTGTGATTATTGAAACAAGACACAGTGTTCCTGGCAAACCAGCATGTCTCTGTCTCACTTCCTTGCTTGATATTTAACAAAACACGTCTGCGGAAATCGTACTGGATCACAAGAAAATTAGCAAACAGCACACCCAATTTGTCTTCTGTCTATAATCAGCCGTATTTCTGCTAATGACTATAAATAATCCAAATATGATTTCATATTATGAATATGCTGGCTGTTGCTGGTTTTAGCAAGCCAGGCATTTTAATTTTCTGTTGGAAAGTTTATTGTGATTATGGTGCCAAGTTTACATGTCAGTCTACTTCTAATTGATTGGTCTGGAGAACACGGTGTTCTTCCTCAAGGAAATGTCTTTATTACCTCTATGAGGTAGCTACTGCTGGCATTTTTAGTGTTCGGGGGTTATTGAGTTAGTGCCAGCAACATTAAGAGCCTTTGTTTGGTTATTATTTATTCTTGTAGTTAACATCTTATTATTTATC
The DNA here is from genome assembly GCA_038419695.1 of Scomberomorus guttatus. Classification (NCBI taxonomy): domain Eukaryota; kingdom Metazoa; phylum Chordata; class Actinopteri; order Scombriformes; family Scombridae; genus Scomberomorus; species Scomberomorus guttatus. Next base: position 18,243,904 of record CM076461.1, read on the forward strand.
TACTCATTATTTCATGTTCCATGTGATATACAGTCCAATACACACAGTACTGCATAATTTAAGGCTGTAGAGGTACACTAGTACAATGTTGAACTTTCACAGAGTGCTACAGTTGTCTTATGTAAAGTTACATGAATATGAACATGTAAAATGTATTTATAGATCATGTTTAGCTTTAGACACTTATAACTTGTATAAACTACACTATTCAAATATTGCTTGTGTGAATGCACATGTTGAATGGACAGTACAGTGTGTACAACCTGCGTATTTACTTGAGACCGTATCTCAGTGTGAAATAACAAACTGTATCAGACATCCAATAATGCAATGTAGTGTGAAATATGTCTGGGCATGAGCCCAGATCTACACTTGTCTTCCTCCCCTTCCGAGTGTCTGACACTTACCAGAGCTCCTAATAATGTCTGGTCTGACCTGTGCTGCTCTCTGGTGGCTCCTTTAACCTTCATAGGGCCATGCGTGGGCCCACGGCACACTACTCCAATGGGACGTATCGCTTGGTTTTCTCACAGAGATTTACATGGACCCGTGGGTGCACAGTCAGCAGCCGAATAGCTTCTTTTATGTGTTTCATACTAGAAAAGCAGACTGATTATGACTGCGCAGATGTAGCCACAGTAAAAGTCCCACTTATCACATGCTTGCTCCACTGACACTGCACTGTTGTTTCAACAGCCCTACTAAAAATGTCTTCCTGTCCTGTACTCTAATTCTTTATATATCCTCTCATTCTTCATCTGGTGCATTTATCTGGGGTTCGACTGCCTGATTTTGCATTTGAAATTTATTTTCTTTTTTCTTCTGGATCTTACAGCTTCAGGCTATCCTTACAGACAGAATCTTGCACACACACATACACACACACCGCCATGTTTATACAGCCCAGCGGTGGATTTTGGGAGGTGTGAGGCCAGAACTGGCAGGGTCCTCTTACACAGCCAGCGCTCTTAGCCAGCAGCTAATAAAGACTTGCATTGATCCTGATGGGTGGGGTGGGCTTCAGCGAGGACCACAGTCAGAGGGGACTATGCACTGTATGCTGGTGGTCTGGTTAATATGCATGCATGCATGTGTGTGTGTGTTCTTTTCTGCTGGCAAGGTTTGGAGACTGAATCACCCAGCTGGGGTCAGCGGCGTTTTAAGTGGGTGATCAATCAACCAGAGGCCAATGAACAGTTAATGGTTCTCAACTGGGATTCAAACCATTCAATGAATTTCCATTTAAAACATAGTGCTCTATGGGAGGGAGAACAAGTGATTTCTGGGCAGAGATGGATTCAGCAAGTTTCCTTCAGCTCTCAAAAGCAGAAAGAAGAAAGGAGAGGCAGAAGAATAAAAAGGAAGGTGAAAAGTGTCACAGGTTCAAAATACATTTAAATATGTTACGTGCAATGTACTACATATGTCACCTGATTTCCTTAAAAAAAAAAAAAAAAGTTTGGTGTTATATAAACCCCTAAGTACAAATACAGTTCACACACATATCAAGCCCATTCCCTCACACTATTGGAAAGACAGCAACATATTTGTGATGTTGTGCAAGAGCTCACAGCACATCACTTTTTTTCATCCCATCCCGTCTCCTCCTCTGATGGCCCTGTGTCACTCTGTCTCAGTCCCAAAGCAATAACAGTTCACTTGCTAGCTCATTTCCTGGTAGTTGCTTTTTTCTTTTTTTTTTTAAGCCCACAACACATTTAATCCAATCCCTTTTATTGTAAACTGTCAAGAGGAGCTTGTGTCATCTTGACATAAGCTTCAGGCTTCATATTGGCCTGACAGTGATTGGAGGCCCTGCAGTTTTCTTATGCCATTTACTGAAAAAATGAGGAATCATTGTTTTGCTGTGGTTTTAAAGAGAGAGACTGTGTGACTTTTGAAAGAGGTCTAAAGAGGTCAAAACCCCAGCAATACTTGTAGTACATGGAACAACTTTATTGTTAGACCAATGCATTTTGGCTTGTGGCCTTCATCAGGGTCATCATGATGACTCTGACCAGTAGCTTATGGTAATGTTGCTTATGCTAATATTTCTGTGTTACTGGGTCAGTTTGCTGACTTTATGGCTCTTCTGTATTTGTGCTACTGTTACATATGTATTAGCATGTCACAGATAAACATTTAAATGGTTTTATCACAAAAGCAAAGGACACGTGGCTCAGCAAGAAACATGTTTGTCGTTTCCTGCTCGTCATCCCATTCCACTGGCCCTCCGTCAGGTCATCTAATTCCGATGTCTCAAGCAACTGACTAAGGAGAATCTTGGGAACCATATCACATCAGTCATGGTCTTTTGATTCATTATTATTCTGAAAATATTGATTATAGCCACTTTAAACAGATATTTAACAGTGATTTAAGTCAACAAATATATTTCTGCTTGCGTTAAGACACATTTAACACTGCCGAACAAAAACGGGGTTCAGAAAAAAAGGTGTTTATATTCCTCAGAGTAAGGTTATCTAAAAAGATGAACATTTGGTATAAGCACTGAAACTCAGCTACTATGGTATTTACACCAGTATCAAAATATTTCAAACAATAGTGCTAGACAAGGTATAAGTTTAATTACAATTGTGTCATGTCAATCAGCAACGGAGAGTTGGAAAACTGATATATGAAAATGTGGAGGACTACTTCTTAAACCTTTGGGCTTTGAGCCTCATGCATTCACATGCTAACCACAAAACTGAACAGAGTGGATCCAGCAGAAATCATGCAGTTGATACTTTGGATTTACAAATTGTTGATGAGATATTTCATATGGGAATATCACTCCAAACTATGCTAGTGGGATTTTGTCTCTTCCTGGTCTATTGTCTGCTTTTTTGGTTGTCTGCCCTGCTGCCTGTGCCAGAGAAGTCCATTCAGATTGAGCCCAGTCAGTCTATAGTCCAGTAGCCTCCAGCACGGAGGCATTTCAGCTCCTTCAGGGGGATTTGACCAAGATTTCCTGCCCCTTATTAAATTATAATCTCCCTTCTACCTCTCTTTCTTTCTCCCTTTCTCTCCATTTTGGACAGAAAAATAGGCCTCCCTCTCTGTTTTGCTGCCAGCTGATGTGTGTGTTTGTGTGTGCGCGACGCGTGCATGTACGTGTGAAGCTGTTTCAGCTGCCAGCGGAAGGAGTGAGATGATTGGCGTGGCACGCATCTGAAGTGGGTCAACAGAGAGATCAGGAGCTAAAGCTTTTACTTTCTGCTCCCTTTCATTTCTCTCCTCCATCTCCCTGTTTTTTTTTTTCTGCCTGTCGTAATGACTTCATGTCTCCTTCATGGCTTCTTGCTTTCACTCCCTTTCTGTTTCTCTCCTCCCCTCCTGTTGCTTCAATCTCGTTTATGGTCATAAGGTGTTTTCCTCCCTTTCTTCCTCCTCCCCGCATTCCTTGACACAAGTTTCCATCTCCCTCCATCACCACTCCAGTGGTCACTTTTGACAATGTGATCTATATTAGCTTAGTATTTTCATGCAGTGTCAAACTGTGGAATCCTTTGATAAAAACAGACTACTTGAGGACTTTTCTGGGCTTTTCCCTGCTGGAAGTTATCCTCAGCTACGTGCAGCTTGGGATTTTATCCAGCCCTGGCAAAAAAAGAATGGAACAATTGATGGTGTGTGATTGTTCCGGGTTTAGCCCCCATTATTTCAGCGCCCTAGAACATTTCTCACCTTCAGAGCGCTGATTCTTAAATAGACCTGTGCACTCCCTCTCCACATGGACTCCTCGCCATGACCAGCTTTGCCTTTGGATGAACTGCCACCATGAATATTTTGACACACAGTCAGGAAATAACCAAGCTGTGTTTCAAAAGGCTTACTGCAAAACTCTTTATGGAGAAAATTATGATTCTTGTTTTGAGCTCTTTCCTTTCTCTCACTTTTGTCAGTTTTCTGTGTGTTCCCTGGCCTGTGTGTCTGCTGCACATTTCAGAGGCATTCTGGCAAGAAGCAAAGCCACCCACCCAGACAGGGGAACAAGGTAACAGCTACTTAGAGACATGGCACACAAACCGAAGACATACCACAGACCAAGCCCGGCCCAGTACATCAGAGCCCTACAGAGTGCTGCATCCAATCCCTAATCCAACACCATTCTATCCATCTGTTTGACCATTTGCTAAACTCCACCTCAGAACAGCAATTGTCCAATCATAGCTTAGCAGCCGTATCTTGGCATGTTAAGTTTGGGATTTCTCCACATGCTGACACGTGTGCACGAGGCACTACCGATTTACAAAGTTTGGAGATTGGTGTTTTAGCCTTTACAAAACCAGAAGTGTAAGAAGTAGATAAAACAGTGTGTTTATGTGCTCTAACATAAGCTGCAAACATTGGCATGCCCAGCTAACTACCTACAGTAAGGGCACGGCATTAGTTAAATAGTTACACTATTTTGTGAGGTTTCAGATTACATTAGAAAAATTCGAGTAAGGAGCTAGAAAATCCACCGTGCCGGAGCTAAGATGCTAGTTTAGAGTGACGATAGCAGTTCTATCCTGTGCTTTATTCAGTTTGGGGAAGTAAACACTTACACACTCCCAAACAAACTTGCATTATATGATGTCACATTTCCCAAACTCATTGGTTATTCCTCATCCTGAAGTTCATTTCTCTTGTAAAAGTGAAGGATGCTGTTTGAAAATATGAACATTACATAATAAATCTGACCTCTAGTGTTTCTTGTCCAAGTATACTTTTATGTATTAAGTGTCCAAACTATCCAAGGTTTGCGTTAGAATGATTAGCATTTTAATTACATTTTTATTAATAACAACATGTACTATAAAACTAATACTAACTATCTCAACCCTGAAATACAAGAACAATGCTGCTTATCCAACTTTTTGTCTAAGGCCTGCTAGCTTTAGCCTCAGTCTTTTAACATGTCATGTATTTGCGCATTTAAGACGCTAGTACAGAGTTCTCATTTTAAAACAAGTCAGCTGGAAATGTTAAAAAGTCAGCTGGAGCATTTTCAACCAACTCACAGAGTTTTAGCGTTAGCATATTATTATGCTAGCTAGCTCCAGCTGATAAACTCTGCCAGTGGCAAAATCCGCAGTTGTCAGCTGGAAATGAGAAGCTGTTTTTGGTTACTTGAGTATGAAATAGAAGACCCATTGTTACTGTGAATTTTGAGTGGAATTTCGAGTCAAATCATCCACCGTTACCTTTGTAAACTGCATATGTACTGTGGTAGAAAGGAAAGCTAAGGGAGCAGGGTGAAGCATTTTTTTTTTTAGTTCCCATCACTTTTGCTGTCCCCGCTCCATCCTTGTTTCTCCAGTTTGCTCTTTTCTGTTCTTCTCTCAAGACCTTTGCTGTTATGTTAAAATAAAAATAACAGAGAATTAGAAGTATATGTCAGTAGTGGACTTGCCGGGGGAAAAAAACGCCTTGCTTGGTCAGGACTTGGCAGCACACAATAAAAGTATTCACACCAGCAATGAGAGGCACAGAGAGCGGGAGGCTTAAGGAGGAGAGAATAAGGGGAATCGGAGAGGAAGAAAAAAGGAGCTGAGTTCGCCAGTTGAGACCTATGAGGCTAGGAGAGACAGAGTGATCATTCTGATTTACAGGGGATTATATTACTGGGTGTCCTCAAAGTTTTCCTTCTGAGGTGAGGACATGCTGTTCTGTGCCCTCTAACACTCAGTCTCCTCCACAGTTATATATGCCAATCCGTAAATCTCTCTTTGATTCAAAATCTTTGTATTCATTTCTCCTTTTTCACATAATGAGTAAATTATACAAAGCCAGTCATGTCAGTCTTTTGAGAGTGGGGAAATCAGTGACCTATCCTGCTGTGTTGAAAAGCAGAACATTTATTGCTCTGGTGGAAGCAGATTGCTCTTTATGAAACTTTTTCCTCTCGATTACCTAATCAGATACTCATATTGAGGTTAGGTGCACCGGCAGGTCAGGCGGAAAGGTACAGCTCCGTCTGTCCTACAGACTCTCACTCTCTCACGTTCTCAGCTCCCCCGTACTGCAACTGATTTCTTGGCGGGTCAGGGGTTAGTTTGAATGTTTTGCAGACTTCCAATCTGTCTCCCTTGGCTTCATATTCTAATCATAAATGCTTCACAGAACGATAAGGTGACAGAGCATGAATAGGTAAAGCAGCAGGGGGCTAGTCTGGCTAATATATTGTAATTAATGCATTTTCACTGGCCTGAACTGTTCCTGCTTGGGGCTGAAGAGCAAATGAGGGCCACATTAAAAACACATGCAACTGTACATGTGTGAGGTTCTACAAGTTAATAATTCCATGATTAATTAGCCTCTATTTGACCGCTTCACCCTTTGTCCCTCAGTAGATTCACATATACTTTCATATGCACAATCTATCACCCCTCTTACAGTTTGCACGTCTGCTTTTGCACTTACATGAGTGCCCAGGGGTATTAAACCTCTGAATGAAGTCATTAAGAAATGAAAACTCTCTATCTGACCTCATCACTCCTTTCCCCTCGTCATGTTTTCTTCACACCCTTATAACCTGTCTCACTCCTCACACACTCCTCCACCTACACCTTCCATTTCCTACTCCTTCCCTCTTTAACCACTCTGTTAGCATAAACTCACCCCTCTCTGACCCTCTCTTAGCCCTCTTCTCACCCGCCTCGACCTTCAGGGATGTTAGGAAAACACGGCCCCTACTCCACAGGTACTATTTCCTGAATTGATGAGACTTTTTTTCTTTTCCCTCACGTCCTCTGTGTTTTATTTGCTATTTTTTTCCTCTCCTGAAGCAAAGTGAGGCCCCAGTCCTGTCTCCTCTCCAATGCCTTTTTCACTTCATGTCGTCTTCTATTTTCCTTTATCTAATAAACATTAAGACAGAGATACATTTGAAAACCAAGAGCACACAATCAGTCATGCTGTTGTAAGGGAATCCCCGAGTTACAACAGAGGACAGCAAGAAAGACAGATGACAAGACTAAAACGAGGATTGTATGCGCACGCACCTGCGCTTGAGCAGCCAAGCATTGCATGTGTTGAAGAGTCATCTGCAGTGCAGATACTGTATATATCATCATCATTACTACCCAGAGAGAGGAGAGAGAGAAAGATGGATGAGGTCTGTGTTTTCAGTGGCTACCTGACAGTAAGCTGGGCTGGATGAGGAGACATTGCCCTAACACGCTCTATTTGACTCACCATCATTTTCTCTCTCTCGTCTGATAAATTTTCAGTTTACTGTGTTGACACATACTGGCACATCCCTTAATATACACTGCATCTCAGGCGCAGGAGCATTAGGTTCATCACTGAGCACTGACATGGCACACTGTCAGCTTTCCAGTTCATCCTAAAGGTGTTGGGCAGGGTTCAGTTTAGGGCTTTGTGCAGGCCAGTCAAATTCCTCCACACCAAAACCCTTTCTTTATGGAACTCGCTTTTGTACAGGAGCATTGTCATGTTGAAAAAGAAAGGGCCCTCCTGTTAAAATATCACTTTTTGTTGTTTGTTTATTTGTAGCTACATCTGAAACGACTGATTAATCAATTACTCAACCAACATAAAGTTCATCAGCTATTGATTAATGAATTTATCAAGGAAAAATGCTAAACATTCCCTTCTTGCAGCAAATTGTGAGGATTTACTGGTTTTCTTTGTTTTATGTGATGATTGACTAAATATCTTTTGGATGGTTGGTCAGACAAAACAAGTAATTTGATGATGTTACCTTGGAGTTAAGGAACAGTTTTCAGTATTCCATAGACCAAAAAAATAATCAATTCATTGAGAAATTACCATAAATTGATACTAAAGGGCCTAGCTCAAACCATGAACAGCCCCAAACCATAAATACACAAATATATGTGCCAGGGGGCTCCACATAGTTTTGGCTGTATAGAGTAAGTGACTACGCATTTGATATGTCACGTGCATGTGTCCATCAGCACGTTGCAGCAGAAGTGAAAACATTATACATCATGTCTCGACATTTAAAAGAATCATTTACAGTACGTATAGTAATGTGGAAGAACATAGGAGCTTTTATTGAGGTGGCGCAGAAGGGCCGGTTCTTTCCTGAAAAGCAACCAAACAAAATCTTCAATACATTTTCCAGCTGGTGGCAACTAAAATAGCAGATGTTAATGCCTCATCATATATGCATTAGCTCTGTGGCCACTTTTATACCCACACGGACACGTTATGTGAACAGCCTTACTGTTTTCCCAGTGCTTATTTACACAGTGTTGAGTAATGCGGAGTCCGTTCAAAGCCACCAAAAACTGTGACCGCTACTCAAATATTACGCGGTGAGCTGATACCGGAAAGGGGTAATGGCCCGAGTGCCACAAGAGAGATTACCTCATTCAAAAGAAGGTGATTCTCTAAATAAAACCCCACACGCTCAGTTTCCTCTACCCCCCTCTCACACACACACACCCTCAGATTCAATAAGAGCAGTGTGGCTCTGGCTGCCTACATGTTGTATAACTGCTGCGCTCACTTTCTCCCTCTTCTGTTTTTCCCTCGCTTTCTTATATATGTATAGAACAAGGCGTACATACAGGTCAATGGTCAATAGAGCTCTGTTGTCTGGTAGTGACAACTTAGTTGTGTTTGTGCCTGTTTGTGTGTGTTTTAAGAGTTGACTTAAGGTTTGCAGGTGCTGTTTTTTCCCACAAATCTGTAAAATCCGTTAATGCTCATGTGTCTAGACTACAGATTGAATAATAAACCACAGATGTATAAATTGAATTTATTTTAACTGTGCCTTTCTTCCTCCCTGGTGCTGGAAACACATTCTTGCTGTAAAAAAGTTTCCAACATTTGTTAGCTGAATTTACGAGATGAAAGTATGGTAAAGGGAGGATGGCTGTGGTTGAATACCAGCTGACCACCCTTGTGGGTTCATGGTTACGGTCGGGAATGGTGATGGTTGCGGTTGTGGTCAAGGTTTGTCAGAATTGGATGAATCAGCTAAAATATGTGGTCAGATTTTAAGTGCAAGTTCTCTGTGAGCCCTGTGGTTGTAACCAAACTATGATCATGGGACTCGGTTGTTGTTGAACCAGTTGGTGTTTTTGTAAAATGCCTAAGCTGGCATTACGCGGTATACGATGCTCAGGTGATGATTCCTCCACTCAATGAGCCGCTCAGATGTTCACCACAAAAACAACCGCCCGCTATTCCCTCAATGACACCGAACCCTTACTTTTTGTGTATCTATGATCTCTCTGTGGCACGTGGTTTAGGAAATGCCTGGTAGTCTGGATGTACCGCTTATGGGAAGTGGAGGCAGAGCACCTTCAACCTCACCTCCCCGGTGCTGCTGATTTCATTAGCGAGCAGACAGAGCAGTTAGGGAAGTGTGTCCTTGGCCTGCGTTTCGCCAGCGGTGTCTGTGTCTCTTCTGCCTGTCTGAGCGGGCCACTTGAGATGCTGCTGAGTTTTGGTTTGGAGGCACTGGAGTCTGCTTTGGCGGCCTGAAGCCTTTACAGATTAGTGTTTCGGCTCTGTTAAAATGGCATCCAACACATGTTCAAGAAAGACTTAAAGCTTGGGGTTTGGTTTGTTTTCTGTGACTCAGATTACCAGGTGGTTTGGAGACAGATCTTTAAGGTGTACTCTATGTGGGAAAGATGTCTGTCTATGTTCATTATGTGCACTTGCCAACATATGTCTTTGCGTTTGATGTCACAGCACTCAGCAATGTGACAGCTGTCTGGAAGCAGGAACAGTAGAATGATGATGGAGCTGGCGGTGCCCTTTTAGACACGAGGATCACGCTCTCCCTTATTTCCTCATTAATGCTGAAAGAATTCAGTTCTGTTCTGCTTTTTCTTTCTTTGTGTATTTTTGGATCTGTTGATGTAACGTGTGTGGTGATTTTTTTTCTTTCTGTTCAATCTGTTTTATATAAAGTGTCACTCGGCCTGCCAGATGAGGCTTTTTCGCTGTAACTTTGGATGCTGCTCATGTTTAATGACTGTGGGAGGCTTTGATTCACCATTAGCTCCTCTCCCCTCTCAAACCCGGGGTTTTGTTATGCTTTGTTTTGAATGGACTGATTTTATGTGAAAATGGTGGGAAGTTAACGAGTTTGAGTATTTTCGAGACACCCTGCGTAACCACTTACCAGAGCTACATTGTGTTCTCCTGCATACCGTGAGTGTGTGTGTGCTTTGTTACGTGGGTGTTCTTGTGTGCAGGAGCTTGTATGAATCTCAGTCCAGCAGCGGTCTCGTGGTGGCCAGCCAGAGAGGATTGCGTGAGATTTTTTTTTTTTTAACAACGTCTGCAGAGTTTTTCAAAGAAAACATTTGATAAACAGATTGTGGAGGTCTGTGAGCCGCCCGTCTGTGTCTGATCCCTGTTTATGCGCAGCTTCTGTGTTTGAGTGTGCGCCGCTCTGGTTCTTTAAAGAATGGTGGGCATCCAGAGCTGCCTGTTAAATTGCATCTGCACCAAAACCACAGACCCCCATACCAGACGAGCTTCCCTGCCAGCCAGCCAGCAAGTCGGCCAACCACCAAACACTGCCCTAACAACACTGCATTTTCTGTTTCTCCTGTTTATTTCTCTTAACATCTTTGTCTTTGTTTTTCTTCATTTTTCATGATTAATATAGTGTGAACATTTAAGAAGTGTTGACTCTATAACACACAGCAACACAAACAAGCATAAACAGATACCGCAGACACACACACTTATAACACATTACAAAAAAAAATAGCTCAGAAACCTAGGCAAACACTTTGGTAAATGGCTGTAAAACAAGAATTCGACTGCCTCGCTATGTGGCTGCTAAACAATCGCAGACGAGGGCAAGAACAAAGCTGTAAAACAGACCTGAGCTCAGCACAGATGGTGGCAATGAACACACCTTTTTCTAAGTACTTGTGAGTGGAGGTCTGCTGTGAACTTCCAGTTTACACCCGACCCCTGCTTCCAATTAACTGTAGTGTGTAATTTGGTGTAATTTTCAAATTAGAAAAAATGTCAGATCATTTTCAAATTAGAAAATGTCAACTCATGTTCATGTAACTCCCGTGACTCGTAATAAGCTTTGAACTTTCTTACTGCTGTAATCTACACTGAGTCAATCTCTGCAGAGAATAGCAAGCCTGATCACTTACAATGACAAAATGACTCGTGTGAAGCAGAAGAGGGATGCAAATGACATATGATTTATATTTACCCACTGTAGCATGTCCAAGTCTATTTTGTTTGTTAGTCTTATTTGTTATACTGTTCTATAGGTGTATGAAAATACCAGATGTCAGTTAAATCAGTCGCCTGATATTAGACAGAATTGTCAACTTGTTACACATTTCCAGTCAACTCAACTTGGTGGAGTGGGCGGATTTAAAGGTCTGGACCCAGGCAATTAAATGAGTTGTTCTAGAGGGAACTTACAGGATGCAGTTTTTCACAGCTATGCACCGTTCTCTCTCATCCTTACACAATTTCAAGCTTAATATAAGCGTGACATTGTTGGCGTTTAAAAAGGTAGCAGGCTGAGACTGCACAGTATCACAAAATAACTCCAGACAGTCATCAATCCAAAGAAAGCTGACGAAAAGAGCTCAGTGGAGGTGGAGAGTCCGGGTGGAAATTGATGCCATTTTCACACATCATTTCAACAGTTCAAGCCAGTTCTGGACACCCACAGTTGCACACTCATGATACACAAACACACTAACTGTCCTCTGGTGGTTTGCTTTTCACACCTGACCACGGTTGTGAAAATATTTGGCAGAGGACGATGTGGTCATTTCTTCCTGAAGTAAATTTAAGTCAACAGATCTGCCTGTCACAGTTTCTGAGGTCCATCTAGGCCAAACACTAACTCAGCTAAGTACTTACCACATAGAGTACCTGCGCAGCAGCTGATGGCAGGGACATAAATATGTTATATACTTGTTTGCACATATTAAACTTAAGGGACCATTCTACTTATCCTTCACCAGTGCTGGAAATTGTGGACATAGTAAAGCAATATAATGTATGCTTTAATAGATGTCAGCCAGCCGTTTGTCCTTTTATATTTGAGCATAAATATCTTCCATGCTTTCATGCAAGAAACATGCTTCCTTGGCTTCCTTGGTTTCCTTTGGCCATACTGTCTGTGGCTGGCTTGTAGATAGAGACAATGTAAAGCCAAATCTTCTTTACAGAAGAAGAGATTTAATGTCAGCGTGTCTGTTCAAATGGCTTGTAGTAGAGTAATTCAGTCTTTTCAACCAAATAATAGTAAATGCATGTTTCACATGCCATGCAACTTTCAAGTCTTTGAAATGTTTTGAAGTGTTTTTCCACAAATGTATGGTATTGTATGATGTTTAGTATTACACCTGTATGATTCCATAATTTATTATTACTGTGGGCGTAAATGCAACCTCTACTTTATCCTGTTATACTCTCATGCTGGTGATAGTTATTAATTTCAGAAAGCTAAAACTGAATACACTGCTAGTTCTCAGTCCATGTGAACCACATTAACAAATATCCCCTGATGTCTTTTCCCTCTTCTGCTTATGCGTGCAGTTCTTTGTGTGTGACATCTGAAGCCTGGGATGCTGGTGACCATGCTGTTGGCTCCTGTCTGTGTGCTACTGATGCTGGGAGGGCGTGCTCTTGCTGGAGGCTATCCCCCCGTAGCCCACATGAAGTACATGCAGCCCATGATGAAAGGGCCTATTGGACCCCCGTTCCGAGAGGGCAAGGGACATTACATCGGTGAGTAATGCACGTGGGTGTAGTGCAAGTTTGTTCTCTCATCATATATGCACAATGAGTCCAAAACTACACAGAGACATATACAAAAAAACAATGTCCTATGAACAAAACAAGTCTCCAATGTCCCAGTCCAATAAGTAATTGAAGGGCTCACTGGAGTGTGTGTCTCCTTGCCCTGTGGGTCCAGCAGCATTTGGCAGGTCCTCAGTTGGGGCCTAATGGAGGCCTGATTGCCCACTGTTTGCTGAGCTCCACTGGGCCAGTTGTTCCTCCCACCATCTGGATGCTGTTACCCCACTGTTTATCACATATTCTTCAGTTGTGGGACGGAGGAGAGAGTGTGAAGGAAATAAAAATAGAAGAAATAAAAGCTCAGGCAGGGGAGCTGGTAAAGGCAGAGTGTGATAATGATCCTGAGAAAATGTGCATGTTGTCATTGCTGTCATTATCACTACTCATTATAATTTGACTATAACTACGAATTCAAGTTCTGGATCATATGGAATATGCCTTGTATTATCAGAGGCCCCCTCTTCAAAGCACATTTCAAAGTAAATGGGGGACACATTTTCATTTCAGTACCATGAAATTATGTTTGACAAAGAAAGACTCTCCAGAAGTTGGATTCAGAGCAAATTCATGGTTAAAATGTATTATTTAAATCACTCACAGAAACATCAAAGATCTGCCAGACGAACTTACACAATCAAAAGTTATGCTTTGTATAAATGGAATTGCAAAATGTGTGGCAGAAACAAGATTTGGATTTGAAGGAGTGAAACTAATGTAGCCTGTTGCTCAGATTAATATACAATGTGAGCAATACAATGCTTTTACTGCCACTCAGTGGTTACATGTCTACATTGCATCACTATTGAAATAATGTATCAAATGGTTGAATGTGGCCTTCAGTCACAGCAGCCCATCTAAATACAAGTGTATGGAAATATATATTTATTGCATGAGATCAACTTTTATCATAACATTTAATTGCTTTTTATGCATCATAGACATGTCTATGTTTTTATGTGTAACTGTATTAAGTGTAGTTTTGAAATCCTGCAGTTGTTGAGCCATGAAAATGGACACTGATACCTTTGCTGCTAAGTTTTTCCAAATTACTATTGAATGTTTCCTTCACACAAGCATTCATGACCTGTACTTTATATATCAATCTTATCTGGACTGGAGTCAATACGACACTCTGACGGTCCTCTGGTCTGCTTGGCCTGCTGTTTTTTTTGCTCTCACCTGCAAGACAACAAGAGCAAACCTACAGGCCCACACAAGCAGGTCAGAGGGCTGCCAGATCATAATTGAATTAATTTCTTGCTTTAATCAGTTCACGTGTGTTTGTAAGCACAACTTAAGTCTTTAAATGTGTGTAGAATTGAACTTGGCATAAATGGAATATAATATTCATAAGTATGTTTTAATTAGTGTATAATCACCTGAAAATAAGAATCATTGTGTTTTCATTACCTTAGAATGAGCCCTTTAGATCTACATAGGGAGCAGGTCCTCTTCCACAGAGCCCGCCATGTTGCACCGGCATGTTTCTACAGTAGCCCAGAACGGACAAACTGAACACTGGCTCTAGAGAGAGCCTTTCGCGTGAGTTTGGTGGCCACCGTAGGTTCTCCTACACACTTGGAAGGGGAGGTGGAGGGGGGTGGTATTCAGTTTGTTGCAATCTGCAACCTCACCGCTAGATGCCATTAAATCCCACACACTGGTTCTTTAAGACTTTGAATCAGGGTTATTGCAACAACTATTGAGGAGACCATGCTAACCTCTTTAGTGTGATCACCATATTCTCCTCTCTAGTTAAACCTAGAAGTTGGTCTGCAAAATCCAATGGACATTGGGTATTAATTTTAATGTCTGATTTATTTTCTCTTCCAAATGAGTGTAGTAAAATTGTGGACCTGCCTGATCTTCTTCACCACTTGTGTTCCTCACCCTCTTGGACTTTTCTAGTGTTGCTACACCCACAGATAGTAGCAATGAAGATGGTGGGTAAAAATCTTAGCATAAACAATACAAATAATAGCCACAACCACAAGAATAAGACCCACATTGTAAAAATTGAAATTTTGCTATACATTGATCTGAGTTTTGCATCTATCTTTTGAGGCCTAATGCCTATGATCCCAAATATATTTCAATTTAAAGCACTGCAGAAGTTATAATCATTTCACAAACTTATGATCGTTTTATATAAAAAGTGTGTGTCCTCTTGAACAAGCCGAAAATATTTTTCTGGCTTCAAACTACAGACTGAATGTAGCAGCATCCACCATCAGCATGTCATACCACTTTTTTCAGCGTGCTGCTCACAAACATGACAATTGCAACATACTTGGAATCATACAATAAAACCAAAATGCTGTTTAGCATCATTATAGTCCCTCTCCACACAAGCAAAATGTGCTTTGCTTATTGTTACTGCACATGTTCGAGTTTCACTGAACAGAATGATATATGAGTTTCTTAGTGCTCACCTTAAATCTGAGTTTAACACGTGTATCTAAGAGCATGATTTGTGACATCACAACTAGTTTGGAAACCAATTGCGGTCCAGAGTGCAATTTAAACACATGTGAGAATAGTCTTTTCAGTGAAGTAGGAGACATCTTGTATCCAGCAGTTACATGTTTGAAATGAATAATATGTGCATATTCATAGATTCTGAATTTTTCAGTAAGGAAGAAAGATTAGATGCCTTTTTAAGAATTTCTAGCAAGATAATTGACTTTTTGTGGAAAAATCTTAATAGACAAATTATTATTCAAAGCAAAGTATTTTTTACATGTCTTTAAACATGTGTTTAAGCTTTTCACTGAATTGTGTTGTATTTCAAATATTGATCTTGAAAAGGCTGCGTGTCTCATTAACTGCCAGTAGAGGGAAGCAGTGGCCTATGGTCACAGTCAGAGTAGTGTAAAGGGAACATTCCTTAAATTTTCTGTAAGGATTGTTGCAGGGAAAGGGAAAAAGTATAGTGTTCACATTTACTGCTATTGAGACACCTGAGGCACTTCAGTGATCAATAACATACTGAAGTTGTATTGGCACACCCCAGGTTATCACATCACATAATATTTTCTTTGGATATGGTTAAATAACAGACCACATGAAATTATTGATAAAACTAAATGAAAAAACTGGTTTGGATTGGAGCATTGGTTGTTCCACAATACACTGCAGTTTTATTTTGTTTGTAAACATAAAGGGAAAGTGTTGCTGAGCTGATACAGTGGACCAACATATCAGCTGAAATTGTGTGTTGGTGATTGTAATGTACTGCAGATCAAGCTTGTGTTTCTGCTTTTTCTGGCCTGGCTATGTTCTGCTCCACTGTGCTGGGAAAGAATAATGAGAGCGTTTATGACATGTGGCATCTACAGTCTGGTTTCCTCTCTGTTACACAATCAAGAAATTTGCATTTTAGTGACTCACTCAAACTCAATTAGACCCCTGAGTCAGTCAATCGGAAAACAGAAAAGTTAACTTATGTCCAACTCTACTATTACAGAACAACTGCTCAACTCAGGAACATAGAGTAATGTTATACTGTATATATTGATTGGCAACCTGTCCAGAATTTATTCTGCGTTCCGCTCTGTGCTGGGATAGGCTTTAGCCCTGCATGACCCTGAACAAGCAGTCAGAAATAGATGGATGGATGGATGGATAAATGGTCAGAACAGTCAAATAATGACTATGAATGTAACAGGAAATGTCAACAGGTCAGGAAAAGAAATTGTATAAAAGTGAATTCAGTAGAGTCAGGAAAAGACTCCTCTGCCCCTGAACTCATACAAAGCTATGAAAACATGCATTTTCATCCATTTTTACATTAGTAAAGTGCTACTACATTACAAAATATCACAATATTCTGTCTTCTTTTTCTGTTTTTAGATTTCCAACAGTCTAAATGTCTTCTGACATTATGTTTTAAATTGTAAGAAGTCCAAGTTTCCAGGTTTTAATTTGACATGAATTTTCATTTCCCAGGTAATAATGTGATGTCAGATGTTTCTTGTATGTAGCAACTTAATTCATGATGCCACATCTTTTTTTCTCACATTTCTTCTGCCCCTCATAGTGGTTTTCCTTTGCAAATGGACATGTATTCAGACACCAGGTGTATTTTACTTCTTCTCCCTTTAGTGTCTTAGTAGCTGCCACATTCACTGTCTCTATAGTGACAATCTTGCTCCAAAACTTAAATAGCTAATCATGTTTTTTTAATGTCATGTATGCTATCGAAATTACTGGTGTCAATACTAAAATTAACTTGGTTGACCAAGACATATTACTTTTTGCGGATGAATTGTCTATATAGTAAAGCTAACTTTTATGGACTAGTTTATTTAGAAGTTACCAGTGGTGACTAAAATGATGAAAAATTTGCGCTTCTAAGAGAATCTTCTCAAAATTTCTGAAATAGTATATGTATTTCTCTGCTGTTTTCATTTTAAAGCAGAATATGTACAAACCCATTCAGCTGATTGTGAGAAATCAGGTAGCAGGCATGACACTATCCTGTTATTACAAGCCAAGGAACCAAGGAAGTTGAAGTAAAACTGAAAAATGCATTTCCTGCGGAAAATGTGTGTGAATGCTGACAGCTGAAATAAATCACAAAGCATTGCTGAAAATGCAGAAATCTGAAATGAATTTTGCTTGAAAAAGCTGAAAGCTCAAATGCATTGCACTGCACTGCTGAAAAACCTGGAAGCTGAAATGTGAAACTGGCAGAATTGGAAGCTGACATGCATTACCTAAAGAAGCTAAGAGTTGAAATACATTTCTAGAAAAGCTGGAAGCAAAACTTTAATACTGTCAAAGCTGGAAGTTGAAATACACTGTCTGAAAAGACTGAAAGAAGAAATGCTTTGTATTAATATCACACATATGCACTGATTTGTTTGGAACAGAAAAGGTATTGGCCTAAAGAGCTGAGAGTTACAAAACAGTTAAAGTTTAAATGCCTCATACCCAAAAGTATGTGGAAGTAGTTGAATTTCAAAGTGGAATAGGTTGAAGAGGATTTGAATATTCAGTCTATTCATTTCAATGGCAGAAATAGATGCCTACTCTAGTATTTGTGCATGTTGTGATATGTGCTTTATGACTACAATAAAAATATATGCAAACAATGACATTTTTTTGCTTCTTCTAAAAGCCTGACACTCTTACCTCTAAGTGGCAGTAATGTGTAAAGTCCAGAGTTCCAGCCATCTTTAATTCTTTAGGATGAAGCAGTGTTGCCTTCTGAGTCTCTGAGTAGAAAACAGGTGGTTTCCAGAATTTACCTCTATTGGTGCAGCAGCTTTGAGATTAAGTTGGCTGCAGTGTTGATAGGAATTGCATACTCATACTTTTTTTAATCTCTTTGACATGCAGCAATTTTTTTTCTCAAAATGCACACTGTACATATACACATTTGTATAAATTGTGTTGATCTGTTTCCTCTTCTTTTTTGTTTTGAAATACATTATTACACTAACAACATGATCACCTTCGCTTTTTCTAGATATGCCACCTATGATGGAAGTGAAGGGGGAACCAGGACCCCAAGGGAAACCTGGACCAAGAGGCCCCCCTGGGCCATCAGGACTTCCAGGAAAACCTGGACTGGGGAAGCCAGGTCTCAATGGCCAGCCAGGCCCTCAGGGGCCTCCTGGCTTTCCAGGAATTGGTAAGCCTGGACTTCCAGGTCTCCCAGGAAAGATTGGGCCAAAGGGGATGCCAGGGCTTACTGGCGAGGTTGGTCCTCGTGGTGAACCAGGTCCCAGAGGTCCTCCAGGGCAGCCCGGCCTCCCTGGCCCAGCTGGCCTGTCTCTAAATGGAAAACCTGGGCTTCCAGGTATCAGAGGCCCCCCCGGGTCTCGGGGAGAACCAGGAATAAAGGGACTTTCTGGCCCACCAGGTGAGCGTGGGCTTAAGGGCGAGAATGGAAATGGGAAGCCAGGAGTTCCAGGTATAAGAGGTCCACCTGGGCTAAAAGGCAGTACAGGACCACCTGGTCTTCCAGGTATAGGCAAGCCAGGACCAAAAGGTTTGCCTGGACAGTTTGGTCTTAAAGGTGATCAGGGACTCCCGGGGGATCGAGGAGAACCAGGAGAGGCTGGGGCTCCAGGTCTACAAGGTCTGCCAGGGCCAGTTGGGTTAGGGAAGCCTGGGCCAGATGGACTGCCAGGAGCACCAGGTCCACTAGGTCCAAAAGGTGAGCCAGGGCCTAGAGGTTCTCCTGGATTTCCTGGGACTCCGGGCTATGGAAAACCTGGTCTGGGTGGGCCAAAAGGAGAAAAGGGCCATAGTGGTTTGCCTGGTTTCCCAGGGGACAAAGGAGATCAAGGAATGGTGGGCCCAACTGGGGAGTCAGGCCTTGATGGACAACCAGGACCGCAAGGACTTCAAGGGCCAATGGGGCTCCCAGGAAAACACGGAATGCCAGGGCAGAAGGGAGAGCTGGGGCCCCAGGGCCCTCCAGGACTGCCTGGCCTCAGAGGTGACCAAGGCCCCAGTGGGGTCCCTGGAAAACCTGGTATCTCTGGGGACAAAGGCATCCCTGGGCTGAGTGGTCCTACTGGAAAACCTGGACCTAAAGGTGAAGCAGGGCATATTGGCCTACCTGGTAATCCTGGGCTGACAGGTGCTCCTGGGTCAAAAGGTGAGACAGGGTTTATGGGGACACCAGGTCCCAGGGGTCAGTCAGGTATTCCTGGTCTTCAGGGGCCCATGGGTCCCATGGGGCCACAGGGTGTCCCTGGCCTGAAGGGTGAACCTGGACTTCCAGGGTCTCCAGGACTGGGTAAGTTGGGAGACAAGGGAGCCATAGGTCCTCAAGGTCCTTCGGGGAAACCAGGTCCTGCTGGGCTCAATGGTAACCCCGGCCCTCCTGGGCCACCAGGGCCCCCAGGTCCTCCAGGAAATGGCCAAACAGTTGTTGCAGGTCCAGCAGATTCAGAATTGGAAGGGGGTGAAGTACCAGGTGACAGGAAGGGGCCAGCATACAGTCAAGTTCCACTCTCTGCCTCTATAGCACCAGCCTTCACAGCCATCCTCACTACGCCTTTCCCTCCCTCTGGCATGCCAATCAAATTTGACAGGACCCTGTACAATGGGCAAAATGCCTACAGCGTGGCTACTGGCATGTTCACTGCTCCTATATCTGGTGTCTACTACTTTGCGTACCACATGCATGTAAAGGGAACTAGCCTGTGGGTGGCACTGTACAAGAACAATGTACCAGCCACTTACACCTATGATGAATACAAGAAAGGCTACATGGACCAGGCGTCCGGTAGTGCTGTCCTAGAGCTGAAGGAGGGTGACCAGGTATGGGTCCAGATGCCTTCGGATCAGGCAAATGGCCTCTATTCCACCGAGTACATCCACTCCTCCTTCTCAGGATTCCTGCTCTGTCCCACATAACCCTGTCCTTTCATTCCCAACACATTCCTGTATTGGCACCTCAGAGCAGCCCTAAACCTAAAATACCTGCAGCCATAATAGAAACATAAAACCCATGAAATTCCCAATACTATTTCCATAATCTTTATCTGTCTCACCCTCAACAATATCAGCGAAAGAAAAAATAAACTTTTTTGAACGAAATATGGAAAGATTTAAAAGGCAGGGGAAGGAATATTATACTGTGTTCTGTGTTTCAATGTCCTTCAAATGTGTGTTTTGGGTTGTATTTTATGTTGGTGTTTTTTAGCTTATATTATTTTAATTATTATATTGTCATAATTTTATTGTTATTTGGTCCTTGTCATCATTGTTGTTGTTGTTTATTGGATTCAGACTATTAAGTGCCTTACTTTGTAATGTGCTAGTAACAGACCTTCCCATGTGACTGCACATCCTGCCCACATGCTCTGACATCATAAGGACGACATCACCAGACCATGGGGGGTGATTGGTTCCTCTGGCTGCAGCCACGCCCCCTTGTGTTCCTACTTAAACAGTGAATGACAATACTAACTTAAAGAGCAACAATACAACATACAACTTAGAAATATAGACAAACAATAGTAAAACAAGGCATTTGGTGCTATAAGACCATTATTTTCAATTTTCTTTTGTTTGACCTTTTTGGTACTTTAAACAGTTGCTTCATTAAAATTATTAATGGGATTAAATCTTTGTTTTTAGAGTGAGATATATATTTTGACAGTTAGTTGGCATGAACATCTGTTTCTGCTTCTTTCTGAACTTAGTAGTCAACCATTTACAATGATGGGTCTTTGTATTTCTTATAATTTATTGAACTATCCAGAAATGCAATTTAGAGATACAGTCCAAGAATAGTATGACCTTACAGTATTAGAATTATTCAATTTGAATTGGCCCCTTTTAAAAGCATCAACAACATCATGCAAGGACAATGCCTTTTTTAAACTTTCAGGACAATATTAATTGAGGACGATATGTATACATACAGTCAATGTTTACATGCCATAGAATAGATACTGAGAGCAACTGTAAATGGACAGTAAGGGCACAACTATAGCTGGATCGATGGCCTGTTTCCTTGTATCGATCTGATGGTTTTTCCCTTTTCCCATATGCACTGCAAATCCCATCACCGTGTTGCAGTCATCCTCTTCACATGCTCCGACTATGACATCAGTGCTTTCTAATGGTATACTCCTGATTAATAAATCAGTGTCACTCATCAATAACATAGTGAACAGTCTGTGCTTCCCTACTATAAAAGCCCCATTCTGACTACATACTGCAAAATTGTGAAGATGCTGTAAACATAAGAAAACAATGAGGTAAATGGATGACAAATAAAATTCATCCACTTCCTCCTTCAGTGCCAGTTTGCACGTGACTGGTTGCTGGGAAAATGAGAGCAATTCTGCTTTATTTGTAGTTCTAAATGAAAAGATTTTCTATAATTCCAAAAACAACATCAGTGTCAAAAATAGCTGAATTAGTTTGGCTTAATGGAAGGATCCCTGGTAACAAGGACAGGATGTTTCAGAGCTGAATATTGTCAAAGTATATGGCTGGAAATGAGAATCGATTTGCATTTACTCCATGAATAAGTAAAGGGACTGACTGAGGCCCACAGGTTGTGAAATACAGGTTGTGTAACATTTAACAAACCCCTGCCAGATTTCTTGGAGAGGTGGTAGGCCAAGGGTGAGAGCTGTGTATTTACTCATTTCTGTTGGATGAAGCATTAAAGATACACGCTGTGTGTGTATGCATGTGCTTGTATGTTCCAGTATGTGTACCCTTCTACCTGTCACTGTGTCAATATGTGTGTGTGTGTGTGTGTGTGTGTGTGTGTGTGTGTAGTTGTGTCACATTGTCCTCCTGGCATTCAGGTCATGAACACTTCAGCAAAGATAATAATAAACTTGAGTAAAGTTAGAAAACCATCAGAAGAGCTTACAGCTCTGTCAATGTTCCACAAGAAATCTGACTTAAAAATGTTTGGCCTCTGTTGGGTTTTTAAAAAGAAAATCCCACATAGGTTTACTTTACAACACTCTAATGGTGCCTTAGCAAATTAAGGGAACAAGTTATGAAATAAGTGATTGATGAATGTAATGAATAGATTATGGGAGAAAACAGAAATTAAAATCGACACACTGAGATAAGACAACATTTTTAGACATGAATCACTGGTTAACACTGAACAGACTATTTTGCATATTAGTCCAATGAGTGGCGTAACAGTGTGCAATAATTCTGTGTTGTACAAGTGAACAAAAAGAAAATACATTCTGTGAAGCGTACAAGATATTGTATCGATTGTTGCAGTTACTGAAGACAGGAGAGAGAAAAAGGGGTTTGGGCAAAATTGTTGGATGTTATTTCACAATGAAAAATTGGTGCTAACATTACTTTCTCCGTGCCTTTAAATGCCTCAGCTCAGAAAGGATTCCAATGTAACTTATGCCGCCCAAACACTTTCATTACACTGAATTTAGGACTACCTTACACCATGATGGAGGAATGTCAATGTACAGGAAGACTGTGCCAAATATTAAACTTTGCAATCAGAATGAATGTATACTCTTTGACTGATTAACAATAATTTTTATAAACCATCTACCATGCTGTGTCACTATACATGAACAGTGACTATTCAAGTTGCTCTGAAAAAGCAGTGCTAGGATAAGGCCTAATCAGTATTTTACATCTATGTAATGCAAACAATGCACTTGTTCTTGCCCTATTTGTCTCATATCATGAACACACCTAAAACTGCGATGTATCATTATTGTTACGTGAGTCTAAAAGACAGTCCAAGGCTCGTTATGTACTGTATGTTGCCTTTTTTGTCGTCTTCTATTTTTGGACATATGAAATGGTGATGTGACTTACATGTGGCTATTACTCTCTGTCCTTATGTTTGTTTTTAAAGACAATGTCACTTGCTTGCGGAGTTTGCCCTGTGTGCAAATCATTTAACAAGTGTCAGTAAGATCCATGTATCGTCTCAATCACAAATTGCTTCGAACTGTTTTCTGTTTTTTTCTTTATAAAAACAACAAAAAAAAAAAGTTTTTAAAAAAGCCTTGCTTCGGTTCTTAAGGGATATTTGTTTGTTTTAGTTTCAATAAATACAAACGGCCATTCCCATTTGCACATGGAATTAATGAAGATGTATTTATACATTTATGATAATTTAATAGGGATGCCAAAACCGACCACCGAAGCCTAGAACGTATAAATGGTATTTAACAGCATTGATGAGTTAAGAGCATTTACAACATGTAGTTAGCATTCTAGCGTTGTTTGTGAAGGATTATTTGTGGACTTTTATTTTCTATTTGTGTAATGTACAATGTATCTACTTATAGGATTTTTGTCATACAAGGCTATTGCGTGCACTCTATGCAATAGAATTTGGGTATAAAATGCACTCTTTTTGATTGAAAATGTTTGTCTGCTTATACAAAATCTACAGTACTTGATTGTATTGATATCACATCAATAAAAACCTTCTTGTATGTTTGTGTCACTTCTATTTCTGTGTACTGGAACACATAGAAATCACTGCCATATCTTTAAAAAAGTTCATTTTGATTAGTAGTAGTAGTTGTAGCCTCTGAGTAGTATTAGTATTAGAAATTCTGTTTTGTAGGTAGAGGATTTCTTAATGACACTTTTGGTGTAGAAGGCTGTTGCAGGTAAAGTAATGGACACTAGGGGGAGATATACAGTTATAATGAAATCAGTATTTCAGGCCTCTGTTGCATTTCAAAGATCCTTGTCTGATCTGCCAGTGTGCTCAGAGCTGCATTGATAAGCCATTACTTGTCAGTTCAGATCACTAGATAACAAATGTGTGTTTATCGATCACAGATGACGTCACAAGAGTCGATTTGAAATGAAAATATATAAACAAAATGAATCTTTGTATTAGTTTACCCTGTGTTTACATGTCATCCTCAAAGACTCCTAATGGCAAATCACTTTAGGGGAACTTAAGGAACAGAGGGACTTGTGTGTCCAACTTTATCATGCGAGACAGTGATTTTATTTTCTCTCCTGCTTTACAAGGGATGTCTTGTTTTAGATGGGGTGCATACATTGGGTGCTTATATATTAAAGTGTTACTATAATACTTGTATCCATCTAATAAACATAGAGACACTCTGACATAGGAAATGATAATGATAAATAGATAACTTTCCATTAAAACAAACACTGTAGACCCATCCTGATGTAGGCCCTATAGATTATCCTATGACCAAGAATATGTACAACTCATTAGGCTATTTGGCAAAACATCTACTAGAAATTTGATTGGATGAAAACATTAGATAAAATGTATGTTGAAAAACAATCTATGTGCGGTCATTTTCTGGAACTGTCGTCACCATGGTGAGCTGTCATCATGGACCCGGATTCTTCTTACGTCGTACTGACGCCAGACACTTCGTGCTGCATTTGCGGGATCCTGGTAAAACTCGGACGTCCAAATTACATACTCGCAAAGTTGATTTTGACACAAGGGGATGTGTGTAGACTAGAGAGCAACAACACCAGCTGCTGTTTCCGTTTATCTGTGTTTTTTTTAATTCATAAATTAAGTGAAACTGACCCACACGGGGCCACAGCAGGGAGGCAAAATGGGAAATAAGCATTGATAAAGCAGGATACAGGCTAGGCTATAATATTTTACTCATTTAAAATGTTTTCAGGTAGGCTATGCCACGTTATTACGGTAATATGCTTCCTTCCAAAAACGAATAAAAATATCGCACAATTCGTCAATACAACATGCTTATTGCCTGTGGCCTACATTTACGCAACTCTCAAAAAACACAAACATTTGGAGAATGTTTATTGTGTTCGTTACTCATTTGTTATAATGGAAATAAATAGGTTTGTGCTTGTTTTTACAGTAGTCTCAGAATTAGACAGCACATGTACACAAAAAAATCAGCTGATTTTCCCAGTTGTACTTACCGGTGTTAACGTGCCATGAACTTGCGCCGCCTCGTAGCTGATATTTCCGACAGTGCCTGATGGCATCGACAAACTGAGAGAGGCTCCTCCCCGAAAACAGTCCTCGACCTCCGACGAGAATCCAAGCTGCCACATTGAAGAGGAACAAAAAAGGCGACCTGACAGCGGTTTCTGCACTCCCTCCACTTTCTCCGGGGTAGTCACGGGATTTCAATGTTCAGCCTGCTCTTTGTAAGTAGCAAATTACCTAACTAACTAAAACGGACCTCTTGTAACTTGTCTCTGATGCGATCGTGTACATTTGCAAACACCGCAGATCCGCAAGAGCCTGGGTAAAAGTTAGTACATATTGTGAGGCGACAAGCACAACACAAGTGAGCTAAAGTAAGTTGTAGCATACGAGTGGTTGTCTTGAGTAGATGAACCAGTGTGTAGCCGCACACAGGTTAACGGCAACTCTCACAGTAATGCTTGGACGGCTACAACGTCGACAGATGAAGATTTGTTCAAAATTGTGTTAAACTATTATCAACCCGTATTATTTTGCCACCCTTTTGTGGGTTAACCCTAACGTGTTAACGTTATCTCTGAACTGGCTACTAAACGTTGCTGGGAGCTGAGCTAGCCTGCTAGCTAATGTAGCTACATTAGCTTTGCTGTTAGGATTGAGGCTATTAACTAGAAGAAAAAGAAAAAAAACGGACTAGCGTTACGGTCACTAGTATCATCTTATATTTATATTTTGAAACACAGCACATTAGATGTTCTATAGCGCTATGTTATTGTCCAAACTGAACATCGTTCACAGTTTCACAAAATGAGAGCTAACGTTACCCTTAGCTTTACAATGAAGCTCTTGGTTAATCAGTAAAGGTAGCATTTCTCATGGACAACATCTAGCTTAACGTTAACCAATGCTTTGGTTGACGTTTTAACTGCGGTTTTGGCTGACGTTCACGACAGCGAAACCATTTCAACGTTTAAAATATAACCAGTGGATGTGTTTTGGAATATTTTGAGCTTATTTTGGTGTTTAGCAATGGTCTCGACAGACGTCGGTAGCTGTGAAAAGCTTGGCTAATAGAGGTAGATAGCCACTGAGCT
Organism: Scomberomorus guttatus; assembly: GCA_038419695.1. Taxonomy (NCBI): domain Eukaryota; kingdom Metazoa; phylum Chordata; class Actinopteri; order Scombriformes; family Scombridae; genus Scomberomorus; species Scomberomorus guttatus. The sequence continues at coordinate 18,270,193 of CM076461.1, forward strand.
AACTGCCTTCCGCCCTTTGTGACAAATCTTGACCCAGAGCATGGTTGACCCATTTATTTTAAGCCATATGTCGTGCTAACACTTGAATAACAACGCCAAGTAGTTCATAACCCGATATTTCCTGTCTGTTGTGCTGACTTGGGTACCCGTTTGCATTGTGAAATTGTCTATTGTTAACTAGCCGGTTTTACTCGGTAAAGTCGCCAGCCTTCCATGTAGAAATGTAGCCAACACTGGGGTTAGGTGGGCCTATAATTTAGCCTTGTCTGGTTTCCTAAAAACAGAAAGCGCCCAGCCATTTAGCCATGTGGGCTGAAGTGAAATGAGGAAATGCACTTGGGGAGGAAGTTGACTAGAGCAGCTGTGACACTAAAGGCCGCAGCACATTCCCATGCCTCTCAGTTTTCAATTTATGACCTTACAATGGTTTGAGTCTCCCCTCTGGTAATAATTTCTAGTGTGTAGCTAATACAAATGAATGGCTTTGGAAACTCCTACGACCATGGGCGGATGAGTCAATGAGTAACTGGTGTAACAGGTAAGCTAATTATACATTCCTGCTTATGAGTCACTGCAAGGTGACCCAATTTGCCAGCAGAAGGGTCAGAAAATGATACTTGTTATTGCAATTAGTCATCAAAACAAACTAAAGGTTTGGCAATTTATAGTAGAAGTAACAGAATATATACTTATAAAAAATTGAATATTTTCATATAAATCAGGGAATTGTACCACTTCAGGTAATGCGAGCTTAGATGTGTCACTATTAACCCACTTGGGATAATAGCAACACACGCTTTATGAAAGAGGAGGATTTCACAATTTGTACACATGAGAACTTTGAGCCTTTTATGGTATATTCACCTTTTTATTGAGGAAGTAGGTCACTCATACTGGTGATCTGCTTTATATTACAGCTAATTGACACATGATGCACAGCCCAATCTAGAAATAGCATAGCTCTGCTCAGTCCACTTAGAGTAGTGCGCAGTCCACAGCCTGCAGCTAAAGGCAGACCTTTACAGTGGGAGGCCCTCATTCGTGAGATAGCACAAAGCAAGTTAAACTCCTTTTGCTCTACCTGTGTTTCCAGTCTTTGAGTTGTGTTTATTTATTTTTGTGCATGTTTGTGAACTATGAAATTGCAAGGCTAATCCTAGCCTTTATTGTTCTGCATTGTTGTTGGACTCAGATGAAGCACTTTTCATGTCAGTCTGTAATACCTCTCTCTATATATATATATGCCTAACTTAGACGTATTTGTGTTTAAAGGAAGTCATAATCAAAATCGAATCCACACTTGCATTTTGGGAATGTACGTTTTCTGTTTGCAAAAAGCCGTACAAGATCTTTCTTAAAGATTTGACTGATGGCATCAGCTGGATTTGCATTGGTGTGATCTGCATATGATTAAATGGATGTGTGTTAAGATTGAAGTGTTAAGTAGTAAGCCTCTAGCTAGATGTCTACTTGATATTTCACACCAACAAAAGGGCGTTTTTTTTTCTGTGTACAAGTGGCATGAAGAAAGGCCGTGTGACAAGAAGGGAAGTTCTCAGCCTTGGTTACCGTAACTGTGAAAGGTGAACCCAGTGTACAGTAACATGATGCCAGCGTATCAAGGAGTGTTACTGGGGGAGAAGAACACCTATGTTGTAGCCTGCTGGCATCCAGCCCATCTAGCCACAGGGTGGCTGTGAGTGTTGAAAGGTCGGGTTGAAGAGGTCTGTTCCACAGTGACTGGCTTAACAGATTTGGCCAATTTAAAATCTAGTTTTGCCCCTGGGTGTCTGGCTGTGGTAAGAATGGAACATAAGCTCTGGTTTTACTATGTGTTAGCTTGCTAAGACCCCTGGCTCCAAAACAATTTTGTTGTGTTGAAATCAGCCCAAAGTGGAAAGCTAGGATTAGATGCCCACACTTTTTGTTCTTTTTTTAAAAGCCATTAAGTAAAAAGCCATATATAATTATGCATTAGTAGCCATGGGCACCTTGTGTGTTTCTTGTGCTGTGTGTTGGTTAATGAATCATGCCCTGGTCGGCACGGTGTTCGTTTACTGTTGTTGCCACAGCACTGGAATAAAGCAAAGGCACAGGCTCTGTGGCACTGGCAGTGTCTGACAGATTGACAACTCTTCTAGATGCTGCTGCAAGGCTGCCTACTGAAACTATAGCAACAGGTAGGAATAGGATCTTCCTTTTGTTCTTAGTGTTTTCAGCTACCTTGTCTAGCTACAGCTGCTAGAGCTGCAGTGACAGTTGAAAACAGTCCTCTGCCAAAACATGCTATAGTAAAAGGTGTTGTTATTGTTATTAGAGCTGTTGTTTGTAGGCGTACGTAACTGTTTACCTTCACTGATCCAGAACGTGTTCTAGTTTTGAAGCAACTATAGTTTAGAAAATGCTGGGTTATTGCACATGAACAAGCTGTGTTTTGCTATTGCCTAGGCACTGTTTTGTTTCTCACTGTAGCCTTTCTTCATTTCCGTAAGCAGCTTATTAAACGCATGAAATGTGTGACTACTTCCACAACATGACCTCAAGCTGTTCATTGTGGCCATAATCTAAAAAAGATGGATTTACTACCAGCAGCTGATCTAAGATCAGAGGGTGTATGTTACGCTTCTGGTAAGCAAGTTGGATTTCACAGGTTAAAAAAAGTTCCTTGATCAGTGCATATGGGCAGCCGTCTGAACCCTGACCTTCCTTAGTGCTGCATCTCCTGCTGCCTTTTCAGCTTTGCTCTGTGAATGTTTAAAGAGAGCACCATTGCTCTTCTCTGATCTCTTCACAAGGGACACCTAAATTCCCTACAGGAGCACTTGTTGCTACCGCTGAGATAATTGTTGGTATGGCAACAGGCATCCCCTGATGCTGCTGTCACAAGGCCAAGTTGGTCTCCAAATGTCAGAAGAATTGATGTCGCAGTGGGACTCTGCACCCCTGGACAAAAAATGTGAGCAGACATTCTCCTGTCTGGGTCTTTCTGTTGCTAAGTGTCTCCTGTACTGAAACTTATTTTCATTTTAGACTTTCATTGAAATACAAGGTCGTTTTAATTATGCCTTAAATTGACTCTAGTTCATATTCCAACATTTGAATAATTGGATTAACCCACAGTCCAGACACATCTACATAGTACAAGAACTGTCTCTATGAAACTAGTTAAGCTTTACAGGAAGTGTCTGTCAGTTACTGGCCAGAACAGTATTAACTGTAAACTGAAATGTAGAAGGAACACTTTGTATTCTGATCAGCAGCATAGCTGTGCAGATCTTTGCTTTACCTGCTAATTTCCTGCTAAATCTGTTCCAGTACAGATTGTCCATGCTTATTTGATGTGCTGGCAACCAGGTAAAGGTGGAGCTCCCTGTCATGATGTACTGCACGTGTCCGGCTAGGCTGGGAGACGTTGTCCTGGAGCCGATTTAGGATTGTGACATGAGATTATGTCATATTAAAAGAGCTCAGAGACTGATGGAGATAGTCCCTCGACCCATATTCCAGACCAAGATAGGAATTTTAGAAGAATGCCCACCATCCAACAAGGGGAAATTGCAGTGTAATTTAGAAACATTGAACAATTAGTGATACATGTACCGTTAATATAAACCATTTTCTTAGAACAAGGAAACATGTTGATAAAAGTGCTGATGTTGGCAGATGAAAAGCGATTCTTTGCCAGTAGTATCCTCCTCCCCTCTTACCTTAAACTGAGAATGGATTGCGACATCATATCTGTTGTTATTTTGAATGGACGAGTTTCAGCAGTCATTTGGTGATCCATTGATACTTTAGGAGAATGTTCAAACGACTTGAGCTTAAACAGGTGTTCCAGTCACTTGAGCTCTTACTAGGGATGTCCCAAGTTTCTTTTTTAATATCTAAACTAAATTGTAAACTAATATTTTATTTATTAGTTAAATTTTATAGGATTGGCATAAAAAATATCCTCCTGCATATCACACTTTTTAAAGAACTTTTTGTTCTCTTCTGTGTCTCTCCCTGTGATAACTGCGATTGTAACAGTGCTGCTGTATTTTGTATCTTGAACAAAACTACGTCAAATATATAGCTAACATTTGATATTTTGCCCAGCTCATGTTAAAGCCTACATTTGGCAGGAACACTTGTCAGTGTTGAAAGTCCTTACCTAAGGCTCCTTTTGTCAGCAGAGAATCTGTTTTTCTTTGTGTTCGCACTCCTAACCCTCATTCAAATTATAGTCAAATGTCAGTGTTATGTCTTACTTTGTTTCTCTTTCAAATGCAATTGTTCAGGTGCTGGTGTTTAATTCTGTGTAAAAGTGTGATTAAAAGTGCAACTAGGCCACAGAGGGGACAGAATAGGCCTTTGTTTGGATATATTTTCCTCTTTTCATTCCCATTTCTAAGGTAGTGAGCCCTAGTCTCTTTCAGTCCTTTCCAGAGATGGATCAGTCCTTGTCCCCCCCCTCCCAACCGAAGCGCTATCAGAGGCCTTTGATCGTCACACTGGTTATCTGTGCTCACTCAGAGGCTGCAAAGCGGTGTGATAAGTGGGCTTTGCCATGTGTGCCTGCCTGCGTAGGGGGTGTTTGTCTGTTCATGGAAATAAGGGCGGGGGTTTGCATATTCTCTCGCCTCTCCAGCCCCGTTTACACGGACACAAGAAGCCTGAACAACAAGTACTCCACAGGAAGATTAGCTCCTGTCCTCTGGGGGCAGAGAGGTAACCTGTTGTGCTGAATAGGTGATAGAACAAAGATATCCATTTACCAGAATGTCAACAACATTTAGCCAAAGAATAAAACAACTTCCTTGATACATTTTTTTTTAAATCATTATAAGCTTATGACATTTTCAGTAAAATAGTTAGTGTTTTTCTCAATTTGCAGAGAAACATGGACTGCCAATAGTCTAATTACACATTAAATATAGCTTTGGCAGAGCATTGCCAGCTCTAAAAGCCAATAACACAGCAAATATAAAATATACTGTTAAGGTGCACACTCACTAACTCACTCAACAACATAAAATACTCAGCTACTATAGGGGAGGAATATTGTAACTGATAAGTGGATCTTATCACAAAGCTGTAAAAAAAAAATGTGCACACATCTCAGAAGTGTTACACAGCCTCTATCACGCAGGCATAGTTTTGCTGTCTCAGTTCTGCAGCAGAAATGTATAATATATGCAGATGGCATGTCTTACATGGAAGAAATGATGCAAAGATGTTTATCTGTGCTTGACCAGATGGTTTCTCGAGAATTAAGCGCTGTCTACAGTTTGATATTTCAAATGAAAGCTAGTTGACTGTCCTTTTATGGTTCAGGCAGGCCAGCAGAGTCATGAGTCTTTTAGGGAAACGATCTAGCAGTTAAGCTACCATAAGTCTTTAAAGCATATTAATATTTTAAGCTTGTCAACTTAAAAGCTCTGCATCGGTAGAGTCAGGTTATTCTCGTCAGTGTGAATATGGGGCCTCATGTTATCATACTTTTTTTTTTTTTTAAGTCTTTATTTAGAGACCATTTGTGCACTTAACACTTATTTTAACCAGTTGGATTTAATTTAAAGATATGTGCTCTTTTACACTGAAATGAGCTTTCTGCTTTCTTTGAGGTTTAGTCCAAACCAAAATGCTTTTAAAATTGAAAGTAGAGCACTAATAAATGTGTGAAATATACCCTGGTTTTTGCTCTACTTGAGCATTCTTATTGAAAGACTCACCTGCACCTTAGTACAGCATTCCTGTCATGTCAGTGGACATTCTAACGCTAAGCCGTTTGTCAGTGCAGTGTGCGTTGACGTTTCACCGCTTTATTGCATGCCCTTTCTACGTACTTTCACTATTATTTAGAACAGATTAAAAGCATGCGAGCAAGGCTAGGTGACACACTGTCGTGAATCTATAAACCTTTGAAAGTTGTGCTATGGCTGGAGGAATCTTAACTTGTAGGCAGCCTTGAGGCTTTTTGTGAGTCTGCTGGGAGGGAGTGTTGCATTTATAGAGGGTCATTCTTTACCCCCAACCTATTTCTAGGCTTGATCAAACACAGTCCACCCACATACATGCTGCAAGAGGAGAGATGTTTTTTTTCTTTACAAGCAAGTGTAAAAGGAAAGTCAGTGTTTATAATGGTTTTTATACAGTATACTCTTTGCGTTGCTGTTGTGGTTTACATTTTGTCAACAATGCAAGATCTTTGTGTTCCTAACTGTCATAGTCTGACAACAAGCCATATGGTTTACAGTTTTTTAATGGTACCCCTGCATTTCCTGAGTACACTGTTAAATTCTTGGAGCTCTATTGCCACATTTGAATTTTGGACTGAGAGTCATGTGTCTCTGTCTTCCACCAAGGAGAAGACTTGCCCTGTGGTCTGTTGTTGGGTCCATTTCAAAGTGCCACTACCCAAAGTGGGGAGCCTGTATATCTTATGGGCCTGCGGCAATAGCCCTGTGAAAAACACTGGTTTATTATATTTCAAACCGAGACAGCCACAAACCTGAGTCAGACTGTTATGCAGGTAAATGCAGACATGACCAGTTGTGACTCATGTCACAATTATAAGGCTCTGATTAGGTGGCCAGACTGGAAAGGCAGGTAGCCTATTATTTTGCTAATATTTGCCCCCCCCCCCCCCCCCAGTCCATTCATACATGTACATACATACTTGAAGCCATGGAAATGCACAAAAATTTAGAGCTGTTGTGCAACCACATTCACTGTATGCCCGTTTAGACTTGGACAAAAAAAAAACTGATTTTGGCTTTGAAATGTACCTAAATCCAACCCAGTAACAAACAAAACGTCTGACGGTGTCTTTTAAGCATTTTTTTTTAAAGCAAAACAGTGTTTCCCCTTTATTCATTCTGCAGCGGCGGTAGCATTATGAGCGCCGCTGCTAAAATTTCATACAATCATTAATATCAATGGGCTACTAATGATTTTCACTTGCACACTGTGCGAGCATGATAATTCTTTGGGTCATCGACTAGTGCATCAAAGCCCAGAATCCTCCCTCTCCTCATTCTTCAAAGGACATCTACGTGAAAGGTACTGTTATAAGAGTAGCGTAGCTCCTTTTAAGGAATAGGGCAGTGTGTAATGTGTGCCTGTAGCGAGTGTGACAGAGCGAGCAGCAGAAAAGTGACCGTTAATGCAAGTGGAGCAGAGGAAAAGGTTAGCACTAAGTTGTCAGTCTGACAGTAAATATACAGTACAGGCTACAGTGTGTCAGTTAATAAATGCTGCAGCTTCTCAAGACCAAGAAAAGTCTCGTCTGTTGTTTCCCCGACTGCTGGAAAAGTGAATGGGGTTAGCCCTGAAGTTGGCAACAGTGGGTTAGCCTAACCTGTCCAGGCTCACTTAAGGTGGACTGACCTTTAAGGTGGACCAGGTATTCTTATTTTAGTGTCAATCTCAGCTGCGCCTAAACTCTCCCAAGTTTTGCTCTGCAACCCTCCCACAACCTCGGGGAAACGGTGAAAAAGGTGCTGCTAGTGTTTCCCTCACAGCTATGATTGAGCATTGCAACACCAACCCTCCCTACCCTAATGGCAGGTGAAGTAAAGGTGCTGTTTTGAATAAAGCCGTAACAGTTCTTCCGAGACCCATGACTGCATTCTAAGAAAGCCATGGGCGTGCACATTATTTGAAATCAGTCAACAAAGCATGAGGCCACACAGAATCTACTGACTTTGAAGTATCACTTTCAGCCCAGTGCTCCTGCTTTCAAATCCGAGGAGTGTGCAGCTCATGGGAGGCACAGCAATAGTTTAGGATCTCTGTTGGAGTTCACTTTTGCATTTAAGCCTCTATCGCTCAATGCTGTCTTGTCCAGGCATGCCTGGGGATTTTAGCGTCTTGCTTGTTACACGAGATAAACTGGTGAGGCTCAGAGAACAAGTAAAAGCTTAACTATTGTCGCTTATTGTAGTTTTGTGTGTGTGCATGTTTGCTTTCTTGCTAGGCTGTTTGTCTTTGTGTGTGTTCAAGCATGACTGATGGTAAGTTGTGCACACCACTTCCTTTATGTGTGTAGTATTTGCTGAATGCTGTGGTGACCTGTCACCATACCCCACATCGACAGACCCCTTTAATTTTGGACTATGTCCCGGGACTCCATAGCAGGCTTTGGTCTTTATTAACCATGAAGTTAATTCTCTTTATCTTGTGACCCAATAAGGGCTTTGAATGTTACATTAAGCACATTTTCAGACTTGGCCATAAATTTGTTTGATTTCATACACAAAAGTCCTGACCCATGGATTGATTGTGCAACAGGCATCCACGGCAACAGAGTATGCCTGGTACGTCACATTTGTAAACACGGTTTTTACTGTTTTGACATTTGTAAAAATACTTCTGTAATACTGTTACTTGGGTCCCGCTAACATGCAAGAAGATGAAAAACCATCATGCCTGGGTGATGCAGCCACACCTTCACACTAGGCTAATTTTTCATTTTTCAAAACCGTGCAGGCTTTCACACAATGTGTGTTTTGTGCTGCGGTTTAATGCATGTATTCACACCATAAAAGTGAAGTGTACGCAATGACGAATGACTGTAGCAGGATACTTTCAACCAATCACGTTAATTATCTTCAAGTACCACGGTCTGAGAAAATGCCTTTGGGTCCAGAACACCTCTCCAGTTGGCCCAAGTGTGGAAAAATGCCCTAAAAGTAGGCATGTGTGTCTGTTCATATAAAGTTGGCCTCTGCTCAACGTTTCCCCGTCATTGAGATCTCCTAACCAGCCGTTGTTTTTTCTCTCCATTTGATATGAATGAGTTGCAGTTTCTTCATCTCTTATTGGCACAGTTGGTGTGAGCACAGTTAGGTTGAGGACAGTTCCAATTTATGAGTGAGATCCACCCACCAGACTATCAACAGCATTGACGTCACTGCAAGCAGCCAGCTGGACCATTGGGGCAGGTGTGATCCTCTGCTTTATCTCAGCCGTAGTTGCTGCCAAACTCTTAGCTTCCTCCTTCATAGCTTTTTGCTTCATAACTTTATTATCTTTTTGTCCACATTGTACATTTTCCTCACATCTCACCGCCATATTTTTTTATCCCTGTCCTCCTTGACATTTTCAAGCATATCATTTATCTTTTATTTAGCACTCACAGAGGCTACGGGAATGAAAACATACCTCTGTGACACTTGGCCCCATTTCTTTTCACACTGATGGATTCATTGTTTGTGTGTGTGAGTGTGTGTGTGCGCGCGCGTGCGAGTGCGATTGCAACTGTCATGGTGTCCCCTGATTCTCCTCAGTGAGTCTCAGATCAGTGCCAGCTATATCAGACAGCTAAAAGGAGAATGCAATATTTCACTGTCGCCTTGTATTCATGCCAGTGTGTATTTGTTTATGGAAGCGTATAGTTTTGAGTGAGACACTAAAAAGAGAAGTGTGGGCACTGGGTGTAGCAAGCAGGTGGTTTTGTGGTTCATGGGTGTCTTGGCCTTTATCTTTCCCATGCCGTCAGTGCTGCTCCCACTCCAAGGAGAGCAGGGCTTCTTCGCTCCTACCCTCCCTCCCTCCTCACTGTCCATCCTGCCATGGATGACAAGTGCTCCCCCTTGCTCCTTGACTCGGCTCCCACACAGCAAATTAGCCCCTCCAGCTGCTTCAAGGCAGTACAGTCTGGTCATGCCCAGTCTGGATCCAGACAAAACATCAGCGAGACTCAGGCACAACCTCAGACAACCAGACAGGGTTGCATGTAATACCAACATCTTTCACAAAGGAGGAAGAAGATGGACTCATACATTCCGCATTGTGTGTAAAAGTCTCACTTTTTCCACTATGCCCTTCCAGTTTGAATATTCCACATCCAGACATTTGGGCTCATTTGCTTGTGTGTATGTGTGTGTATGTGTTTTTCTTTCTAATTATAGAACAATCCCCCTTGCCCTTGTGGTAAAAACATGGCCCCAATCAGATCATGACTATGTACATGGTATACATAGTGTATGTATATGCTAGCGGTGGGAGAGTGCTAGTGATAGGCCACCTGAACGCTATCAGTTGTCCACAAGACCTTCCCACGGCCTTAGGTCTACAATTATGGAGACCCATGGCAGTGAAATCCTTAACACAGTGAAAAGCTTTCAATCTGCACTCCCACTGTAGCTGTTTACTCCATGCGCCATAGCTGTGATAAGTTTGCAACCTCCACTGGCAGTGTTTCAATCTGTTGCTGATATTATAAGGTATTTTAAGGGAAAATATTAAAACAAACAAGCTACTACTGTTTAAATGCTGCCTTATTTTCATTCGTATTGCTTTAAAACCGGACATGTCTTTATACTTTGTTATGTAGACTGATGAATCATCCTAAAATGATGAGTTAGCAGTTGCAGGATACCCATGCCCTGGTTCCCATTCTTTTGTGACTTTATCACCTGTTTAGGTTTGCGTGTCCTTTTCTGTTCTGAGATACCGTGGCCCTTATCAGCTAGTACAGCTACTCTCTGCTCTCTCACACTTCCTATTTCACTCTTTCTCTTTCTGTTCTTTCTCTTTAGTCACTGTAGAGCCGTTTTCTCATATGAACTCTGGAAAATGTCCGGAGAATCAGGTCCGGACATTGTCTGGAGTTGCCCTTGCAGGCATGTGGCACATATCAGAAGATTGTCCATGTCAGATGTGTTTTCACCTTCTGGAAATACTCATTTGTCTGATTTTTGCTTCTGCCCTTACCGACAGAGGTTCATGAATCTCGTCGTCTCTCCAGTTAGACATTTTCATTGGTGTCTTCGTGTAAATGACCCTTCTTCACGGATGTTTTTATTCTTCTGCTTTTGTGCCAGTCGCATGATAAAAACGTCATCAACACACCCACTCGCTGGCTGTGGATTCTCCGGAAAATGATCTGCGGTATTCACACATGGACTCAATCAGACATTACACAGACTTCGTACCAGCGAGCTGGCAGGGTAAAGTCCGTTTAATGTCTGGTCGAAGTGACATTTGCGTTCTCACATACAGCTCTTCCGGGTAATGTCTGGATAACTTCAGGGTTGCAGTGCATCTGTGAAAGGGGCTTAGGTTTCTGGGACAGGCCAGCTGATTTGGGAAATTCTCCCTATCAACTCTCAGCTCGTCCCCCCCCACTCTTTTCCCCTCCCTCCTCTTGCAGCACAACTCCAACAGTAGAGCACGTGATGAGGAACAGGGCACTAAGGGAGGTTTCCCGGGGCCACTGCGTGGGCCTCTGCCTTTACTTAGTAACCTTTCTCCCAGTTTTATATATATGTTTGTACATAGACACACATGCACAAAAGGCTGGATGTAACCAATATACTTTTATTGTTAATTTAGACATCCATTTAGTTGAGGTGTATCTGCCTCAGCTGGGTAATTGATTCCACTAATCCACCAATGCCACCATGTGCCACCATGTGCTCTGAGAAGTTTTAATTGGCATTTTTTATTGGCTGACATTTTAAAGATCAAACAATTAATATTTATTGAGAAAAGAATCACTCAGGAATCACTGAGGAAAATAGTGGTTGGTAGCAGCACTAAACTTAATCTGGCCTTAAGGGCACCTGCCACTGCTGTGATAAAATGCTGCACAAGGATTTTGAAGTTGGGCTTTTACATTTCATCCTTGTATTTAGCGCTGTATGGTGATGGTGGCATTGAACTTCATTTGGTTTGTGTCTATTTATACAAAGGTAGGAATGGGTCATTTGAGCTGGTGTTGGTGACGCAAAATACATTTTTTTTTTTTGAGTTGGCAGACTTAAAATGTAGTTAATGGTTGTAAAAATGGTAAAATTATTTTCTGTATGTCTCAGCTGAAGGTTGCTGACTTATCTACAATTTTCAATGCTTTTGTGTAAGCGGCTTCTTCTTCCTGTGTGGTTAAACATTGCTTTGCTACCACCAACAGATCTGGTGTATATGTGTGTTTGTTGTGTTCTTCCTGCATCTGTGCAGTGTGTAACTTGCAGAGTCAGTTTGCAAATTTTAGTGATTTGCATCCGTACCCAACAGTGTTGTGATGATCACAGGCTGCCAGGCAGGCCTGTTGCTCCCAGTCTTACTTCCTTATTCCCAGGCTCCCTCAAGACAGACCTTAAGTCGTTCAGTCATCTACAGTAAATCTGCTTATATGTGCAGTTTATGAAGGGTTGACCTGCAAGCCAGGCATGGAAGTAGGAATTTAACAGTTTTTACATTTCTGAGGCTTAAAGCTTTTTTTTTTTTTAATAGCATTTCTGCTTAAAAAGCCATTTAATTTTCCTTTGATCGACTAATTATTAATTACTAATTAATTCACCAATTATTTCAGCTCTACCATTGTTAACGTTGATATTGTCTGCCTTTTTGGCTTTTTTGTAGCCCTGCTAGTCGCTACATGGACTCTATGAAGTTACTTTGTGCATCCAGGCAACCATCCACGACCCAGTTATTTTTCATCTCTTAGCATAAGCTGTCATTGTGGTGTCCTTGGTGTGTCTGGTGGTTCTTTTGTTCTTTAGCATTTCCCTCATGTATGTCTCTCTTAACTTTCTGAATTTCCCAGCATTATACCAGTAAAGGGGCCTGCGGTGTTACGGGCGTGTTGTTTGAGATACCGGCGAGACAATGAAATATGATCCAGGAAGTCGAGTTGGAGCTACAGATTCGTGCATTTAAAAGCTTCTCAGTTGCCAAAACATTGTACAACGGTTTGTAATACTCAGACAGGATTTTACAACTCTAGAAAGTTTTCACAGCAGTTATCTTTTGTCGCTATGATTGCGAGGTAAACAGTCGAATACAGCGTTGACGTTACAAAGTAATCCACCAGGAATGTGCACTTGCATGCAAGTGATTGGCCAATGCAGTCTGGTTTAACTTTTTGCCGGACTGAGCCGTCTGTGGTGCCACCCTCGCTGCGTAAACACTGTCCCCATTCAAATGAATGAGAGGGCTGCCTTTTTACACGCAGTGCTGATGTCAGTCTGGATGCCCCCTTATGTCTCCTGTCCTTTCTCCACAGTAAGATTTCACAGGTGAAAAGCACATGGTAACTGTCCCTTCTCTTGGCTTCGTCCATCCTTTTCATTTCTGGAATTTAGAAGATGGTGAAAACAATCCTTAGAAGCCTACTTACCCTTTATTCAAGCTCCACTTATCTTCATACAGCAATGCCACATTATGTTCAGTACTGCTCAGGGGTGGAAATTAAAGGTGTCACAGAAGGATGGTGGCCATCAAAAAAAGGAAAAAAAAAAATCAGGGCTGTTGTGAGTGCCCTTGAGGCTGTTGCCAAGTATAAAAGATAGAGGGGAGAAAAGCAGGCAGAGCAAGCAAAGAGTAGAAATTAAGAGAGAAGAGTGGGTTGATACATCCCTTGGACAGTGGCTCTGTGGTTGGCAGTTAATTGAGAGGATAAGTGACAGTGGGGTAGTGGGTGGGAGCAAGACAAAAAGAGGAGAGAGGTTTTGTGGTTTTTGTAGAGTGGCTTTGGGTTTCAAAATGAGATGTCTTTTAGCTGGCTTTTGCTTTTTTCTTTTTTCTTTTCTTTTTTTTTTTTTTTTTTTTTTAGCCGTGCTAGAATTGAAGCAGGTGGGGAGGACAGACAAAATAAAAATGGCGTATACCTTCATGTACTAAAGGTAAATATCCTGACTAAATTGTGACTAAATTAAATAGAAAGGGAGGAATAGAGAGCGCCAAAGAAAGCACAGAGAGTCTTGTGTCAGTCTCAGGGAGGTGAAAACGGGGAGCGTGGGACTGAAATGCTCGGCCTGTTTGAAGCTTTGCCCACCCTGTAATCCTCACCTTGTGACTACTGCCTGTGACACGGTGCTAAAGTCCAAGCCCTTTCTCTCCTTTTCCCTCCTACCACCTTGTGTGTGTAGTGATATCCATCTCTCTTCATCCACTTTTTCCTCTACTCCCTCCCTCCCTCCCTCCCTCCCATGTTGCCCTGAGACGGTTCCAGCCAGTTTGTGGCGGCTAGGTTTAGACTGTCATGGACTTGGCACAGTTAGACTCACTGCTCTCTGGCTAGTTACAGACCAGACATTACCTGTTCTGTAAGACACTAGTGTGAAGTGTGTGTATGTGTGTGTGTGTGTGTGTGTGTGTGCGCACGGCCCATACTGGTCATATTATTAGTTTCCATTTTTGTGACAGGTGGTGAAATAACAGTGATGTAACCTAAAGGTGTAGTCAGTTCACAGCAGACTCATGACTGAGGCAGTTCTGGTGGTGGAGTTTCCGGACACTGGACTTGGAGTTAAATGTCCAGAAAGTGAAAACTTGAGAGGGTCAGAGAGCTAATTAAACTTTAAGTTTAAGAGGTAACTGTCTTCTCCCAGCGTGCCCACAACTTTGAGCGTGCTGCAGATTGTGTTTCAAGAAGACTGGCGTAAATACAGGTTGGAAAAAGGATAGGGTAGGGCGGAATGGTGTGAGGAAAATATCTTTTTCTGACCAATATTAAATTAAAATTATTTATGCAAGTTAAATTTCAGGCTTTTGTTGGTGGTCTGTGGGGATCACCTAGACTGTTAATGTACAAAAAGCAACAGCCAAAATTTGTTGTTTGCCATCTCACAAAATCACCGGTCAGCTGAGTAAAATTTGCTGGAGACAGTTGTCATTATAGCCGGTTAAATCAACAGCTGCTGGCCTAAACTTTCACTTGCCTCTTTTAATTATGTAATTTAAAATTGCAGCTCTTACAATTTGAAAATTGCGTCATTGCAAAAAATGTGATTTCAATATAAACATGATAAATTGTTCATCCCTAGATGTTTGTGATTTCATTGAAATTATCATCACGCAACCTCACTCTCGCCCTCTTTCTCCTCTCTTGACAGGGTTTCTGTGTTGACTTGAGCCGTACCTATATGGCGTGTGTGAGCGGAGAATTTTGCCAGGCACAGCACCTCACCTCTGTGGAGAAGTGAATCGGCCGCCCCCCGAGGGACTACGCTACCCAGAAACCCCCCTGACTGCCAGCACACTAGGAACTGCTGACTCTTCCAAAGGCCCTCCCCCCTCTCCCCCCCGGGATATTGCGTAGTCCTTGGCCCGACTGCCCTGCCGTGTCCCAACCAATACGAAAGATCTTTGCTTTCTACTTTCTCCTCGAACAGCCAATCACAAACAGCTCTCCTGAATGGGGTAAACTGATTGGATGACTCCTGGATAGTCTCTCCATCTTTTTTTCTTTTTTTATTCTTTTAAGTTTTTTGGTTTGGTATTATTTCATTTTTTTTTTTTTTTTTTTTTTACATCCCGGAGTACTGTGGACTAGTTTATTCCTTTTTGTTCCCCTTCTCTGTGTACATCATCCCCCTCATAGTTGAACACCTGTTGTCCTCCTGACCATCCTTCTACACGTGTTGTCATTTTTATTTATTCAACCCTTTCCTCAATACATAAATCCTAGCAGTCTTTGCTGACTTCTGAGCCAAAAAGTCGCTTTTGTTTTGTAAGAGTATTGTATTGTAATTGTTTTTTAAGCCGTCTCGCCAACATGAACCGCCCCGCTGCAGTCGAGATCACCTACGAGTGCATGAGGTTCCTCATCACCCACAACCCCACCAACGCCACACTCAACAAATTCACCGAGGTATGCCCTCATCTGTCTATTTTGATATCTGTGTGTGTCTGCTTGTAAGCTATCTGTCTAAAAAAGCCTCTCTTTGATGCCTGCCAGGAGCTGAAAAAGTTTGAGGTCAACACGCTGGTGAGAGTTTGTGATGCCACCTATGATAAGGCTCCAGTAGAGAAGGAGGGGATACAGGTCCTGGTAAGAGTTTACGCGCACACACTCACACACACACACACACACACACACACACACACAGAAATAGTTTGTGGCAGCCATTTATTCTTTCTTACATACACACTCTTTTTTTTTTTTTGTGTGTGCGTGTTCTGTCTGCAGGACTGGCCTTTCGATGATGGTGCCCCTCCCCCCACCCAGATCGTGGACGACTGGCTCAAGCTGCTCAACAACAAGTTTCGAGAGGAACCCGGCTGCTGCATTGCTGTGCACTGTGTGGCAGGGCTTGGCCGGTGAGTTGCTAGCTGTGATGATTTGTCTAGAGATGTGACAGTAACTCAGAAGGCAGGCTGTCTGATTTGTTGTATGATATGGTCTAAAACTCCCTCTGCTACTTACCCAACTAACTGTCTTGAGTCCTTACTGCAGCATAAACTGTGATATGGATCAGGTAGAGACATAAAATGTATGTTTCAATACAACAAATCCAGATATGTCAGGTTTGACGAAAGGCAGGTGTTTGGACGTTTTATCCACTGATTTTTTTTTTTCCATTCATCCATTTTCCGCTGCTTATCTGAATCTGAGTCACGATAGCAGCAAGCCCAGACACCTTTCTTCCCAGCCACGTCCTTCAGCTGCTTTTGGGACATCCCAAGGCGTTCCCCATCCAAGTAATTCTTCCAATTCACCACCTCAAAGGATAGGTTTGCAATTTTTCAAGTCTGTCTTAAAACAATAGTCACACTGACATTTCCTCACTGTAATCATTCCTCCTCAAATCAAGTTGACATCTTTCAAAGTTACTGTTTAGTGCTAAATTACCTCTTTGTTATGATCCTTCCACTGCAGCTGAACAGGAAAACACTGTCGGTCTTTTTACTTAAAAGACTAACTGTGGAAAATATTCACTTAGACCACTTTATCTGACTAACTCAGACTACTGAAGCCTCATATTATTTTCAGAAAAACCTTTAAGTACATTTTTGCTTAAAACAAGGACTGTGGATTTTGTCCCCCATCACTTACATTGTAAGTACATTTGGAGGGGATCTTCTAATGGTCAGTATGAACAGGAGGATTACAGCAAGAAAAACCTCTTTCTATGTACATATGGGCATCTGAAGACAGACTTGAAAAATTGTGAACCCATCCTTTAACTGGCTGCTTTGTTTATCAGTAAACAAATCAATCATCTACAATAATACATGGTAGCCACATTTGGTTTATGTTATACACCGAGGTCAGAAACACCAGCTGGGAGGCAGCGACACAAACTGAGTATCAACCCCTCAGCAGTACCCACAAGGTCTTCCATAGTTCTGGCTGTTTACTCTGTAATGTAGCCCATTTGCCCTAATCTCTCATCCTCTGTCCCACTTCCTGTTTGTATTAACTGGTTAGTGTGATGCTGCCATTTGGGTGTGCTTAGACCAGAGTCCATTTCATTTCTCCTGCCTCAAAGTGACTCCAGAGAGATGTGGGCCTAGAGTAATCAGGCTCCACTCACACACAGTCTTTTCCTGTCGGGTCCACTTTTATTAATTAAATGTTACAGGTGTTTACGTAAGTCTGCTCCTCTTTTAATCTCTCTATTGTCTAGCCCTCCGCTCAACCCCCCCTACTAGCTTTACCACTTCTCGCTCCTTCACTCAGTATTGGTCACACAACTCAGGCTGGCTTGGCTGGGTGTTAAAGGGAACATGCTGCACTGTACTGGTGTCTGTCCTACCCAGTTTAGTGCAAGGTGCTCCGTAAATAGACAATCAGCTGGTTAGGTTGCCTATCAGTAGTGATAACAGTCTGTTGTTATTGCCTCAGCAGACTTGAAAAGGAAAGGCAACCCCATTTGCATGTGATCTGTCTGTTGGTCATGAGGTTGCGCAGGCGATGTGCAGATATGCAGAGTCATATTCACAGAGCAATGTGACAGTGAATTACAAATGAGTTATGCTGAATAACAACATAAGTGTGAAAACAAAGAAGGCAGAAGCACATGATGTGGGCGAGTTAGTGTGAAAATGTCTTTCCTGACCACAAAGGCACAATAAGCCAATCAGTTCTCAATGGCTTTCAGCATTTTGCATTGCCGTGGCATTCCAGAGGTTTTATAATTCCCACTATTGGTTAGACTGGCATTTTCAGAATTCATCCTCTCTTCTTCCCTGTCCTGTGTTTACTGCAGTCATCTGGGTTTTCCATATTGCTTCAGCCTGATCTGCTTTACACCAGCCAGCTTTCTCTTAAGGCCCACAGTGTGTAGGCTGCAGCTATTCGCCTTGTTGTTGTTGTTGTTTGTCCTTTCTTAAACAATATTCTCACCCCTCCTGTCACACTATTGCACTGTTTTTTCCTTTTTCCTTTTCTTTCTATCCTTCCTCTCTCACACGCTAACCCTTGTGAATTTTGTGTGAGAGAGAACCCACTCAATGAAATGCTTTGTCAGCACTGAGATCTGACCTGCCAAGCGGTGTAGAAAGCTTTTTTTTTTTTTTTTTACACTTATTTATTTTTCCTCACTCTATCTCTTTCTGGTGAGAAATGAGAAGGTTGTCTTACTGTAACTTATCACTGTAACTTTTGTGTGTGTGGCTGAGGGTGTGAGCTCAGTGCCCCAGCAGGGCAACAGTGAACTTGTGCACCCCTGTTGATTTCCCAGGCCTGTTTCCCAGGTTTAGACCCCCCTTCCTCCACCACCACCATATTACTATGGAACCATGTGAACCTTGGCATTTAATCTTGTTCTCCTTTTCTCCTTCTTTGATTCTCTCACTGTCTCCTTGATCTGGTCCACTGGATTTCTTTACCTCTCAGAGCTCCAGTCTTGGTGGCCTTAGCCCTTATTGAGTGCGGGATGAAGTATGAGGATGCTGTGCAGTTCATAAGGCAGTAAGTACCCTCCCAGTTTGTTTTTTTTTTGACTTTACAGCTTTAATAAAAATAAAGTCTTAAAGGGGCTCTGTGGAGTTTTCTTGTAAACAAACAAAATTTGTGTTTACATCCAGTGTTGCTCACCAAAACACAAAAGTGTTGAATGTGTTTCTTTCCTCAAACACTTGCAAAGCAGAGTTTTAAATCCTGCTTCCTTTACATCCATGTTTGTTAGTTTACAGGTTTCCTCTTCCCTGCCCGCTGTACATCAGTGGAATAGTGTGAAACCATTGTGTAACATGTTTACCTGCTTGCACACGCGAGCAGACGAAACGGGAACTCCCTCGTAAAACCTGCTCCATTGCGCTACTAGAGGTCAGAAACTCCACAGGGTGCCCTTAAGTCATTAAATGGTGCAGTTTGTGTGAATTAAAAACAGGGTGTGTGATGTGAAAAAGCAACCTTTTTTTTTTTTTGCATTTTAAAAATACTAGGAAATTGTAACTGTAATTGTAGAGTCTGGTAGTACCACTAGAACTGCAAGATGCCCGATGTTAATTAGGACAGTAATGCTGTAATGTGTTTAGTACTGTGTACTCTTTGTTCTCTTTTCTGGATATCATGGTTTTAAATCCCTGCCCTCCTTTTTTTTTTTCTCTCTCTGCATTTCATAGGAAGAGACGTGGAGCCTTCAACTCCAAACAGCTTCTTTACCTCGAGAAATACAGACCCAAAATGCGTCTGCGGTTCAAGGATACCAACGGCCACAACTGCTGCGTGCAGTAGGCTGCCTGTCAGGGCATCTTTCTATGCGCATCTAGTGGGGAATCTTCCAACAAGGGGAGATAAAAAAAAAAAAAAATGAAGAGAGTGCTATCAGTAATTATTGTGATGATTTGTTAAAACTGAGTCATGGTTAATTGATCAGAGAGCAAGCAAGTGATCGAATGAATGAATCCAGATCTGGGGATCCACCAGCCGAACCAATGAATGGAAGGTCAAAGCACACAGATAGGCCCGATTCCCGGTTATACTGTCAACCACGGGCCAGAATTTTTCAACTTGAGTCCATCCTGTTTCTTTTCTCTTTTTTTTTTTTTGTTTCAGTTGTAACCATGGGATAACATTTTTCCATTTTGTGAATTTTTTTTTTTTTTTTTTTTTTTTTACACAAACAGTGGTGATGAAAGGATGTAATGTTAAACAATATTCTGATTTTTATTTCCACAAATTATTGAGATTGGGCCAGAATAATGTATCTTTTAAAAACATTTTAAACTTTGAACACACATGACTGTGTGTGTGACTGTCCATTTTGGTATTGGGGTGTTGCTTTTTTTTTTTTTTTTTTTTTTTTTTTTTTGCACAAAAACTAAAAGTTCACCTGAAAATGCAGTAATGTTTTCCTTTTACCCTTCACTTGCTTCAAGTCACTTTCAGTTTAGGGGTTCACTGAGTTTGAATATGTCTGCAATATTTATTCACAAGATGATATGTGTGGCAGTTATGAGTTTGGCAGGGGCAAGGACACTTTGTTATCCAATAGTTTTGTTGTTTTTTTTTTATTCTCCGAGAGCCATGTCTTTTTTTTTTTTTTTTTTTTTTTTAAATCTTGTTGGAGTGCAATAATCAGTCCACCTCAGAAAAGCCCACCAAACCCTGCTGACATCCTATACACACACAGACACACAGACACACACACACACACACACACACTTCAGATACTCATCCGGGCAGTTAAACAGGAAAAACTTGGCAACCTCTATGATAGGTACTTCTGCTTTCATTCATTCTCCTTAACGGGGCAACAATAGGACTTCCCTAATTATGCATATTTAAACTCATACAGTGGATATAAAAAGTGTACACACTCTTTTGAAATTGCAGGTTTTTGAAATGTGAAGACAGAAATAACAACGATGTAAATGTTAGACTAGTTCCATCATTAATGTGATTTTCCAACAAACAAAAATCCAGAGAAAAAACAAATAGTTCATTATTAGGAACATTTTAAATAAAAAATAAAAAAAACTACAACACCATGATTGCATAAGTCTGCACACGCTTTCATAATAGGGGCTCTAGCTGTGTTCAAAGTTAACCAATCACATTCAGAATCATGCCTGTTGATGAATAACATACACCTGCCATCACTGAAAGTGGTTCTGATTAGAACCAGATTAAAGTCAGCTGTTGCTGTAGGGTTTGCTTGAATTTTTGGGGTTGCATCCTACTGGGAGAGCCATGGTCTGCAAAGAGTTACCAAAGAAACTGCGAGATCTAATTGTTGAAAAGTACCAATCAGGTGAGGTATATAAAAGAATATCAAAGGCATTGGATGTACCATGGAGCACTGTCAAAACCATTATCAACCCTCCAAAGTTGATGAGGGGACAAGAAAAAAAACTTATCAGGGAGGCTACCAAGAGGACAACAGCAACACTGAAGGAACTACAGGAATTTCTGGCAGGTGATGGTCACTCATTGCATGTATTCACCATCTCCCGTATTCTGCACAAGTCTAGGATATGGGGTAGGGTGGCAAGACGGAAACCCTTTCTTACAAAAAGGAATATCCAAGCCCGTCTGAATTATGCCAAAAGATGCATTCGGTCACCCCAACCCATGTGGGAAAATGTGTTATGGTCTGAACTTTTCGGTCTTAATTCTAAAAGATATGTCTGGCGCAAAGCCAATACAGCTCATCCAAGGGACACCATACCGACTGTGAATCCTTTGGCGCTGCTTCTCTTCAGCTGGGTCAGGGGCTTTTGTCAAGATAGACGGGATAATGAATAGCCCAAAATATCAAGATATTTTGGCACAAAACCTGCTGGCCTCTGTCAGAAAGCTGAAGATGAAGAGGAATTTCACATTCCAACATGACAATGACCCAAAGCACACATCCAAGGCGACCAAGACATGGCTTCAGAAATGGAAAATCAAAGTCTTGGAACGGCCCAGTCAGAGCCCAGACCTCAATCCCATCGAAAACGTGGAATGACCTGAAGAGAGCTGTACACAGGAGATCCCCTCACAGTTTGAAGGAACTTGCACTTTTTTGCAAATCAGAGTGGGATAAAATTCCAAAGTCTAGATGTAAACTTAATAGAGACTTATTCACAAAGACTTGCTGCTGTAATAAATGCAAAAGGTGTTTCCACAAGTATTAGTTGGGCAGGGTGTGCAGACCAATCAATCTTCAATGCAATGAGGGTGTTGTAGTTTTGTTCCTAATAATTTTTTTTCTTGTTTGTTGGAAGATCAGTCTGACATTTATGTTGATATAATTTCTGCCTTTACACTTCAAAATCCTGCAATTTCTAAAGGGTGTGTAGACTTTTTATATCCACTGTACACAGAGCCTAAGATCCAATCTGAAAGGCAAGGTGGAGAAGAATGAAAATGGTCAGTTTTTTATCGTTGTACCCATTTTGAAAACATCCCCAATTCGTATTGGTTCTTTAAAGATAAATAAATTGAAATAAAAAGCATATGTGTGTCTTTTCTCTGCCTCACTTGCACACATTTTAAGGGGCAGGGTCTATGTTGGTTGGTATAAGTGTGGATGTACAGTAGTTTGTTCCTTAATGTAGGCAGGTAGTTGGAGTTAACACTGATTTAAGACAAATCAACATTACTAGTTTATACTGCAGGTTCTATGGCTATGAACCTTTGCCTCTCAAAGTGTGATTTTTTTTTTTTTTTTTCCCTGTTTTGATTCCCAACAGCAATTCTGTCACCTTCCGCTTGGTGATAAAGACGCTTAAGTGTTTCCCAGACACTGCTCATCAGGCATGTCAGTTTAAGTCTGCCCTACATGTCCTCTCCCCATTAGTGTGTGACTCAGCACCACGTGGAAGGCACAGGACACCGTGGTACTGAGAAAGTACTCGCAGCCGCAACTGGTAACGACTCCAGCCAATACCTGAATTGAAAGGGCCCCCCCTACTGCTCAAAGGCTGGCATCACAAAAGCAAGTAAGGAATTATCACTATTTGTATGAAATTGTGCTAATAAGGTATACTTTGGTGTCTGCAGTCAAAGGTATAGTATTTTTCATGGCCTGAAAAGTGGATCTACAACATATCTAACCTAATCTCTGTGTTTCTGGTATCTAAACCATTTATCAAATCATTGATGGATAAAAAGAATCCACCCATTTAGAGTATAAATGGAAAATAATCAGATTAATAAAAAGCAAACAATGAAGTTTGCTTTTTTGGCCGAATAAGCACAGACACTGATACAGTATGTCAGTTATTGTCACTGCCTACAACAATGCAGCAAAAACAAACAAGTTGGCTTCTGTTACCAGTTCAATGCTGCAAAGCCTACACTGAATAATATGAATGTCATTCACTGTGGAATCTATGATTATTAAAGCCTCAGATTTAAATCCAACTTTTTATTCAGAATCCTGGTTGAGCAGCTGTATTCATATTAGTGTGATAGACTAACAGCAAGAGGTTTGGGTACAAGGGTGCAGAATGTAGATTGTTTCATCCTAAATACTCTTTAAGAAGCTTTAAATTTTGCAAATTGCAAATGCCTTACCTGAAATATTACATGCTCTGTAAACGGGCTTCCCATAAGCATTTTAAGGTCCTGCTTGACAATGAATCATCACTGCTTCAGTAGTATTTTGACCTTTTCCTGATAGTGACGTCATGTTACAGAATGAGAATGTTGTGCCGGCCAGTTTATATAGAAACAAAGATCTCTGTGAGTATTGAGAGATGTGTTTACTGACGCATAAGGACCACATATGGACTTAGTATACAGCGGGCTGTCACTGTGTGCCATGCTCCCCACCAACAGGTGTCACTGAAAAGAGCTATGATCCCGCAGATGTGTCTCAATATTGTAATGATATAATTGCCATTGTGAGGCAAGACAATAATCGAAGCCACGTGGCCGTTGTGTGACGGGCAAAAGACAGTAGATGCTGTGTCTCTCCCTCCACAGGTTAATAAGACTCTGACCTTGTATTTTCACATCAGATTGTCCAACGTCTTGACATTTGACCGGGGTTCAGCTTGACCTGGAGACCCATCTGCTAGAATCATTCCTATCTGAGGCCTTTGAGAAAATATTTGCAATTATGATTCCAAAGATATATAAATAGAAAGATGGTTTACAACAATAGGGCGCACGTGACAAGTATGATGCCACTTTAGTTTAGCAAGATTGATAAACAACACTATACTTCTATTTTGAATATGTTTCCAAATTCCTCAAAGACTCTCCTATCCAACTGCAACCAAACTCACCATGTCTGCTGCAGGATATAGAAGTTACACATTTTCCAAGTTGGCTCCTTTCTTAAACCAATTAAAGAAGGCAGCTGCAGTGTGACATAGTATGTTCATTTTATATGGTTTAAGAAAAACATGAACATGTTATCATACACCTTATTAAAGTCTATGTGAATGGAACATGAGATTAATATACATAAATGATCATGATAGTAAAACATGACATTTTGATGATGCAACTAAAGAGACCCTCCAGATAAGTATGTTATAAAAGTATGTTCTGTTTTTTTTAAAGTTACAACAGAAAGAATGAGAAACAAGCTTACATCATTAATCTTATTATTATTTTAGTTTCATATTCATAAATTTAAGGTTGCCAACAAAAAACCTTTCTTAGTTTTTCATAAAGCAGTAGGCTGCTTTCAGACCGTTAAATCTTGCACTAATAAGAAGTCTGTAAAAACTATTGAGTGTATTTTTTAATGTCTTTATTGAACTTTTTGGTTTTTTATTTATTTTATGTATTAATTTTTTATTCATTATTTTTATTCTCTATTATTATTTTTAATAATATGTAGTTTTCTTTTCATTTCTTATGTGCTTTTTCATGTTATTCACAAGAATGTACCTAATGTTCTTAATTGTACTCAATAAAGTTAAAAGTATGTCACTTCCGGCGGCCATCTTGGGAAAATCCAATGGCGGCAAAAACAGAATATCCCTCTAGGTGGATAGAGAAGTCATGTATTCAATTTATAACAGATTAATAAATAAAACTTTAAAACTGTACATTAAAGGCACAATTTAACTGGAACTTTATTTATTAGCAACTATTTCGGCTATTTTGTGCTTTTTTTATGCTTTGTCACCTCAAGTAAAGACCAGCAGCAGCGTTTTGTTAGCAAGTTTGGTAGTAAAAATGGCAACCAGTTAATTAAACCAAACAAAACAAATCAACTATAGACTTTTTTTTTTAAAAGAGGACGCCAACGCTTTGATGGCAGTGGACCCACAGCTGTGTCCAACATGACACGTGTAGCATTTAACACTAGCTAGCTGCACATGGACAAACCTTTGACCGCAGCTGGACAACAGCATCACGGTGTGAATGAAAGTCAGATATTGTAACCAGAGGACATCTTCATCTTGAACACACACACGAAGAACATTCAGCTCCTGTAATTTGGTTTTTAACATGTCAAATATTTTATAAATGTCTATAAAATGCCCGTCACAATTTACTAAAGTCCAAAACCAAAAAGATTCAGTTTACTATCATAGGACTAAAAGACACTGACAGATATAAACATTTCAGAAGCTGCAACCAGTGAATTTTGGGCATTTTTTGCTTAAAAAGTTAGTGCTGTTGTTATCTGCTATTATTGATATAAAGGCGATGGACAAAATATTAGAAACACTCTTCTACAAAAACTGAATGTATTAGACTGCATTAGTAGCTAGGTGAACTTACAGTAACAAACCTAATTGGTAATTGTGGTAATGCTGGGTATATGGTCTAAACTTTCCCTGCAAATGCATTTGGCCAAAGCTTTTCTTAGTTCCCCTTAAGAGCCACATGAATCGTTTTTAACTGGACATCAAGAGCCCAGGGACTACTTTATGTTTGCCATAAAGATTGTAAGGGAGAAAGGCCAAACAGGTTTAGATTATTTTACAAGAAGACCTTGATCTCCTGCAACACTCAGCCCTCTTCATAGCTGATCTAGGCCACACTACTAAGCAGCCCAACTCTGCGTTGCCATTGTGAATCGTGGGCCCTTTAAAAATGCATGTTCGCTCTTGGCTCTGTATCTTTAATGAGGTGTGTCTGAAATATTTGATAGCCTTGTGCTCATTTGAAAAACAAATACGTTTATTTCCATTAATATTTGATACGGAAATGAATATATGTAAAACACATACATTAATTAGTCTGTTTTGATCAATTGTCTCTGTCTAATGCCGACTGAGTATTTCCGCACAGTAACTCCCCACAGGCTACACTGGTGCATATCATTCTCTGGTGCTTCAGAGCAAAACCATTTAATTTTCAAAGTGGGATTTAGCATCTTTTAAGACTATGCACACTCATAGAAATTATCAATTTTCAATTTTCAATGAGGCAGATTTGTAAAATGGGATGTTTTGTCACATTAGAATGTGTGACTTGAAGGATGAATGAATAGGGATCAACAAATCATGTGGCATAACAAATAGTAACTGACAACTGAGAACTGATTTTGCCTTGAAGGCCCAAAACAAGGGCCATATGTGCCGCTGAGGACACAGAGGTCCTGGCTTCTGTTTTGTTTCTGGGATTTTAGGGCATTTAGCAACCAAGAGGGAGTTTAAATTCTACAATAACAACATATTGTAGGAGAAATCAATACAGGAAATACAACAGATCAATTCGAAATCTGACATAGTTGTAATTAGTTTTTACAGAAATTTCTGTGGGGTTTAGTAGCTGTTTTTTAAGGAGCAAATGGACTGTGAACACAATGATTCATGTGCTGAAAGAATTACTGGTGTGCTTGCTTTTAGTGATGCAAACTCTTACACCTCTTTGAACTAACAATTCTTTTCATCATCAACAAATCTGTCATATATTTTCTCGGTTAATCGGTTAGTTGTTGACTAAAATGTCAGATAAAGGTGAAAAATGTTGATCACTGTTTCCCATAATGCAACATAAAATGTTTTGTTTTGTCCTGACCTACAGTCCTCAACCCAAAGATATTCAGTTCACTGTCAAAGAGAACTAAGGAGACGAGAAAATATTCATATTTAAGAAGCTTGAACCAATAATTTGAGCTTTTTTAAAAGAATGACTCAACAATTAATTGGTTATCAAAATAGTTGCTGTTAATTTTCTGTCGATTGACTAATCGATTAGAATAACAAATTGTTGCAGCTCTACTTTGAACAACATCTAAAAAACTCACACAACTACTGATGTTCATACACAATTTACTGTTTTCAGTGCTTACACTACACTTGAAATGACATCTTCTTTCAGTTTATAACTTTAATTTGCGCTATTTTTTTTTTCTGGATCACTGACGCTTCCAGCTCAATTTACACACTTTAACACGTTAACTCCTTTCTACACTTTGAATTAGCATTTTTAATGCTAATTCATCTTCTTTCAGTGTTTGTATTTTGGCTTCCACTTCAACTACATTTTCAAGTCTTTCAGTATTTTAAATGGTTCAACTGCAGGTTTTAGCAGAAAGCTCATGTACATGTTCTTCAGAAAATGTAGCCTTTTATAGTTTATGTTATTACTGTTTTGTTCTACTGGAATCCAGTGATTAATGCTCCATATTAAAGACATTCAAAGACTTTCTTTGAATCAACTGATAGTGGCAGCTGAAAATTGTGAAAATTATGGATTCACTTCCCAGAAGATACTGTTTTGCATCCCTCATCATCATCATCATCTCAATGTCATGGGCGTAAAGATGCATCACCTCTCTGTTTCTGCAGCCAAGCACACAAGGGCCAAGATTTAAAAAAAAAAAAAAAAAAAACGCAATATCTCTTCACTCCACCAGATGGTGCTAGAGACCTATATGAGCAGCAGAGTAGTACATGTAATGACCACTAGAGAGCAGTACTAATACACCAGTCCCCCATATGCCGCTGGTGGGCTGCAGTGTTGAGAAATGTGATGTATTCTCTCTGGCAGCACCTTGGACAGCGCCAATCTGGTGAGTCATACTGCCACTGTATTCAGGATACTTAGATTTAGCAGCAGAGACTGTCCAGCAATTAATAACCACACGTTTATTTGTTTGTGGAACAAGGAAAGTCTCATCCTAACCTAACTCAGAGAGCATCAGTGGAGGGAGACTGCAACAAGCAAAAGCAATAGAAGCTGATTGCAGATTGGCTTGGCACGTGGATGTATTTCATTCTTTACGACTTAACTGCAAAATGCTTTTTGCAAACTCCTTCCCTGAGATGACAGCAAATTCAAATGTTTGTCAATATCTGAAACAGTTGACACAGCTCGCAGATGTCTTGCCAGAATAACACGGATGCTTATTGAGAAAGAGCTGAGGACGGGGAACCGAATATTTTAAAAGCCCCTTTTTATGCAGCGCAGTCGTTTGCCGTAGAATAGCTTTATATGTGTGAATTGTATTGTGCAGTGCCGCTTTCTGCCCTTGGCTCCATCGCAGGAAGCCCAGCCAGTGTTCATGAGTGCGAGTGGATGGTGAATGACAGGCCGAGACACTGCCAGTCAATCAGCAGGGGTGTCTGGCCCCTCTCCTTTACTCTCTAGGGGATAAGATATGTGTCATCCTCCCATGTGGCAACTCACCACGGTGCTGCCTCCATCCTCCCTCTACTGTTCCAAGTCCTCCCCACCCTATTCGGCCTCTGTAGTTGGTCTACACAATTAATTCCCTCTTCTCTTCTCTTCTTCCATTTCCCTTCCCTTCTCCTTCCCATCTTTATTCACCTGTTTGCTTATCAGCACAGCTCATCGTCAACTCCAGCTGCTACTTCCCATCTTCCTATTTTCCTGTGGATTTGCTGCTCTGCAGTGCCTCACAGCTTCGCCCTCTAACCCTGTATATCTCTCGCTCGCCGTTCCGTTTCTCTCGCTCAAGCACCATCTCTACTCCCCGCCTTCCCCTCTTCGTTCGTTTCCCCTCTCCTTCCAAGCTGGTAAAAGACAAAACTGAAGCAGCAAGTAAACAGCAGATGTGAGATTTGTGGTTGCTGTTTAGCCGGCTGACCTTCATTTCTTTGCACACACGAAAATGACAGTTATCCAGAGCAGAATTTCACAAAAGAGGCCCAAAGCATTTTTACTCTTTTGATGCACTTGTCAGAAGCCATATCAATAGCCCCAAAGCAGCCATGAAAGGCCAATCTATCCTGACACAAAACGCCTTATGTTGCCGGTTTAACAAGCACCGCACCTAATTGGCTGTGTTTGAGCTCTTTCATCCATTAGCAGTTAGAGACATGCCTTTCCAGTAGGCAGGTGTGTGTATTTCTTTGTTTTTAATCTTTGTGTATGTTCCTACAGTATGTCTCTTTCTCCCTGTCTTACTTTTGCTACGTCTCTCGCTTTAAGTAGCAGGAGGTTTCCTGTGCTGCCTGAGCATGTCCTCCACTTCAGCACGTATCTAATTAGCTTTGGAAACAAGCAGTGCGCGTCATGTGGCCACACAAGCACGCACGCACGCACGCACGCACACACACACACACACACACACACACACACTACATGTGCTGTGTAATTAGCAACCATTCCTCGTTTCTTTACCTTTACCACTTGTGAAGAAATAAAGACAGGGGCAAACCAGGTCTGACCCTTTGAAATACAGTACATGTGCACTTACAAACAATATATATATGATATATTTAATAACACACTGGATGATTTTATGTCTTGTTGCCATTACTGCGATGGAGAATTCAAACTGATTTTTTTTTCTACTCAACTGAGTGGTATTGAGTCAATGCGCATCACCGCAAACAACTACTGGCAATCGCCTCCAGTTAATCTGATCATAGGTTAATCGGTAACACCAGTCTGTAGCTGTCCCTGGTCGGTCTGTTGTCGGCGTGCCACTTAGAATACAGAGCAGAGAATTTAGTGGAAATAAAGACATTTCATGGAGCAGTGGCTTGCGGATTTTACTTGGTGTTTTATTTTTTTGTTCGAGCGGCTGATTACAGCACAGGAAAGTGTGGTTTTGTTGATTTGCTGGAGGACAGATGCCTATCCTTTACTAGATGATAACCTTTTATTTTAGTGGCATTTGATCACTTCTGTTTTCATCACTGAGGATGTTCTACAGGATCTCCTGGACATATTTTTTCTTTCAACCCAGATTCGTCTATATGTCCAGTGCAGATTGTTTACAGGGATGTGGTCGAGGACATAACCACCCAGAACGTACTTACATATCTTTTTATCTGCTAAGCAGACATTACCAACTCTTTTTGACTGGTCAGGCTTTATAAGAACAATCCATAATATACTGTAAATAATTAATAGTAGTAACAGAACTGTCCATTGCTACAAACACTTTGAAGCACGTCCAGGATTGACTCCAGGATAGATTCCTATTGGATGCATCAATATGCTATCCTCACTCCTGAACCAATGTTAAACCTAATATGTATTAACTCTCCTCCTCTGTGGTACACTGTTGTTTCCATGAGAGATCACCTTTTCGGGGGTCAGCTGTCAAAACACTCTCCAGAGACAGGCGTCAGTATCCCCGGTGTAATCTGTTCTGGCAGACAGCTGATCCCTGCTGAGTGAAATGGCTGCCAAGGAATCTGGTTTGAATGCCAACGTTCCCCTCCAGTCTCTCACTTACGACCAACAAGCCAAGTCCATCTCCGAGCTCAAACTGCTAATCAAAACAAAGGCGTCATCACAGTACAACAAATGGTCCTCCCGCTGACGTACAAACTTGCTTCACAAGAGCGTGTCCTCGGGAAAGCCCTTGTTTAGACTTCGCATTGAACGGCGCAATTCAAGTAATGCTAATCTCAAAGTAATAGTCAAATCATTGACTCAGTGATGCTTTCTTTTCAGTGCTGCCCTTTTCCACTATTGACTCTTGGTACAATGCTTTGCGCATTGACTACTGCCAGAGTGATGTTCCAGGGAGTGGATGAGAGAGGGTTGGAGAGGTGATCTCAGCATTATCCCTAAGCTACTCTGCTATTGTGGGCAGATCAAAGTGGTGTTTATGCTAGGCCTCTGGATATGCGTATGCCACATTGCTGTGGAGAACGATACTCAAATGTAGTATGAAAGCCCCTCCATTAACGGATGAAAGGTTGTTGGCCCAAATTGTCAAAATGGAAATTCAAAAGGACTAATCAGGCCCTGAATGATTCAGAGAAACATTATTGTTGCAGAGTCTCAGCAACATGTATAAGGCTGTTCTTTAAATTTTATAGTTCAACATTTTGGGAAATAGGCTCATTTGCTTGGTGAGATATAAAGTGTTTATTATTATTGAGCTTTAGATGTCCTGGTGGGCAGACTGTGTTTCTGTCAAGGTCTCGGCAAGAAAACAAATATGCATATTTCCCAAAATGTCGAACTGCTCCTCTAAGACCATACTTTGCCTACATTTGAAATAAATATGCATCATCAGAATTGTGTTTTTCAGTATTTCTAAAATTTAGAGGATCCACCTGTGAAGATAGTCAGCTGCCAATTAAGGAATTAAGTCACCCACTTTTGTTAGGAAGCGGTTCCTTTTGGTGCACTCTGCGTACTAAGAGAAACACATGCAGCGAATGAATCACTTAAAGAACAAAGTACACTAACCTACTCCGCTGTGCAACGTCGAAGCAAAGTTATTTAAATGCAGGCTTGGCTGTAGCTGTCACAGTCGGAGGTGCACGTTGGGCTCATCAGCGTGTGAGATTGAAGCATCTGTAGGTGCTGCACAGCTTCTTGCGGTAGCTGTGATCATTAGTGACGTCTGCCTGTTCAGGAGATAAAAGTGCAGGCACTGATGTTTTCATTAAGTGACAGACAACATGCATCTGTCTCAAATAAAAAAATAAAAAAAAAACCTTTAATCTCTGCAAACCACCAGAATCTCACTCTAGGTACGCTTCCTCAAAAGAGGTTTAGACAGCAACCTTGTGAAGCTGTCGAGAAACACACCTCTGCTTTTTTGTATAATTCTGCAAGAAAATGTCTAAATAGGTGTTATTTTTCAATAATTAAGCACTGTGGATAACTGTTTAAAACAAAAAGAAAGCTGGTTTGGTAGTAGGAACGCTATGCTCATTAGACATTAGACTTCCTGTAACTTTTACAAGTAAGAGTCTAATATTGTTGTATTGTAAGTTAATGTAAATATCACGTTTTAAAATAAGGACTCCCATGTTCCTAAGATACAGTTTCAAGGCTGTGTATTGAGATAATGATGTAACAAGGGGCTTTTTTTCCAATATCAAGCATCATTTTAAGCACCCGAGTGGCACAATGGCAGGTGTGCGCGCATGTAATTGCATGCCTCCATGTCTGCATTCCTTGACATTCATCTTTTCATTATTTCCCCCTGTCAGTGTTCAGTTTTCTTTCTGTTGTTCTGCATATGTTGGAGTTTTTTTTATTTTTTATTCTGTCTGTAGGAGTAAGGCTTGAGATGGTGGCATTTGCTGATTGCTGATAGCGAATGCACCGCATGCAGCAGAGCTTGCATACTTAATGCCGGAAGGCTGAAACTCCGATTGCAATCAGAGGCACCGACCGAGTGAGGGAGGTGGTGGGAGGGAACAAACAATAATACATCCAAATTCAACAAGTGCAGTTGACAGAGGGCACCAGAGACAGGGAGAGCAGTGGGTGAATAGGAGGGCACCATAACTGGCAGCTGATTCTACATAACGGACCTTCGACCTCTGCTGCTTTGTTTTTCTCTCCCTCTCTCCCTCTCCACACACACATCATCTCAAATGTATGTATAATTCAATCCTGTTTCTGCGGCAGAGCCTGTAA
The DNA here is from genome assembly GCA_038419695.1 of Scomberomorus guttatus. Lineage (NCBI taxonomy): Eukaryota > Metazoa > Chordata > Actinopteri > Scombriformes > Scombridae > Scomberomorus > Scomberomorus guttatus. Next base: position 18,302,567 of record CM076461.1, read on the forward strand.
AGAAGCACAGTATAAACCTATTTAGTATTCCAGCCATTTACTGCACTGGCACACAGGCAAACACCCACCACTGTCAAGGTGTATAACAGGTTTCCTGTTGGTGTAGAAAATAGGAGCGGCTGGGTAGGAAATCAGGGTGACGAGAGGTTGAGGAACTGATGAACTTGTCCTCATGCAAATGCACTAGTGCACCATTCTGTGTGTGTTTTCTCAAATGTGTTTGTGGAGCACCACCTTGATGGTAATAAGCACAGGCCATGAACATCTTGGAGGCAATTTTCATTGCAAACAAAAGGCAGGATGTAGAAACAAACTGAAGAGGTAGGGCAAATCAGGAAATGCATGCCTGTGGGGATGTTTGTATGCATACACATATATATAAAACATGATGCAATGTCCTTTCTAAATAAAGCTGCATAGTCTCACAGTAGATGACTATTCTACATTCGGGTCATGGTACCTAAGGCTTTCTCTTCAGCTGTCTCCAGTAGTGAGAGGAGGAAGACAGGAAAAGGTCTTGAGAAAGGTCTGCTGAGGGCTTGGCCTCTTGTAGCTAATCAGACTCTCTCTCTCCAGGCCACTTGTCCATTCGAGGCCTTTGCCTCAATCTGACTACAGACAAAGACTTCTTAGGACATAAACTCTTGGTGACAAACTCAGTGCGGTTACCCTAGGCAAGCAGACATGTAGGGTTGTGCTTAGCTTGCACGCAATACACTCACTCATGCAGAAAAGGAGGCAACAATATAACCGGTGTACTTCTTCTTTTTTCTCGCTCTACCTTTTCTTCTTATCGACCTTTGTAGCGTTCCTAATTCTCGCTGCAGAGACTAAAGAGAGGCTCCATTCTCTTTACCCGCCTTTCTCCTTGAGGCATGCCGTCTAGCCTCTTGCCCCATCACTAGTGAAGCTAGAGTGGCACGGATTAATCTTAAGTGACAGGATTTAGAGGCCTTACTGTATGTCCCGAAATGCCCTTTGCAAAACCTTCACAAAGGGGAGGCATAGCGCGGATGTTGACTTGATCGAGTGTCACTCTGACAACTGTAATTATCCGCTGACAAGTTGCAAATCAGTGGCTCTAAGGGACAGACTTCTGAGGGGAATGTTCAGTTCAAGCTCCGAATATGATTACATTTTTTTTTTTTTTGCAAGATTTGATACTGCAGAGAGCGTTGTGTAGCAGAGCGTCACATGAGCGCTATCTTTGTTCCAGCAAGCTGTGTGGGGAAAAAAAAAAAAAGTCCAGTCCAGTACAAATCGTGGAAACGCAAAGGACAAAAGTTTCCTTTCCTGCTTCCAGCGCTACCACAGCTTCCACAAGCGCTACAGTCAATAAATATCTGAAACAATCTCCCTGTTCCACCCTTATATCAGGCGCTCTCTAAATCCAGTCTGGGATGCATTCACTGCTATCTGATCCCTGCTGTCACATTCCCTGCAACACACACACGTATATTCAGTGTCAACGGAGTAGCTACCCAGCTTGCATGGTTGCCTCTATATTTCATAATGCGTCATGTACCAGTGTGAGATATGGCCCCTGATTTCATTTATGTGGAGCAATGGTGGCTCTCTTATCTGTGCTGGAATGAAATAGCTGTGGATCAATGTCGTTAATATGTCCATCTCAGACTGATGGAGTGTTTTCATGCTGTAGAGAGCTACAGTGATGCAGGAAAAGTTGAGCTATGTAGGCATTTCTTGTGTTTTACATGCTGATGTTCACTTTGAAGTAGATTTTTTTCAGGCAGTTTAAGATACTGAGATGTCAAAACTAAGATTATTTGAGAGGATTTAATCAGCGATTGATTTAAGGCCAACATTTTTAATGGAAGCCCATTTGCATCGTCCTCCAACAGTCAACGTTGTAGCTTGTTGGTCGAGTTTGTGTGTGTTGTTTGTGTTTCCAAATATGTGCTAAAAGCGAGGCTCCGAGGCAAAGGTTACACATCTGAATCACACTGAATTTAGAGAAAATGTTCACTCAGGTATCAGTGCCATTATTCTGTGAGAAAGTGTGAAGTTGACACTTGTCTTTCAGATTTCAGTAGAGTGATGTGTATTGTTAAAACACACAAACATGTTTTTACAAATTTGCAAAGATTTGACTTTCTCAGAACCTTTTCATTCAGTTTGTGAAGCTCCTCTTTGGAATGTTTTAGAATCCCAAAAAAGTCGAATGTTTTAACTAGTTCCTATTTTCTTTCTGGATCAATTTGCAGTGAAAACCATATTCAACATCCAGCCATAAACAAAGACTTTTTAAAGTCCAAATTTATAATTTCTTTGTATAAAAAATATTGTCCAATTCCAAAAAATTCAACAAGAGCCCGTCTTTGTTCTTTCAGATCTTTTAGACAAATCACACAAAAATGAAATAGAAAAGATAAATAGAAAGCAATCACTGGATATTTTTAATCAAAATACCACAAGCCTATTCTACTATCTTAGAGCTCCCCTTTCTTTTTTTCTTTTTTCTTTTTTTTTCTCTTTTTTATAAAATCATATTATTTGCTTCCAACTGTTATTGAATGCTGTGGGGTTTTGTGCTGCTGTAGGCTTTGTGCTCAGTAATTGAATCTGATGGTCTGATCCAGATTTTTAGGAACAACAAGCTGAGCTGTTGGCTTATGGAGATAGCGAAAGAAAGCACAGACATCTAACCAGCCATCCCAACCCCACAAGCATAACTAATCATCGCCCAGCTTACTGCCTTTCATCAAAGCAGCAGAAACATGTAGGGATTTTTAAGTTGACTTTACTTGAAGTGTACTCTGTGAGATGTGCGAGCATCAATGTGCGTGCCCAAATATAGACCAGCGCTGCATATACCCGCACTAAATCAATCAGCTGAAATTTCAGTTCCAGCCTGAGCTCGAGCGTTATGCTTTGAATATAAACATCTGGGCATGTGCTAGCTGTCAGGATCCAGCACTAATCTCACAACTGGATCAAAATCTTCGCTGTGTTTGAAACATGACAAACTGTCAACGTGTATGTTGAGCTAGAAATCACTTCTGCTTCACACAGACACTGTGTGCTCCTCACACTCCATAATAGCTCAACTTAAAAGACCTCTTGCAGCTGCTCCTTGTTTTTTTTTTTTTGGCATTATAAACTCCACTCCTTTCACCAGTTGTGTCTCTTGTTCTACATAAGCAGTCCACTCATTCCCCAAGGTTCAAGCAAACTGTATAATAATGACTCTGAATACCAGATATGGAGTTTTAACATTTGAAATTATTCCATAATTTCTGACTAATGCGTGACTAATAGCTTTCTTGCTCTTTCCGTCTTCTAGCCTATCTTGTTCCCTCCTTCCTCCCTCACTTGGCTCTTAGTTTCTAATAGACCGCTTTCACTCCTTCTTTGCTGCAGTTTGTTAAGAAATGTGGCGAAAAAACATCGGGAAAGCGAGGGATAAAAAGCTGCCACTTTGCCAAAGGAAGTTTTAATTGGGGCCCAGGGGAAAAGAGCTCCTCCCGTTTTTGCAAATTCTCTCTGCTCTTTATGGAAGAGATGAGCAGCAATCCAATGCCCAATAGGGAGATGGGATGAGGTTACGTTGACAAAAATTCAAAAAAAAAGGATGCCACTGTGCACGTTGATAAGATGCCTGTTTGTGTTTGTATTAGTGAAACAGCAGGGCTTTCTTGCTCTCCCTAAAAAGATGCAGTGCTTTTGAAATCAGCCACGTTGTTGCATTGTCACTCAAGATTTTCATCATGCAGATGTCTTGGAGGGGGCTAACTGTGGAATAATATGTTATGCATGTAAATAGAAATTAAAAGACACTGCCATGAATAAAGGATGGCTGGATTTCACTACAACCGCAGAACAAAGATTATTCCTTAAGTCTTACAGAGTCATTTTGAAAATCCATCTCTCTCTCTCTTTGTCACTTCTAAAGCTGTTGTCCCACCTCTTACCCTCTGTTGCATTCTTTCCTGCTCCCTCCGTCTCTTTTTCCAAGTTCATTCATACCGGTACTGGCCCATATTGAGTTTCTGTCCAGGTGTAGCCACAAACTGCCAGCAACGCTCGGCCTAAACTCTAAAGAAATGTCTATCAAAAGTCGGGCGAATGGGAGGAGCAGCGCATAACAACAATGGCGGCGGGAGTGACCCCTTGACAGACTGACATCACCAAGAGTAATTGCCTGTCATGTGCCGTACTGTTTCACATTTCACATAAAAGCCCCCTCTGTTATTCATTTAAAGTTAAGCCGGGGTGGCCAAGGTCGCCGCACTCGTCCTGTAAAGAGAGGGATAATTGAACACCACACCTTCTTTCCAGACTGCCACCGGATGGAGTGACAGCAGTGTCAAGAATGACTGGAGGTTAAGAAGAGAGGCATTTGAATTTGAATACAGCTTGTGAGATGTGCTGGTGTTGCTGGAGTGTTTACACAGTTGTGCATGGGCTCGGGGTGACTCTTTATCCCGCTTGTCATTTTCTTGAACTCTCTTTCAGTCCCTCATCTTCCTCCTCTTCCATCCATCCCTGCCAACAGTGGAGAACCAAAACAAGGAGGGGATTTTTAATCCTTCCTCTTTAAGTGAGAATATACCAATGCACATGTAAGGAAATTCACTCTATTGCTTCTTTTTCTTCTTAAGTTCAGTGCCTCTCTTGATCTTCATTAGGCTCAAACCACAAAGAGGCCTTTATATATAGATCCAGTGTCTAACCAATCCATCATATTCCTATTCTCATATTGGAGAACAATTTTGAAGCAGTATTAAATGCTCATGAGCTTGGTTTTATTTAAATTATGTGATGCACATCAAGTGTTGCAGCGATTGTAGCGTATCTCGCCTGTGAAGTAAGAGCTACACTTATTTTTTATTAATATCCTCCACCTAATCATGACAGATGTGAAAATAAGGTGTGAAATATCACGCACAATGTTCATTAAAATTTAACTGTTTCACATGCAGTGATCCATACATCCATACCTACACACAAAACCGCTATAGGACGTGGTGAATAAAAATGAAATCATTAATGAATATTAGTATTTCATATACTGAAATGACATACCATACCTTCAAGCCATTCATTAATTGCCATGTTTCAAATAGGCTTATTTTATTAAAGTCAATGCTCATGAAAAATGTCATTGACAATCATTAGGGTTTCCTGTAACAGTACCTGTGCACAGCTCTGCTCCGCACATTGTAGTGATACTGCAGGTTAAATGATACAAACAAGACATTCATTCCTCATAACGTTTCTTGGGCGTTGCAAAAAAACGTCACTTGTAAAATCATGGAGTGTTTTTGAGATAAAGATATATAGAATCTGTCGGGAAACTGAAAAGAAAGCTGCAGCTTGAGGCAGCAGGATATAAACGTGGATTAAAAGTGTTCTGATCATACTCCTGATAGTTTGTTGTTTCCCATAGTAACAGATACACACCAGATGCTGGAACATCAGACTTCAGAGCTGCAGTGACAGTTTACAGATCAGATTTGGATTAGAGATGGCAATTTCTTAAAGGGTATTTAATTTAACTGGAATTCATGTAACCAGCTACATGATTAGTCTTCATAGAAGGCTGTGTCTGAAATCACACCTAATCACACACTTATTCACTATTCCTCACATTGTATACGTTCAATTTGGATGCTACTCTCTGAAAATTAGTTAGTGATTTGCACATCTAGCTATGGCAAAGTGTTAATTTGTGGGATTTTTTAGTAAAACTAGTTAACAGTAATTTTTGAGAGCACTATTTTGAGAGCCTTTTCCACTTGTTCCCGCCACAACAGGCCAAAACTAAAACAAAATATTAAAGGAAACAATCAAAGGAAAGCTGTAATGCAAACTATGATTTCTTAATCCGGAGCAAATCAGCTGCCCCGTGTCTTTAAATTTCTTTACTAACTTTGGGAGACTTTTGTTGCGTGCCATCCCCCTCTCTGTCCAAGCTTTACTCGCTGTGATGTAGGCCTTGCAGCTGTATTATTAGGAAAAAAAATAAGCAGAAATATAAATATTGGATTGAACATGGTATTTACAAATACTCAATGTCCAAGGATTTAGATTGGGATTAGTGGCAAGGAAATGTCAGGATTTGCATCTCTATCATAATTTCCAGTGGTTCTCTTGTTTTGTAGAGAAAGAGAAGATTTAAATGTTTCCATAGCCTCATCCCAGTTTTTCCATCTGCTATAGAAAAAAAATGCTGTTTTTGTGCCATGAAGCAATAAAGCTGATTTGTATTGAAAACCAACCTAGTAGCAGACAATATATTAAAAAAAAGAGGCTGATAGAGGTTGACTGTCTTCTTGGCAGTGGTCCTGTTTGTTTACAGAAATGACAGTAATGCTTCCTCATTAATATGGTGATGATTTATTCATGTTAAAATGTTCTATAATGTTGCAACATTTTTATTTTTTGCAGTATGATGATGAAGAGGGGGGGGGGGGGGTGTGTGGGGGGGAGCAGGGCAGAGTGGAGAGCAACGGTTGCAGAGGTGATGTGATAAAAGATTCATAGCGCAGCAGAGCCCAGGTCAGCTGGGGCCTCTGCAGCCTCTCTATATCACCCGGCAGCAGCTTACCCAGCTCTCCATGCAGAGGCAGGGAATTTGTGTATGTGTGTGTGTGTGTGTGTGTGTGTGTGTCAGAAAAGTAGAGACAGAGAGACAGAGAAAGATCGAGATTGATGAGAATCCGATTAGCTACAACGCTTGCTCAATCCACTCATAGTGTTAACTTAAAACAACCCTAATGTGTGTTTGCCACTTAGTCGGCTCTGAAAACATCAATGTCGTTTGAATACACAAATGATATATCAACTCCTGTGTGACGCTGTATGAACATGCTATACAGCGCTGTGTGTGCTGTATGAAAATGCCAAAAGTTGCACATGGATTTATACAGATAAGAGTATGTGGCAACACTTCCCACCTTTAGCCCATAAAGCAGTGTGTCTGACAGTGCCAATGAATATGTTACCAAGTCTGTGAGATTAAGAGGGACAGGCAGAGCGTTCCATATCAAATCAGGTAGAAGCCATTTCCACCTCTGCCATACATTTATCATCCCATGTCAGGAGCCCCCCCCCCCACCCTCCCCCCCTGTTCTCTCCCGCTCCCTCACACTGTCAAAACAACACCTTTGGCATCTATTGGATTTCATATATATTACTCTTTCTTCACTCTCCAGAGAGAAGGAGAGAATTAGAGCAGGGAGAGAAATGAGTGATCCTGTGATGAGCTAGGTGTGATTTATAATAAGGTTTTCCAGTGCAAAGTGCAAAAAAGAAGTTTCATTATTTGAACTTTTTTCCCGGGATTCTGTAATGATGATGTATAGCCGGCATTACCTCCCCGGTCTGATTTTGACGCTGGCACGGGCGACCGTATTGAATTTTGTTTTGAGGTCCTTTTCCTGGTGGTAGAGAGGGGAGGAAAATGTGCTGTGCCGCCGGTGAATTCCCCGTGTTATTTTTAGGCCAACAAAGGCTTGATGGCATGCAGGAGAAAATGTCACAGGTTTTTTTGTTGCTGATTTCCAGGAGCAAGAATACGACTACATGCTTCTTACGCTGCAGCAGAGCGTGGAGGAAAGTTAAGTTTGACATATTTTGATTAGAGGGAGATAGAATATTGCTGACACTACGTAAAAATGTGTATCAAAATGTTTCAAAATGCGCCTGAAGTTTTTTTTTTTTTCCCATTCTCACTTATTTTTGGGGGGGTGGGTGGTGTTCTAGATACAGAGTGCCAGAAATAGAATTTATGGTAAATCAACACTTTTTGAAGTATATTGCAGAAAAGTTAAGTGTGTGCCTGCATGTATTTGTATATACTTGAATTTGTTTGCATTCACATGTGTGTGTGTGTGTGTGTGTTCCCGTGAGCATGTGCATATTGCATCTCTGGCCATGATTGAATATCCATAATGCCGGTGTTGTGCTGTCAGTTTTGATTATGTTGAGAGCTCCTAACGTTGCCTGAGGCCTTGTGTGTTTTTCACCATCGCTCTGGTTCTTCTGTTGCCTGCTCCCACTCATTGTCTTTCTCTTCATTACTTTGCAAAGGGTAAGCATTTCTCAGCGGTTCTGACATTGCTCGTGTTATTCCATTCTTACTCGCTGGCGAAAGAGTGAAGGAAAGGGGAAGGATGGATGGAGGTGGTAGAGAGGAGGACTTGGCGTTGTCTCGTGGAGCAGAGGAAGGATTTAATGCTCAGGATCAGGGACACGAGGGGAACATGGACACACACATTACTACACACACTGACAGACTGACAGTGGTTAATCATCCCCGCTGTATTGGCTGTATATATTTCCGGTACAGGCTTTTAAAAGGATTGCTTCTTTAGACACCAGACGAATAGACAACTAAATGGAAAAGTATGACCTGTTAGAGATTCACAAGACAATGTTATTGGAATGAATGATGGGGGCTTGCATGTAAACTACGTATAGGGCTGCAAGTAGTGATTATGATGCAACTAATGATAATGATCAGTTTTTTGATAATTGATCTATAAAATGTAAAGGATGCCCATCACAAGTTCCCGGAGCCCAAGGTGATGTCTTTAAATTGCTTGTTTTGTGTGACCGACAGTCCAGGACCCGAAGGTATTCAACATAGACACTATTTCTTGGCCAGGCGATGGTTGCCTGGCAACCTCACAGCGACAACAAGACTCTGTAGTATTTTCTTGATTAATCAATGAATCATTTTGTCCATAAAATGTCAGATATAGCGAGTATTGCCCATTGCAATTTACAAAAGCCCAAGGTGACGTTCTCAAATTGCTCGTTTTGTCTGACCAACAGTCCAAATTCAAAGATATTCAGGTTGCTAAAACAAAGGAAAAATCTGTAATCTGATTATAAAAATAGATACAGAGAATTTTGCTTCCCTCGATGGAGGAAGAAGCCAGAAAAAGAACAGCAAATCTTGCTGCAAGACATGAGAGCGCAGAAAAATCCTGCTCGTACGTACAACTTAATACTTTGTCTTGAGCCTAAGCAGCATCCTTTAGGAGAACACACACACATGTTCACTGCAGCAAGTTGGAATCAAATACACACACCGGCACCTTTAATTTGCTCCACTATTGAGATATAAAAACCTGTTTTATAGGTAAGTTTGACAGTGAATAGAGACATTAACGACTACAGCATGTTTCCCTGGTAATAAAAATCACACTCTCTTCTAGATGTGCCTATGGTAATTACTCTTCACGAGACAGAAAAAAAACACTTTGATATTGATTACTCTCATATTTCATTTTCATCTTATGAGACATCTCTAGAGGGAGAGAGTAAAATATGCTAGCAGATGAGCAGTGCGTCTTGAGCGGAATGTTTTTTTCCCAGCAGGCTTTGAGGTAATAGATCCCTGCTGCAATGATTAGTGGCCTTATGGCAATGTTCACAGTAATGCACACACTCGCACTTGCAATACACCCACATCAACACAACAACTATTTAAAAAGAGATTCTAAGGACGCTACTGACAAGAGGGAGAATATTTTGAAGCTCACCTCTTCTGAGATTAAGAGTAAATATTGTAATATCTGTGATGCTTACATTTCATTGTTGGATCTGCTCGCTTCCATTACGGGTTGATCAGGCGCAGCATTTCATTCTGTGAACAATACTGTACTTGACATATTTTTGTGAAGTAAAGATTTTTAAAAAATCCTTCCTGTTTAAGCTTGACAGAAAAGGTGTCGTCATCATTTTTGTATTAAGATAATCTTAACCAGAGCTGAAATGATTAGTCGATTAAACAGTTAATAAATCGGCAGCAAATTAAGCAACTATTTACTACGTACTATATAGTACATTGAATATTTTTGGGCTTTGGACTGTTGGTCGGGCAAAACAAGACATTTGAAGATGTCAGCGTGCGCTTTAGGAAATTGTGATGGATATTTTTCTGCTGTGGTTGAGAGAGCTTGATGCACTGCAGCTTGAAGGATAAGTTCACAATTTCCCTAAAAACGACAGTCAGGTGCCCAAATGAACCTTCATAATGCACTTTCAATGTAAGTGATCAAGGAAAAAGTCCTCAGCCCTCCTAGTGAAATCAAGTCAATATCTTTCAATGGTTACTGAGTTTTTAGTGCCACATTCCCTTTTTTTGTTACTGTCCTTCTGCAGCTGAACAACAGTCTGTCGAGGCACAAAGAGTTTTTTGTAACTCTGGAAAAAAACTTTTTGGACTAACTCTTGTCTATCTTATCTTTAAATAAACTTTTAAATCATTTTTTTCTCAAAACGAGGACAGTGGATTTTGTTTAGAGCGGATCTTCTAATGGTCAGTATGAACAGAATTAATGATTACAGCCAACAAAACCTGTTTCAATGTTCATATGTGCACCTGACTATTGTTTTAAGATAAACTTGAAAAACTGTGAACCTATCCTTTAAGATAATGTCTACATGTCTTTGTCTTTTCGTATTTTTTGTGAACCCTCTGCTATGTTCACATTTTAAAGTGTAATTAATAAGTGTGTAATTAATATTTTCCTCATTATTGATGTATTATTCCACCACCTGTGACCCATCCCCTATTAATCACAATGTTAATTTTTATGACCTAACCTGCCTGATCCGTGGATTAACCACGATGCCCGCAGATATAACTGCAATCCACGCATCACTACTGTCCATGTACAAGCTATGTTTGAGGCTTAGATTATAACAAAAAAGACCACAATAACATATTGACATCGTCTTAATGTGTGCTTTAGCTAATATACTCAGCCGAGGCAGTGCTGTGTTTTGTTTAACCAGTGCAACATGTTTGCGAGGTGCTGCCAGCGAGCCGTTTGTGACTGAGGGGATCGATGGATCGGTACCACGGGAACATTTCAGGTCTCATGCTGAGTAGCCAGCCAGTGATAGTAACCATAGTAACAGCATGAGAAGACACGCTCTGTTGTAGTCAGCGCCCGGTTCAGTTTGCCGCTTGCTAAGTGAAGGTTTAAAATAAATAAATAAATAAATAGGCCTAAATAAAAACAAATAAATAAATAAAATCCCTGGTTTAAAGATATTGCTATGATCATAATAATCAACTTTATTTAGCTTTAATTTAACACACATTGCTTCATAGTGCCATAAAGGTTTTAAGAATGGATTTAAATCTGATAATGGTGCATGACATCGAAACTATCAGCTCCAACTAGATCTAACTAACCTTTTTTTCTCTGTCATTCTTTCAGAACAGGAATATTTCCAACATCAACCTGCTTAGTAACAGCAGTTGGCCAAATCTGGCACATTTACATCACAGAACAGTGACGTTAATGTGTTTTGTCCTTGTTAAGTACTTAAAGTTAAATTGTTTAGCTGAATCATGTCTGACAAAAAGGTGGATGATAAATTAATTCCACAAGTATTAGGAGAGAATATTGCCTGAAATTCCTGATAGTACAATAGTACAATAGTACTTAAACAGAAGACAGATCAGGCACTTTCTGATTTCGCTGATGGTTTTTACCTCTTTGCAAAAGGACAAGAAATTTTCACATCTCTCAGAAGCTGCCATGGTAATCAGGATGGGTGAGAATAATCATGTTTCACTAAAGTGAGCAAAGGATATGACTGAGTTCTGGATATTTTATGGGTTAATTAAACAACATTGTTTGTGGTGTTGTAACAAACTTTTTCGTGTACTTTTGACTATGTAGACATGTTGTGGTTTTGTGCTTGGGTCTCCCCATACATAGTTAGATTAAGATAGCACTCTTTGGAAAGAGGCATTCATGTAGGCTACTGGACCCATATGTTAAAATACTTTAGGTCAGGAAAACATGTGGTGTTAGTTACATACTGAAAACATTAAAACGTCTTGTCCTCTCTTCAAGTTGAGGTTGACCTTTCAATTTTTCGCCAAGTTAACTTTCCCAAAGCTTAAACAAGTGCTTGGAGTTGCTTAAAAATGCCAATAAACACATTAATCCTGCTGTAAGCTCATCATGTAGAGAAAACCAATGAAATACATTGTCAGTAAAAGTTATGTTCAGTATGGACCTTTTTCCAACTTTGCAGATACTTAATTAAAAAGTATCCTCATTATGTTAAAAAATGTGATGCATGTGGCATTACTTCTTCCAAAATGTGTTTTCTAAAAATTTGATTATACAAAAAACTGTAAAAACGTCTTTCAATAAGTTTTTGCCTAAAACACATAAGTCCTAAAAACACAGTTACAAAATGAATCATACTTGGCTCATCATAAAAGGTTGAGAAATAATATTAATAATGTTAGAAAATGTGTAAACCTAACCGCTGTCTAATTTTCGGGGACAAACAGGACTGCTCGTAATTCGGGACTGTCCTGAATTTTTCGGGACGTCTGGTCACCCTAACCATCACACGGAAGCCCTGACCCTCCACAATAGAAAAGGGGTCTCATATCCTTGACAATCATGTTGAGAATGCTATCAGAGTCCAGTGTTGTGTGCATACAGTGACAACTTTTTTATAGAAAAAATCTTGCACACAGCTTTGCCTCTTCCTGAGACACATAAAGACACAAAATAAAATCAGTGACATATATTAACATGAAATGAAGGAACCATTTCAAACTTTAACTTTTACCTAATGATACTATTCATCACAAAAGTTGAGATTTATGCAGTGTAGGCCTAATTAGGAACGGTGTTTACTATATTCTGACATTAATTACCGTAGATAGTATTGTGTATGATTTGATTCAATGGTTAGTGCTGATTGTAATCGAAAATACACTTGTATTATTTATCTGCAAAAGGTTGCTCACACCGACTTACAGCGTAATGTGAACGGAAATCTATGTGGTTTAGTTTTATAGGTCTGTATGCACATAAACAAACTGCTTAGGCCTACAGCTTGCAAAGGCACTGAAGAGCGGCGTTGCTATATTAGCCATTAGCATCAGCTCTAGGGATTCTTCGTTGAGTTCTTGTCTGAAACACAACAGATAAGGACGCAACGACGACCCCCAGACACTGGCTACCAACCAACAATCAGGCAAAACTCACTGTAATAGTCTAAATACTTAAGTGCATAGTAGTTGTGGTGCTGTGGCCATTTCAGTTTTACAAAGTGTGCATAGCAGAATTTTATTGGGTCTCAGTTTAAAGAATCCCCACACTTCTGACAATTGGGTTCGGGTTTTTTGAGATAAAGTCTCATTTTCAGCATGCCCGGGAGTGGGAACGTAAACAGCGCAGCGCATTGATGCATTCCACGCAAATTTCTGTATTTACGTAATCGACGTAATCAATTACAGTACGTCGGCGTGTCGTTCCAGCCCTACATATGACCTGTGTGCACTACAAATAAAAACAAGAGTCCCCTTGTTGTCAGACATTTCCATGATGTTGACCCTCATGGTTAAGTTATTATAATGGTGAAATTAGTATGATCAGGAAGTTACAAGGAATAAACAGCAAAAACAACAAAAGTTTGATTCATTTTCTGGAACTGACTCCAAATGAAAGAATCACCCAAAAGTGAAAGGATGCCCAACACTACATCTGATGAGATGAATCATCCAGACATGAAGTTAGTCCTCATTACAAACCCCCAGTTACAAAATGCCATGCGGTTGTGATTGAAGCATTTGGTTGCACACTTATGAAAACCCATGTTTTTCAATGAGACACTTGTAATCAAATGAGTTCCATGATTATTCCGCCACAAAACAACCAGAGAAGATAAGACCATGTCTCATTCTCTCTCCAATCCTTTTTCTCATTTTGTCTCTCAAGATGAGCCTCTTCTAATGTCCCCCACTAATCTCTGACTCACGTTTCTGTGTCCTGTCCATCTCTCTGTCATCTGTCTGCAGCTCTCTGCCCCCTCCGTCTCTCTCTCCCTCTTCCGATCTCTCCGTTCATTCATCATTAATTCATGTGATGCAGCGCGGCAGAGCCTCAGTGAGTGATACACTTCAACCATAACAAACAAGCACAAATATCTGCACTCAGCAGGAATGATCTGCATCGGCGAGGACTGAGAAAGGGGGAGGGTGAGATGGGCATAAAAATGTGTTTACCAAATTTCCTTTTCTACTGTCAAAAAACAAACTTTTTCCTGTTTAATCAGAACTTGTTTTGCTATTCAAATTAACCCCTAGTTTGATCAGATTGATGAGAGGAATTTTCATCATATTTGATTTTTACAGCGCTAGAAAGAATATTCAAATGTTTTTCTGAGTACCAAAAGCTTGAAAATCACTACTGCTGTCAAAGTAACTTCACAGTATTTTGTTTTTTAAAGTAATGACAAACTTAGTTTTATATGAAAACCATCCTGCTTCAGGTTTGAGTGTTGCCTCCCCTGATTATTCCTATCTAAGAATAAGCAGACGGTCAAAAGAGCTGAAAATACATTGACTAAAATATATACTAATGCAATAATTACAGTAATTAGAAATTAGTAATTAGACTTTTGACATCTTTTTCATAAGCCTCATAGTTTATTTGACAATTGGATCTGAAACATTTTTTTTCACCATTATCATGAATCATGACTTTGTTCTGTTTTGTCATGGCAACTAGCATGTCCTCACATGTTCCTGGATCAGTAGGTATAGACACTGCCACACACACACAGACACGTGCACAGTACGTTCAAGTCATCAGAGACTTGGACGAGACGCTCCAAAACACTGCAGCCTTCCCAGATTCGCGATTAGCAGTCTGTGTAAAATTACAGCTCCAATGAAAAGCCCTAATTCAACTCTATTTTCTGATAACTACTTCATCAGCTTATCACACCCTCTCTCCGATGCAAAACTCTAATTTTGGGGTCGTGGATTCATCCACAACAATGTTGAAAGTCCAGCCTGACAGGAGCAGCTGAAGTACCCATTGTACTCAGACGGAAGCTTGTCCTTGAAGTTGTGCAGCCTTCCAGGACATTGAGCAGATTTAACCCCCAGAGGAGGACACTGCCTCTGAGCACTTTCTGCTGGCTCATGTCTCCCTCGGTGGACAGACCAGTTCTGGCAGGCTGTTTGTCAAAATGCCACAATATTGAGTGTGCCTATAGGAATGTGTTCACCCAAACTGAGTGCCTCGTCATTACTGTCAAGACTGCACTGCTCATGGATTAGTCTGTTGCGTTTCTGCATCTGCATGTTTTGTCTGTTTTTTTTTTTTTTTCTATTTTATTCCTAAGTACAAATGCTGTATATGTATGTCTGTGTCATGCTTACACAGAGCTGTCTGTGTCCTATTCAGGATTCAGTGAAAGGATTTACTTTACTTTTATTTAATGGCGCAAACAAAATCTCAGTGTGAAGGCTCCCAGACTCATGCTGCTCTGACTTACCATCTACAGCCACCTCAAATATAACAAACCCTGCCGCCCACATCCATTAATGTTGCATGGCATTTTTATAACGTTACCCCATCTCACCCCAGGCTCATGCTCTGGATAATACAGAGCACGGCCCTTAGAATAGCCCTTACACACCTGCCTTCAGAGATAGACAATGCTAAAGTATTGCTTTCAAATGTGGCTGCACCTTTTCTTAGTTATTTTTTTCCAACACTGACACATAGAAAATAAAAGGAGGCAAGTGGGCATCTGTGCTTAACTCCCCGTGCAATGTGTGTTTTATGCTATTATGTTATTGGGTGCTTTTCTGCACTCAAAGTTGGAGTTTTCTGAGTTTGAGCTATGTCACATACTATGTCAGTGTTATTCAACAATAGCAGCATCTGGATGGATGGTTTTCGCATTGGTTTTTGCATTCATGGTAAAGGGATGACTGGAAACAGGGAAACAGCTAGCTTGGTTCTGTGGAAAGGTAAGACTAAAAACCATGTGTAAAAAATATAGCAAGACCAATAGTGGATTTGGATATTTTGAGTAAAAAAAATACAGTAGCAAGATATGGGCTGATAGTAATTTTTAAAAAACTAAACACATGATATAAACAACAATTTTAATGCAGATCACTTCAACCAAGATGCATGCTTGGACATTTGACAGTTGAAAAATCAACTCACTGGTTACTTACCTCAAACCTAGTTTGGCATTTCTGTACTGCAACTTCTTGTCAGTGGACATCAGAGATGGAAATTAGCACCGGCCACCAGCCAAATGCTGGTGAATTTGTGAAGTGGCTGGTGACTCAACCTACCAGCCACGGTGGCCGATGTGCTGTACGTTACCAGTAGACAGCAAGTCTCTGCTGCAGTTCATATCATTTAGTTTCAGTGGGTGTGTGACTGTGATGTTACTGCCTGTGTCACAATTGTGTGGCTATGTGCAGCTCGTGTGTAAATTTGGCCAGCAAATAAATCGGATATATGAGACTGATTGGAGGCTGTCACTGGTCATGGCCGATCAGCTGAAAACCGTCCGATCGATCGGTGCATCTCTACAAACAACAGCTTTATTGTGGGCACCAAAAATGTTTAAATTATTGGCTATCAAGGACCACAAAGCCTCCAAATGCCACAAGGAGATGATCTGCATCGTACAGGGAATGTTGGCTCCGGAGAAAACGGCTGCATGTGTGTGTGTAATGTGTGGTAGATGGTTAAAGTTCTGACGTTAAAAGACTGTATAAGTTCTCAGTTAAAATGAATCTACAATGCACTACTTTTTGGCTGTCTGTATTTTGTTTTTACCAATATATCTGCAATCAAAAGCTAATCTATAAAGCTAATATCAGCCAATATATCAGCCTGGCTGATGCATTGGTATCACTTTCTTCCTGGAGTCTCTGTAGTCTGGCACATAATTCCCCGTAAAACCAGAACATTTTTTGTTGTTTATGATGTGTTGATTGATGAGCTTTACCCGTGCTGGTAGTAGGATTTTACCACTTTCGGACATGTCCAGGCTAACTGATTCCCCTTGTTTTCCAGTCTGTGTGCTTAGCTAAGCTAACCGGGTGCTGGCTGCAGTTTCATGTTTGCCCATACAGACATGAGAGTGGTATCAATCTTCTCCTCTAATTCTCTGCAAGAAAGTCAATAAGGCTATTCCCAAAATGTTGAAGGAAATGCCTGCAGCAGCTACTGTATCCTTAAATTTCTCTTGTCCATTTTTTATGTTCAACAAAACTATCCCCTTTTTCACTCAAGGTTACCTATCTTGGATAGTTTCATGGCAACCTCAATAATGTAATACTCTGCATTCTTTGAGCTCTTGCTGTCTCTGCTGCACTCTGAGTTTGAGGATGAGAAAATGATGTCCTATGATTAGTGCCCAAGGTAACACAGTGGACGTATCTATTATTATAAAAATAGTGATACAATCTGAATGATTGCCTTCAGCATGTCCCTTGTTTGATTTCCATGATCACAGGGACTATTTCCAGACATCATCTCTGGGCTTGAGATGTGCTTTATTTTCCACTGACATTTGGTTAAAGTAGGCTGGAGAGGGAAAAACACTGAAGCAACAGGGTGCCTTCTTCAAAAAATACTGCTTATCTGCTCTAAATCCTTTTCATTTCAGTAAGAGCAGGAGATTTAAATATAGCCATTGTAAATCTATGCAAATGAACTGTCCAATCAGTTGCATTAATGGCCATAACAAGTTCCTACCCAGTTCCCAGGAGTGCTACCAGCCCTGACATTAGATTTCCCAATGAGGTATTCACCTATGCAAACTGGACGACCCTACATGATTAATATGCTAACTGCTCTCGAGGTTTTTTGTCAAAAACTTTGTTACAGACTTTGTCTCACATTCAATTTCATCACTTTAGGATTTTGGATCTTTACAAGTAGCTTCAAATTCATTGCAGAATATTTTAGCCTAATGTCATGACTAAAATATGTGCCCACACACCTCCTGAAATGGTTTAACATTCATACCAAAATGCTTTTTTTTAATACCTTAATTATAATATCGACAAATAAAAAAAACATATGGACAAGCTATTTGACAAATCTAAGATACGAGATTTATTAAACCGACAATCATGATTGAGATGCATTTGACTGTTACTGCTTTAAGTAAGACTGTAGTTATGTTTTAAGCATTAAAACTTGCCAAGAAAAAAAATTGTTTCAATGAATTTACTTAAGAAGTACAGATATTTGAGCAGTGCTGAATGTGTTGACCTTCTCTGCGGAGGTGAAGACCCTTTTAGTTGTGGTGCCTGGTCAATGAAAATTACCATGAGACTCACTTACAAGTCCTTCAGCCAATGAAAGATAAGCTGCTTTTTCCACCAGAACAGCCTTTAGGCCAAAAAGAGAACCTCATCTGAACTTTGATTTAAATAATGCTAACCTAAATGCTGGCAAGAAAGATGTGGCAGTCAGAGTTGTGGGCTGACCCGTTATCTTTAAAACATTTGTCTTCAGGGCCATTTAATACTCTTAGGGTCTTTAATGGGAACTTGCCATTGGAAAGTGTGCCCTAACAACTCCATTAGCCTTTCACTTGTTTGTTCCTAAACACACATATTTTTAGTTAGCAATTTGCCTAATCGCCCGTAAACAATCATTGTCCCGTCCCTCGGGAGGGTTGGACCCTGCGCAGTGTTTGAACAGTTATTGTTATGGCATTGCTCCAAAAACAAAAACGCTCAATTATCCCATCAGTGCTTTACTCTCATCCTTCCGTTTTTATCCTTTTTTCTAACAGCATGTATATATGCCCTCCCCCATCCCGTCCTCCTACTCCCCGTTCACCACGTCGCATTCAGTGCTGCATTACACTTGCAAATAATCACATTATTGCCAAAGACACTCTGATAAACGGAGCATGTGTGCATGTCAATGAGTTGGTGCATAAACAGCGCGTCATTATTTTAATGAAGATCTGTCACTGTTGTCAACGTTGCTAAAGTGTGTATGTGTCTTTTCACAAACTGCCTTTAATTTGCCACAACAGTGCCACTGGGGCCAGTGACACAATAATTGAATGAGATAGAAATAATGAATTAATATAAATGCATTAAAAAGATCCTTCTGTGGGGGGGAAAAATATTTTTTAACAGCTTGATTAGTCAGGGCTAATTTGATTGAAGGGAAACTGTGGGTTGAAGGAAAACTGTGGATTATTGCAATTCCTATTAACAGACAACTTTCACAGAATTATTTTTAAAGTTTTTGCTGCAGTATGCAGGACCGGTGACGCCCCCGATTAACCACCCATCACATAGCCACAATGCTAACGAGCAAAAAGCCAGCTAAATCTAATTTCTACTGCAGTCATGTCATGACGTTAGGGCAGTGACACATGAGAAAGAAACGACGTGTAATGGTTGATGAAATGATGGCCTAAGGACTATAAACGAGTTGTGACAACTCATTTGCCACTAATTAGCCTGCAGAAATAGATGCGGTTCATGTCATGTGAAGTACACAAGTCGTTATGGTGTCATCCATAAGTTATAGACGCACTTTTATTTAGCACGAAAAGATAAACTGAAGCTGTTTACAAGATTCACATCACTATTTCCAAGTCTCATTTAGGAGAATATATATATTTTGTCAATTTAAATACTTAAAAAACAGTGAATTTGCTCGCTGGGTTTGAGAATTCAAGTGTTTTTATGCTTTTACTGTTTAGTGAACTTTCAAAGTTAACATTAATGTTAATGCCTGTGCTGTGGCTTTGTGTTGTGTTTTGTTGTGTCGTCTTGTTTGCTTTAGGAATCTTATGCAATGAAGTAATAGTTTCGTCATGGGTACAATTTTAACAAAACTAGGACAAATGATGAAGCATGTTCTGGATCCTGAAAATGTTACTTGGTCTGTTATAAGTAAGGACACATACAAATAATCTCTGCAACCTGCTGTAACTGAATGAACTGATAGTGGAGACACAGAATTTTATAACGATCCTAACAGGGAAACTGGATTTAGTGTTGATTGGTCATGCCACGGTTACCCAGTCTATTTAATAAGATCATTATTGGGTTGAGTTCGGTGCATCCCTACACTATAGTCTGATTGACTTTGAGCCACCTCCAACACCAATTTGTGACACTTCTTAAATTGACAAAAATCAATATCTCAAAGTTAAGCATCTCAAGCACACGTCAATAACCAGTGCAAAGAAACAGAAGTCTGTTAATGTTGCAATTGATGTTGTTCCATACACTGAGATATGTTTTGTGATAATCGCCTTTGACCTTAGGTAAGTCGATCAAATGGCTTCCAAAAAGTCAGTGTGGTCCTTGAACTGCTCGCATCATGAAAAATAGATGCGTTCAAGTAATGTGTTCAGTAAGGTACAGGGAGTCATGCATGTGACCTTGAAAAGAATTTCATTTATTTATTTTTTTTGACTTCTGTTGTCAATCTTTTCCTTGTTGGATCTCATTCTGTCTCTTTATATTTTCTACTTGTTAAGCAACAGCACTGTGATAAGCACATGAACTAAAGGGAACATTCAGCTTTAACTATAATGTTGAGAATCATGATGTTGCTAACTGTAGGTCAGGGGTTAGTTTTGTGTAGGTACACCTGTGAAATAAATATAATTGTAACAGATGATTGAGGGTTTTTTTCCTATTTGATGTATATAATTCCAAACCAGCATTTTTTACAAGTGCGTCATTGGTGAAAAAGGGGGAAAAAAAGCTGAAAAAATTGCTGGAGTTAGATACATTGTTGTGCAGTATAGTGAGTTTCTGTGGCACTGGGTGTGTTTGGGGACCTTTGTCAATACTACCTCTTTATCACGAGAATCACACAAAGCCCTGAGTGTACCTGGAAGGAGCAGAGAATCAAGACCTGAAAACAGCCTCTCAGATATAGAGCTGAAAGCGATGGGGGGGCTTAGGATTGAAGAGAGGAGAAAGGAGGGAGAAAAAGTGTTTTTTTTTCTTTCTTTTGTGGTCTGCAGGCTAGATGACTATCACGTCTCAATCTCAGAGTGATTCCGTGTCAGATAGGATTGTCATTGCAGTAGTTTGGGGTGCTTTTTTTTGTGTGTTTTTATGTGTGTTTTCTGCTTTTCTATATATTCAGAGTACAGTATGACACAGTATGATATTGAGTCCATGTCTGTATATGTGACTGTGCATATACCGTATACTGTGTGTGTGTGTGTGTGGTTGACATGTCAGTGTGGCCGCGTCGTTGTCTCAGGTGCACTACAGGAAATGAAAAATGAAAATGAAAAGAGAAAAAAAAAAAAAGAAATGCGAGGAGCACTTGTCATCGGAGGCGGCTGCCATTTCTGACGGGAAATTAATAATGTATTCTTGCAAATTTGCCGTGTTATTCTGGGTAGGAGGCTTGGATGGGCGCTGCTGCGGACTAGAGGAGGGGAGAATGCTGATAAACTGAGGGAAAGAAGACAGCAATACACAATATAAAAAAATCTACAGCAAATACATACTGTGTAGTCAAGTCAATTTTCTATGAAGCACATTTCATACGACAGGCGTAGACTCAATGTGCTTTGAGATAGAAAGGAAAAAATATAGACAAATGGGATCACACATGACAAAAACACAAGATAACAAGGTATTACAATAAAAAAGAATAAGATAAGGTATAATTATTATTATTAAAAAGAGGAAAATAATAAAAATACTGATTCAAAAATAAGTTTTAGCCATTAACCACATACTTTAAACCTAACTAAAAGCCATTAACACTATTTTAGCATACCTTAGTTCATGTGGTAGAGAACTCCAAAGAGTAGGACCATAATGACTGTATATAAGTGCTCATATTATCAGCTAATCCCAACACGTGGACAATCATTGGATATATTGCGCTTTCATTAGCTCCAAAATGTGTCTGGCAGCCATCAGCTGCATGCAGGCAGCAGTAAAGTGCGTCCAAATCAGTCGTATAATAGACATTTGAATAAATGGGGATGTCCATGTAAGCTAAACACCACATGGCTGAAGCTGCCTGGTTATTACTCAGGCTGTGGATTTACATTCTGCTCTGTGTCAATTGGATATTGCTTTCCTGAGTGTGGAAGGTCAGCTCTCATAGCTTTACTAATATCCTCAGGTCCTCTTTTCATCTTCTAAGGCATTCTCTTGTCGCCCCCCCCCCTCACCCCCAGCTGCATTTGTGAGCATACATGTATGTGTGAGCATTTGCGGTGTGTGTGTGTGTGTGTGTGTGTAAGAGCTCTTAAGGCCTCGGTTCAGATCAATTTCATGGCTGGCTTCATCGTGGCTCCATGTCTCTTACATACATCAGCTACACCGCAATGTAGTCATCTGAACAACCAGCGGTCGCTACACACACCAGCGTAGCGCTGTCAACTTTAGCAGGCTTTCATACGGTCGCACTGTTAACACACGCTGCCTCAAACATGCAGGTTCATGTTCGTTCTACCATCCAGGCTATGTTTTGACTCTACTCATTAGCAGCTCTGGTTTTAAAATCCCAAAAGGCAAGTGTCTGCTCTTGGCTTTGTTGTTTTACTTATTTCTTTTCATGTTGCTCTCCCATTCTGTCTCCCACTTCAGTTTGATGTGATCAACCCCTCGGATGACTGGTGAGGTGTTAAATATTAAGTCGTACTGTCAGAGTCTGGTTGCTTTCGGGCATAGCCAGTCAAGCCTCTCCTTCACTTTCAGCTAATTCTTCTAACAAAATCTGACCTCTCTGATTTAAAGAAAGCAGTGTGAGAGGGATGTGGAAAGAGCAAACAAGACAGATAAAAGGGGTTACAACATCTTATCACTCTTGCACTAAATGGACACATCCATTAAATATTGACACAGAGACGCCTTGTCCCAACATTTTATAGTCTCTTATGTGACATAAGAGATGACTCAATCCAAGAGGCAAAAGGAGATCAAGGACAGGGCAAAGCATTACTCTCACTTTGATATCACCATCAACACGGTCATGTAGAGAAAAGTATGGAGCTTAACCAGCACATTTGGGTTCAGATAAGACATTTCAGATCCTAGTATAAAGCAACATTGTGTATCTGGTTTGAATAATTTAAGCCTGGGTCAATTTTCTTTCACGCTTAAGGTATGAATCATAGTTTTGAAGGTTTTTGTTTTTGGTGCCCAAATATGATAACACCAAAACATGATTGGAGCATCTAAATCTATATCTTAAGGACTTTTGTTGTGTCTGATGCAAATTTTTGATCCAAATGTCACATGTCTGTCAGGTTGGGACATTATGCGACAGATGTCGTCTAGTTTGGTCAAGGCATTAAAATCATTCTTATAGGTAAAAACAAGGGTTGAGACAACTTTAAGTTAAGAGAGCAGAGGAGAGCAGCGCGATCATAAATGACAGCAGAGGCTCCCACGCTGAGCTGAAATTAAACGAGTGCACATAAATTTGGTAAATAACATAAATAAAGACAGTCTCTACTGCGTTTTTGCTGTCATTTATAGTTGCCGTCTCGCTGCTTCTCTTCTCTTCTTTGCTCTCTCTGTCAGCGCGGGTGGGGCTGAGTCCTCTGTGTGTGTGTGTGTGTGTGCAGCGCAGCAGAGTAGAGACAGACAGCGGTGGAGAGTTGGAGAGCTGACGACAACTCAACTCGTTACATTACTGTAAGTGCAATAAAAGCCTCGTGAGTAAAAAGCCAAGAAGAGTAATTTATCAATGTAATCCGCGCAAAAGATGGAGAGACTCCAAATGATGAAAAATATTGCCGTAAAGAGTGTGATTTGCGTCACAACGAAATAAAGAATAGAGCGTAATATGAAACGATAGACACCACACAGCCCTAGGCAACATGGGTGATATTTTAAAAATAAAGTAACATTAGGAGCCACTGCTTAATTAGGCACATATTTTGTGGGTAAATGCGTACTTGTTTCAGTAAAAATGTAACTTAAATGACTAGTTAACAAGCGATCCATCACCAGTCATTGTTATGTTAATGGAGTTTGTTGCACTTACTCATTTCTCTACTTAAAAGTCACCCATGGAGTAACTGCCTCTCACGCTGTGCTTTTTGGTGAAGTGCTGCCCGGCAAATGCTCTCTCTCTGGCTGGAGACCTCCCAGCCACCCAGCCGGTGTTGAAGCCAAAGCTGCGGCCGCTAGTAACCCCTCTACGTCATAGAGCGTACCATTTCAGGCCCACAGAAACGGTGAAAAACAGTTTAATGCTCCACAATTCAGTACCACATAGTTCCCAGTCTTTTCACATGTTTTCAGCAATTATCTTCTAACATGTATAATGTGTTTAAAAAGAAATCCCTCTTTCCTTTACATGGGCTTTAAGAAAAGGGTAGATGTTGCCAGAAATAAACTGAGAACAGCACCACTGGAGATAAAAGGTGTCAAACGAAAGGCCAGCTGTATTAACGCCACTTCTCTGGAATCATCTTACTGGCTCCATTAGCCTGCAAGCCATTGATTTAATTTCACCTCTCATGCTTGGAGCACATCCCAAGGTCATATGTGGCATTTGCCCTTGAAATATGTAACCAATTTTACAGATGGGTCATGCTGAGAAGGTTTGTCCCTTTGCTTGCACGTGTTGCCTGCAGAGAGGAAAGGAGGAGAAAGGGGTAGTCATGGGTGATTGGTTTGGTAATTTGCAGCGAGGATTGCTATATGGAACAAAGTGAGTTTGAAATGCCATGTGTCATTTTCTGTGATTGCATGGTTGGAGCTGCTTTTTCTTTTCCACATATTCTTTACCTCCCTCTCTCTCTCTTTCTCCTTCTTTCTGTCACCCACACAAGCAGGCCCACATACTCCCTTTTAAATAATTGGCTGTTTAAAAGTTAAGAGAAGGTTTTTGCGTAGTGCGTGACGTCTTTTTAAAGGCTGCTAACTACATAAACTTTGCAGCTCAAGGCTCAGAATCATCACTTGCATCAGTTAAACCTAAGCCGTGAGCCAAGAATCATGCGCACACACACCTTAAATGTCTATTTTTTTTTCTTTTTCTGACCTTGACAGCCTGTGCCTGCTTGTGCCTTACAAACAATAGAACAAAGCATTTCTTTGTCTCGTTTATTCTTGGATCACTAGAGAAATATTCAGGCAAATGTGCTTTTCCAGCTGCCTTTGATTAAGACATCGCAGTTCTTGTCCTTGCCTCTTTTTATATTTTTATCTTCTACGGCAAACTCAGATCCAAAATGAATTGAACACATACAGTAGGTCCTCGAGTTTCATCCAATACACTCTGGGGGAATGTTGGTGTGTGTTCACATTGCAAGCAAATTAAATGAACGGAAATGTTACATCTATATATACTTGAAATCTATAGTCTCTATAGTCACTTGAAAGATTTGTATTTTGCAGGGAAGAAATAAGCTGCAGGGTGACATTCAAACATATTCAAAAGGAGCAAAAACATCTGTGATAAATGGATGATCAGATTTGTTTTTTCATTTTGGATGTCTAAAGTCACTTTTGAATTTGTTTAAAATCACTCAAAGCCGGTCTGACAGAGGAGACAGTCTTTGGCTGCTATTTCAAGCAAAAAACATCTGATAGGATTAAACTGCTATGACTTTGGGAATTTAGTGTTCCTGTATGTGCTCTGCAAACCTTATGACATTCACGCTGGTAGAAAATGGAAAGTGCTGCAGCTGATGGATAGATCCACAGATATACAGAAATCGAGGCATTCGTAATGCACATACTGTATTCAGTTATGCTGCCGCTAATGCTCAACATGTTCCCCCAGCTATTATGCTGTGGCACTGGCAACATTTCTGCTATTAATATCAGAGCACTTATTTAGCTCCAGTTATGTGTAGTGATGTGTTGTAACAAGAATCACTGCATATAGGGAATTATACCAGACTCCTGCTTACATTTCAACTGGATTATTTAGGTGAGACAATTGAAAGTAAGGCCCAGCTAGAATCAAATATATAATAGCCGAGCAAAGAAAATATAAAAATCATAAAAGTATATAACAGAAGATCATAAATTCATCATTTTGTGCTTTTACCCAGCATCAGATTTTGTATTACTGCCTTAGGTCTGGTCATGGCTGCAAGAATGCTCTGCTCCTTTGAAACTAAACTTCAAAGCTTTCCTGAACTCTCAGACTGGACCTCAGATCAGTGCAACGCTCGTTCTTCATTGTGTTTTTATCCAAGCATTTCTCCCAAGAATTACATTCACATGCATCATAGGACAACCTATTATGCATTAGCATAAATTTGTTTTGGTGGGAATGTAATGCTGGGATGTCAGACTTAATTTACTTGAATTTTCCACAAAGGATGCATTCTTTCAGCTTAAAGCAGCCCATCCATCATATGTAACCGCTTATCCTTTGCTGGGTCATGAGAGACCTCTCCCACCTGGCATTAAGCGAGAGGAAGGGTACACCCTGGACAGGTCACCAGTCCATCACAGCACTTACATATATAGACCAGGGCTATGCAGTGCGACAGTTTTGACCGCATAATAATTAATTAAAAATTATTCTGCGCAAAGAGAAATATGTATCCACTCGCACGTGTGCGCTAGTGTCACATCTGTAAAAATCAGCGACATTACCTTATTGACCCGAATATAAGGCGGCCCTGATTATAAGATGAGACGAAAATGGGAAAGGTGGATGGAGTTGCCAGATGCTTCTTTTCACCTTCTTTCCACAATTATTACTTCCTCTAGTGTACAGTTACATTTTCAGAAGTTCACAATGTTGAGCTTCATTCTTTGATTATAGATTTCTTCAGAAATGTATTAAACTTTGTTAAAGTTAGGTGCCACCCTGTGGTAGTATTAAAACAAACAAAACAAACAAACAAAAACCCCACAAAAAAGCAAGAAAAAACACCAATTTTTATTTTTTTTCTCTACAAACCAAAACTTCTGTCAAATGCTATAATAGCATAAAAACATAAAACAAACAAACAAACAAAAGCTTTAAACAACCTGCCACAACATATCACATGTTTGTGTCAGTGTTGGTCCAGACCAAAATGCTTCAACAACTATTAAATAAATTGACATTCTTGGCTTCCAGAGGTTGAATCCTTCTAACTTTGGTGATCCACTTATTTAATATTTAAAGTGCTGCCAGCAAGTTGACATTTATGTTTTTTAGTGAAATATAACTATTGGATAGATTTCCATGAAAATGTAGATATTCATGGTCCTCAGAGGATGAATCCTGACTTTTCCTCTAGCACCACCAATTGGCTTTTTATTTTAATTTTTGGAAATAAAATGGATGTTGGATGGATTTCCATGTCATTTGGTACACACATTCATGTCCCCCTCCGAATGAATTGTAATAACTTTGTTATTACATGTTAGTATTGTCTTTGTGAGCATGTTAGCATGCTGATTTTAGCTCAAAGCAGTATTTTGCTGGAGTACAGTCTCACAGAGCTGCTAATGTGGCTGCAGATTCTTAGTCTTGTTTAGAAATCAGTGGTTTATTTCTGAGACTCCAACGTAATCATCAATGTGAAAGTCTAATGTACCAACAATGATTACATAAGAGGCACTAACAGGGGCTAGAAATATAGAGTTTGGACTTACTTTCTCAATGGCAATGCAATAACTATAAAACATTTGTGAGAAATAGTGCCAAATTTAGAAATAAATAATAGAAATAACTAGATAGTAAAAGCTAGCTGGGTTAGTCACACCTCAAGGGACAGGTTTCTGCAATTGGTTAAACAGGGGCACACTACTGTAAGTTGCAGTGAATTATGTCATGTTAAAGGTTAAGGGGTACTGGATACTTGCAGGGAGCCATCACACAATCTGAGGCAGTTTAACCTTTGCGTCTCCCTATTGATTCACCCCACCAAAGAATCCATATCGATTTGGCTTGTGGACCTCCTGGAATCAGTGACTTTTCTGCAAACAGAGCTGGGATGCATCACGCACACACAAACAAGCAGAATCCAATTTTATAGCACGACACAATCTCTCCAGTATGTGATTATTACCCGCAGAAAATGAGTTGGCGTTTATTCGGACGTCTCCCATAAGTTTTTGTGGAAGGGCAGAAGACTGCGGATGAGGTGATGCTGCTCCTGTGGGAGGCAAGACGTGTGGTGCAAGCACGTGTTTTGGGCTTTGACATAAGATTGATGGTATGAGTTGTTGCCTGTGCTGATGTGTGTCAGTCTTACTTTTCTGGGCCTGATGCAACGTGTACCTCACTGTGACAGAAATAAATAAATCAATATCCTATGTATTGGCATCTCATGTTAGTATCGTCTGCTTTTTAATGTCACCTATAACCATTAACAGAACAGTCTGTATGTGCGCTTGGTGTATTTAAATGCAGTAGGAGATTAAATACTTAGTGATACTAGGTCCAAAATCTCTACAGAGAGGTGTTGTCTGTTAATTGTGACATAATTATTACTGCTTTTACCAATTACTCATTGTTTTTTGTTTGTTTGTTTTGTCTTATCTTGTCGACTAATTATTTTAATAGTTTTAAATCAAACAACAACAACAGCGACAAAAACAGAGGAGCCATCGAATGCAGGAAAATGAGATGATTTAATATGCTCTATATGCACTAATTTCTTGGGTAGCCTGAGGAAGAGCATCAAGACAGCAAAGCCTCTTTTTGTGTTTGTATTGACATCACACACACTGAGCATATTAAACTCTCTCACCTTTATGCGTTCATTTGTTGTAATTTAACATCTATTTCACTGTAGTGTGTTTTGCATTTTGTCTTCTGGCTTTTAATTGTCCTTGTTTTCAATCACTGTAAATTCCTCTGAGTGCAGAAGAAGGAGCTGAAATCTGACATTGTTAATAGGAAATAATTTGCTAACACAACTTTTTAAGGCAATCTCGCAGACGGAGCAATATTAGCATTCTTTTGATGCTGTGTCCACCTTATGAAGTCAAGTCAAATTTTTGCTCTCCTTTTTTTTTTTTTTTTTTTTTGCCTCTATGCCTCTTGAGCCGCTAAATGATTCACTTGTTCACCAGCTAGTTGCTAACTTTGTCTATCTGCCTCTTGGTGTTGGGAAGATAGTGTACAGTCAATTGAGCTTTTTTTTCTGAAATGAGCTGTTGCTGCTGCTGCTGGAAATAGGGTTGATGCGAGTAGAGTTTACAGGCCATAACACCGAAACAATGAGCTAAAATGGGCTTAAAAGCTCTGTAGAGCTGAGAGGAATATTTCAGTGGGTTCCTCACTACGTTGACCCCTTACACATTGGATCAATTGTTAATATAAAATATTGTGCAGCTTCAAATAAAAGATGGCATCGACAACCCCAACAAAAACCACGTCCACAACAACCAAAGCCACTAAAACCACACCCAACCACAACTACACCAAACCACAACCCCCGACACAACAGTGCATGTCGCCTGGTGATGGGAAGAACACACCCAGTTCCTGCTCTCCCTTCAGAGCACCACTGAAGTATTTGGCAATTTATTAGATTAATGTTATTAGTTCTACTTAATATAAAGTGTTAGGAGGACATTTGAGAGTAATCTGTTATCCAATTTCACAGGCAGTCTAAAAACGGCTCTTGGAATCTCTAGTGTCTCAATCTGCTCCTCCCTCTCGCTCTAATCTCCTCTCCTCCAGCTGGAGCCCAGGGAGCAGGGGAGCTCCAGCGCCACTCTGAGGAGGGGCTAATCTGGGCACGGGCCGCCCAGGATCCCTGCTCTGGTCCCGGGCCAGTGCTCTTGGCTAGCTCCCTGCCCCAATCATGAGGCCCGCTCTGCTGGAAGCTTGCTTTGCTAGACAGCACGGTGATGCAATGGTGGATGGAGGACTTAAAAGGAGAGATGAGGAGGTGAGGAATGGGTGGGGGGTGGCGAGGAAATAATAGAGGGATGATGAGGAAAGGCAGGATGGTGGTGGAGATGTGAATATATTAATCTTAGGGAAAATGTGAATGATGCTGTTCACAGCAAGGTAGGTGTGAGTACTAGCAATGGAGCCATTGCAGGACATGGGCAGTCATTACTGTATGAGCTTGCTGTCGGGGAGAGAGAAGGAGAAAAAGAAGAAAATGGTTTCGACAAAAAAAGGCTGACAGGCAACTTTGATTTTGCTGGCTGAGGTGACAACCTTCACTTCTTTTTATTAGCTAATTAATTCCATCAGTTGACCACTGACCATTACAAAGTGACATTCTTGGCTGCTGTTTGGTAAATGTGCTCTGCATGCAGATGTCAATAGCGTTTAGCATTGGCCGAAGGAAGCTGCCTCGAAAAAGACACACTCCTATCTGTTCTCTGAGTTCAAGAAATAGAGCGGACTGTCTTTTGTTGTTTATAAATGTAAAGAAATGATGTTGCTGCTGACTAGACTCAATTAAATAAGTCAAATGTCAAGTAAATAAGTTACTTGACCATACTTACATCTACTTGATTGACAATTTTATTTAAAATATAGGACTACACTTGTAGTGTAACAAGTGTAAACTATGTATGCGGGACATTTTACAGTTGAAAAATTAACTTGTTTCAGCCGATAATACCAGCCTGCTGATTTGTCGGTTAAGATCTAGATCAGAATCAGTCAGATTAAGTAGATATTTCAGTGCATGTTGGTATAGCCCATGGGGTATTTCTTTTTCCCTGCAACCATATCATTTCAAAAAGAAAAGGCTTATTTAATTTAACCACTCACTGAATACTCACTAAAATACATTTCTGAAATATAAAAAATAAATAAGGGAAGTGTGTAAAAGTAAACATAATCCTTATCTCATGGGTTGATTGTGTAATTTTAAAACAATATTTTTATGTTTTGCTTCTCAAATCCAATATCATAACTCCAGCTTTTGATCATTATTTCACCCTCAGGATTGTATATTTTTTTCCCCAGCTATCAAAACCTGGCAAGAGATCTCAGAAGAACTTCTCTACTAAAATGGGTGAATATGAGGCTCATTTATGAACAGCTTTGAAGAAAATATAAAGTGGCATAAGAACTGAAATTCTATCAAATATTTGTCAGTGATGTAATCCCTTATGAAACAATGGGTATACTTTCTTTTTACCATATCTCCTATCACTTTTACTTAAACTAATGGGAATTTCTATTTTGTATAATTTAATAGAAAGACATCCCAGATCGCGGTGTAATATGCTGAATTTCAGGTGATGACTTTCTGGTTTCTCCATGGGGAAAGTGAAAAAGAGTGATAGAATTTAAAAAGAGAACACAGTGAGAAAATAAAAAAATGAAGAGTGAAACATTGCCCGGACAAAGCGCCAAACAGAAAGGCAGAGAAAAGTGGAGGCGCGTTGAGAGGTGACAGAGAAACAGGAGGAAGAACAGGAGGTGGGGCTCAGGCAGATGAGAAAACTTTCTAGGCTGTAATGAGAGGAACAAGAACAACAGAACAAGGGAAACTTAAAGAGGTGCCGATAGTGATGTGTGGGGGGAGAGAAGTGGCAGGAAAAGATTGAGAATACGAGCAGGATCCCCCACTGTCTGTGTGTCTTTTTGTGATAACAGAGCAAAAGCAAGGGGGTGCGAGTGCATGAGTGGCAGCAAAAGGATAGACTCCTTTTCAAAGAGTTATAGGAATAACTTATTTTTTCCTTCCTCACCAAAGCCTCTTAGATTAAGTGTTTACTCTTAGCTTCTATAGAAAAAATTCAATCCCTGGTTTTTAAAGAAAAAGTAATTACTCGCCTTCTACCTCAAAGGAGGGCTGCATAATGAACAGGATTTTCCAAATCACAAGTATGTATTATTATGAAACTGTTCTTGTGTACACACATACACACACATGCATTTGATCAGCTTTCAATGTGTTTCTGTGAGGCAGCATTGCAGATTATGACAGGCACTGGCACTGGGATCTTGGACTGGCTAGGCAGCTGGCAAAGCTTAAAAACCTCTACAGGTGCTTGGGCAGATGCCTCTGTGTGTGTGTGTGTGTGTGTGTGTGTGTGTGTGTGTGTGTGTGTAAGCTTTATCAGGGTGTGAGGCGGCATGCATTTCCTGTATTACGATGAGATTGCAGCAGGCAGTCTGTAGCGAGTAAGGCTCACACATTCTGCGATATGCACACATGCTCTTTCATCATAATGTAGACTAATATGGTAATAAAAGCAAGCACTTCTCAGAAAAATGTTAGTCACGCAGAGCAGGAGAGACATGGCACTTGAGCATGTGAATGTGAGTGAATACAGCAATGATTAAAAAAAAAAGGGAAAAGTACATCATTTCTGGTTTTTGCTTAGGCATTTTATTTATTTATTAACAGGGTTTTCACCACTAAGGCAGTGTTGCTCTTTCATCATACAATCAATAGCAAGCAACCATCTCTTGTTGTGTCCCTGAGATCAGGAAAACATGAATATCAGTATGCTCCTTCACAGATGTCACTAGAGAGGCTGTTCCTCATCTCTGCTTCAGAGTACCTGTCAAAAACAGTAAGCTACACACTCACAGCCTGACGAGGATTTTGTTTGCATATACTTGTACCTGAGTGAGAGTGAGTGAGTCAGTGTGTATATATTTTATGAGTTGTTCATTATTTTAATCCATAATGGAGGTTGTATTGTAATAAACCCACCTGGGTTTTGTTTATTCTTTGTTTTATTCCAGATTTTGCACTCAAAATAATTGAAAAATAAAATTTATATTAGATTTTGCCTGGATGTAAGTATATCGGACAGGTCATTGGTCTTCACTGTAGCAAAAAAAATGATGTCCTTAAATGTGTGGCCAAAAAAACTGATCAGTATTTGGAAAAAAAACAGGGTACAGGCTCAGCCCTTAGTAGCAGCAAGGCTCAAGGCTGCTCTTGAGCAGTGAAAATCACTGTATTTTCAGTGTGAAACCGATTTAATCAAAATAATTGACTGTGTTCCTGTCAATATGTACTTGTCTGGCAGATGGTGCTCGCTGGTCATCCTTGAAATAGACTGAATAATCCATGTCGGGGCTTGGCATTAACTTTTTGAGGCACTTGTCCTTTGGACAAGTAAATTTACCTTTCACTTGACAAGGCACAAAAGTCACTTGTCCGGGTAAAAATGACTATAATTTACTTTTTTCATTTTGTTTTTGCGAATGCAGAATGCAGACGAACAGACAGTTGAAAGCATCCAAACAGTGTCAACATATAAATGATTCAATTCAATTTTATTAAAGCCATTCCTACCCTGTTAATGATCTTTTCATTTGATCCTGACTTGCGAAGCACTTTGTAAAGTGTTTTAAATATGAGTTCTATATATGAATCATTGATCATCCTTCTGACGTTTAATAATGATGATTGACAGGGTGAAACTACTAGTATTGTTGCAGGGCGGGCGTCTCACAGAGAGGGATATCTGTGTCTTTCTCTACACTGAGCTGGTGTAAATAAATATTAACTATTTATTTAATATTTACCTAATTTTAAAATATTAACAATATTTATTTACAACACATAAATAAACGTAGGCCTTATGGATGATAGATATAGCAGGTTTTAATCTTGTGCTTTGACTTTTGTTTGTTAGGATGTCCTTTAGTTTACATTTGGATAACAGATTGTGCTTTTAAAAATATTTACCTGAACAGTAATTCATCTACGTACAGTCAGACGTTACCAGTTTTTTCTGCCTCCTGCTTTGAATGTGTTGGGTTTTTGATTGGGATAATTATTAATTAATAAAAATAATCACAGAAAGCTTCTCTTTAAAGATATAACAGGGTTTATTAAACAATAGCAAAGTTAACAGAGTTAGTAAATGCTTTTCCCATGATTCAAAGTTTTTCTGCAACTGCAGGGCTGTGTCTGAAAATAAATTTCTACACCGTATAATGCCCTGATGAATTTCAACAATGGAACAAAGAAGTCAATGGCCTGTACCCTACTTTCTGAGAACATTCCCACAATGCAGTACATCACATTTTATAGATTACCATCAAAAATTACCATTGTGTGACTCACCTGCCAATGATGACGCAAAAGGACGATTCATAATTGTCCAAAATCTCGATTTCCTGCTCACTACAGAGTAAACTGAGTGTCTGTTATAGGTATTATAGGTAATAGTAAATGATTTCGGACACTGCTGTGGTGATCTGACATTTAAAGACACAGCTGCACTGAAATGAACATGCTGTCTACAGAGAGCTCTGCTCTTGCTATTGTTACTGACGCATTAGACTAGTGCTGGCAAGAATTCAACCTCTCCATTAAACTCATAAGTTTTGTCAATATAACTGCAAATGTATCTCTTGTTTATTTCATTCATTTCATATTTCATTACGATACGCAATATATTTCTTGTGTAATAGAAGGTAAAATTGAGTCTATCTGACATTCAGCCCAACCCTGCAGGTCACAGCACATTCTTAATATCTATAATTGTTTTGACATTTTCTCAGCCCTATACAGCACAGGTATCATTTACCCTTCATTCCCCTTTTTTTTTTTTTTAGACAGGTGGATATCTGGCTTTAACATTATCTGCAGATAAAGGGCAAAGGGACCGTGAAATCATCAATAATCCAGATCTAGCTGTCTGATTTTGGTCAGTAGGTTAAAAATGGCTTTTTCCTCTGAAATGTTAGCACGTCATTTAAAATATAATGATATATTTGGTCATCTTATTTTAAATACAGGGAATTGGCACTCTGCTGACTGCTGTTATCCACAAATCACAGCAGAAAGGGAAGAAGTAGAGAACATGTCATCACACTTTTGTCCAATTAAGGATACATATACATTGGTATATGGTATATGGTAAGGTGAGTGTTTTTCAATTTTCTGTTCACAACTGTAGTAATTAAGAACAAGAAGACTTCCCAGTGTCTTCACATGGCCATGAAAAGGTGTTGATAGGTTTCTTTATATTCCAAAATGAAAACAGAAATAATCTGATTGGACAGAACTTAACCTGAACTATGACTGTGTTCGCTCCAAATGAATCTAATTATCACATTGTCAAACATCTACCATTGCGCTTTGAGGGGGGGTGTGTGTGTGTGACAATCACACACGGTCAGAGGGGAGAGATCCATCCAGTCCAACTGGAGGTGTCAAAGTGGTAACGTGGAGCTAGAACATTAACAATAACAGAGCTAACACTGAGCATGTCATGAACTGTTATTCAGTCTAATCATCATTCAGAAGCAACTCTAACAGGCAACAATCTCTTATTCCAAACTTAAAAGCAAAAGTAAACTTTTCCCCAAGTGAGCATTTCACCTTGGTCAAAGCAACATCTAAAAACGATGATATTCTTTAAGGTGTGATGGCAATCTAAGCCCACGTGTGACAAGTGATTATGGAACTGTCACTTTCTCTGACGTCTGTGACATTCTTAGCATCCGATGACATCCATCTCAGTGTGTTGAAAAGATGCATGAGCAATAAATATAGAAATATATGTTGTTTTTTTTTTTTTTTTTGCAAGGCAGTTGTAGCTGTTAAGTGTCATCAGTATAGTCATTTTGATTGTGGATTGTGCAGCAGATGGTGATGAATATCTCAGATCCTGTGCTGAATAGTGGTTTATGTGTGTGTGCATGAGTGGACGTGAGCAACTCATATATGTGAATGCACGTCTGTCCTAGATATTTCATTTGCTACACAGGTGTTGAAAAGATATATGCTAATCACCTTGTGTACAGTAATTACCAACTGGTAATATTGTATATATACTGAATATATACATCCTGAATGTCTCTTACAGACATGCAGCTACTCCATTACTCAGGATATAAAACACTAATAGCTGTGATTGCTTTTCTTTGAATATACATTATACTGTAAGATCACATCATAATTAGAACAGTTTTTGTTTCCTTTCATTGGCCTTCTCAGTCACTTAGGAAAGGCAAGGTAAAGGATACATAATCACTTTTTATTATTTAATGTACCAAATGCAGTTTTTACTTTTGTCAGAGTCTTTGCTATTAGTGTGGGTTCATTTTAAAATGTGGCATTTTCATTTTCAAATTATTGTCTCTTAAGATCTATTAAACAATAAAAAATAAACTGGTCTCTCAGTAAAGGATTGATGGTGATTTGTGGTTGTATTCTTTCTTTGGCCCTTTAGAAAGTTTTGTTTTGGTAAAAATAGGAAATGAAAAGAAACCACTCACTGTTCAGTGCCTTAAACCTTGTTAAGGTATATGGACATGGCACCCAAAGCAATATGATGCTCAAATTGCGAGTCTTCTAATTAAAGACCATCACTTTTGTGGCCTCCTCCAAAGGATGGATCATATTTCACACTGACCAGTCTAGTCTGAACTTACACATTTAAGGTTTACTATCACCTGGAGGGAAAAAAAGGCAGGGTTGCAACAATTAATTGTTGTAACAAGTATTTTTGTTATCAGTTGTTTGGTCTGTACAACAAAGAATG
The DNA here is from genome assembly GCA_038419695.1 of Scomberomorus guttatus. NCBI lineage: Eukaryota > Metazoa > Chordata > Actinopteri > Scombriformes > Scombridae > Scomberomorus > Scomberomorus guttatus. Next base: position 18,338,727 of record CM076461.1, read on the forward strand.
CCCATCACAATTTCCATGACATCTTCAATTTTTTTGTTACTGATTGATTAATCAAGCCTCACATTGTTATTCTGTTGTGTTTTTCTGTATATGAAGGTACAAAATATTATCCTGGCTCTGGTTGGACTCCTGTGGTCAGAAACAGTGGCTTGTTATAGATTCCCCACGGTTCATAGTCTTTTCTCGGAGCCCCTCAATGCGCCAGTGGATGGAACCGCTCTTTGTAGGAAGCTCGTGTCAATATTCATGGACCCCTTCCTGACTGATCAACCTGCATGATGAGCTCAGCAAGAGAAATGTGAACTCCAAAGGAGAGTTTCCACATCAACTTACTGGAAAACCAATGGAGCCCTGTTGGAGAGCTAACACCTTTGATCAACAGGGTTGAACTAGGAAGCAAGGTTATGATATGTAACCATCATCGGGGTGTGATAGATTTTTAATACTTTCATTTCTCATATTGCACCACTACGCTGTTCAGTGGGCTCAACACCATTTCCTATGATCTCCTGCAACTGCAACAACTGGGCAGGCTTCACAAATGACACATAACTTTATTAATGATGTACAATTATGTGTATCTGCTTGATATCTAATTTGGATTTGATAGAAAACCCTAGTAAACCCCTGAAAAATCTGTCATTTTCTATATTGGTCCTGATCTGTTTAGCTTTTTTTCCCCTATCAGTGAAGTGTTTTGTTTTTCTTAAAATGGAAATTTTTGCTCCCATTCCTGTAATGTACCAGGAGGTCTCATCTCACATAGAGACACTGACGGAGAGGGGAAATCAGCCTGCACCTATCTGTGTGGGTTTTGCATACTGTATACACAGTTTTGAAGTCTAGTGTTTCAGTGTGTAAGACACATTGAGATTGTAGGTGCATATAACTGTGGGCAAATTGCAATGTGTTAATAGGGGCAGCTAATGGCTCAGTCAACATCACTTGGGTTTGTCTTTGATCTTTTTGAAATATGTGTGTACTTACACTGTATCTTTCATCATCTATGCAAGGGTCAGCACATTGATTGGCCCATTACACATCATTATAACACTTTAGTTTTGTGTGATTAAGACAGCTTAGATCACATTACACACCACTACTGCTGAATGAGACACACTTAGTGCAAACAAACATAGAAAAGGAAATAAATGGAACAACACCCAACACCAGAAACCCGATAAATTTTTTCCTTTTCTCTGGCTCATTTAATCTTAGCTTTTCCAATGGTTGAATAGTACCCCATTGACCTATTTGCTGTTCCATGTCCCATCACATATCATAGCGCCAGTCTATTGTACTCTTGATTTATGTAATCATTCTTTGAAAAAGGATTTGATTGCTTTCTTCTCAAGCAATCGTCTGTTTATGCTCCTGAAATAACACAGCTGAGGCAGGTCCTCGACACAGTGCATGCTGTATAACACCGTGTAAATTGCTAAACAATCTAAGAAGAAAACAAGAAAAGCTTTGTGGAGGTATGAGATTTTCATCCAGCAGCCTTATTTAGCAAGAAATTGCAAATTGGTAAGAAATGGTTCAATGTTAGAGTTTGGTTCAAAAGGGAGATTTTCCCAGAGGTGCACAGAGCCAGAGCTTCTACTCCTTCCGATAAAGCGAAATAATACCTTAAGTGACTGAATCGACAGTTCTCAATTTGTGAAGCCCAGCTCGCTTTGTCTATAATCCTTTATTCTTTCCTGACAGGTTTCGTGCTGTCTCTCAGTCTGACTTGAAGAGGAAAGAACTGTTGGAACTGCACTCTGAACAGTCAGCAAAAACTTATATCAAGCTCGGCTGGGCGTTTCTAGCTAAAGGTCGTATATTTTCGCAATATTTTTTCTGTCTCTGCCAAGAAGGGCAAGGGGTCAGCTGAGATGTGTCATTCACTAAGAAACTGTATATAGAGCAACAGAGGCAATGTCATGTTTGTGGAAAGGTTGAGATGAATTGCTCACTTAGTCACATAACATGAATAGAAGCAAGACATGTTTATTTTAGTGGAAGCTAAAGGAAAAATAGAAAAAAAAATGGAGGTCAGACTCACCATGATTAGAGTATTATTGATACAATGACACATAATAAGATGATGGATTCAGCATTGGATCAACACATAGACTGTAAAAAAATAATGGACACGGTGACGTCAGCCATTGACTTGTGGACTCACGTTTTGAAGCCTCCAGTTAGGCATTTTGACCGTCACCATCTTGGATTTTTGGAACCAGAAGTGACCATATTTCGACAAGAGGGTGGAGCTAACCTTAATGCCAGCTGCTAGCTTGGTTAGCACAGTGCATTGCCAGTCTATGGTTAACTGTGATAATACTAATGCTAATATTTGCTAGCGAAAAACAGGCCTAAAACCATTAAAACAAAATGTACTTACCAGAAAAATGGAACATCTGACTCCCTAGAGGGTCCTTTAGTACAACCAAACGCTGAACAAGACTTTTTTAGCCAACAAAAATATTACACCTAACTTTCATGAACTGAAAACACACTAAAATAGTGACGGCTACAGCTATGTAGCAACGTTGTCGCCGTGGTATCAACTTGTCAATCACAAGGTAGCCATGCCCTAAAGCACACCCTGCTTTATCGTCTATTTTACTCTAAATGGGACCATAATTTACAAAATGAACATCATGCTCTATTGAAGAAGACTTGTAATTAGCAATTGAGACCATAAATTAATTAGCAAACTGTTCACTGAGGTAATAGATCAAGTGAGAAGTCATTTTCTCATAGGCTTCCATACAATCTGACTTCTTTTCAAGCCAGTGGAATTGCCCCCCTGATTAGAGAGAATGCAGGTTTAAGTCACTTCTGCATTGGCTTCACTTTTCAGACCTGGAGGTACCTGCTTGGATCAACCGTATAAAATGACTGCTGCTGTGTGGCAATGGACATGTTGTTGCATCAGTATTCAAGCACTGTGTGCTCAAGGCTGAATAAGAGGTCTTGGCAGTTGAGAGAGTTAAAAGGAGACTTCATCCCAAAGAGCAGTGGGAAGATTGAATTAATTCTTTTGAAAAGGTATATCACAGGCACATGAAGGCCAGTTTTCATGGAGAACAGCATGGTGTGACTAAAGTCTTGCTGACATCTGAGTAGGGCTGGGCGATATGGCCAAAAATGTTATCATGATAAAAATGTCCATATCAGTCGATAATTATCACTTTAAATGTCAAATCATTATTTCTTTAAAGTTTAAAGGCTGAATTTTGCTTCTGAGTGAAAGTTGAAGAAACCAGATGGTTAAATGTGGTTTTAAACTATTCTTTATGGTCAGAACATGACAAACCCTTGCCAAACAGTGGAACATTTCACAAATCTGAGGTACAAAACAATTATAATGATAAAATCTTTTTCAGCTTCCAAATATGCATGAGTAAAATTAAGTAAAATTCTTTTTCAGTCCTTTTTCCTCAACAAAATAAATATCTTTATAGAAAAATTAAGTGCTGCAGTGTGATACAGCACACATGTAAGATGGCTCAGACTGCAAAGTTAGTTACATGTCCAGTAACACACGATAACGTAAGCATTTAAATTCCAACTTAATTATACAAATGAAAACAACCACAATATACAGCCTACAGAAATCATCTCTGCCCAGATGTGACCTGATGTGCTGCAGTGAGCGTTTTGTCTCCGGCATTTCTGTGTTACTGGTTGTGTTTTTGCATCTCAACCCAGTTAATTTTGCTATATTCTTCATTACTGCGGCCAATTATATGCTGTACATTTAAATGTACACTAGTTTTGCTCAAGCACTCATAGTTCTCTCCTTCTTTTAGCAACTTCCTCGCTAATCCCACAGTTGTTTATATGCTCTTCAGATCTGCTAGTTACTTTAGCTTAGCAGTTAGCGATCTCTCTCCTGCTCTTGCTCGGTATGTCTTATGTTTAGCTATTCCTCTGCCTCCTTTAGTGATAATGGTACATGTAATAAATGTAGTTTTTTTGCTGTGATGGAGGCGAGGCTCAGTGATTTAGAAGCGCAGCTCCACACCATGGAAACCCAATCATTAGCTGCTGTAGTTAGCCAACCTCCAGTAGCCGGTGTGAGCCGACCTAGTGTAGATCTGCTAGTTACTTAGCTTAGCAGTTGGCGATGGCTTCTCTCGCTTCTCTCTCTACCTCTCAGTTTAATTATATTGAACATTTATCAAACATATGTTATATTTCTATCAAGGAAAAGTATATTGAGATAATTATTGTTATTGTTTTATCACCCAGCCCTACATCTGAGCAACACAAAACAATAAGTAATGTAATGCTGACAGTGAGGATTAGTTGATAAATTGAATAGTTGATCAACAGAAAAGTAATTGCCATCAATCTTGATAATCTCATTAATATACTGTATATTTTTTTGTCATTTTATTCCAAACGTCCTCTGGTTTCAGCTTCTCATTTGCTGATTAATCTGTTACATATCATGGTAAATTGAATATCTCTTGTTTTTTTTAGACTGCTGGTTGGACAAAGCAACTTCAGTTCTGGGTGCTTTTAATGGGCATTTTTCTCTACTTTCTGGCATTTGATAGGCTAAACGAATTAATTAGAGAGATTAATCAGTGATGAAAATGATTAATTGCAGCTCTAAAGCAATGCACAAAGCAAACCCAATTCACAAGGAGAGAAAGGTTATCTTTTTTTATATTTGGTTGGACAGACGGACAATGACAACGTGAGAAAGGGAGTAATTTAAGTTATTATAGACCATGGCGATCATTCTAAAAACTGCAATTTAACTTTGGTTGCTGAAATGTGATTTCATAATGGGCCCCAAAATTTTCCTGGCAGGCTTGGCGGCTGAATGACAGTACTTACGAAGAGCATGGGCACACATGAGCAACCACACATAGAGATGAAAAGGCATTTCTAGCAAAAGACAGACAGACGCACAAAAACACACTCACTTACCCATCTTGTCTTCCCCACATGAACCCATCTGAACTGTGCTTCTTGTCCAGTTTTCACAGCAGAGGGATATTCCAATGACAATTCACATCGAGCCCCATGTTGGGTTAAAGAGGATGTAAATGGCACCACCCTTACCAAATTCATCATGGAATACAGCCTTCAATTCAGGTTAAGATTGCCCTCACTTCCAATACTCAAAATGGCTGTGCTTTCAGCACCTAGCACACAGCATTTACTGGACAATTTCCTGGCAGTCCAAACCAACTGTGAACTTCAAAAGAAAATTTACCTCTTAAACCTGCCTTGAATCGAGTTTGTAAACCTTAGATAGTGATTTTTAACCCCCACCGTGGGCGGGGCTCAGCCCCTCCACACACGGAGCTCAGCCGAGCGGAGGAGAGACAGACAGCGGTGGAGACTTGACAACAACTACACTTGTTACGTTACTGTTAAAGCTTCTCGAGTAAAAAGCCAAGAAGAATAATTTATTAATGTAATCCATGGAAAAGATTGGACAGACTCCAAATGACGAAAAATAAAGAGTGTGATTTGCGACACAACGAAAGAAACGATAGAGCATAATATGAAACGATAGATGTTTTTCTATCATCACACAATATATATCATTATATCACACAGCCCTACATTCATTGATTATTTTGTAATGTGTTTGATGTTGACTACTACCATGCACTTGCTGTCCAAAAAAAGAAAGAAAATACATAAGGTACATTCTTGATTTTTCTCTCTTCGATCTGTGGCCCTTTTTCAAGGTTAGATTCATTCACTGAGTGAAAGTAAAATAAAATAAGTGCAGAGGCAAACCAAACAACAGTTTAGGAAAATGTTGGTGGTAATGACACTAAGTATCCATGTTTCTTGGGGGGGGGCTAGCTGTCTCTTAGCAACAGTGGTGTTGTTGGCGTGGAAACCCTTGGCAGATTGGAAGCATTATTCACCAGGGCTTAATTAGAGGGGTAAAGATTAGGCCAAGGTTGTCTTTAATTGAGTTGTGTGTGTGTGTGTATGAGTGCATACACAAAGATAGGTCTTTGATAGTCTGCATAAACTATTGTGTAACGAAAGGTGTGTGACAGCTCTTTAAAGCAATGGCATCACTTTGAATGACACACTCTACACTCTTTCATGTTCTGACCTGACCTTGTTATTCATATTTAAATTGGGGACACAGCAGTCATTTTAGGTTCACTACAAATTTTGGACGATTGGCTCACAATACTTAACCTTAACTTCAAATGGAGGTGGAAAGGTCCCTCACCAAAACTTTAAAGCTCTTTTTGAGTCCTTTTCAAGAGCCTTCAAGTGGACTCACAATCGAGCATGTCCAAAACACCCTTTATGTGTGCTCAACAGTTTTCTGTGGAGAATCATTGTGTTGCAACTTCACAGGAGTTCATAAAAAGTAATCTGGATTGACATGTTTTTTTTTTTTTGTTCTTTTGTTTGTTTGTTTGTTTGTTTTTAAAGTGAATAGACCATCTTGTCCAAATCATGTTGAGTGTGGGATAAATGAATCTCTTCTGACCGTTTAGTTAAAACGAACCCTGGTGCATTTGTTTCAGTTTGTCATTACTTGTGACACCGGAGAACATAAATACACGCATAAGTAAAGTGCTGCATGACTTACTGTAAGTCACTGGAATTAGATTTCCCCATGTGGAAGGATGACAAATGCCACAGCTGTCCAATCAATGAGTTACCTGTCAATCTTTATGACTTCATGTTTACAGGTTTGTTAAAAGCCAATGTGAATACAAACCAGACCAGAACTAAAATTATTTATTTATTTATTTTTTTGTTCTTGGTCCAAACCAAATGAACCAAACTACAGGTGTGAAAGCACCCTAATATAAATCTTTCAGATGTTATATAAGGAAGGTCTTTAAAGGTATACTATGCAGAATGACTTCTATAATACCATCATATACCGTATGACCCGGTGAAATGTCAGGAAGGTATGCAGGTATGAAAAAATAGATACCGCCCAGGCCTTGTACAGAGTAGTACAATGTAACCTGTAACTCAACAAATTACACAGAAAATGCAGTTAGCTAATGATGTGCTTATTTGCTTTGGAAGTAACACCTGTAGGTAGTAAGCTTGTTGACTGGGTAATGGTAACATTTGCAGCTTATGTCATATCAGATAAACACACTGTTTAATCCTTTCCTTATACTTATATTTCTCATGTGTGTTTGGTTTTGTAAAGGTGATTAAAAACGGACACGGCTCTCAAAACTTGTTAATCAGAGGGGAGGACACTTAGATTGATTGGGTAGGTGTGTTTAACTCACGATCTCACACAATGCAGATTTATTAAAAAAATACCACCACTAATGTAATAAGAGAGTACTATCAAAAAAAGTAAAAACAAATGCTTCAGCATTATTATAGCTGAAGCATATATATTATATATATATATATTATATATATATATATATATATATTAATTATATATTAATTATAGCATTACGTCTTTTTATTTGACTCATCCAGTTTTGCCATTTTTACAGGGTAGAAATTAACTTTAAAACAAAAGCTATGTTCCCTTTAAGACAAAAGGTAAAAGTAAGAAGAAAGTAGCACTCTGGCATTTTAGCCGTGTAGGTTCAATTTGCCTCGCCTCGACCTTTCACTGTTCTACAAAAAAAAAAAAAAGACAGGAAACTAACTGGGCCACATTTACAACCTGCAAAACTCTCATTCTTTCTCTCTCTCTCTCTCTCTCTTTCTCCTACTTCCACTATATTTGTCTCACTCACCCAGAAAGTAGATGACCAGAGAAATAATGTGGCATGACTGTGTCTCCTCCACACCATACTTAAGGAGACAGGAGGGCTTTGGATGTGGTGTTTACCTATATAGCAAGTCTTGATTCAAGCCAAAATATCAGACTATACTGTGTATGTATGTTCTTGAAGGGAAAATTGACCAGACCAACCAAACTTGGGGAATGACAATTTTCTATTAGGCATTGAATATATGTACTGTATGCATATAAACCTGAATCAAGACCAAATTTAAAATGAATTCATCAAAAAATGAATCAAAATAGGCCTAAACAATTCAGTATTAAATCAGTAAATGTCAGCCAGTTAAAAGTAATCAATATAAATCTGAGTAAGCTTCAATCAATAATCCAGTCAATGAAGCAAAATTGTCCAATCAATAAAACACTCAAATTCTAGAGCTGAGCAACAATCAGTGTATCAATCTAGATTAAATTTTAGCAATTATTAATAGCTCAATCAATGTCAAATCAACCCAAATCCATCAGTATCAAAATCTTAGTCAACTGCGTATGCATCTATAGAATGAAACTCAATCAAGGCAATATTGCTTAAATTTGAATCAATCAATTTGAATCAAAATTAAAAAAAAAATAGAATAGAAACCTTGAAAAGCAAAATCAAGATGTCAATTACTTGAGGGATGATCAAAATGTAGCATGAAAAATATAAAATGGGTAATTAAAATGCAATCAAACTGAATGCTAAAAGTAAAATAGGAACCAAAATAGCATCAAAGTTTAACTTCAAAGTTGTCTGACAGTCAAGACAGTCACTGCTCAATAAAATTAAATCAATATGCAACTATCAAATAAAGTAATTATGTCATTAATGGAAGCAGTCATCATTCAGAGGAAATGATCAATATAAGCATAGACTAAGTCAAACACTAAAGCATCTGGCATATCAGTAAATGATACAGGTCAATAGCAATGATCAGCAAATTAAAGCATTATTCAAACATAAGACATAATTGGTCTAAGTAGGAAACGGTGACGAAAGACCATTTTGAGCATTTTTCAAGCAAGAGGAGAGTTCAAGCTAAAGGCAGCCTCAAACCATCTCCGATGGACAGACCCCTTTGTTGGACCTGCATACTTGACTCTTAACTCTACATATGTTTAAATTTAGCTCTCCTGTCTAGTAACTGCTCCCCTCTCCTCCCCCCGCCCCAGACCTACTGTCTCCCCCAAACTGTCAGATATAATCAAATATGGACAAAGCTTCCTTCTTGCAAAACTTATTCCATTGCTTGCAGATTGTCCGTACTTTGACAGGATTGACGTATACCGTATTGGCTCTGAATATAAGACCACCCACCCTTTTCCAACACCTGTTTTTTTGAAAAATACTTTTTTAAGATAAAACACACTTCCACACTAGTCATGTTGGGAATTTTTCCCCAAGATATTATTTAACTTTTTCTCTCCTAAAAGTGAAATCAATTAAAGCAGAACGTAAATTTGTGTAGCTTGTCTATGAGTCACATACTCACACTTTCTCCTGTCAGGCTGTTGGAAGTGTTGAAGTTATTTTCTTCGACATATACCATGTTTTAAATTGAATGTTTGAACTCCTCATCATTTGTGACAGCGGTAATTTGAGGCTGCTTGACAGATCGGTCCGCAATCCGTTTCTACAGTAAAGATATTGGAAGACACTTTGGACTCATTTTCACTTGTCATGAATTTATTTCCTCCGTGGCAAAAAAAAAACACGTTAAACGAGCCGTCAGAAACTCCTGAGCGAGACACTTTTAGTGCTGACTCCAACAGACAAGTAAACCAACTTGGAGACACTTGCTAGCTTAGCAACTTTAAGGCTACAAACAACCAATAATGCAACACTCTGAAGGGTCTTTATCTTGTGAACACGTAATTGTCTAGACCCCTACTTTTTCAAATGTAATTTTTGGAATAAAACATCTTATATTCTGACCAATAAGGGATATATAAGGTAGTTCTCTGCTACCCAGAACTTGACTCGTCCTCCCCCTCCTCTCCTAATTGAAGCAGGTTTATGCTTCGCACTGTGCTCTGGGGACGAGGGACCTATTGTTACCTGACCCCCCTCCCCCTTTCACCCAGACTTCACAGCAGTGTCCAGTGGTTTTCAGAGCAGCTTCATCTGTGCAGACTTGCAGAGTAGGGGCAATAGGTCATGGCAGGGTCTCAAGGCCACAGGTGCAGTGTGCAGGAGTTCATGAGTCCAGATCAGGCCACAACAGTTATAAAATATTAAGGTGTCAACTTTCCCTCTTGGGCACACAGTCACACACAGGAACACTTTTTGCTCACTTTTGTGTCTAACACACAGGCAGAAATATGTATGTATGTGCAAGAGTGCATGAAGGGAAAGCGAAGCTAGACAGTTTCCTTTTTTTCAGTGGGTGTTTCTATAAAAGATAAAGGAAAAAGTTGCCAAAAGGAAAGAGAGGGCACAGAGATAAAGGTGGACTGATTGTCTTCATGTCAGTATAAAGGTTAGATTTTTCTGACTCTGACTTTCAAAGGAATTGGATTCATTACGACTGCCTGAGTGGCCACAGCTTCTCATCTGTATTAAGTTTTCATCTCAGCACATATCTACAGTTGATTGGCAGATGTAGTCATTTGGGATCAAAGGGGGACAGAAGAAAATGCAGAGATGTAAGGAACATGAGGAAAAAGCCCATATTTCAATTACACATACACATATACAATAAAAGCTGAGGATTAAGCCTCAGTTCCTGACGTAACCTCACCTTGAAAGACTCATCCACATTGGAAACCCCTCAAGCCTCGCCTGCTTCAAATGAACGTACGTGGCTGAAAGACGGAGATGTGCCTCTCACTGAAATATAAAATAGAGAAAATGGAAAAACTAAAAGCAACTTTAAGAGATTGTTCCTTTTATTATTCAAATCCCCAACAGGCAAAATACAGAGAGCTAGGAAGTGTCACAAATTCTGATCAGACGTGATCAAAGTGCATTATACACCACAACAGCTAAATGGAGTCTCATTCCTTGGCACTTCTGGGTCAGGGAGCATTTTACTGTAGATTTGTGTGAGAAAGAGAGAGTAAGGGTAAAGAGACAACATAAGGAGAGGGTTGGCAAGACTTCTGTGAGTCATTAACAAGTGTGCTTGCACTTGCGCGTGCCTCCCATCTCTGCATTCTTGTCCATTTGTGTATCTCGTATTGCCTGCGTGCTAGTTTCTTTCTTTATTATGAAAGCCTTTCAGGCACCTGAGCTTCCTCTGCTTCAATTCAGCCTCTTGATTGTCCCCAGATGTCCATATGGAAATGATGTCAAACCGTGAGTGTACGAGGAGCCCATTTCTTGCAATTTCTCTGCTCGCTGTAACTCAGTTGCTCAGTGCCAGGAAACAGGCACAAGGACAGACCACAACAAACGTGGTCTAAACAAGCCAGGAGGAGAAAAATAACCAGAGAAAAATGAAGGCAGTGACAAAGAAACCTTAGCTCAGTGAAAGTCTTGCTGTGTCATTGAGCCACATTAGGGATGAGCAAGGTGGCTCTGGGATAACAGAGCACATATTGATACAAATTTAGGTGGAAGGGTCAGGTCAGGACAGAAGTGGGGTACATGCACAGCAAAATAGTGCAATAAACACTTCTTTTACAGTTAAGTTCTCTGTCATAGATAGAAGTGTGGATCCTCACTGACCTCACTATTCGATTCGATTACGATTCACCTGTAAATGATTCGATTGCACGATGCATCTCAATGTATCGCATCCTCAATTTTCTATATTACTGCACATGGCTACTTTTTCATCAATTAATACAAGCAGTCAGATAAATCTTAACTCCCTTTTTATTAGAAAGTGCTTTCAAAAATCAGACTACAACAATCTATAATATAAAAAGCTGCATCTCTTCAATACCAGTATCTGTGTGACCCACCTCAGTACATAAACATTGCAAAAACACTCCTGGGCTTTGGTTTCGAGTGCACACAGAGTTGTTTCCTCACCTCAGAGTTGGTTTCAGTTGTTTAAGCGATGCAGTGTGTGTTGGTCAGCCGGTCTCGTTTGTTACTGCTGGAGTCCACTGCTCCGCTCAGCTAACGTTAGTCTCTGATTGACAGCGTAGAAAGTTCACAATATACTTGAGGTTTGTCTCGCAGAAGTAATTATTTAGTCATTAATCAAAAAATGCTCGCAACTGCTGCCTTTTTTGAAGATGAACTGAACGATAATTCTAGCATGTGCGCACTGTAGACTGTCTGGGTGCTGCGGCAAGTTCTGCCTTCGTCGCTCCATCGACATCACGCCATTGAAATTTCCACACCTCTAGTCAAAGAGTTGATGTAACTCTTTATATCAGCTCCTTGAGAGGACAAACAGTGACAGCGTAAATGTACTGTGTAAGGAATGCTAAATTACAAATGCAAACAGGTATAATAATTTATTTCTGTGAAGCTTTTGTCAGTAAAAACAAAAGCAGCACTGTCACTGGCGAAACAAAGAGATGTGGATTGGGGATTGATTGTGGAGACTACATTATGTCACATCATTTAAGATTTTCTGCAAGACAAATGGGTTTTTGAAAAAGAAAATGGTTATTTAAAAGCCACATGCTTCTTTGCAAGTTCATCAAGGTCAAAAACCTAAAGTTACCTATAGGCAGCACTTCACAGTATAGTATTAACGTGCCATTTGCTTTGCTCTTTATGAATTCATCTCTTCATCTCTTATGAAGACATAATTTCTGATCCTATGTGTGAGTGTGACAATAAAAACAGTATAGATTGCATAGGTTGCACTCATTATGCTGCTGCATCTTGTTGCCAGTATAGGGGGAAGATACAATACTTTTTCAAATTATATGTTGTGTGGTCAACTGCATATTACCAGTGGTGGAGGAGCCAAGCTATGAAAAGCGAGAAGAAGTTCACTTTGTCTGACACATGGTGCAGACTGAGGGAAGAGAAGAATATTAGCTTGTGATGGCTTGATGAAACTTTTTTCTTGTGCTGTTTCCCTTTCCATCAGACAGCATTTCAGCAGTCAGTCAGGAAGTATTGCTTACTGAGGCAGAAACTCCAGACCTACCAGAGTAGTCTGCTGTGATATGTATGAAAGTGTGTGTGTGCATGTGTGTATGAATGTGGATTTTTTTCCTCCTCCTACTGCATCAAAACTAAACCCTTTCCTCCGTACACGTCTCTTGGTGTGAATCATTTTCTATGGTATTTTCTGTGTGATCTCATTAGACCAGAGCAGCAACGAGCTGCCAGGACAAAAAGAACAAAGTGCAGCAGAGGTGAACAACAATAACAACACCAGTTCCCAGCCACAGCATTGTCACCTCCTATGGGTACATTCTAAAGGTTGAGAATGATGAAAAGCAAAGTAACACCCCCGGGCGAGCCTCTGAACACTGCCTAGAGGCTAGCACAGTACTGCACTCTCAGCAAGTCAACCAGAGTACAGAGCTCTATGGCCTCCTGCCTCCAAATAAGAAGCAGGGTAGGATTGAAGAGTTTTGCTGCAAAGTGAGATACATAGCAGTGAAATGTAGTGATATCGATTTCTATAAGAGGATTTACTGAACATAATACTTCCAAGTACATTTAAGAAGAGGACAGGCGAACTCCTAAAACAGACTATGGGCCTGTTTGTAGATGTTAATGTTTAGGCAATGCAGAAGGCTTGTTAATTAAAAATAATTAGCTGTGATGGGTTGACCAGCGAGGCTATAAACTTCACAGCTAAACATAATGTTATTTCAGATCAGTTTTGTTGGGATTGACCAGCCAACAGTCAAACAGAGATTTGTACAGTGCATTCTCCTGGCTTTCATTCAATTTTATTTAGAAACTGATGATCATATCTACGTGTCCAGATAAAGGATTTTGTTCGCCACCTGTGCTGTATGTAGCTTTCTAGAGCAAAGGTTCCATCCCTTGGGGTCGGGACCCACACAAGTGGTCACAAGATGAATCCAAGAGGTCATAAGATGCTCACCCGCGATCACTCCGCGACGCAAAGTTCTGTATTTTTCAGACTTTGCTCCAATTTTTGCTTTTTTCTTGTCCGTTTGGTTTTTCCCCAGTTATTCAAATGACGCAATCTGAGAAGAGAAAACAACTCTGACTGAACTGCTCACAGAGGTCATAAGGAGATATTGCCTCATATTAAGGGATCACAAGCAATAAAAAGTTGGCAACCACTGCTCTACCAGTGGTGTAGTGCATTACTTAAACATGCACAGTGTAAATGCAATGTTCAAAACACAGCCACATCAAGAATACTACACCCAATGTGCACAATTGGGAAGTCTGGCGCTAACATGGAATTTTGCCTGAGTGGACTTTCCATAACTTGGAAAAGTTATCTGCCAATGTAATTTGGAAGTATTATCTCTCCTAATAATCAATGCACACCAATTTGGAAATGGTGTTCAGTTATGAATGGCTAATGTATGCTAATACATTCAACTGATTCATATGAATGACAGAGTTATAGATGTGTAGCGATGCAGATTGCAAACAGGCAAATTATATGAAAGCTGTCAGGTCCACACATTGAAATATTACATATATCCAACACTTCACACTGTCAGGAATGGAAATGATAGTTACCACTCTTGTGACAGGTGAGATATACCTGAAATATCTTGAACAGCAGCTTCCACTCTTTCTCTCTTCTAGTCTTGTCCCTCTATTTCTCCTACTCTGCCAGGACTGCAATGTTTTGGGCTTTGATGAAGGCTTTGGTTGCAGCGATGACAGAGTAATTAAAGGGATTGATTGCAGCAGAGGGAGAAGCATTGCAATGTGTATACAATACACACTCGCTGACTCAAATGTGCACACAGTTTTTAGGAGATACATCATTTCCACTCTATTTTGCAGACATTTGAAATTACTGTGCTAAATGTACCAAGTCAATCCAACATAAATCCCATATGCGATGAAAAGCATGAATTAACACCATGTGATTAAAAAAATACAATGTCAGGGGTAGAAAGTTTATATGACGAAGCTTTCGAAGTCAGGGATGGAGTTTTTTCTAGACTGTATTAGTAGTAGTAGTATGTAGTACTAGTAATATTACTGCAAATAATTAAAGAAAATACCACCAACAAAGATTGTATGTTCTCTTTTCAAAAATGAAGCATAATGTGGACATTTTAAAAACACATTTTTTTCATGGGAGGCACTTCAAAAGTGCATTTTCAGACTATTACAATTGTCCTTAAAGAGGGCGTATTATGTGTGAGTCATGACCAGCCTGACCCACTCCCCCGACTGTTCAGCTCCGGCACCAGAGCAATCAAACTATTTCTTTTAGTGGTTTTAATATTTTCAGAGCAGATAAAGCTGGTAAAGGAGGTGGTGTGGCAATATATATAAAATCATCTCTCTCTGTACTTGAGCTGACTTCAGTCTCAGTTCCTAAATATTTTGAATTTATTTCCTTGAAAAGTGATCTTATGCATAATAATTCAGTAATAGTAACTGGTGTCTACAGACCTTCTGCCCCTTCAGAAGCCCTAGAAAAATTGGATGAATTAATTGCACCATTGACTGATCATGAGGTGATTACCCTTGGTGATCTCAGTTTAGACTAGCTTACCTCGGCATCTGTCTTAAAGAACTTTTTTACCATCTTAATTTTACCCAGCTTGTTTCACATCCCAGTCACCCCAACCTGAAAGATTCCTCCAAGTCAAGCTTAATTGACTTAATATTAATGAACAGACCAGAGAAATATCCTGCCTGTAGTTTTTTTGACCTTGGTGTTAGTGACCATTGCCAGATTGTTTGCATTAGAAATGTCAAACAGAGGAAAACTAATTCACACATAATGGTCAGAAGAAACTTAAAACATTTTAATGACCTGGCCTTTCCACATGACCTTTACTCCAGTCCAATTGATGGCACTCTCAAAATCCCTGATCCTGAACTAGCTTTAAGTTATTTAACCAATGTTTTTGACTCAATTTTAGATACCACTCCCTGATTCACTGCTGAGCTTTGTACCTCTTTTTTTTCCAGAAACAAAGCATGAGCTCTGGCTTCCACAGACCCTTGTCATTGGCTTGCCTTTAGACATTTAAGGAATAAGTGCATTGCTGCTGTCAAAAAAGCCAAAACTGACTATTATCTGCACTCTTTTACTAATTCCTCTTATAACCCCAGTAAATTCTGAAAAATATTCAAATCTACCACTGACAATAGGATGGTAGCTGATGCCTTATGCAATATTGATGCATGAAAATCAACGGGTGATGACCAACTTGAACCATTTGCTTTGAAATCCTCAGCACAGCTAATCTCTGAATATATAACTTATATTTTCAATCTTAGCATTACCTCTGGCATCATTCCTACAGTTTGGAAGACACAAACTGTAGGAATGTTCTTCCTCTCCATGAAGGCAAATCTGAATTAAATAATTATCGTCCAATCTCAGTTAAAATCATTTTTATCCATACTAACTTTTCATTTCAGTCTGGCTTCAGACCAAAGCATAGCACTATTTCTGCTACTTCTTTAGTTATTAACAATATAGTCTCAGCATTAGATAACAGAAACACTGTGCTGCTATTTTTATTGATTTAATGAAAGCTTTTGACACAGTTGACCACTCTCTGCTTTTACAACAACTTTCCTCCCTTGACAATGCTAGCTGCCTGTGGTTTCAGAATTATCTTTCTGATAGGTCACAGTGTGTCAAGATAGGTAAGATTCAGTCCTCTTCTACTCAAAGGGAGTTCCCCAAGGTTCTGTCCTTGGACCAGTTTTATTCACTATTTATGTAAAAAATATTACCTCTTAATTGTACAATTGTAACTTCCATCTATATGCAGATGACATTGTCCTTTATTCCTGTGCGGACACTGCCACTTGCAATTCGTTTTGTTAATAACATCATAATAGAGAGAGTGCAATATTATAATTATCTAGGCATTTGGGTTGATGAAAAACTTACTTTTAAAGTCCATATTGACATGTTGTTATCAAAGCTGAGATTGAAATTGGACATTCTTTTTTAGAAATAAATCTTGCTTTCCTTTATTTGCGAGAAAAAAAAATGTTAAAGCAGTTTTTCTCTCTGTATTGTTATTTATGGGTGGGTGGCCACTTCCGTTCTCAAACCTTTAGATGCAGTATATCACTCCGCATTAAGATTCATTACTGGAGAGTTATGGGACACACCATTGCCTACTATATCAAAAACCAGCCTGCCTGCTCTTTCAGTGAGGAGGGATTAGCATTTGTGTTTATTTATTTATAAAGCTATTTTACAAAAGCTCCCCTCCTATCTATCAGCCCTGCCTTCTTGGTCGCCATTGTACCCGCTCACAGACATGGCTCACCGTGCAAAAATTCATACAGAGTTAGGAAGATCTGCTTTCTGTTACTGTGCTCCACATACTTGGAATATGCTTCAAGACAAATTTCAAGTTGACCTCATTAATACCGTTGAGTCAATTCCAAGGTTTAATTGCAAATTTGCTTTTAATGTTTTTAACTGTTCTTATTCTTATGGTTTTATTTATTTATTTGTCTCATTGTCAATCCCTACACTTGTACTTTTTAGCATTGTTAATTTTACCTTGTTTTTAATTGACATAATCATGTATTCTTCTTTTATTGCTATTTAATTTTAGTTGTCTGCAGTTATCATATGTCTCCACCTTGGCACCATTGAAAATGAGGGTTCTCATTAATGCGTTTTCCAGGGTTTTAAATAAATAAGATGATGATGATGATAACTTTGTTTAATTTCAGGAATTGTTTCGTTAGTTGAACCGACTGCATTAACAGCTGCTGCAGCTGTCAGCCTCTCACACTTTCTTCTGTTACTGCTGCCGTTCTCCACAGGAACAAATCAATATTCATGAGGGCTTTTGCATTGACCACTTATGGATAATTGTGGGAGTGTAGGCGGTGGGATATGAGGTCCGTCCATGTGTGCACATTTTCAAGTTGATTGTGATTCATAAAGGGAAAAATGCATGCATTTATGCGCGCGCACAGTTTTATATTTGACAATCTGATTTTTTGGCACATACCATTTTAGGCTTTGGTGCGCATGTACACTTTTGGTTTAGATCCTACGCACTGTTTTATAAATGAGGCCCCTGATGACACGCAAGCCATTTTCCACAGCAATGAGGAGGTTTTTTAGGGTAACGAGTAGAGCTTTCTGTGCAATGTGACCTGAGAGAACACAAACCCATGTTAGATCAGGAACAGTCATTTTGTTGAGATAAGTTAGAAGAGTTTTAAAAAGGTTGTTTTTTTTGTTTGCTTCTTATCTCAGGATGAATAAGTCCCTGTTTAAAATTTTGCCTGAAATTGGTCTGGTTGATGATAGAGAAAATGTTTAGGAAGATGAAAATAACCTCATTCAGAAGTCTGCAACATAGCTAATAACAGGTAGAAAATTTGATATGAGGTAGAATACCCCAGAATTTCTGCTAGACTCATTTCAAGAGATCTGAGGGGTGAGATAATTGCACCTTTTAAAGAAAGTGCAGAGCAGGTATGAAAAAGTAATATTATTTAAAAACTTTAGTCCTTGCTTAAAAATCAGCTCTCATTTTCCACATCATTGTTGACTGGTAGCATAAAGTTTTAAAAATTGACAAAGTGGTTTTCAAGACTTCTAATAACAAATCTGAGGTAATCTAACTCCCCATAAAAAAGCATCTGGGGCTTCTCAAATCCTTACTTACCTGATCATTTTCTTGACTTAATTTAATTGAAAATATCTTTGGAAGGGACATGCTGGTTTGGGACTCGTTTAATTTAGCTTCCATTTACCTTCCTATTCGCTCCATGCTGTCATGACTTAAACGTCAGATCAAAATTCTCAAAGGGATACTTGGAAAATGAAGAGATATCTGAAAATAAAATACCGGTGATATTTCTGGGTTGTTAGCAAAAGTTATTGGAAGTTGAGTTTTCAATAAAGCACTAAAAGTGAGTAATCTGTCACAGCTGATATCAGGAACTCTGCAATTTCGGTGTTGTCATGTTCTTAACTATTCATCTCATGAAGATGGGGGGAAGCTATTGGTACATTACCCTCATAGATCCAATGTGATTTAACAATCAAAATGATAAGAGCAAAGAATTAAATCATCAAAGAGGTGTCACTGTCCAAATGGCATTACAGATTAGTGAATACTGCAGTGCATTAGTCTGCGCCACTGTCAATGAATCCGAGCAAACACCCTGTCTTTTGAAGGTGGAACTTGAAGTGACAGTAAACATGCAGCATGAACCATTGAGCATGTCAGTAAATACCAAGAAGAATATCAGTGTTTGCTCTACCATTGCCTTGGAGGGGTGGCCCGCCCCCCCGAAAGAAACAAAATATGTTTATTTATGTTATTTACCCAATTTATGTGCACTCATTTCATTTCAGCTCAGCGTGAGTCTCTACTGCGTTTTGCTGTAACTAATGGTCGTGCTACTTTCTCTCCTCTCCTCTGCGTAGTGAGTGTGTGGTCGAGAGAGAGAGAGAGAGGGAGAGAGAGAGAGAGAGCATGTATGTGACGGTGAGGCTGGCGCCCGGAGCAGAGAATATAAAGTTAGCAGTATAGCTGTGAATATAGCCGTGCAGTGTATGTACAGTTGTCAGTGAATAAATGCTACAACTCCTCAAGACCCAAGCCAAGTTCCCGTGTCCTGCTATTCTCATTTTCACAACAACTACACTCGTTATGGTACTGTAAGTTCAATAAAAGTGCCTCCCCTACCACGCCCCCCCCATGTGGCCCACACACAACTCCTTCACCCTAGGGGAAACACTGTATATTATCAAAGACATTAAGTGTCTATTATATATCCATATGCCTTGCATCTCAGCACAGAGACAGCTGTCAGTCTTCCGAGAGCCAAAATGCCAAGAACTGAGGACAACTGTGATGTAGCCACATCTCTTTTCTGTCAACAGGAAGACAGAGCTAAAAGATCAAATGTAAATAACTGCTATGGCACAGACATACTTCAACATTGATTA
Source organism: Scomberomorus guttatus (assembly GCA_038419695.1). Classification (NCBI taxonomy): domain Eukaryota; kingdom Metazoa; phylum Chordata; class Actinopteri; order Scombriformes; family Scombridae; genus Scomberomorus; species Scomberomorus guttatus. The sequence continues at coordinate 18,358,467 of CM076461.1, forward strand.
TTCTTCTACCTCTGTCAGGATGTGAAGAAGACACAATTCCCAGTTCCCAATGCTATTAACTTTATCAGTGACTGCTACAGCCACTGAAATGTCAAAAGCAATTGAATTCCTAAGATGGAGGGTTGTTTCACTTCTTTGTGTTTCCCATAAACTGCTGTTCTTCCAGGACAGACAAGGCATGAACTACAAAGATTTCACTCAGGTGGGCTTTGATCCCACGCTAATGAGATCCTTGTAGATTTTCTCCTCTAACTGTCATCCTTTGAGTGCATGTAACTCTATTCTTGTTTTCGCTCTTTATTAAAGCTGCATGAAGTGATTTGTGAGCACTAGGAGGAGGTAAGACCCCAAAATGAACTTAACAACAACTTCACAAATAACAACAAGCCATGATTATACTGCAGTGTCTGTGAGGTACTTGTGGTAATGTATTTACCGATAATGGCCTACTTTTACATCCAAGCAGAGCACCATGGGAAACTCGTTGAGTACCTTTTCACACCACCTGTTGTTGAAGTTCAGTATTCACTGGTGTTTTTGTGATCCACTAACTCAAAAAAAAAAAAAAAAAAAAGCAAAAAACAAACCACAATGCTTTTTGTGAAAAAATCACCAAAGTCAATAGGGTGCACCCTCTGGGAACATGAATGTCTGTACTAAAATTTGTGCCAATCCATCTTGTAGATGTAAAGATATTTCACAATCGGCACTCAACTAGTCTGTCAAACCAAACTAATTATCTGAAAGTGGTTAAAAGCTTCAGGGAGCTTGCAGACTCTTGTCAGCGGGGTCAGCATTTCTACTAAAACATATCACATCACGGAGAGTCATTTGAGTCATTGTTAGTCTCAATATGTTGCTTAATGGAGCTTTTTTCCACTAATTGATCAGCTTTTCTGGTTTATTTTTTTCCAATTGCATTATTTAGCTGCATCTTCACTGAAAGGTCAGTTACCAATCAGATAGACTACAAATCTGACAGTTTTCACAATGTCAACAATGTCCTACTTAACAGTGAACTGCTTATGTTCCTCTGTGGACTTATTTAATCATTTATACATTCACTTGCTGTCAGTTATAACAGTTTTTTCCTGAAGAGAAACAAGACTAGGTCAAAACCTAGTATATGGCTGGACTGTTTATGGTCAGTGTACGAAATTGTGGCCAATTTGTTACAGGGCTAGTCAGTGGTAGTGTCTATAATGCACAATGCTGGTATTTCAGGGAATATGCAAATGCCTGGGAAATGGCAAGAATACCACTGTTAAGGATTCTATCACAAGGTGGCAATATTTACAAGTCTTGTAAACACACACATTGATGTGTAAAATACAAAGTGCAGGACCACCCACCGATAGAGACTGAATAAAACCTTTGACATTTCCCAGCAAATCATCCCCAAAACATTTGTCACAGCACTCTCTATGCAGAAACACAGATATTCTGACAGCTAAACTAGCATGAAGCCGCTGGAGACTCACAGGCACAGTTGGCGTTACAATGACAACTTTGTCTAGCCTGCGTGAACTTAGTGCCCCTGGAACATAATTTAGATTCCCCCCGGGATGGTGCTGCTAGCGGCTGCAATGCAACCGGGCTTACTTTGTGTCTGCGGGTGGCTGTGGAATTTGATTTTGTCTTTACTGCTCTGTGCTGTCCACGGCGTTGATTATTATTCAGAGAGAAAACCATATCTCAGGCTGATACATATTTCATGGTGCTTGTGTGGGCTTGTGGAGTTCTCATCTGTGAATGCATGAGCCCATTCAATAATGTGCTTCATTTTTTGAGGGTAATATATTTTATTTCTAATCCCAAACAGTTAAAGTGGCTCTCTTTTCGCTCACTCACCCACCCAACCACCTCAGTGTCCTCTGTGCTGTTTGTTTCTCTCTGTGCTCTGTCTTCCTCTCTCTGCTTTTTCTGCACTTTCATGAACAGATAAAAATGTATGTGGTAAAAGAAGAAAGGTTAATGCAGGACTGAATGCCTGACATTCTGGAAAGAGAAAGATACAGAGAGGAACTAAAGTCAAGATGTCTGAAACCAGATCACTATTTTTACTCATATGATAAAGACCTTAAAGTAGGTAAACACCAATCTGACACTGATAATGGATATTGGTCTGATACTGACTCAAATAGCTGGATTGGGTATCAGTGACGATGGGGCCGATCTTGGCCGATCTATTACCTAGAACGGAAGACACACTGGCGGGGCCCGTAGTGCCGTTAGACACTTTTCTCCCGGGTTGCTGCTGTTGTTTCAGCATTGCGAAGCACAAGGCTTAGACAGTACAAAGTGTACTTTAACTTAGAACACTAATACCACCTGATGTGAACCGGTGTAGCCTCAGTAAGACCGGCTATTGTAGCTAATCTTGCTAAGAGAAAACCAGTCGTATGTGGCTTAAAATATAATGGCAAAACACCTCTGCTAATTAAATCCAATGCAACATATAACTTCCTCCGACTATCTACTTTATAACTGGTTATGGTGGTTATGTCAAAGTGACTAATAAAAGTCTTTCTGAATTTCTATTTGATTATTAGCAGTGGCTGGCTCAGTTAGCATTAGCTCTGCTCCTCAGGCTCACTTTGGGCACTTTCCCCTCCGGGATTACTTTCCTCTCTCTGTGGCGTTGCCGTCACTCTGGCACCGCTGAGCCTTCCCAAAGGGACCTCCCAAAAGAATAACACAGAGACAACTGCTCATTTGTGCATAGTTGGGTTTTTATGCCTCTGCGCCAGTGACAGCCGTGGCTCGAGGCATTCTGTTTTCAGGTTGTCCGTCCGTACGTTAGTCCGTCCTTCATATTCTCGTGAACGCGATATCTCAGGAATGCCTTGAGGGAATTTATTCAAATTTGGCACAAATGTCCACTTGGACTCAAGGATAAATTGATTAGAATTTGGTGGTCAAAGGTCAAACTGAATACATTTTATTAAATTCCTTCAAAGTCTTCACTACAAATATTATCATTCTAGACAGACATGGATAGAAACTGCAACTTGACTGGTTGGCGGAGGCATACAACCATGAGGCGGTATTTCTAGTCATTTTTGATTTACATGTGCGCAAACAATACAAAAATGTGGGTGTGTTTTGAAACACAAGTTTTTGTATTTGTGTGTGTGTGGCTTATTTCACAAACAAAAACAAAAACACATCAGCATATTTGTACAGTAGCAAGTTAAAATAGCATATGAATGAGAATTCACTCCAGTGTCATTCCCATAGGGCTACTAGCCCTACTCGAGTTCTCTAAATATTCATGATGACCATTTGAATGTGGAATTATGCTAGCAAATTGATATATTTAAAAAGCCAATATTTGTTGTATATTGTATGTTTAAGTTACATGTCACAGTTTGAAGCCATCTCTCCGCAGGTTCACTTGACTCAATCCAGAAAATCCCATATTGTTGTTTATTATATACAGATTAGCAGCCCCCCAATCCAGCCCCTCAATCTGGATTGTAGTCCAACACTAATGTTGTTGAATCATTGCAGCTAAATGTTAGCAATCTGAATCAGCTGTGTATTTGCTGTCTTGAACACCCATTTCCTCCTGTGAACGAATGACTTGAATCACTCACGCATGAATTCATGGTTATATTATATCATTTTAAACAAATAAACAAAGAGCTGTGCTAATGACTGGTTTTAGCTGGTAGAAAAGACTCACCCAAACACTTCAGTGTGCTCTTACTATAGTAGGGATGGGTATTGTTATATACTTAGGTTCTCTTAATAATAACTCCTCCATAATTTTGTAAGTACTGAAGGGACATGTTCTGAGAGAAATTAACAATATACACTATATAAATATTAAATGTCCCGGAGGTGTTGCTGCTTTATACATGAAAAAAAGTAAAACCCTTGGTGGCACAGCAGCTGCTTTGCCCAGACAAAACACAGGTGTGTTTTAATATTTTTATGATATTACTAATGTTTAAAATTTTATATACCAGGAACACAGACACTCTCCTGTATCCATACATATACAGACATTTAACCTGCGTTGAATACCTGTGGACATACAGTCAAACATCACCTTTTTCCCACTGAGCCATGTCCAATTCAAACAAGTGAGAAAATAGTGTGTTTGCGTAGGATCACGTTGCTTATAGTAAGAGGCTGATGAATAGAGAAGTTAAGAAATTCTCTACCTGGTTTGCTGAGCACTTCACTATTTCAACTTTCCTAAACTTGAAATCTTCTACATCAAGCTTTTTTGCCTTTTGAAAGGACTTTTTCAACCTGTGAAAGCCTGACATCATTGGCCCACGATAATGATCATCGATAACTACTCCAGACTGGATATAATTGAATTGACCCAACAATCTGACCTCCTGTGTTCAGGTTTACCGAATTGACGGCCAAACTTCTAGTCTGTGAACTCTTGAGTGTAGCAACTCGGTCTCTCACTACATTAAGATTTCAAAGCGATTGTCTTACTCATTCTCAATGTTAGCGCTTCTGTTGTTCACTGTTTCACAAGATGCAGTGCTTTCTTTTCCGGCAGGTGTGCTTGTTACTTAAAGAATTAGGGTCTTTAATCTGTTAAAGTGCCACAGATGAGGTATATTTCTGTTGAGTCAGTGTTTTCACAATTTACTGCATCTCATAAACCAAAAAAATAATTAACTGAACACAAATTAATTCACATTTCTACTCCCTTCTCTCTCTCTTCTCTTTATACTCTCCTCTTTTTTTTAACTCTCTTGTACTTTATCTTTCTGTTGGAGAGACAGTGTTTCATGAGGTAAACAACCCATTTGTGCTACCACCCACAGGTACCCGTTCTTATCAGTGGCCAGCAGGGCACTCTGCCCGCTCTACACTCCCCCTTCCCCCCCGCCACCGTTCTCCTCAACCCTCTGACCTCCCCCACTCCCACTTCTTAACATCCCATCCTAACCCTGTCAAGCTCCACGCTGATTTCATCTTCCCTCATAGCTGAGACCAGCTCACAGTTGTTCCTCTATCTCTCTATCGCTGCAGCTCTCCTTTAGCCCATCCATCCCAGTGATAGCACCTGCCCACTGGTCATAAAATACCTTCCAAAGCCATTTTCCAACCTTAAATAGGGCAGCGTTTGTGCAGAGCTTCAAGGTTAAGCCTCCCCATCTGAGCTGTAGTGCTACTTGTTCTCATTTATCTGCGGTTTATTTTTTTATTTTATTCTACAGTGCCAGTGAAAACTTTAGTATTTTCACTAAATTTAACTATATTCTCATTGTAAGCAGCCTAAAATGTGAGATTAAAGCAAGGAAGGAAGATACCATAGTGCAGCGCAATAACAATAGTTTCCCACACTAATATAATATATTGTAATTTTTCATGTTAGAATAAACATGCAAGATATTATTAAATAGCACATAAATATCTGTCAGTAATGTATCCTTTTTTGAGTTTTAGAGGACTGGTATTGTTATGGAAACAACAATCAAGGATCGCCCAGATAGATAAAATCCATGATTGCACGTTTGCAATCATGGAAACAATTGTTAACAACCGGGGTCTCACTTGTATGATTATCACTCCTATGGTTTAAAAAAAAAAAAAAAAAATGAACAAAGGACTTGGGAAACGTTGTTTCTCTGTGGTGACACTGCATGTAAACATGTTCATTTTAGTTTTTACACTGTTGTAACTCGCTTACTCTACATGCTAAATCACTGGCAGGAGAATACACACAACAGGCTAAAATGTTATCTACTTTTGGGTACATGCATGCAGGGATGCTCGAGGTTAGGTTAACAGAAGTGCCTTATCTATCTAAATATCTAATCACTTAAAAAAGGTCCTGATAACAACTGTAACCAGGTTGTGAACCAGTGTGGTTGTACAAAATCACGTCCTTTCTCTATATTTGCTTCACTGCCAGTACAGAAACTTTTTCACTGCTATGCGACAAGTGCCTGCTGACAAGAAAATTCTATATTCTCAAGTACAATTTGGAGTTGTGTCACTTTTTATTCCATACTCTTAATGACTCCTTCACACAGACACGCACACACGCACGCACGCACACACACACACACACACACACCGCTGTGTTTATTAACTCAAGAGCTGCTTCAATACATTCCAAAGCAATTTTCCAGGCGGCATAAAGCAATCCGTGATTCCCTCCTCGGTTTCCTCTGCGTCTTGATCCTGACCTCACCTTTTCACCTCAGCTCTTAATAACCCATCACCTCCGTTGGCTCATCCCACTGTCTTCTTCAGCTGAAGCTCTTCTAACCAAGGAACAGAGAGCCTCTTTGCTTTAAGTCCCAATGCACTGAGTGAAAAAATATGTGACTACACACACACACACACACACACACACGCATTCACATTGACAGACACAAGCAGAGGCATTCCTAAAATGACCCTCCAACCTCTATATCCCCATACAGTCTCACTCTCCCCCACCACTCACACTGGCAGTGGAGGTAACTGTGGAGAGTGATATTAGGATTCAGCAGCAGGCCTGATGAACACCAGTGAGCAGCCCAGGAGGTCACTACTGTGAATTAATGAAATATACATCTTCTCCACTGCGAGGCGGCTGAAACTGCAGCCACTGCAGCTGCAGTAGGCATACAGTACACTTTCTGGATACACATGCCGACAGCAAGGACATCAAGCAATTTGGCCGTAGTGTGCACAGATACATGCATAGACTCATACTGTGTGTGCACAAATGCATGGATGTTTTTTTTTTTTTTTTGACTTCCTCGACACTAACCTCACTACTGCTCCATGCTCAAAATGAGCCCAGGTTTGTTTATCTGCCGACACTGTCAGCAGTACATTTCCTCCATCTTCATTGCAAAGAAAGGGCCCCAGATGCTGTTTTAATGGTAGCTTTTATCAGCTGTCTCCCAGTGCAACGTGTCTGCGGAGCTGCAGAGCAAATTTACACGTGGGCTTATGCCTAGGATCTCTAGCTGAAGGGTATTTAGCTGATAAAGCCTCCAGGGGTGGATGGGGATATGTATTATAGATGGGGAGAAGGTGATTTGTTGTTCGCAGACGCAGGAGGGGAGAATGTGACATCACTCTCAATAGGACGTGTTACTCTCTGTGGAGTCTCCGCACTCGCAGTGTGGTTATGTGTATGCATGAGGCAGCACAAACACACGGACACTCCCTCTTCCCATGGCCCTGGCTGAGGACAGTCGTTATAGAATGATGGGCATTGAAGTGGAGTTGGGGAAAGCAGATGCAGGAGTTAAAGGGGAAACTGCACAAACTGAGATGGAGTGTTGGGGGTGAGGGGAACAGGGAGGTTTTGTTCACTTCTGCTTTTAATCTTAGCTAAAGTGGCAAAAAAGGAGCACTTAAGCAAAGAGCTCACAGAGTTAATGTCTTTATGCTTGAGAAAGTTTCAGAAGTAAAATTGAGACACAGTTATGAGGGGAATAGATGAGGTCATAGGCGGCACCGGGACAGCATGCTTGGAGAGACTAAAGGTCAGATATGGGAGGTGGTGGGGTGGGGGTGGGGGTAGTATGTGAATACACAACACATTTTAACAATTACAGAAATAAATAATGAAAAAATTAATTTGAATCTGTTTATGATCATACCAATCTAATGCTTTTTCAGTCTTAATTCTACTCTACCTCATCTTGTAAATGGTCACATCTAATCGCAAACTGTGATGCAATAATATTGGCATTGTAAGGCATTGCAAACTGCAAACAAAGTTGGAAAGAAGTTTCATGACACACAGGATTAAAGAGCTCGGGTGATCCGATGTCTCCTGCATAACAGGCAGAATGCCAAGTTCTAAGTGACCAGTCTGAAGTGTATAGAGACTGCAGATTAATTAACATATGTCCCACTGCCTTCAGATGGTTGCAGGGATTTAATGACCTGATAAAGCAGCTTTGAACAGCAGATACTGTCAGAATCAATCATATTAATGTATAAATCAATGCAGACTCCTGCTTTAACCGGTGTTTCCTTTACATAGGCTCTACTTGGGCGGCCCGCCCAGGTAGAAAAAAAAACAAATGTGCAAATGTCATTTCATAGTGCACACAGACCAGCGGACCTTCAGCCCACATAAGCATCTCGATTCTTATCTCCTACGATTCTGAATCGATTCACAAATGTCAAAAATCGATTTTCGATTTTTTAAATAATAACATCATGTTGACTGAACGAAAAAGGCGAAACTCAGCACCCAGACAGTCTACAATGCGCACACGGAGGAGTTATTTTGTTACTTCCATGTATCTTGTAGTTCATCTTGCAGCGGTAGTAAACATATTTTGATTACCTTTAAATACCTTTCCAAGAACAACTTGAAGTATATTGTGAACTTTATACGCCGTCACTCAGAGACTAACGTTAGCGGAGCAGAGCAGCAAGCTCCAGCAGTAACAAACGAGACCTGCAGACCAACACACACTGCAGCATTAAACAACTTTAACCAACTCTGAGGGGTGAAGAAAATAACTCGGTGCTCAGTCTGTTTCACCTCAAAAACCCTGCGCCTGCTCAGCATGTTGGACAGCGGTGTCTTTCTCTGGAGCTGATGCTGCAGCAGAGATGCTGCTCTCCACTGCCGGAGACATGATGTTAATAATAACACAGCAGAGCACTCCGTCCAGGGGTGGATTTAGTGATTTGGGGCCCAAGGCAAACTCTGTCTTGCTTTATTTTCACCCTCTCTCTAACTGGGAATGTTAATATTGGCAGTGTTAGAAGAGGTACTCAAATCTTTTTTCTTAAGTAAAACTATTAATACCGCACAGTAAAAGTCAGCATTCAAATTTTAAGTGAAGAGTATTAGCACATTGTACATTGTATTAGCACAATGTACTTAATGTACTTAACTTGTGTTCAAGGTGGGGCTTTTAATTCTTATGTAATGCTGGATAGTTTAATGAACAATAATGCATCATATTTTATTTGTTATATTTCGTGAGTAAAATCTGAATCTGCAACATAACCAGTAACATTTATCTGTAAGGTAAATGTAGTGGTACAGTGTTTTCCTCTGAAGTAGAAGTATACAGTTGTGTATTTTTTAAGTGCTTTGGGCCCTTTTGTAAGTTTTTTCACGGTATAATGAGTTAAATAGTAACATAATTCAATATTTTTCATATCTAAACATCATAATAAATCTATAGCTGGGGCCCCCAACTACAACTTTTAGCTGGGGGTCCCAGGCAATTGCCTACCTTGCTTAATGGTAAAGTCTGCGCCTAACTCCGCCTCCCCTTCATTTTGTTATTCTCATACAGGCAGGAGACTGTAAGATGCTTTCAAATGAATTAATGAATTAATGAATGCAGTTAACTTTTTAAAATAAAAAGGCTGCAGACCATTTATCTTAATTGCCAGTTATGTTTCATATTATATTTCAGTGGACTAAGTACACCAGTGAATGGTTTGGCACCCAGCGTGCTGGAGCAAGAGACTGAAAATAGTGCCCCCTTTTCTATTAATTCAATCAAGAATTGGTTTTGAATCAGAATCGTGAGATTTCCAAAGATTCCCAGGCATACGCACCAAGAAGATGAAGAGAGCCAAAGAGCACCACAGGTACAGTAGGATGCAAACTCTTATAACAATGAAAATGTTATTCAATAGGCTTATGGGAAACATAATTAGATCATTTCAGATAGCAATAAATAAGAGTTATTCATAAACCTTTGTTTGACTAGTTTATTAGGCTACTGAATCTGCCTGTCACACGCCGTGCTACCCACCACCACAAGTAAATTCTCAACCTGAAACACTGCTTTAACCACATTAAACTTTATAATTTTTATGGCAATTTAAAAGCAGTGTAGTGTTTGATTAAATATACTATATTTAAATTTGTAGCATTATTCCATTATTTCTGTGCATTTGCTGAAGGAATTTCATTTGCTCTTGTTGATAAAATCACTGAAGTGCCAGTGGAGTGACATTGCTTCAGAAACAGACATCTATTCTCAGCACAGCAACACCAACAACTGGCTTTGCACTTCTTCATCTGAATAAACCCCCCCCCCCCCACCTGTGTGTTCCTCTCCTCCCACCTGTGTACCGTGTGTGCTGCGCTTGGCACGAAAATACACAGACAGGCAAAACAAATTCAGGAAACGGTCAGAGAGCTGCTTGTGTTGGTCATTATAATCAGTGACTAGAGGCTTCTGTCTCTCCCACTTGGTCTCTCAGCTGCCTCTCTCACTTGCTCGCTCTCTCTCACCTGTTAGCTATTCCATCCAAATAACATTCAGCAAGCCAAGTAATTCACAAAAAGCTTCAGCATAATATTTCGGTGATAATTTTGGGGAGGCTTAGCCTCTATGTGTGCTATGTAATTAGCTCCTCGTATTACTTTGCCTGGGGTGTCAGGTCTCTCTGCATTTTTCAGTTTTATTTGGTAACAAGCATTAACAGTTCAGTTAAAGCTCAGGATGATGATTTTGGATTTTTATGGATTTTTTTCTGGCACATACAAATTGTGCTAATGAATTATCGGAGCGAATTTTGCTAATTTGGTATGATTTATGGTGATGTATTAGCAGTGCTAATGAAGATACAGCAGCTGTATTTAGAACCACACATAAACACATATTGATCAGAGTGGACAGAAATAGTATCTGGCTGAAAGTAAAACATATCTGACTGGTGTCTCGATGTTCAGCTCATGATACAGGGATGGTTTGGAGGTGCAATTCCAGCTGGGTGACTCCAGACGCCTATGGCAGGGACTGAGAACAATCCCGGACTTCAGGGAGAAAACACCAGCTGTGGTGAGCGCTGAGTCCTCGCTAGCTGACAATCTCAATGCCTTCTACGCGTGCTTCGAGGCTAGCAGCGCTAGCGATAGCCAGCCAGATGATGTAGCTACAGGCCCATCTCAGAGCATGACATCAGGAGAGCTCTGAGATGGGCCAACAACAGGAAGGCAGCCGGCCCAGACAGCATATCTGGATGCGTGTCCCTCACCCAGTCTGTGGTCCCGTCATGACTAAAGAAGTCCACCATAGTCCCTGTCCTAAAGACCTCCAGGCCCTCCTACCTAAATAATTACCACCCTGTAGCCCTGACCTCCCTCGTTATGAAAATTTTGAGAAACTCTTAAAGGACTTCATCTGCTCCATCCTTCCTGTGCCCTCGACCCCCTCCAATTCGCATGCCATACTGGCAGATTCACAGACGATGCCATGACCCAGGTCATCCACTCCACTCTCACACACGCTGACTCTGGCAGAGGAAACTACGCCAGATTACTATTCATGAACTATAGCCCAGTTTTTAATACAGTTGGCCCCCTCAGGCTGGCCTCCAAGCTCAGGGATCTCAGTCTCAACTCCTCCCTCTGAAGCTGGGTCCTGGACTTCCTGACAGGCCGCTCCCAGGTGGTGAGGGTGTGCAACTTCACCACAGGCAGCCTGACCCTCAACACTGGATCCCCCCAAGGCTGCGTCTTCAGCCCCCTGCTATACTCCCTCTACACACATGACTACATTGCTACACATAGCTCCACCTCTATTATAAAGTTTGCTGATGACATGGTGGTGGGTCTCATCTCTAACAATAATGAGAAGGCCCACCTGGATGTGGTGGAGAACTTGTATGCCTGGTGCCAGGCTAACCATCTCTCTCAACATCACCAAGACCAAGGAGATGGTGGTGGATTACAGAAAAAGACAAGACAAGCCATATACCCCTCTCTGTATAAAGGGGTCCCCAGTGGAGAGAGTGAGCTCCTATAAATTCCCCTAACCTCAGTTCACCTCAGTAAGGACCTCACATTCAGCCAGCACACTCAGGCAATAGTAAAAAGGAAAAAAAAGCCAGGCAGTGTCTGTACCACTTCAGGCAACTTCACCAGCCATTCTAAAAACCTTTTACACCGCGGCCATCCAGAGCATAATGTCTGGGAGCATCTGGTACAGTAGCTGCTCCGCTCAGGACCACAAAGTCCTCTGCAGGGTGTAGTGCGCCCCACTCTGCAGCACATAAACACCAGACAGGTACTGACTAGGGCTCAGAAGATTGCCCAAGACTCCTCTCACCCCAGTAACGGACTGTTTACACTACTGAAGTCTGGTAGACGCTTCAGCAGACTTAAAGCTCGGACAGTGAGGCTGAGGAGTTTTTTATCCTCAGGCTGTCAGAGCTATAAATAAGGAAATATAGAAAAAGTGGTGTGTAGTGTATGTGTAGTGTAAATGTAGCAAATCCTTTGAATCCCTTTGATGAATTGCAGGCCTGACCTCTTTGTATCTGTCTTGCATGAATGAAAGGTCACTGATCTGACTCTGAATACCCTGAATTCATGCAGATCCAGAAATTCTGACTCATTGTGTAAGATGACTTGAATCTGACTGTAGCTGTACATCAATCCAACAAAGTCAGATCAAATATGGTAAAGCTCAAATTATTTTCTGTTTCTACATTAATATTTTCCGCCAAATGAACCTACATCAAGTAGACCACTACACACATGGTTTACATGTTTCTGAAAGAAAAATTATGTATCATAATTCAGTTATCACCTGTCTAAAGGGAAAAACACATTGATGGCATATGACGCATATCAGAACATTGTTTTCTGTAGAGGTGCAACAATTTATCGATGAGTCAATCAACAGAAAATTTAGTGGCAGCTATTTAATCATTTTGACTCATATTTTAAAGAATTTCCCAATTTTTTTTGGTTCCAGCTTCTTAAATGTGAATATTTTCTGGTTCCTTTAGTCACCTATCATAATAAACTGAATATTTTTGGGTTGTTGACTCTTGGTCGAGACAAAACAAGACATTTTAGGTTCCACCTTGGCCTTTAGGAAACAGTGATTGAAACTAGGAAAATAATCGCCGGATTAATCAATGATGAAAAGATTTGTTAGTTGTAGCCCTAGTTTTCTGTTTAGGCACACACACTGGTGATATTTGGGCAACTTCGGCAACGTGGATGTGCAGTTTTTGACCACTAATAGCGCTATGGAGCATTGAGTGGGTCCCTGTTTTGTTTGTATCTCGCATGAAGATTCATATGCACAGTTGGTGACAGTAACGTGCCAAGAAATATAGCAATGTGTCAACAAAGGCAGGGAAGAAGAAGACTGCTATCAAGCAAACATGTTTGTACACAATGCAAGTTTTTCCAAAGACTGGAAATGTTTTATGAGGAAGGAAATGCATTCAGCACATTTATTGGGCCTCAAAGACACACACCATGCATTTTGGTGAGAAACACTGGATGTAAACCTTTTTTCACAGGGTACCTTTAATTATTTAGTCCAGTACTTCTAATGTTTTTGATATTAGCTGCAATGTGGCTCCTTACATGTTGGTAACTGTAACATATTATATTTCTAAGTGTGTGTGTGTGTGTGTAAAAGAGATAGAAAGAAATACATACAGAATATACTTTAGATCCTCTCTTCACATCATCATCCAAAAGTCATAAAAAAACTTTTCTAAATTATGATTTAGAAAAATTACTCAAACAAATGGAGAAACACATGCATGTAGATACACACTCACATACTGTATACACACACACATGCGCACACACACACACACACACACACACATCCAGCACCGTTGGACAGCCAATTACAGGAGCAGCCTGCGGGGGAGGAGAACAGGGAGAACAGAGGAAATGTGGAGAGAGATGAAGAGTGTTGAAGCAGAAGAGAAGGCTGATGAGGGTTGAGGGACCCTGATGCCCATCACCTGCTGATGTAAATCTCAGAGTCTGATCATTGCCTCTCGGCGGGCCTAGAGAGAGAGCCAGCGTGGGTTTTTCCCTCCTCTCCTCCCCATCTCTTTTCTTCCTTTCCCCCTTTTTTTTTAATGGGCAGCCTGTTCTTTCCTGACTCCGTCTCCTCTACTTGCAGCGTGTCGGGCTGCTGTGCACAGCAGAAAGACGGCACTTTGATGGACGTCCTCTCATGTTTCTCTCCGTCTCTCGCTGTTGTTCTCTCTCTCTTGGTCTCCCATCCGTCTCTCCGTGTGCCTTGTGCTCATAACAACCCACATAATGCCCTCCCTTTCTTTCTCACAGCTTTCTATCCTTGTTCTGCATTTGTGTTTTTTTTTTCCTCCCTCCCCTCTCATACTGTTCAATAACATTTGTCTCCACGCCTGTTCAATTTCTTCTCGCTGTTTGATATCCAAGAGAAAAAATAGCAAAGCGAGACTGACCTGCCATGGACAAAATGTTTTCTCTGTGTCTTTTGAGGATGAGTGTGAGCACTGTGTGTGAGCCCTGTGGCTTCCCTAGTTTTAGGCAATATCCTTCAATTTCTTTTCTTCTCTTGACATGGATTTTTTGTCATGCCTCCTCTCCTTTGCTTTTTATGTTTCTTGTGTTATTTCTTAGAATAAACCTCTGAACTTGTGTGCTTCTTGGCAACTGTAGCCAAGTACCACAGAGCGAAGACCCTTTTCTAGAAGGAAACTGCTGCTTTGCTTTATGCATGGATAAGGCCATTTTATCGCATGAATGGATATCCATAATTGCAAACCAGCAGTGTTTACAATACACGTGTACCTGTGTTTACTTTGCTCATTTGGTGTTAGTACTGATACGCCTGAGAGAAGAGCTCCATAGCCAAAAATGGGCTCAGGGGGAAAGGATCTGCTGCGCCTCAGCTGTCACTCTCAGCACCCTGTAATTTTGCTTTCCCCCAAAGCATAGCTCACAGGAGCAGTCAGCAGCTATTAACTGAGGTGTTACACCTCATGTCAGACACTGAAATATTACACCACACAGGACAGTGGTAGCTCATACAGAGCAGGTGAAGGAGGGGAGGAGGAGGAAGGGTGTAGAGGGTGGCCCACCTCCCTTGGCATGGCATGTTTAGTGTGTGTGTTTAGGGAGGATTGAGCAGGATGTAACCAGACAAGAAGAAGGGGAGTCATAGCTAGAAGGTGAAGATACTGCGACTTTTGTTAAGATGTGAGTCTTTGTAACCTGGGCAGGGTGTATAAAGATGACAAAAGACTAGAGAGAGAGAGCACAAAGCAAATTTGAGAGTGCTCAGGCAAAGATTTGTAAGAGCAAAGGAATTGTCTTACTACGTTTCAGGTGGATGTGTTCTCTCACTCGTAATTTTCAAAGCTGCCTGCTCTCACTTTTGGCAATCTGAGCACACAACTGAAAACTGAAAGCAGAGCAAAATCTCTTCATTTTGACCTGGAAATGAGGGGACATCCTATTAGACCCCTCCTTCCTTCCTTCCTTCTACTTCTGAAATAACAGTGTGGGCAGAGGTGTTTTTGTAACTATCAGCTGGAGACTAAGAGCAGCATGTACCGTTCCATGCAGGCTTTAACTTTATTGTAGCTTGTCAAAGATGGTTGGCAAGCAAGCTTTTTGCGGTCTCATGTGCTCAGAGCAGGACAAAACTACTGGAGGAAATAGAGAGATCAGCACACACATGATTGCTCAAATCTAATTCTGCAATTACTATACTAATCTATGCCTGGGCAGAGTGAACAGCGCTCAGACTAGTTTTGTACTCACTTAAATCTTTTGCCATTTATATACTTCCTTACATGTACGATAGCCACTTGCAGATTGGGTGACAGAAATCTAGGTGTCCCTGGATGTCTAAAGCTGTCTATCTTAAAGAGGCTTTAAGCGAGGGCTCAAAAATCTGTACCACTTAAATCTCTAAAGGCAGAGATTTAAGTTTTTTTGAAAACTTGTCTTGGCATGGTAAAAATCACACACACAGCAGAAAAACTGTTACACTGTAAACATCAAGAGTACATTATAAATATCAGTGCACTCCTGCTTTATTTGGCAGATATAGAGCTGTGTGGAGGTGTGTGGCAAATCACAACGACACTCTCCATCAGTATCAACAATGGACTCCATTGGCTCATGACAGTATATGGGCAGATCAATACACGGTCTAATCTTAGTTGAAAGGAATGTAGCTGAATCCAAACAACTGGGGCCAGATGTAAGAAAGACACGCACGCACAAAAGCCATGCAAACTGGTATATAAACACAGAATGTGCGGTGAGAATGTGTGTACCTCACGTATACTTCCGAGCAGGCGTACACGTTTTTCCAGAGCCAGCTGCGGGTT
Source organism: Scomberomorus guttatus (assembly GCA_038419695.1). Classification (NCBI taxonomy): domain Eukaryota; kingdom Metazoa; phylum Chordata; class Actinopteri; order Scombriformes; family Scombridae; genus Scomberomorus; species Scomberomorus guttatus. The sequence continues at coordinate 18,374,532 of CM076461.1, forward strand.
ACATAAGGTGGAAACATAAGGTGAGAGACGGAATCTAAAACATTGTTTGTTTAGGTTATTAATCAACTGCACTGACTGTGTGATTTTTATGAGGTCTTCACAGCGATCTGTAAAATGCATTTATGAGCTTAATATTGATTAAATACTTTTGATCAATTTTATAATTCTTGTAATTTACATAGGAGGCATCGTTTCGCTGAATTGTGACACACCCTGTAACATCAATTCCGATATGAGCGCAACAAACTAATCATTGATTGACATTTCTGATGTTTAAAAAAAAGATACAGATGATTGTTTACAGGTTCATGTGATGAATTAATCAAATAGACGGTGTAAGTAGACGTTGTGCGTAATGACAGCTGCTCTGGCGCTGTTGGAGAACCTCGCTGGTGCAACACAATCTAAAACTTCTGTACTTGTTCTTTACTGTTTGTTTTATCGACAGGTGTACAGACTAATAGAGCAGGCAGCATACTGATATGAAAACAGCTGGTTAAGGGCGTGTCTTCATCTATTTATGGCAAATTGTGGGAGGGGAAATTGTGCTCCTGCAGTTCCACAATGACTGAGATTTATAAAACAGAACCATGCATGCACACAACTTTATAAATCTAACGAAAAAGAATGCGTATGCGTCTGTCTTTGTGCGTACACACAGTTTTAGTCATGAATCTGCATAAAGTTTTAAGCATCTGGCCCTAGATCTCTTACTGCACAGTTTTATTAAACAGCGGGATCACACTACACAACTGATATGTCCTTTTGTCGGCTCAGGTGATCACGGTCCCGCTGTGACTTACCTCAGAGACTACGCTTTGAACCCTGATCAATGTCCACAGATAGTAAGTCCAAAGGGAGAGAGTTCCAGAGTTTAGAAGCCACAACATCAAAAGCACATCTCCTTTAGTTTTAAGCCTGCAGTGAGGAATGACCAACAATGAATGACCTCAGCGATCATATCTGTTAGGTCACGGCAGGCCATTTTTGGGCTGATATTTTGAAGTCTGATCCCAGCATGATTTCTAAATGGGTTTGAACCTCAGTATTAATATTTTATTTTATTTAATCTAACCATATGTCCCTCTTATTGTCAGGGTGTTACTTTCTTTGGGATGTAGGCAGGGCTGATAATAGCAGTGAATCATCAAATAATGAATATCAGTATAAAAGGAAGTATGGGCTGTCTGTGCAGTCTTATATCAGTATATTATCACTGTATAACAGTTTTTTTCCCTGTATTCATGGCGCCGCTGCAGAATTATGAGCACTGCTGCTAAAATTTCACACCATCATTAATAAAGATGAAGGTCCGCACACTGTAGCTCCCTTAGATGCACTTTGAGACATCCACCAGTGACGTTTCAAGCTACATGCTCTTCTTCAGAATAAACAAAATATATACAGTCACCAGCTTAAATAGATCATAGGGTCTGGTCACATTACAGTCACATGATATACATACAAAACCCTTATGTCACTGATATCAACAAATTATATATATACAGTGCTGTGCAAAAGTTTTAGGCACTTAGATTCTTATCCATAATGCAATACCATCAGAAAGGCATCTGATCTGTCCCACATTTACTCTACAGCATGGCAATGACCCCAAACATACAGCCAGAGCTATAAATAACTAACTTCAGTGACAGGAGGAACAAGGAGTCCTGCAACAGATTATATAGCTCCCTCACGGAGCCCTGATCTCAACATCATGGAGTCAGTCTGGGATTACATGAAGAGACAGAAGCAACTGAGACACTTAAATCCACAGAAGAGCTGTGACAAGTTCTCCAAGATGTTTGGAACAACCTACCTGCCAAGTACCTTGAAAAACTGTGTGCAGGTGTATCGAGGAGAACTGCTGGTGTTTTAAAGAGTGCTCACACCAGATATTGACTTGAGTTTCTTCTGTTTAGTGCACTTTGTATGAACTTAATTCACAAATAAAAACTGTTAATGGCATTACATTTGAAAGCATCCTCACTTTAATTTTAGCGCCTAAAACTTTTGCACAGTACTGTATGTATAGTCACATGCAAAACACACATGTAAAGAAAAAGGGGATAAAGACGAAGAGCATGTAGCTCGAAACGTCACTGGTGGATTTCTCATTAAACTGCATCTAAGGGAGCTACAGAGTGCGGACCTTCATCTGTCTTTGTTACATTGTTTCATTGGTCCAGCACCTGTTTGAAGTTTATGGGATGTGCGCGTCTACTACACTTTTGGACACGATCATTAATATCAATGGGCTATTAATGATTTTCACAGTGTGTGAGCACAATGACGTACTACGTTATCATGGAATTGTTTCGAGTCATCGACTAGTGCATCAAATCCCAGAATCCTCCATCTCTTCATTCTTCAAAGGACATCTGCGTGAAAGGTACTGTTATAAGAGTAGCATAGCTCCTTTAAGGAATAGGGCAGTGGGTAATGTGTGCAGGTAGAGAGTGTGATAGAGCGAGCAGCAGAAAAGTGACGGTGAATGCAAGTGGAGCAGAGGAAAAGGTTGTAAGTTGTCAATGTGGCAGTAAATGTACAGTACAGGCTACAGTGTGTGAGTTAATAAATGCTGCAGCTTCTCAAGACAAAGAAAAGTCTGTTGTTTCCCCAACTGCTGGAAAAGTGAAGGGGGTTAGCCCTGAAGTTGGCAACAATGGGTTAGCCTAACCTGTCCATTCTCACTTAAGGTGGACTGACCTTTAAGGTGGACCAGCTATTCTCATTTTGTCAATCTCAGCTGCTCCTAATCAGAGAACAGAGAGATGTGTGGCTGCTGAGTCTCTCCTGAGTTTTGCTCAGGAGAGCTTGGACATGAGGTCACCTCAGTGAATGAGGTGACCTGGAAAATCTCTTGGAATACAGTATCCAACAAAGAGACTTGACTAATATGTGCATGTGTGTGTGAGTGTGAGCCTATACAGAAAACCTACTCAGACCTCACGCAGCCTCACATATTAGCACACCCCAGCAACTGTGGCAGGCATGACGCTGAGCAGGATAAAGGCTGTGACGGCTGCTGGAAAACAAAGTTTCGACAGACCTTCTGACAGCGACACAGAGAGACAGACATCCAAGCCGACAGCAAAACCGACAGGTAGGCACAAAGGCAGAGCTCAGGGAGGTGCTAAGTGACAGCTTGGGAGAGAAATGAGTGACTTTAGTGCATTGTGGCATTCATGCTCTCGACTGTCAGTGAAAAGTCTCCCTGGAGACTCAGGTGACATGACAAACGACGAGCGAGGTGCAAATGAAGTGAAGGGAAATGTCCAAGTATCTGACACTTTCATTACCCACACTGGTAAATGTTGATGTTTAATATCATTCCACATGATGAGAACGTCATTATGTATTTTGTGCGTGTCAAAACGTGCGTGTCTTCGTTATTTGTGCCTTTCGTGGCACCATACTGTAGCTCTTGCATGTTAAAGTCAGTTTTCTCAATGTTTGCCTACTCAAACGCACTAAGTACCCGTCCTCAGGGACCCAATCATGAATTGCCGACATACAGCACTAGTGGAGAGGCGGACCAGAAACAATGTGTTGGCATATAATGAGAGGCTAAAGTTAGGTTGGCCCTCCAGAGAAATACGATGCACAAAAGCAGAGAAAAAAAGACATTTAATGCTGTTAGGTGCTAGAAAGAAAACTAAGCAATCAAGAAGAAACACACTTGAGAATATAAACGTTAGACACAGTTCATCCTGCTCTTTTTCAATGGAGATGTCACCAAATGAGTTAAGTTAAAGCATTAAGTTAAAGGTTGTATTCTAACCAAATAAATAAAATGTTTATCTGGCATTATACCATGTCTGGATATAAGCAGTCGTAGCAGCAACAGAAATGGAAAAGCAGTGGTAAATTGAGACAAATCTCTACACCCAATCCACGACTGTGCGGGCTCATGTATTGAACAGAGGAATGCATTAGTTATGCAAAGTAAATCTACATTTCCATGCTCCTGGGAAGGAAGAAAAAGGTTTGACCTTGAGCGCTTTTCACAGTGGTGCGGCGGCAACAGAGTCACGTTCAACTGTGACGTTAATGGCATTCATGTGGATGATGTATGTGTATAAAAACCTTGATGCGTGATGGAATAAAGCATCCATGCAGGATGTCAATGGTGTCATTAATGGGTCCTCGCCCACAACCTGCATGAGTGTATTAGAATAGTGTGTGCATGTGTGTGTGTACATGCATGTTGTTGATCCGATTCAAATGTAGTCATATATCATTGATTGTCTATCCACGTTCTGTTAACGTTGCAAACAGACTCTGTTTGTCTCTTTATTGCAGTTATTGATTTTGATAAAGTCTTTTGCTCCAGTCAGCCTATTACAAAGTCTCATTTGGCTTTATAATACACTGTGACCACCTCCTGGTGTGCATGCTATTCGCTCATTAAATTAACACGAGCAGAATCAGACAGCTCAGATACGGTCAACAGTTGCATGTGTTGGAACTCTGGGGGGGTTCCATCAAACACACACACACACACACACACACACACACACACACACACACACACACACACACACACAAAGGCAGAGTCACACAGTCATGCACACCACCCACTGTTTGAGAAATAGTGATATTAATGACAACAGAAGTGCTGTCCAATGTTCATCAAGCCAAATAGTGGCAGCTGGTGGCTTGAGTGGAGAAATGAACCTTTTTTTTGGCTGGATTGCAACAGCGGGGCCAGCCCTATAAACGCAAATGTCCGTGACTGACTGACTGAGTGAGTCACTGACTGACTGATGAAGTTACACCATTGGTCGGCCAAAGCTTGGGACATCCAAGTATCCCAGAATGCATTTTGCACCAACCTGGCAGCGATGGTGGAGGTTTTGAGCCGGGCTAAACGCTGTTGTAATTTTCGCTGTAGGACTGTTAAGATTGTTGATGTTTGAACTAAACACACAAACAAATACACCCCTCCCTTCATGCTCTTCCAGAAGCTCCGCCCCCCAAAGAGTTTGTATTTATTGATTCAGGGATACAGAAAACACATATACAGCAGGATACAGATTACGCTTCACGTTAAAACGTTAAAAAACACGGAGGGTCTCTGGACACGGCCTCTCTCTCCTACCATTTAGCGGGTGCTGGAGACGGAGACTGTCACGTCCTCACACAGACAGCTGCTCTGATGACTTCCCCCTGTCCTGTGCACGAACATGAGCGCCCCCTGTTGCTGAATGGCTGGAACAGTTCTCCGAGCCACTGTGTTTACGTGCCCATTTACAGAGCCAGTGCTGTGTATGGATACCAGATTTTTTTTCAGCGCACACAGAACAGACAAATTTGCTTCAGAAATTTGCTTTCCGAATTTGAGGTCATTCCACAACATTTTGCATTTCACATTTTTGTTTACTGCTACAACAAAATGAAAGTGAAAATGACAACAAAGGTAGAGGCACTAACTTCCTCAGCTGTACAGTTTGTTGCTGTGGTGAAAATACAGCGATGATACTGCAGGTGCAACCTCCTATTGTACTACTACTGCACACACACACTCGCACACACACAAACACGGCACATGAAGATAACCTTGCCACAGTTAATGATTCAGCAGTTTATCTGCAGCTCTTTTTCTCCATCTCCCACATCTCAGCTGTGGGAGGAGAAGGGACTGGCTCTGTTGACAGGGTTTCACCTGAGAGGCTCTCCACGGTTTCCTAACTTCCTTCAGACCCTCTTTGGGCCTGCAGCTCAGTGGCAGGAGAAAGCACTGCCCTTGAAATATGTATGATGTAAAAGAAAAACAAAAAAAAAACAGAGCTAGAAGAGAGAGAGGGTGAAGAGGTAAGGAGGTGATGGAGCTGGATGACATAGCGGTGAATGCACACATCAAGGTGAACTGCGAGTTAATCACATAAGATCACATCTGATCAAGGTTATATGTTAGTTACTCACATGAGATGACATTAGATGAGATTTCCTGTGTGTCACAGATCAAGGTATACTTTCATGTCTGCTTTCATTGCAAGAGACATGAGTTTGTCGTACAGTAGGTGTGTGGAAACTTCACAGAACATGCCTTTCTTTCTGTTCAGTAGTGCAGTGCAGCAGCACTCAGCAGATATACTGTGCACACACGGATTCTGATCGGATGATCTGAATAATGCAAGGGGCACAATCGCAGTTGGAATTATTGCCAATACATCAGGGACTTTAGGGACTGTCATTTTGGAAGTGTCATTTATGCTTTTTAGGGTGTTCAGTGGTCTGACAAGTCAAGGCGGTAATAAATAGATAATAATAGATTTTAAAATGGATTAATCTTTGTTGTTTGTCTTCGTTTTGTTGTTTTTTATACCAGTTTAAATTCCCATCAAATTAAGAATTTGGCAAAACAAGAATTCCACATCTTCAACAGGAAGAACAGACAGCGTTTACGTGTGTACAAAAAAAGAAAAGTTATTGTGCGAGATAAAGTTAAGCAATAAAGAAATATCCCAAAAATGCACTTCAACAGGTGCTGGACCAAACAGGAGATAAGGCAAAAAGTACAACCTGCCTATTGTTTTTTGCTCTCACAATGTTTCTTTATCTACTGTTGATGTGCAGCATTTTGATCAGTCGGCTCTTCAGATGTTTGTGGCTGAAGCAGATCTGATCTGATTGATGGAGAAGTTGCACAGCAACAGCAGATAAAGTAACATTGTTGGAGCAAAGAACAGCGTGCAGGTTCTACTTTTTGCAGATAATTAAGTTAGGCAGGACATTGGAGAGCATGTTTACATGTATTCCAATAAGTAAAACCCACGTTTACAGGAAGCTGGACATATTTCTTCTCTACACCTTAATACTTACAATCTAATGTGGGTATACAGTGTTGTAAGTGATGAAGTAATATATGATGCTTGAGAAGAATTTTTTCTTTCTTTGTTAGACTGTCTCGACTGCACAAAGAGAGTGCAGGCTTTGCATTGAGAGACTACAGTTTTATCTTTGCTGTGCACATGATGTTGAATTTTATAACTAGTCTGCTCTTTAGCTGTGGAAACAAACTTTTTTTCAGACTTGTCAGTTTCAGTTATAATTTGGTTTCAGCTGTGTTACTGTAGATACAAGGACACACTGTTATGAATCACCAGGAGCACTGCTAATCTTTCCTTTCATCCTTCCTTACTCATGCAAATGCACACGTATAAAAGCCTTGTTAGAAACATGGTTGTGTGCGTCTACTGTCTTACAAAGGCAAAATGCAGTAACTACAGGAAGAATCACATTCAGAACAGGATGTTTAAAGGTTTAAAAAACCCCAAAATCACTGGCATAGACTAAACATAATGACTAAAAATGCAGGTATTGCACCGTTGGATAATCTACATGATTACATGTAAACACACTTATTGTGTCTGAGCCATATTCTATAGCAGCGCGGTCTGTTTAATTAGTAATTGGAGAAGCAGGAGAGAGAGCCACAGACAATGGGGATGTTTCCATCATTTGGAAAAAGAGCATCTCCCCATGCTGATGGACAGAACTGCCAACAGTTTGAGGGCAGAGGAGGATTTCTTTGAAAAGGAAGAAAAGCTCCGGTCAGCCACAGCATTTGTCAAAACGCTAACAAAACAAGAAAAAAAAGCCCTGACAAAACTCTGTACCTCTCCTTTGTTTCTCCTGTCTGTCTCTGAAACTAGATCTCCTTGTCTTAACCTTGACAGAGCTACCTGGTTTGCTTTGACAGGTGAGTCAAGGGATAAAATGAATACACACTGGCTCGCACGCACGCACGCACGCACGCACGCACACACACACACGCGCGCGCGCATACATGCACACACACTTCTTGTCAGGACTCCCCAAAGACCTGCTGTCTGTTGAGGGGCAGATGAAGGTATGGCAAGAGCAAAAACTAAGTGTGTGTCCATGTGCGTGGTGGTGTGTGTGTGTGTGTGTGTGTGTGTGTGTTACCCTTTTCCTCAGAGAGAATCATTACATGGTTTTTCACATTGGGAATTGACATTTTCTTCCTTTACTTTCCATTTCACAGACAGAGCTGTGACTCTCTTGTCACAGCACACACCCTCTTCTCACTTTGAATGGCTGTGTAGTTTTCACACACTGTCGTGCACAATCCTATCCGCACACACGCACGCACACATGCGCTATCCCTGTAACTTTTAGTAGGTCAACCCCTTAAGGGTGGCCCAAACTTACACTCAGGTAAGAACACAATGCATATTTCTAGATACATGCAGCCTAATTAGGCAAAGAACAAAAAGATCACATTTTCATGTACCTAGGGTTTCTAATTAAAGGAAATACCTCATTTTCCTCTCATACCTATTCATGACTAAAATAGACATTGAAGGAGAAAAAAAGTCTCCAAAGTACAAAGTAGAATTGTACTCTGCCTCAGGTGATTTGTCTCTGCCCCAGGGCTTAGGCCCACTCCCTCTTAGGAGTTTCGCAGATTTTTTTAGTCTTCAGTCGTCTCTATCCCTCTGTCTGTTAATGTTGAATAGCCAAGTGGATCAGAAACAGAAAGCGAGGGAAATGAGGAGAAACCAAAGTGCTCTGCTTTCTCAGAAATGGACATCTCCTTTGAGTCAGTGTTCTGGGCAGCACTGGCTTACAGGATATTTTTGTCACGCAACTGTCAGCTCTGGAGAACTGTGGAGTGACTACTGCCTGCGGGGAAGATCACACGGACTAGCAGGCCGGCCATCGGAGCCCAGAAGGGGGCTGGAGGGCCAGGCACAATAGTTGCAAAGCTCCGTTAGCTTGTAGTGACAGATAGTTAGCCGGTGTTAGCGCTGCTCGCTGGGGGCACCTAACATGTCGAGGAAAGGATAAATAAGCAACGGCACCTGTGTGATAGAAATCCCATGAGATTATCTCACCGCTGCACCAAGGTTGATGTATGGGACAACTGGGACAGATTTGAGAGTGGCTTTCACACAAAAACAGCGGCACAACTTGAGTGCTGAAAATTTATGGGAGTAAAAATTATCCACAGGGTTGAACAGCATCTGGTGATGCACAGCATCAGAAAGATGCCTCCAATATAATTTGTACTCATATTTTGTTTACAGATGTGTCAAAATCAAAATGAAAAACAGCTAATTCTCCACAAAATCAGCCTCAAAATCCCCTTTCAGGAGATTACACTCAAAATGTATATCCTCCTCATCATCAGACGTATTCCTCCTTCTCTTTTCTCAACTTCTGTGTTTCTCCATCTCTCTGCTCGAGTCTAACGCGTCTCCCCTGTTCTTTATCATATTCAGGACAAATACCAGCTGACTGAAATACCGTAAGCTATAAGATGTAATTTAAAAAATCAGCCAATGCAGATGCCTCTAGCAGATAATGCAAGAAAGCCGACAACATGGCAATCTATCCATTTCAATTTGGGCACCGCAATCTGCTCAGAAAAATCAATACTCCTCAGTGCAAGAAAATAAAACACAACACAACAAGAAGTAATGGGAGCCTGTCAAAGGCGTAATTCAAATAATTACGTCTTGTAATGTATTCATATGTCTATCACACTGGCTTGCCATGTGCCCTAAAGATTAAGCGGTGACAGATGTTTTTGACATCATCTAAAAGTTGAAGATAATATTTGAAACTGAAGAAAAGCCCGTTTGGAGACATGTGTAAAGGCAACGGTACTATTTTGTTCCTTGCAAGTCAGGAGTCAACTTCCATAATTACAAGAGAAAGCCTTTTTTTAAAGGACAGAATGAGAGAAGGAGGACACAGATGAGAGAATGGAAACAAGTGATTGATTTTTCTCGCTGATCTCGGCGCCAAGCGTCAGAAGGGGAGATATCGACTGTCTTTCACCAATCTTTTCTCACCTACACAGCTGACAGAAACACCTGAGAGATCAAGACAAACAGAGAGAGAGGAGCAGAGTGACTAACTGCCGCTTCACTGAAGGCAATGTTCTGTCCGCGAAATTACTTATTTATCACATACCTGATGCAGAAATCCAGTCAGAACTCATTCCCAAATTTCATGAACTCAGCCTGTTTCATCCGAGTCAGCCATCAAAGCTCAATCTTGGGAGGAAAAAAAAAAAAAAAAGCTTGAGGTCATTCTGATTTTAAGCTACATTCAACTGCCTGTCTTTAACACCTATTCGCAGGATCTGGACAACAGACAAAAAAAACTAATGATGCAATCAAACATATCTTTTTTCTCCCTGGCTGACAGAGAGGACGTGTCCCATGTGAGTAGACTGTGAACCAATAGGGGTGTATTGATCCAAACCTTCTCTCATGAACCCATCAAGGACGTTTGTCATGCTTGGGCATGTCAAATAGGGCTTTGATTTCTGGGACGTCTGTGTAAGAACTGGCCCTACATCAACTCCTGCAGTCTGGATGCAATTTCAAACTATCCCCCTTAATTATTCAAAGGTTTTAGACTAGAAGCCTTTATTCCTTTGCCGCAACCAGGATGCAATCTAAATAATTTCTTCTATTTGAGGTAATACCACAAAAACAACAGGGTACACACACAGAGAATCAGCCTCAGAATGATCCTTTCAGGGGCATTTTCCTGGGGTGGTCATCTCTTGAATTGGCAAATTTCCAATGCTCACTCACTCACTCACTCAATCACTCACTTTCTAGCACGCAAGCGTACACACATCTGAGCTTTCTGCGGCTGTTGTTAAATTCCAGCCGAGGGTATGACAGTTTGAGGAATACCAAGAGCCCAGTGATGAATTTTGAAAAATGTGAAGTTGGAGAAGAGAGAGGGGGCTTTACTCTCACTCAGCCAGGGATCAGAGGCCTGTATGAATCAGTAATGTTCTACACACATACACAAACACACACGCACACACCATGCACTCCTCTTGCTACTATATCATTCTCTCTCATTCTGCCTTTTATATTTTACTCTGTCGCTTCCAAATCCAGCATGATGCCAAGTTGTAATACCATGTTTTTGAGCAAAAGTATCCTCTACCAGCGATCTAAGACATCCAGATCAGGCTATGCTTGATTGGCCTGAACAGCTTAGCGTCTTCTAATATGCAACAGAAGAATTTGCATCATTTGTTTACACTCAAACTGCTAAAAAGGTGAAACAATGTGTGCTTTCCTTTTTCTTCGACAGCTGAATGCGTGTGGGAGAGAGGAAAGGGACAACAAAAGTATAAAGAACAGCCAGTTTAAGCAGAGCAGAACACAAAAGCAGAAAAGGAGACAAGCAAAAATGTAATCGATAACAAACAGGTTCCCTTTTTGGATGTGGAAAGAGGAGGAAAATGAAGACAGGAAGGCAGACAATAGGAGGAACTTTAGTGGGTGACTAGGAGGAGGTCGGAGGTTTCACTTAAAAGTCGACAAGACAGCTCATTTAGAGTAAGAACACGAGGCAGAGCTCTTGGGATCTGGTTGCCTACGCAGCAAGTATACACAGGAATTCTGTGCTTCAAAAGCAGTTTGCACAGAAGTTCCCTGACACTTGGGAAAACATTAATTACAACCTTGTTCAATACTCGCATACTGTCTCTCAAATTCAAAAAGAGCACATTTAATTTAATTTAATTTAATAGCTATAGTTGATGTTTTGTCATGAAGCTAAACAGTAGCGGGATCTGTTGTTTCCTGCCTCAGCTCCAACTTTCATCTTCCATCCTCATTTTGTTTCCTGTAACAGTGCAACATTTGTCATCATTGAAGCATAACTTCAATGCGGGATTTATGTTGTCAACAAACCTCTCAAAACATACTGCACTTTGCATCGAAAGAAACTGCCGAATTCATTTCTGCCTCAGACTAAAAGTTTAAGTATTCCAAATATAATTATAATGAACTACAGTTCTTAACAAATGAAGCGACCATGAGTGGGGTCTATGTAGAAGACATTGGATTGGTGTTTTTGCTAGCAGCGGGGCTTTAGAGATGTCTGTCAGTCTGTCAGCCCACCACTTTGGTCCAGACTGAAATATCTCAACAACTATTTGATAGATTGCCATGAAATTTTGTACAGACATTTGTGGTATCCAGAGTATGAAGCTTACTGACGTTGGTTAGCCATCAGCAGGTAAACTATTCAGTAAAGTATCTTTACATCTACTTGATGAAGTTGCACAAAATTTGGTGCACACATTCATGTTTCCCAGATGATGGATAGTAATAACTTTGGTGATCCCTTGACTTTTCATCTAGCGCCACAATCAGGTAAGAGTTCAATTTGCCCAATACATTGGTTGTAAAAATAATGACATTCACATCAGCCTCAACTGTACTTTCTGCTTAGTGATAACCAGCAAACGTCTGCATGCTAACAAGCAGCAGCAAGCACATTTAGATGGTGAACATGGTAGACATTATACCTGCTAAACATCAGCATGTCACTGTGAATATGTTAGTATCGGCTCAGAGATCTGCTAACCTGGCTGCAGACGCAACATACTACATACTAACAGTATCTATTAAATGCTAACTGTCATAGCTTACTGTTTTTGTGTTGTTGTTTTGTACTATCAGGAAATGACACAAGACCTGTGCCGATCAGTCAAACGGCAGCTTTAGAATGCCAGTGCTGATTAAACTTCTCAAAGAGACAGCAAAATATCTTTACAAAGATTTAATGGTTATTTTTTGCTCTCTGAGATGTTCCTGGAGCTGTTTCACATTTAGTTTCACAATTAGTTTTTTATTGCTTCCACCTGTAAAAGTAGCTCCTCCATATCCTTTGTGCATTGTATTGTGGGACAATCGTGTCCAACAGCACTCTCAAAAATCAAGCGTGCATACTGACTGTTGAGTATACAGAATTGGTATTAAAAATGGAAGTGGGAAAGTTTAGTGTTGTTGCTATTAGTACACACATGTAGCATCATCTTACAGTGCCACTCGAAATAATCCAGAGAAAAAGTGCCCGACAGGAAACCAAAAACAGCCCCTTACTGACTACTTTTTCAGTTCTGATTATAAATTCAGTGTTTGTCGAAATGGTTTGACTAAATGTGTGCTTGGCTGTCTACGAAGGCTCAAAATCATACCGAATACTATCCATCCTGCGACTGCCGGTGGGGGCACAGAAAACGGAGGAGCAGGGATAAGAGAGCCAAAGATTAGGGATGAGTGGCTGGGTAGATGAGGGATAATGGGTAACACTCCGGTTTCGGAAGGCATGGCATCGCGTGGGAATTCTGAAGAGGACCGATTCAGGCTGGATGAGAGAGGAAGCTGATTATCCACCCTCCTTTTGTGTGTGGGATCAGGATCAGCAAGCAAATCCTCCACTCGGAGAGGAGAGTCGAGTAAAAGGAGAGGAGGGGCAGGTGTGGTGAGGCGAGGAAAGACAATGAACGGACAGGAGGTGGGAGAGAAAGGAGATGACAGGGGAGTCTAAAAAGGGGAAGGATGCGGAGGGAAGGAGAAGAGGGCAGGGAAGGAAACGGGAGGTGAGAGCTGTGATTTTGCCCTTTGTGCCTTGATTTGGCATATGCAATGCAATCAAATCGCCGCTGATGCAGATTTCACTTGCCATGTGTGATTATGTGCATATATATGATTATACTCTCATTTATGTAGTCTGATTTTTAAGCTTTAGTCCTCATTAGCCACTCCATTTCATTGAAAACTGCTTTGTTCCTGTTCCCTGTTTTTTTCCCCCACACCTCACAGTCTCTGATGATTAAATGAACTCAGAAATATCTTGCTCTAACAACCTGCACTGTTCCTGTTGATCATGGGAGCAAGAGAATCCAAACTAATTGCTTGCGCGTCTGGATTTGCCGGATACTCGGTGAGGCTGAAATGTAAAGTGTTTGTGGGTGTGCGCAGGTGTGCACGTGTTATTTGTCTTGGTCTTAGGTTCTGCTTTCTTGTGCCAGACATCCCTACCTCTCCCTGGTACCTGCAGCAATACAGGAGCCATTAGACCCTCACTGAGTGATGAGACGAAGCAGTTTTCATTAAAAAGACATTTGGTGAAGACTGGAGGCCTTGAATTGATGTGAAGCGAGAGACAAAGGCTCGTGTTTATCTTGGGGGGTAGCTGAGTGACTCATATGTCAGTGTTTCAGACTGCAAAATCGAAAAAAAAAAAAAAAAAAAATCCTGCCACTCAAATAAACTGCGACTGAAAGCGAGCCAAGGTTTGATGGCGTTGAGAGGGAGGCAGGTGTGCATGTGTGTGTGTGTGTCAGTGTTTCAGTGCTGTAAGGGGTAAGTGAGAGAGAGAGTGAAGGACAGTGTGAAGTCATTTGGTGAATTTGTAGAATGCTGTAAAGTGAAACTGAGATACTGTTGCTAACACCTGTCAGTGAACTGTGGATTAACAAGAACTAACAGAAAGAGGACTCCCTGCCTCCACAGCCTTTCCACACCACTACCTGCTATACACACACATAAAATCCCTGAGTCCCCTAGGACGGGTCCCCCACCCAGGCCATCATTTATTGGGCCACCAACTATCCCAGCCCGAGTGTATTACTGTTATCTAGAGACAGATTTGAAGAGCAGACTTCAGATGGGGGGGAGGGCTTAATGTAGCGTTGAACCTTTTTGTTTCTACATGGTGTCGAGACAGTGGAAACTCGTGAAACTGGATCTCAAGCTTCAACTCAAGTTTATTTTAATCTAACATTTTAAACAAGCGAATGTAATTAACTCCACGGGCAGAGATAGTCACTGGTTTGAAGAATAATGAGAGTGGAGAAATGACAAAGGAGGAGGAGATTTATTAGTCATGTCTGTGACATCCATAGTGGTAACTAATTCTCTATCGCTGCAGCAATCTTCCCAATTCATTGAAGGTGTCTACTGACATATTCTGATGTGTATGGCACAGAACTATCGGTAGAGCTAGACAGAGACACCATCAGATTCCATTATACCACAGGGATGGCATGCCTATAAGCTATGCTTACCTTTATCATGTCTTAGAGGTTTGTTGAGTTATGATACTGATTTATGAACCTGGAAGTCTGCAATAAGCACCTGTTGATTTCACCTTTTTGTCTTGCTGTTGGATGATCAGATTCATTTCTGGATTGATGTCAGAAATGATGGTCGTGTGTCTTTCAGTTTGAGCTGTTCTGTGATCCATTTTTCTACATGGCTAATGTCAAAAGATCTGCTATAAACTTTAGTAGGCTTGTTTGTATTGTCCACATACAGTACATGCACCTATCTAGATACACTGCATATCAGCTTTTAGCAAACAAAGAGTCAAGTCTGTCACTAACTTATCGACTAAGTCAACATGCCTGTAGCTGTGAAATAAGCAGAAGAGCTACAGGAGCTACAAAAGCTAAACATAGCAATTTCCCCTTTTCTTCAATGACCACACATGTTGAATTTTGTCATCACAGATGCAAATGCAAATACAGCTGATATGGTGCTGCATGCCACAGCTTAAGAATGCAATAATATGCCAATTGGAAAAGGACTCATTTTGCCTGGAGGCATCACCACTGCTTAGTCGGCTGTGACAAATGCAAACTGTTTTGTTTTTTTATTTGGTGTGTTTTACATATCTGGTATTTTCTCATTTGCCAGGCAAGCAGAAGGAATTAACCTTATCCATCAGTATATATAAGCAGGAAAATGCCCATTTCCTTAATGGCTTCAACTTGGTTGTAGTTTTGCTGGGCTTCACAAACCACTCGTACAGACTGAACAACCACACAGTGACAAAATGTTGTTTTTTTTTTTTTTTTTGCTTTATGGATGCTGACTGCATTAGAATCTGTTTACATGTGGGCAATGGCTGAGAAACATTTTGTAGATGGCCTGGGCTTAGGAAAAAGGATATAAAGAAAGTAAGATGTGTATACATAGAGGTGATATGTAATATTATTTGATAAGCACAAATGCACACACATACACACATACAGAAGGCTCTGAGGCAACTGAGTCAGAGAGATGCCCCAGAGAAGGAAGGTTAGCCAGTCATGAAATTACTAAACAAATAGATGCTTACAGGCTTCCCAGCTCAAAGATTTTAAGTGGGTGTTGAGACCTGCAGATAAACTTGTTGTATGTGTGTATCTCTTAAGGATATAAGAGAAGAGTCTGATGAAGCCTATGATTATGATGCTAATGGCAGTGATGCTGATACTGGTGAATATGAAGTAATTGCTATTGCTGTATAATTGCTATATATATTAACCGGTGCCTACATCAGAATGGGAGGTCGAACCTGGCAATCATTATACCTATAATATTGGTTGGAACTGAGATTTTAATGGGAGAAAACATCTTATTTCATACTTTTTCTCACTGACATTCTTGTAGCATTAGCCATTCATTGCATTCATTCATGAGACGTGACCTCGATTGGAGAACATCAGCAATAAAAAGCACAGGAGACAAATTTGAATATGCCCAAGCATAAGGGAAATAAATGGTTGCTTAATAGTCCCTAGAACAAGTACACTAAGATGATTAGACTAAACTACTACAACTATATGGCGACTAAAAGTAAAGTTTTGCTCACAATAGTGTTACAGCACACATCATGAGAAGACATCAGGGGCTCTACTTTGGAGCGCTATGACAGTTTCATATGTATCTGTTCTTGAAATTGGCTTTGCCTGTCTCTATGGTGTTTAGGTGCCAGACACAGAGCGCGCACTACACTGGTAGGAGGAGGAGGAGGAGGTGCAAACAGGTGGGAGGTTTATTCAGATGAGTTGCAAAGTGAGTTTTTGGTATTTTGGTGGAAATTGGGTCTTAGATGTTGTGCTGAGAATAAACATCTCAAAACTATGTCTGTTTTTAGAGCAATATCACTCCCCTGCCAATTTGATGAGTCAAGATATGCAGCAACAATGGAATAATGCTTAAAATGTCAGTAATATTTTAATTAAACACTCTGCAACCAGTAGGCTGAATGTGTATAAATCTGCAACAGAAAAATAAATACTTTAAATACTGAAAAAAAGACGCTTCACCATTTGTATCATCGCATCTTATTTATTTCTGTTGTCATTGCGGTCATTACCTGTTAAAAACCCCAATACATTGTGGCGCTGTGTGTTCACATATTTACATTTGTTGAACTATTGTTGTCATACTTCACTGTGATTGGCACAGCTGTTGCCGTTTCAAGTCTGAACCTTCAAGCTCTGCTAGACAACTACCATATACTCTGTATATATAAAAAGAGTTGTGGATTATTGTAAATGTATTTTAAAAAATCCCTGTTAGGGGAGCCAAAAATATATTTTCAACAGGAGCAGCATTTTTATATGGTGCTTGTTTTGTGTGTCACGAATCAGTGACCTAGACTCATCTGACCAGTAATCAGCTGAGGCCTCATTAAAGCTCTCATCCTCTCTCTCTCTTCTCCAATCCCTGTTCTGTTATTCTCTCTCCATCCTCCATGTCCACTGATTTTCTGTAGGCTTTCTATACTTCTCCTCCTTCCATCCATCCCTAACTAATTCCTCCTCCCTGTTGAGGAGCTTCCAGCTTCCAGCCTTTGTCCTGCTCTGCAGTGAGTGGGTCTCGGACCCTGAACCCTAATCCCCTTTGTGGCTTGAGAGGAAGGCAGGGAAGGAGGGGGGGGGGCAGGATTTTAGCCTCTTGAGTTTAGGGCCTGGGTCTAATGCAATTATTCATTGTGAATAACCCTGGTGACAGGTGGCTGTAGCCTCAGAGAGCGGCACACGACCTCTGTCCTTTCTCTTGTAATGCTGTGTGCACTTTCAACCACAATGACCTCCACATGCTGGCTTTCCACTGCTCATTCTCAACATCAAAGTGCTGCCTGTTTATCATTAAAAATCACATTGCACGACCTCTCATAACAACAAGTACAGATTCCATAGGTTCATATGGGTTAGTTTAATCTGCCCCAAAGGGAGGGGTGGGGCTAAACAGGCTGACTGGGTGCACAGCTTAATTGAGCGTGCAATCTCAGAAAACTCGGCGGCGGGAAGAGGAAAATCATCTCAGCGCTCTGGCTTCACTCAGGTGTGAACACATGGGTCAAGTAGGTGCACAGGTGTAGGCGCTCACATGCTTTAATATTTGTGTACGTTTGTTCCACTTGCTTGGACGAGGATACATCGCTCTCAGAGAACTAAGCAGTTTATTCATTTTCATTACCATGGAAACCCCCCCCCCCCCCCCAAAAAAAAAAAACAGGCACTTTTCCCGGATCTAACAAGCTGTATATTTCACATCACGCTTCAATGTGTCCTCACAGCAGGACGCATTGGACTTGCAGTCAATACATCATCTATCATTGACTTTCATCTTAAGAGCTTGAACACTGAAGCTTTCTGATCTCCTCTGCCAGCCCAGCAAGTTTCTGGCAGAGGACAAAAGTTAACAAAAAAGAAATACAAATGAATTATTGAGTGATGCATCAGACAAACGAGAGCTTTATGTGCTGCCCAAGCGCCCGTTTAACCTTAAGTAATTATTTGGCTTCTGGTTTTAATGGAGGTGTGAGCAAAGGAAATAAATCAGTGCTCACTTGAGAGATACTGAAGGATTTGGGAGTGAGAGACACATGGTACTAAGTTGACGGAGTGATAAGTGATGAGCCTTCTGAGACAAAACAAGCGCACTGGCACACAAATACAAAATGAAACACGGAAATATTGTATATTATCCAAGGACACATGCACAAACAAATGCTTCTTTCTCTCTTACACACACACATGCAATGTATTACTTCGTTGGGTGTGCTGCATTGAATGAGTTAAATAATTTAGCATGGTCAAGGATGTCTAAAAGTATGAAATAAGTGAACGAGTAATTGCATTGCTCACATATCCTGACCAATCAATACAGCAAATCAGATATACATGCATGGTTGATGAACCCATAGTTGAAACTGCAATGAGTGAGCCATGTTTGAAGCATTATAAGGCACCTACACGCCACGCAGAGGTGCACACACTTGAGTGATTAATGTTCAAGTAGCCCGCTTGCTGTCACTCATCTGCCAGCTCTGTAATTTGTTTTGAGAAGGGATCATCTTATAGGGGACGTTCTGCCAGTCTTGCAGTTTTGACAGTTATTTGCCAATGAAATAAATTGTCTTTTTGTGTCTCAGGGTTTCGCTTAATTCAATTCCATTAAAACAATGTTTAAAGTGGAAAATGCTATTTAATGGCTAATTAGTACAACTTTCTAGATTTCTAGTCAATTTCTGGTTCAATTTGACAGTTTTTTGCACCGTAGGGTGGCAAATCCGATAACAGGCTTGTCTGTCTGTTCAGCCAACACTGGTCCAAAGTAAGATACCCCAACAGCGTCCCTCACGCCAGAATGTCAACCTTGAATATATCTTGTAATCTATCAGACAGATTAACATGTTTACTAAGCATATTTGTGGTCCAAAGTGGATAATCACTCTTGATTTTTATCTCTCCAAAAAAACAAACAAACAAAAAAACAATTAAAAACATGCCACATCGTTGCATTGGGTGACATGTTCCTTCACAAAAAGTTTGGTGCTTTTCACCACTGCAAGAAGACACTGTTGACCAAGTGCAATGAGGACAGCTCTGATATAAAGTGGCTCTGTGAGGTTGTACTTAGGCACAACAGTGCTTTCATCTAAATGCTAATGCACTTATAATGACGATGCCAACACGCTGACAGTTAGCAGGTATCCTGTTTACCATGTTCATTGTCTTAGTTTAGCATGATATTTGCTAATTAGCACTAAACACAAAGTATAGCTCAGGCTTGTGGGAATTGTCATTAGTTTTGCAAGTATTTGGTCGTAAACCAAATACTTGTCCAACGATCTTCTTTATGTCACTAAAAACAAAAAAAATGACAGACCTTCCAACAAACCACCTGACAGATATCATTGGCATCCATAAAGCCATGCAACTACCATGGCTAAAAATGGATGATATACACAGTGTTTGCATTGAAAATTTTTATTTTTGAAAAGTGGGGCCACTAACAGGACTTTAGATTTGTTAAAGGAAACATGCCTCCTGATTAATTATACACAACCATGATGCATGTGTACATGTGTTTGTAGATGTCCCAGTGAGTGTGTCTCTGTGCACATGTGCTTCTTTGGTATTATATTGTCACATAAAATCAGATGTGCTTTCATTAAAGTCGGGACAGAATAGGCAGGGGAAGGGAAATGAGATGGCATTTCAACAGAAAGTACAGATGGCAATATTGTCTGTGTAATGAAAATGGTAGCGCTGTAGCTAATGTTTGCGTCCTGGGGGGGCCTGAATGATATTCCTCACACTGGCTTGAAATGTTGGGGAGAAGATGAGAAATTAGGGCTCAGTAAAACATGGTGATGTAGCCCCACAAATTTTCTTTCTTTGTATCTGTGTGTGTGTGTGTGTGTGGGTGGTAGAATATCTACATTTAAATGTTAGTTTGAGTTGGTGTCCATTAGTCCACTGAGACCATGTCCACACTGCTTTTTAAAAAATGTTTTCCAACATGGATACACCACCTTGCATAATAGTGTGGATGCAAAAAATGTTTCTCTTGGAAATGAAGTCATATGTCTGCTCAGACAAGTTGTAGGACTGTGTAGCAGTAGTGTTATATTAAAGTCGGGGGTCCTTGAACTTTTATGCTGAAGCATTCTGATTGATTTGGGTGTGCAAACTCTTCTTGCACTGGCAGCAGTAATGTAAGTCAGACTTTGTTGCCTCTAACCCTCACTAGTATCACTAATTTTAAATGTCAGCACAGCTGATCGCATATGTGTACCCATGTTTATTTTGTTAGACAGCTTTGTGATCATAAAATGGTAATGGGTCAAAGCATCGTTTTATGCTTGTTCATTTGTCTGACAACAGACACAGAAATATATGTAAATGAGAACAATTCAACTATGAGTTTGACTATCGTGAAACACAGTATATATATGACCATCAAGAGCAGGAGGGGAATGAACGGAGGTTTAACAAGCTGAGCTCCGGCAGACTACCCATCTGTCCCACTCCTCTGCCAACTGAATAAGGACAAACAGAAAAAAGATTTGGCTGTTTTTTGTTTTTTTTTTTGTTTTTTTTTCTATTCCGTTATTTCAATGTGGAAGGAGATCTTGACAAAAACAAACCTAAAAATTAGCTTGGACATGTCATTTGCCCACTTGAAATGGTTTTCAGATTTACTAGGCTCAGGGTGGATGCAATCTAAATGTTTTCACCATCTGGACTGTCTGCTCCTTCAATGCAAAAATGGAAAGTATTTTTACTCAAGTGCAGTTTTGAGGTACAAGGCAACAACTCAGCTGGTGTACATTATTATATGCCTTTCTCTGATCCATTCCTTTCTGTGTACTGTGTATGACACGTGTTCACGTGAGGATGGCGGTAGCTCCTACGGGGACTCGTGGCGACATATTGATTGCAGTGGTGGATGATGATGATGGTGGGATAAGGCTGATGGGGATGAGGAGGCTTGCCTGAGGCAGTAGTAATCAGAGTTATCCTCCAAGCCCCCTGCTTCACTCTCCTTTGATCAGGAGACCCAGATGGATCTAACAGTAGTGATGGAGGTGTGTGTGTCAGGGAGGGTGATATAAAGACCAAATCACAGAGTGGTACACACCAGTAGCCCAAGGCAAGAAGCGCACTTTGAAGGAGGTAGCTCACACAGGCTCACTGCTGCTTAGCGGCTGACTGACGGAAGACAGAGGAAAACACAGCAGTCGCATTACAGCATGAGAGGAGGCTGGGACTCCACTCGTCACCCTTTTTATCCCCTCAACATCTTCTGTCCCTCTCTGGCTCGCTTTATCTTCTGTTTGAGTGCAGCGCTAATTCTGTCTAGATTGGTGTCATTTTACATCGTCTGTGACATTTGAGATCATTTACAGATGGATTTTCTCTGTATATTGCTGTGAAGATTGCAGAGAAAAACAAAAAGAGAAAATCACCCCAGAGATTTGTTTGAACTTTCATTTCACATTTGAAAATCTGAATGCTATGGACTATATTCCATTAGATCCCCTTGTGGAGACTGGTGAGGTACACTTTGAAAAAGCACAGCTTGTATTTTGGCTTTTATGAACACTACGTCCCCAAATATCTTAAAACTGTTTCTTTCGCTGTCAAACAAACCCTCTAAATATACAGTGGGTGTATTTCCAGCAGTGCTTCGTGTTAATGTAATCACATTACTGTGTCCAGTAACACACACTGTTTGATTTTCAGTAATTACATTGGAGTCACTGCTGAAAATGGTGTTACTACATTACTCATAAAATTTCAGAGGAATCACGCTGCAGTGCACTGAACTAAATCCTTTGTCAACATTTGCCAAGAAAAATAACGGTCTGTCTGTGGGAGGGAAGAATGTAAATAAAGTATAAACTAGCCAAAGATGCTGGTTGCTTTAAATAGTGGAGATGCCATGTAAGGAGAAGTAGTGTCCAGATCAGAATCACTTTCCTGTATCTGCATATTCATGGACACAAACCCACGTTACGGAAAAAAGATCAGAGTTCAACCAACACTGGAAAGGCCAATGCAGATTTAAATATTAATAATAAACAAGGTAAAATAAGTTGTTTGGCTACGGCTATTTCAGGCGCATGTATGTCAGTAAACTAGGAGGGGTTTTTCAAAAGGCTCATAAGGATTTTATCAATATTTATTTGAATTTATAATACAACGTGCTCTTAAGGTACCGAAATTTGGTACCGATTGATCTAACGTGAATAGGTACTCAGTAGTACCGACGTAATTTGGTCGCTACACTTAAAAGTACCAAGTTCGGTACCCAACCCTAACTAACACATACTGAAATGGAATTGCAAATATATTTACTATTACTTCAGATAGGCAGAGTAGAGTCTAACGCTATCTGTAAACAACTCATTATGTTCCACTGTACTGACAAACCATTAGCTAGCTAGCTAGCTAGACATTAGCTAACTTTGTGTCAAACTAGGGAACTAATTTAGCAACAGATAGACTGCAAGCATGTGTTGTATAGTGGCCGTCAGCATTATACTGACAAAGGGGAAAATGATAGTCACAGTGTTCTCTAGTGGACAAACTATACAGTAGCAACAATAAAATAGCTCAAACACAGCCGTTTCCATTACTTTAATTACTTATCGGCTGACATAAACACTGATACGTTATATTTGCAATTAGCTAAAATTAGATTTCCAGTATCGTCAGGCTCTAAAAAGGAACTTGGGCAGTACGTTATTTAATTATTATTGTTAATAATATTCTGCAGTTTTCTGTCACATATTTTAGACTTGGTGTTAGTTTGTTTGAGGGCACTCTAAATAACCCGAATAACAAGACTTTGTCTGGTTCTGTTTTTCACTGTAGATAATTAACCATGTTTACATGGGTCAATTTTTTTAAATAGAGAGAACAGTATTCTTAGGTATTACTCCAATTAAATGTTATAAAACACCATTTTTTACCTTGGAGGAATGATACCCAAGCTTTTTTACAGGATGCCTGGCGAGCTGAGTTAAATTATAGAGGGAGTGTGAAACTGAGAGTTTGTGTGTGAAATGAGTCCCTGCCATTTGGCCCAATCTCTCTGCCCTCACCATCTTCCCTTTGACCTATTCCATCCTCCATCTAGCCGCCTCTTTCACACTTTCTTAAACTCGCTTCCTGCCTCTCCTCCATCTCATCAAATAAAGGAGAGAGGCCGCCTCCTCCAGAGAAATGCCATTTCCTCTGTGGATGTTGCTACTGCTCTAAGCCGTTCTTTCTCACACCATTTCACTCACAAGTGTTTTTCTTCTTTTTCCTTTCTCTCATCTTGTGGGAAGAAGCCGAGGGGAGGAGACGGGCCCAAGCGGCAACCTCCGGGGTTGAAAATGAAGCCAACGCAGAAGTGCTAAAAGTGCAGTTTGTCGAATGGCCACTTGAGGCTGGCTCCAAAAGCGAGACAATCCCCATAGACCCCATGTTAAAATGCCCAACTTTACAGCAGAAATGAACATGTTGACAGCCTGATTACTAAAAAACAGTTTTGGCCTCTATAGCTAATTTCCCCTTTCATGACAACTGTACGGGGGGGAAATTTTTATATAACTCACCCATTTAAATTTTCTTAAGGCTTAAGTTATGCATAATTAAGGGCGTGGCTGCTTTGAGACGGGTGGGTGCCATCAAAGGAAAGTCGCTACCACAGCAACAATGTTGGTTAGGTAACGTAACCATGGTGAAACCCCAGATTCACAGAGTATAGGCATAACCTTAGCTGTTGGTATTTCAGTGTGTTTTCAGTTCATGAAAGTTAATTGTAACACTTTGGTCACCTAAAAAAGTCTTGTTCAGCTTTTGGTTGTACTAAAAGACCCTCTAAGGAGTCGGATGTTCAGTTTATTCCGGTAAGCACTTTTAAAAAAAATGGTTTTAAGCCTGTTTTTTGCTAGCGAAAATTAGCATTAGCATTATCACATTTAACCATAGACTGTAAATGCACTGTGCTAACTAAGCCAGGAGCTAGTGTTAGGGTCAGCCTCACCCTCATGTCCAAATGTGATCACTTGTGGCTCCAAAAATCCAAGACAGCGACAGTCAAAATGTGCTTCAAAACGGCAGTCCACAAATGGGTGATGTCAAGGTGGCTACATCCATTATTTTTGGCTGGACTGGCCATGGACCAGCCCTATAACCGTGGTTGTTCGTGAGTGAGTGAGTGATGGAGTGTTGGAGTTTCCTCACTGGCCATTGCTCTTTCAAAATGAATAGGTGCAAGATGATGGAAGCGGAGGTCAGCAGTGCAATGCAGAGTGACTGTGTTTCCTGCTCCGAGCTCTAAAGTTCTCAGCTCCAGTGTTAAATGCAGCGAAGTTGGCTAAACTCCTGTTTAAACAGATGCGTAACATGTCTCTGCGTCTCCTCCTCTACCGTCCAGTGTGATTGACTCTCCAGCTGACAGTTTCAGCAGCTGGCAGGAGAAACGCTCCGTGGTGCATTTTTATAACTGAACTAATATCAGGACTGTTATATCAGTCAAACCTTTCATTTATAATTTCCACTGCAGTCTCCATGATCATCGACCAGGAAAGAGGCAGAAAAAAGGTGCATAGAGGCACGAGGGAGACTGCACAGTAACACCCCAAATAACAATCAATCTGACAAACCACTCAATGCAGTGAAAAACGCGACATTCGCAGATAGAAACAGATTAAAGAGCAGGGGGAGTTAACAGATAATTAAAATAGTTATAATTAGAATTAAAATAAGTTCTCTTTCAAATCAAATATCCCAAGATATGAGTGGAAATTATTGTTCTTGCAACTGCATTTATAACCTTTTTTTTTGACTCAAACGTTGCTTAATCATGTCATGTGATATTGTACTTCAGTACACTTGAACAACAAATATTACTGGGACCACAACAGAAAATTGCAGATGAACACTTAATATTCAGGAATTCACATTATAGACACTACCACTGACTATCCCTGTAACACATTGGACACAAATTCACACATTGATCATACACAGTCCAGCCATATACTAGCTTTTGGCCTAGTCTTGTTTACAGTCTATGGACGGGCCAAACAGGCAGCCAGTGGGTAGAAAAGCTGCAACGTGTACTTCTCTGTCCATTTCTTTGGTACAACGTTGTTTCATCCTCACGTCCTTGGCTCCCTGACCTGACAGCCTCCCTGCCATGTGTTGAACTCCCCTCTGTCCTTACCCTCTTCTTTCTCACCTCCCTTTTATCCACCCCCCTCCTTTTCTATTTCAATCTCCATCTAGTGTCCCTTGAGACGGAGGAAAACTCCGCAGGATCAGTAGGCAGCTTGTGCATGTGTGTGTGTTGTGATTCATTCACTCAAATTGGCTATAAGAAACAATCACATGTTGTTTTGCCTTTTTTTTTTTTTTAACAGTAAATCCCAGGTGGAGACTCACTTATCATCGCTGACTGACAGAAAACCATTAACCCTCCGCTCTCCCTCTTTCTCTCATGCCTTTCTATTCTACGTAAACACATGCTGAAAAGTCATGCCGGAAATTACAGTCAAGCCCCCTCTTTTGTGGTAATTAGTCATAAAATGTGACACGCGACGCACGTGCTCCACCACAAGTTGCCTGCTTGTTCACTTCTTCCATCATCACCACTCCAGTGAAATTGAGCAAGGAGAAAGAGAGTATATTAGCTGCTTGGTCGAGATGGGAAAGGTAAATGCGCCTCTGGGAAGTTGATTGATCAAGCTGATTGTGTAATATCCTTTGTGATTGCTTGTATGTACAGTATGTGTGTGTGTGAAAAACAGGAGAGGAGATACACGGGAAAGAGAGAGAGCCCTGTGAAGAGGACCAGCTGTTTCCAGTATCATAAGTTTCAAGGATATTGGGGTCACAGAGTTTCTGCCTGAGAAGAGACAGCTTTTCATTATAAGGCAAGTGGGAGGTCAGGCCAAGTCATTTCACTCCTACTCACACACACACACCACGTTCACACACACACACACAGCGAGTTGGTCAATGGTAAGCAGACTCCCCAGAGAGCCTCCCGACTTTTATCTCCTCGTTAGGTTAGCTTAATCAACAGGCGATCAATGAGTGCTACATCGTAATATGAACAAATGGTGATAGGTGATTTAAAACACCAAGGAGCTTTAATTACTGATCAATGCTTGGTGTGTGTATGTGTGTGTTCACTGTAAGAGCATCTGCCCACACTCTCTTGCCACTTTATAGTTGACAGAAAGATGATTGCAAGACATTTTTTCACCTAAACTCTAACAGACATAACTCTAATTTTGAATATTAAAGACTTCTCAGTTCATTTTTTTCAGCTTCTTGCTGGTCGATAGCCTCTAGCGCCTCATCAGGGGGTAAGTTCACATCCAGGTAACCCCTCGCCTCACTCGTGCCCTCAAATAAGTGGTGCTGATGTTTGATCAAGGCTGGATAGACGATGAAAGCCAAATCCCAATTCCCTGTGTTATTATAAGGTAACATAGCTTCTTCTTTCTCATGGTATAGTCGCTGTAGTCTCCTGTGAATTTTACTGTGCGGCCACCGATCTCCACTGAGATGTTCCTTGTTTGGACGAGGACTCTGTGTCTATCTGAGCTGTGTAGATCACTCTTGGAGAGCTGGAACGAAGCACTCTGCCAATGCAATGCACTCCGAACAGCTCCGGCAGGGTAAGCAAAAGTTTAGGGAACCAAAATGTGATGTAGTGGGCTAAAAAAAGCTGTCACATTATCACCTTGAGTTTTTTCTTTCAGGCCAGCTAAACTAATATTTAAACTAATTCAGTAACCATAGCTTTCAGGTGGTCGCATTTCTTGAGGCAGAGAGATAAGGATTTATTTGCATCACTCACAACTCTGGAGCTTCACTGTGGGTACAGATAACGACTACCGGCTATGTGCATTAATGCTTTATCGATTTGGTGTCTGTGTTTTGGAAATACCTTTCCATGGTGGACTCAGTGAATCCAGCCAGGCGTAGACACTGTCCGTAGGCACAGTTTGTTGGATATCAGTCACTTCTTCCTTCTCACGTGAAGTAATGCTTTTGGAAAACTGAGGCATGTATTGGCAAGAACACAATATTTACTTTCTGCCAAAAAATGGTGCAGAAATGTACTTTTTTTGTTTATTTTTTGTTGTGATGAGGAGTTTCTGTGTAAGGTTATTCTTTTCTCTTTATAATTATCCATTTTTTCATAAATAAATGATGGAGTTAGATTATTTTTTTCTCAGCCACCTCATATGACAAACATATGCACAAGAATGCATTGGAACTTATTCAGTTGGATCAATGGAAGGAAAAAAAAATTAAATCTACAGGAAAATCATAGTATTTTTTATGTCAAACAAACAGATGGAGTGGAAGAAGTCCCCAGGAGTTATACAAGGATACATGTATTTGTTGTGCAGGTGGAGCAATACAACACTAATTCATTATCATTAGCTGGAGTTAATCGCCTGTGCAAACACTTTACTCACTGAATTGATTTTTTTTAAACAGCCAAGAAAAGAGAAAGGCCATCAAGATTGGGGTTATTTCTCTGAGCTTCTAAGTAGGGATTACAGTGTTCTTACCTCAGCGGTAGTGTGCCCAGTCTGTCAGAACAGCTTAAGGTAATGTTTATGTAGATTTACTTAAATTTATGTGTAATTTACACCTGCCTTTCTTTACTTTGTGCTTACCTGCCTTAAAGTTTTGAAAAAGCATCCCAGCTTTTACACATCAAACTAATGCTTTCTCAAGTGTTGTCACTGCCACATTTTGCTCAGTTCCATTAACAAATAAATGATGATGCTTCAGACCTTGTTTGCCTTATTCTTGCCAACCACATATAATCGGTGGTTGTTACCCTGACAGCAGATGCATAAAAACAGAAATACCTAGAAAAGGAAATGTGGAAATCAGATCACCGTGTCACGTTCAACACATGTATTTCTGTCCACCTATTTATTCAAGCACATACGAGTGTGTTTGTTTGTGTGCTCACTTCATACATAATACACGCATCATTTAATGTCCAAGACACATTTACAGTATCACATTTGCTAGCAGCAAACATAAAGTTTCAAATTTTAGTTAATTGATTATGCAAGTTTTTAGTTGTGTTTGTGTTTGTTTGTGTTTTTTTGCATCCAACTGAACGTACTGTGAGGTGGCTTCGTGGAGTGCATTAGTACACACTCATCTGTGTGTGTGTGTGTGTGTGTGGGAGCCAAGTTGCTGTGATTGCGATCCACCATGTTGTTGTTGAGCCGAGGAGACAGATCTGAGCCTGCGGTGTCAAGGGCTAGATGGATGTCAGCAGCGTGGGTTAAAATGTGTTTCTGCCTGCAGTCCTTGGGTGATTTCCACAGCGCACTGAGCAGAGTGCACAGTCCTTGCCAGGGGGCACCATTACTGCCGCCGTGTGCAGGAGAGATGTGGCAAATGTACCTGGATATGATCCACAGTGGGGCTGCAGAAACAAGACATGACTCCCCTCTCTCTTTGTCATGTCGCCTCCACTGCTTTTTGATCTCACAGTTCCTGTCTGGTTACAAAAATCTATATGTTAGAGATCACACAGGAACAGCTTTCCCTACTGTGAATGTTGTAAAAGGCAGTTTTAAGCTCAGCGAACAAAGCATCACACATAGAGGACTGTCGAGTATTCTCATTCCACATTCAGAAAACGAAAAGCCCTCAAGGCACTGGATGCAGTAATTGATGCATATCATTGGGCACTCTAAATTTGATGTTTTTTTTTTTTGCCCAAGTGCAGATGGAAGATTTTAAGCATCAGACTTGACACCTGTTTTTCATTACTGTAGTATTCGTGCAACTGCATCATATTTCTCCTGGAGTTAGATAAACCCTGTGTAAGCTGACTTATTTGGACTAATGATTATTGCGATTCATATCTATTTGCAGACTTAAGAGTAATACTACTGCTAATAACAGTAATTTGTGGCAGTGAAGTCAGAGTGGAATTCTGTGCATGTGAGCAAGCAAGTGTCCCCACCTCATATTTAACCACAAGTTGTTAGTTAAATGCCAATAATTAACCCGTTAGTGGTAGTGTAATTTTCCTGTCATTATCATTTAGGCAAAATGTCACAGACGATGGCTGCCAAGAGAAAATACCCCAAAAGAAGCACGGTTTCAGTGAGTGTGAAATTGAAACTGCAGACTAAGAAAGAAGAGGGCAGTGGTGGAAAGAGAAGATATGGTTGAAGGCCCGGGACGTGGTGTTTGAAACAGTGGAGGAGGGTCACTGATGCAGCTAATCATGTAAGTTCTGAGGCTTGCAGGTTGGAAGAAATAAAGAAACAGCCGACTGACTCTAAAAGTGAGGTCAAAAGCACATTAGTGCACGCAGAAGCAGCACCGCAACTTCTAGAGGAGGAGAGGGGTCTGCAGCACTTTCACCACTTGACTGTGTAGAGACACTGCCGCTGGCTGTTACACACCGTAGTGAGACAATGATCAAAATGTCTTTATTTACAAAAGACAGCATGCTCAGAACACCAGATTTGAGTTATGAGTAGCATAATGTAAAATTAAATCTCAGCGCAAACTTCTGAGTGGTTGCAAAAACTCTGAAGCGTGAATTTCACTTGCAAATGTATATACAGTAAGTACCTGTATTTATTGACAGCTGACTCAAAATTTATATTTAATTATGCATTTACGTGACACTGACTTGGTCTCAACACATTTACAGCAAAATTAGTTTTTTGTGTTTATAATGCGAGAGAGAGACTGAGAGAAGGAGAGAGGAAGATGGTCACATTCGAACCGTCTTCTTCTCTCTGTGATCACATAAACTGTTTTTAAAGCAGCTGAATTCACAATATAGTTCTTCTCATTTACATATTTTTCTGATTTCTGTTGTCAGACATCACAAATAGTGACTACAGAAGTAGTGGAAGTATGGAGATGAAATGATTACAGCTCATAAATACTACTTGTTAACCAACAGTCATTACCAAGCTGCACTGCAGATAAAATTTTTATGCTCACTACATCATCTCACAAAATGAACAAAAATACAGGTAATGACAGCAGCAAAGCTGTTGAAAATGTATTCAGTATGCTTGTAAAACAAGGAAAGTGGTGGGCAAACACTCTAAACTATATTAGAAATGTTGCTGAGCATGAGACAAGTCAAGTTTACTTTTGTAACAGAAACCACAATCTTCCCCTAAAATGCAACAAAAAACGAGCGGCATCACAGATCATGGGTAATTGGCTGTGTGTCAGTTGATGTCCATAGCACAAGCTGGGTGCGTCATACAAACAGATGAAGTACTCAAGGTACAGTAACCTTGATGTGTCTATCCAGGGAGCGAATATGATCAAAATGCTGCCTTACCAGAGAGTTGATATGCATCTATGCATGGAAATACAACAGAGGCGTTTCCCAGTGAGATGATGTATAACATACAGTGCTGGTGTGTGTAGCCCATAATATCGTGATAAGAAAACAAAGCAGTGCCTGTTCATGCATGGAAACACACACACTCAGAGCCTGCTCAAAAATAAGTAAAAAAAATGTTAAAAAAATCAGCATTGTCTGATGGCGAGGTCTTCTAATCAAGGTAGATTTTATATAATAATATAACAATAATACAACAGTGAAGTAACATAATAACATTGGAAGCTTCTAGCAAAACACAATGAAGTTAACTTTTCATCCCGAGGAGTGTCAGATCTGTGTAATAGCCTGTTCAACATGTTCTACCAGTCGGTGGGCAGACTGCTCTCTGCAGCCGTGAGCTGGGGAGGAAACATCAAGGCAGGGGCTGCAGGAAAGATTAATAATCCCGGTGAAAAAGGATGGCTGTCTTGTCAAGGTTGGACACCCTGGAGGCAGGAGCAGGCGGGGAGGATCAGGACTAAAGTGAACTCCATCTTGGACAACACCTCCCAACTGTCTGCGCTGTGAGGAGGTGGGAGGCTGAAGACACCCGTGAGGTGGTAGACTGAGTGCTTTAGGCTTTTCTTTGTGTCACAGCCATTACGCTGCTCAATGCTTCATGTTTAAAGGGCCCCAGTTCAAGCCTACTGGGAGGGGAATGACAGGAATACTGGACTCAACTGAAGTGCTGTGGCATCCCTCATCTCCATCAGCACTTTCTGCAAGACGATACATATTATCTGCACATGTGGAGGCCTGTATGACAGTGTACCTGTTCCTTGCTCTTGGAAAATACTGATACTGTGAACAAAGATCATTGTGTAAGTATTCTACTTCTGCCCTGGAGCTTTATGACAGGGAACAGCAGTTAACAGGCACCTTCTGTATGCATGCTACTTTGCTATTTTTTTCATTAATGAATTAGATTGTGTACCTGTGGAGTTTTTTTTAATATGCAACTCACATTTACACACAATTTACACTACTGAAAAACCACTTAAATGTTGTCAGCTTTCACATATTTCTTTTATTGCTGTAATTTGTGTACTTGGTGTGGTATTTCTGTAGTGGTTTCACTATCAAAAAGGCATAAATACTGATTATTTTATCATTAATTTTCATTAGTTATGTACATAATTGATGCATTATAGAATCCACCCTTTGTTTGAAGTTATATTTTTATTTAAGTGATATTTTTATATTGCTGATTGTGTATTTTGTTCAAACACTTTTGCTGCTATCAAATTTCCCCGTGGCATTGCATGTACCTTTTCGTCCTTATCTGAGAAATTAATTTTGAGTGACAGCGTTATTTGTGCAATCGTTGTCGGGACCTAAAACTATGCCTTGTGAGATCCCAAAGGTGATGTACTGTACGCTGAAAAAAATGATGATTTGCATGTTGTGACAGACTGTTTGGTTGTGATCTGATCTGAACCAGCTCTGAGCCGAAACTGAGATACCCAGCACTGCTTAAGGCAGTTAGTTAAAATTGCATGAGTTACCGATTAAAATGTTCCCGTATGGTCTAAAAAAGGTTAGAATCAAGCATTTTTCTGCTTCTGTTGTTCAAAGGAAGTCATTAGGCTTCATTAAATGTATCACTATTGATGGGCCTATAGAAGCATTATGGAGCAGGTTTTTTTTATGAGTAGGTGCTCTTTTGGTTTGTGTTGTGCACAATAGCACAAATGCACACAGGTGATGCAATACAAAGTCATTACAGTCCAATGCACAATCATTTCTTGCTATTACACTAATCAACATGTGGTGGGAATGTACCAAGACGTGCAGCAATGCGCCAGAAAAGGCAATGAAGAAGCAGACTGTTAGCAAGTAAACAATATAAATGATGTAAACAGTGCTGGATTTAAAATACATAAAAACTCGGCGTTGCAAAGATTTGACACGTTTGATTGACCTCAATGACGCACACAATTCATTATTTGTTTGCAAAAAAAATTCCACCTTAAAATACTTAAACACTACATTAACCATTGTTTGATGCTTACTGAATTCTAGTAGTTATTTATTGTTGAAGTGTCATAATTTATCATTTTATACCCTGAATAACCTCTCTCAATCAAGTTTCACTGGCAAGGCTGTCTGGAAGACTGGGAAAATGCTGACTGATTGTATTGTGATAACTGTGGAGAGTTATTTACAATATAAAAAAAAAAATGGTTGCAAAATGTCTCATACTTCACTGAAAAGTCCATTCTCTATGTAGTATGTCCATAGTAGGCTTTAAGTTTCCACATCATACTTTTATAAGTTGCATACTGCACCACGATTGACTTCAAACTAGTTGTGATGTCGTAAATAATGCTCGTAGGTCCGCCCCCTTAAACTCTTAAATTCTCTGTGAGAGCAGAGAAACTTTCCCCCTTCAGCAGATGAATGTGAAAACAGCCTTCAAGTGTCAAACTGCTTCAGTGAAGCTTAAACATCCAACTGAAAGTACAAGAACAAAAACATATTTTTGAGTGGAGGGGGATTTAATAATAAAACACCTCAAAATGCCTCGTATTGTACACACACTACTCATGTAGTGGTCGTTTCTACCTAGAGACCAGGCATAGAGACCAGCAGCAGTAGTGCTAGTTAGCTGTTATGGCCGGTGAAGGTTGCAGCTCTATTGGCAATAAATGTTGATCTACTCACCTTAATGGTCTCTGCAAGTACGGGCACAAGAGAAATAGCCAGGAATTGGCTCCTAAAAGGGTAGAGAGTAGCTGCAAAATTATTCCATGCAGCTTGTGTTTAGAGTGTTGTAAAGCAAAACAAATAAACTTTCATTAAATACCCTTCAGGGAGTGTGATCATTAGTTGACAGAATGTGAGTCTGTTGGATAAAATGAGAGAGGGGATGATCAGACATGATAAGAAAATTAGAATCAGTGTTTTCCTGCTTGAACTTAAAGGGAAACTTTGGGATTTTTCAAACTGGACCCTATTTTCCCATCATTTTGTGTCTAAGTGACTAATGGGGACAATTTTTGAAATTGGTCCAGTATTGAGAGAGTGCTTCGTCGCAAAATGGCCCACAGTGTAATCCTTTGGAACAATTGCGCCCCATCTATGTGCGTCCAATAAAAGTTCTTGTTTTTGCCACTGACAGGCTCATATTGTTATTATAAGTGTCTGACAGCATTATGGAAAGGATCCCTACAGAGATATAAAACGTTTTCTATACCTTTCGCTTGATCCGGTCTGTTTGTTATTGTGTCTAACCAAGTCTTGCTCAAAGAGAAGTCTCGCTCTGAAATCTTGTGAGAGTTGAGTTGTTGCAGGAAGAAAACGGGTTGAAACGTGAGCGAGAGCTGGTGAACGAGAGGAGCGCTGTGAGGAGTCTTTTGTGTTGGAGTACAGGAGGCATAGCTTAGTTTTATCTAAAAGATTTTGTCTTCCTGCAACAACTGCAACAACAAACAGACCGGATCAAGCGAAAAGGTAAAGAAAAAAAGTTTTTATTTCTCTGTATGGTCCTCTCCATAATGTTGTCAGACAGTTAAAATAACAATCTGAGCCTGTCAGTGGTAAAAACAAGCACTTTTAGTGGACGTACATTGACGGGGAGCAATTGCCCAGAAGGATTACATTGCAGCCCATTTCGCAGCTGTCGGCTAAAGCGCTCTCGCTCAATACTGGACCAATTTCAAAAATTGTCCCCAGTAGTCATTAGTCTGGGAAAATAGGGTCCAGGTTGAAAAATCCTGAAGCTTGCTGCATGCTTTCAGAAATATTTTGATTACATTATTAGCACTTGAACTACTTTTTCACTCAGTTGAGCTTGTAAAATGTAATGTATACACACAACTTTTAGCCAATAACTTTGATGCAAATTGTCTCAACTTCTTTCTGCCACTGCAGTGGCAAGTAGGTCAGGGGCACTACAATAGCCAGTAAATGCAAATTAAGTACTTGATACACAGACGGTTGTGTTTTTGACTTTCAAGCTCTGAAGTGGGAGGTTTTTCAGTTTTATTAAGTAGCTATTCTGATAAATCTATTTTTGCGTTACAAGTGGATAAGCTGTTGAAATTTTGAAAAGTTCAGATGTCAGCCAGGGACTGTATTCATCACCCACACTCTGATAAAAAAGATGAGCTATTTCAAGACAGGCAGCATGTAAAAATATGGCCTTAAAGGGACATTTTATTTCATGTATCAGTTTTTCCATATGCAATCCAATCAAGGTCCATTCAACAGATTTTGGAGCTTTGTTTCTTCTCCTAGATTTAACGCTAGATGTTAATTCTGTTTATTACAACTTGGCTCTTAGTTTTGTAGTTTTGGCCATTATTTCTATGGTTATGATGGCATTCTTCTCACCAAAGTAATTATTGGAATATGAAACATGGCAACTTCAGTACAGTCAAGTCTGACAGGTCAAGAAAAACAGGTAGGATGATCAGACAGTTGTAAAGAAGCCAAGAGTTTTTCCAGCTTATCTAAACCACCTTTCTCACCGGTATAACTAAAAGTCAATGAGCCTGAAATGTTGGTAATAATCATTCACTGCATCTGAAACCTGTTTTCACACAGCTTCTGCAAGGACAGAAGGAATTGGTCTGTAAACTGTGATGGATGTTTATGATGTTTGTGTTTTCTGGCTAACTGTCTGATTGTCTGACTGCTCGTGTTTCACACCTTGTCTGACTTCTCTTCCCAGATCTCAGCAATTAAAAAAAAAAACCAATGGGAATGATGACTAAACACTACAAAAATAAGGAATGCCTCACATGGTATGCTCAGTTGACATGCAACTTCTGTGAACTTAGATTATGCGTCATTTGAGTACAA
This sequence comes from Scomberomorus guttatus, assembly GCA_038419695.1. NCBI lineage: Eukaryota > Metazoa > Chordata > Actinopteri > Scombriformes > Scombridae > Scomberomorus > Scomberomorus guttatus. Next base: position 18,410,126 of record CM076461.1, read on the forward strand.
TAGTTCAGGGATGTACTAATGTTGTAGTGTTGTACAAATTGTGTATTAATGCTCCTGTTGTCTCCAGAAAGTATAGTTTTACCCCTCAGAGCAGTGATGTATGAGCTGTGTACAGTGTGTGTGTGTGTGTGTGTGTGTGTGTGTTTGTTTGTTTGTTTATGCATGAGTGAGTCATGGTGACGGGGTTGCTCGTGAGGCAGGCGCTCTGGCACTATGACAGAATGAGGTCGCCCCGCTGCAGAATGACACGCTCAACATGTCAGCCTCTCTCTCTCTCTCACACACACACACACACACACACACACCTCACCATGTCCCTGAATAAGTCAGCTTGGAAAATGGTGAGGCCTTTGGCTGTGAAACACTGCCCCACTCTCAAACACACATAAAACTCAGAAGAGAGAGCGTGTAAAGGTACACAAAACAGTGATATGGTTGTGCTTGAGTCCAAGCAGAGTCACAGTAAAGAAAGTCCTTATGGGTAGTTTTGCTTCTTTATAACTCTTATCAAACCATATACAACGTCTGAGGAGTTTTATTCAAACTAAAACGCATACTGTACATTGGAATAAAAGACAGGACAAAGATCGCAAGTAAGGTTTCATTTGGCACAACATGTGGCGCAGTGTAGCTTGTGTTGCATCATGGGAATGATCAGAATAGGTGGAAAGAGGCTTTGATTATTTAGACGAGTTCACCTGCTGTTTAACTGTTATTTACCACGGTAGCATTCTACAGGTGGTGGCGGTGCATCGTTTTTAGAACGGCAACAACACATCCCTGTGAGTTGAAAAGCACAACGGAGGGTGAATGTTTGCGGGGGGAGAGAACAACAGCCAGTGATGAAAATAAAGCTTGTATTCACTGAGCATCAGGTGAACAGTAGAGGAGAAACAGAACAGAACTGAGGAGCCCCGAATTTCACAGGATATCCTCGAGGTGTTGGCGTGCTGTCAGTCATTAGGCATTACTTGTTTCAGCTGAAGCCAACTCTTTTTTTTGTTTTGAGACTGCCTTGAATGTGGTATTGTTTTTGTCAGTGTTCGGCGTTGAAACGCTCATTCTTGTGTCAGCAACACAGGATTTGAGTTTTGTTCTGCAAATGTTACTGTGTCACCAAATTATCTTTTGGAATTTTATCAGATGAGAAATTAAACATTTAGATTGAGATTTTATGTGGTCAATTTATCAAGATAATGTGTGAAAATGTGTTCCAGTGTGCTCCTTACAGTAGCATTTCTCCAATGGCCAAGGAGCATATCATTAACAAACTCCTTCAGTTTGTGAGGTTACAGGTTATGTAAAAAGCCCCATTCACGACTATTTCTCCAGTATTGGAAGCCAGTCCAAGATGTTGTAAGAGTTTAGGGTAACATAAGCAGCTCTGTCCTGTTTTTTTATTGGATTTGAGTTAAGTTTACACTTCAGCAACCCCAGCCAGCGTCGCCCCAGATAGTGTTACATTTGCCAGACACGCCGGTTTGTCATCACCCTTTTTCTTTCAGAACATTAAAAGTGAAAACATACTGTTTGTACTTGCATACATGTAAGTACAGCAACCAAAGACTCCAATATTCTTGCTTTGGAAACATTAAAAAGTCACCCTGAGACAGCGTTCCTAACCGGCTCTTGGAGCTACGTAGCTACAGCTAATCAAAGCTGTCGTTTCAGCCAGAACAATTGGTGGTCGTTGGCTGGGAATGACATACCTGCTATTGTCTACCTCTGTGTGAAATCAAGGACCCATTGTTTTAAAAAACTACCAAAAATTTGAGTGGTAAATCTGTTATTATTTTAAACTGTGCAAGCACAGAAAGCTTGACAGGTGCAGTGACAGTAGCGAAGCTTAACGAACAATCAATTGCAAATTAAGCGTCCTGTTGTCGTGAGTTTGGACTCCCAAGTTCAGGTTAAGTTCGAACACCAACGAATGCGACCTCTACATCTGGTGTTAACATCAAAGGCCAACTGTTAGTATGTGACTTGATTGTGAAAGTGTTCCACAGGACAGCAGATGATAGATTTCATATAAAGCTGTATCACTTTACCAGAATAAGTTCTTTGAGGATAAAATGTAAGCATAATAGTTCTTTCTAACTCTGTGTCGATTTCACTACAGTGTCCGCCAAGAGACTCGCTGCTGGCAAGCAGCTTATAGAGGTAAAAGACTTTATTGGCATCATAATCGGAGGACTTTCTAAAAGTCTCGCTGTATAATGCAGCGTACGTGGAGTTTTACAAAATTATAGAGTACTTTGAATATTGGAAGAGTGGTTATAGTTTAACACTGACTGTTCAAGCTTTGTTTGGACTTCCTTGCCCTTACAGTGTGCCTTAGTGTTTTTTTTTTATTGTGCTGCACTGCTCTTTCGGCCTGTGTAGTGCTGTTATCAAAGGGCCTATGAGATTGAGCCGAGTTCTGCTGAATAAAACATTTAGCAGCTGATCCTTGGCAAATACTGAAGCAAAAGGGAAAAGAAAGGAGAACTTTCCTCTTGCACTTTTTTGTGTCTTTTATTATCATTTGTGCGTGCAAGTGTGTGTGTGTGTGTGTGGCAAAGGTTGAAGTGCCTTCAGGCTGCTCTCTATCTCTCTTCTTGCCCTGTGTAGCTCTGCAGAGTGGAGTTGTGTCCTGATTATTTTTACTTGTAGCATCTCTGCACTTCTGCGTACTGTCAGAGTAAGAGTGCATAGAACGTATCTTCCATAGATACCTCTCTGCATATGAACTACAAAAGGATATCACTACAGATTCTGGCGGTTGGGGAGAGGGATGGGGAGGAGGGGGGGATTAGGTCACCTGAACAGTTGATAAGGCCAGAAACGGCTGCAAAATTTTCCCCTTATAATTTAATAACATTCTTGGCTCTTGTCTCTTGGGTTTTGCATTTCATTACAAAGATAGGATAATGTATTGAATAGTAATATGTTGAACAGTAGCAGGATGAATTTTAATGAAATGATGAGGATTTTTTTTTTAGATGCCAATAAAAAGGGCACAAAACCTCATGGTGTCCCAACAAAGCGGCAAGAATTAAATATTATTGTCGTAAAAAGTATTGAATATTTAACATGCAGTTTCTAAAATACTGCACTACACATCTGAATGTAATATATTCTGGACAAAGTGTGCACACTTTATGTAAGCCAGAAGGTGTGTATGTATCATGCAGTTGCTCTTGCAAAACTTTAAGGATAATTCTGGTTTCTTATAGCTTGGGTCATATTCTCATAGCTCGGGCCATCATTTGGGTTATAATAACATTGCACTCACCAAAGAAATTGCTGAGATCTGGATATACGGTGACATCGCTACAATGTTCTGATGGGGAAAGAAAACAATTAGTCAGATGATCAGACAGGTGGTAAACAAGACAACATCTAAACTCCTTTATTTGCAGATAAAATCCTTTACTCCATGTGAAAATTATGTGCCTCTGCAAGTATGTAATGAATATCATGTTCACCTTAGCTTCCTCTTCCTTTGCTTAAAACCTGCCTGACTTCTCTTTAGTGATGTCACCATGTTCCCATATCTCAGAAATTAAAAGCGTCCTGTGGAGTTTTCTTGTACACAACCAAACCGTATGTGTACGTTTAGTGTTTCTCACCAAAACACATTGTATGTATGTATCTTTGAGGTCAAACATGCATTTCCTTCCGCATAAAATATTAAAAAAATGGCTGACTGACTGTTTTGACTCACGCATTGTTTACATTAATGTTAACTAGCTAGCTCTCTTTGTGAGCACATTGCTATGTTTCTTTGCAAATCACCTGCCAGCTGACGATTAGTGGAAAAGTGTGAAACCAACTGTGTATCCTGTTGCTGGCGTGATTGCATGCAACATGTGCACCATTGCTCCATACTGCTAATAGCGCCTAAAAACAATATATGGTGCCTTTAATTTGGTGAGTACAATTTTATTATTACAGATAGAAACAGTCAAAACCATGAAAATAAGACCCAACATTTGATCAACTGGAAAAGTCTATAAAACATAAACTTCTTTCTCTCTAAAATACAGTTTTCTTCTTTTATTGTAGACCTTGGATATTTTTTCAGACCAGAAACTGTGTAATTAGAATGCAGATTTTATTGATTCTGAGTATCTGCTGTAGCCTTTTGACTCAGCTCTCCTCTCCAAAATATTGGCTTCCAGTGAGAAATGTCTACAGTACGGTGCACAAATGGACAAATGAGGGAAATACTAGTGACTCAAAGACCACGATTATGGTGAAACTGGATCCTTACACTCTCTACGACTCTTTCACTCAAGCTTGATAAACTTGTATGAACTCTATAGTCTTGCTGAGTATCAAAGCACCATTCAGGTACAGTATCCTGCCAGTAATGCACAACACCACATTCATTTACATGTGCACAGTGTCCTCTCTCTCTCTCTCTGTGAGACACACACTGTGTCACACAGGCGCGCACACAGATACACTCCTCACACTGCCAGGCCTAATCATGATCCTGTGTGCCAACTGCTGCCCTAGGATAAAACCGCCACAGTCCTCATATATTTTAGATAATTGAACAAATTATGTACGCCTTGTTGTCATGTTCTGGGGTAAGTGTGGCTCCTAGCATTAGGTATTTGCCCTTATGTCTATTATTAATTGTGAAAGTTGTTTTTCCATTCTGTTTTGCTGTACAGGCATCATTAGTCACCAGGCAGATCTGCCATAGGCTACGCTTGCGACCAGTTAGCCAACCAACTACAGGGGGGAAAAAAAAACTAGCAGGATGAGTGAAAGTGGGTGATTGTCTGTGTGTGTTCATGAGCGTGTGTATGTGTGATGCACACGCCTGTGTTTAGCAAGTAACAGTAATTGCTAATTCCGATTTAAAATTACTTTGAGGCTTTCAGAAATGAAAATGTCAGAGGTCAACTAAAGCTTTATCTGTACCATTTGACACTCAAACACTGAATAGTGAATTTAAAAAAATAAATAAATCAAATTAGGTAAAAACCGTCGACTTGAGATCTATGGCTGTGTGTTCTTCCCGCTGAGATTGAGTGCTCATCCCAATACACAACAGCCTGAAGCAAGTAGATACATTTAAGAAGCTAAAGGATTGATTCAGCCTTTACATTCAGTAATCTTATACATCTGATACAGCTTGCAAGGGGAAATCCTCAGAATAACATGTCAGTCAACTCAAAATAATCCTCCAGTCAAACAGGAATGAATTCTATGCATATGACCTACATATGGCATTCAGTAGTGTGGAAGTGGGTTTTAAGTTTTAAATAATCCTCACACAGAAATGTAAATGACACTTTCTTTTGTGCTCCAAATCGTGTTCCTTTCACTCCTCAATGACCTCCATCTCCTCCTTCATCCCTTTTTTTATAAAGCTCTGCATATGACTTACTTTAATTTTGAGCGACACTAACATGATGTCACTACAACAGCACCATAGGCGCCTGAGCAGTGGAGCAAATGTATCTCCATTATTCAATTAGGGGGAGCAAAGTTACGGTTTTGCTACTCCACTTTTTGTCTTTTTTAAAAATAAACTTATCATCATACAGTCCCCGCAATCGGGTGAAAGCAGCCTTTATCAATGATCATTTTACTATTTTCAGCAACTGACAAAAACAAGTAATAAAAAACACACATGTTTGGGCTACCCTTTGAGTTGGTTGAACCTGTCGCTGATCGATCGGAGCAGACTGACAGTGCAGTGAGGGAGAGGGAGACAAACAGAGCGGAGCTTTTTTGAAAGCGTCTGAATTAACAAACAGTCAAATGTTCAGTGGTGGAAAGTGACTTATTTAGACTTCTTAAGTTTTAGTCAGACTTTGGATGGAATTATTTTTAAATACGAGGACGCATTGCTCCATGTAATGATCTCTACTTTCATCCAGCGGCTCTGCGCTGTGCTTTTATTATTATGATTATTCTATCATTTTCTCATACAGGGTAAATGAGAGTTTTTACTCTGAAGAGTTTACTCTGAGGGGTGATATCGCAGTAGGGTCTAATCCTCGACTAAAATGGTCCTTTTAAGTCCTGAGGAGCAAAAGTCACTTTCTGGGTTGTGCATTAAAATAGTCCTTGATTTGAGATAATGTTGGTTAAAATGATCTGCTTTTGAAGTAATGATTATTCATTCCTGCATAACATTACAGCTGAGAATAGCTACCACTACAACCTGTGTGTAAAATAAACAGGGATTGGAATTAGATGGTTGTTGTGAGGCCATTTCCTTCATCCAGTTTGTACTGTGTTCCATTTATTAGACTTTGAAGATGGCCTTGTGAGTATTGAGAATAGCAGCCCTCAGGTTTAACATTCTTTAAGCAGGTTTAATTATCCAAATCATACTGTGATGTGTTGTAAGGCTATTTCATTTGTGTTAATTGTTTGTCCTTGTTTGACCTTGAAGATGGCTTTGTAGCCTGCAACCTACTACCATTTAAGGCTGTTTTTATAAATATAATTTCAAATATGAAGTAGCCATTTTTCTAATAATCATTTCCTGCCCTGATCCACCCAATTATATACTGTTCTTGATGCCTTCTTGGTTTTCATAGCAGCCTCAATCTAACTAATCTAGACTAGTGCGGGTGGCTGTTTCTTGAGGTTAGGTGGTGTAGAAATGCAGGAAATTTGTTTTACATTTACATACACCCCCCCAACTGTACAAAGGTAAACCTTTTTAACAACTGCTTTATAATGTGAATAGACCCCCCAAAACAACCTTACATTTCTCATTTTCCCCCACTACTACATTTAAAAATGGCTCAATTTAAAGGGAACATGGTAACTCTGGCAGAGAGGCAAGTAGGCCTGCTGACGGAGATCATTCTGAAGTAAACACAAGAGAAATACATATACAACATGCAACTTTTGTTTCTAGCATAATAATGACCTCTGGGTTTACTGACCCACTCAAGAATGCATGTGTTTTGCAATTTACTTAAAACTTTTGCTCAGTACAAGCTATTGGAATTGAAGCAGCTTGCTTTTAATTATTAAACGTGGTGCATCGGTTTGTATTGATGAATCCTTACATGCCTGTAAAGATCTAAACATTATGGTTAATAGAAAAGAGACTCTTGTAGCAAAGCTGTGCAATGCAATAGACTTTAATACAGTACAAAATACTTGAGCATAAAATAGTAATGGGTGCCATTAAGTATGGCCAATGGATAAGAAACGTTTATTGAACTTTAAAAATTCATACGGTATCACAGGGGCACCTTATAGGGACTGCATTATTTAAGATGTCTCAGTGGCTGAGCAGAGGTCCACTAAATAGAGAACAAATTTGATGGGTATCCTCTCACCACTAAGTCTATGTTTAAATTAGGAAACATTTAATTAAGTTACCTTGAGTGCTGTGAAAAGGGTCTGGAAGATTGAGAGGATTGTATATACGGCATAGAGGTATACTGGATTGGGATTGATTCCAGGTGTCAGGAACCTGGGATTTCTTGCCCATATTCTGTCCATTTCCTGCCACAGCACTGAGATAGCAAAATGCCATTAATCTATGTGGGTAAATGCTAAATCATCACAGTTTTCTAAGCAAGCTAAAAATGCAACAGTACAGAATACACTGAGCACATTCATTGATTATGGAGACTGACCACAGAAAAACACAGATGTAGTGTCTTTGATGTCCCCCACTGGTCTCTGAATAGTTTTGGAGCCTTCAGTTTGGATTTGTCAATTGCTGACAATTTTTCACTTACTTTTCTTTTACTTTTCTGCCAACTCTTCAGTTAGGAGTCTGAATTAAACTGAGGTAGGGTGAGCAAGTGGCCACCACCGCCATTGCTGTCAATCAAGACAAACAAGTCCCCCAACATACTTGGAATATTTTTTTTTAAATTTGAAAGCTTGAAAATAAAGTATACCCAACAAACCTACTATAAACATCACATAAAATAGAAAGAAGAGCAAGAAGAGACACCACAAAAAGTCAATAAAAAAACTACCACTAATAAAGGTAATCGGTTATTCGGTAATCTATTTAAAGCTGCTAAGACTTCCAAACCATTTTTATATTCTTTCTGGCAACACATAAAGCTTTCCTCAAGATTATTTTAGATATGCACTATTATTTGTGCAAGTCCCTAAAAAACAAAGTTCTGGATCCAGTGGGAGGTTAATTACTGTGATCAATTCCTCATCTGAAACACATCTTTGAAAATTCAGGTTCTGGCTTTTGGTAAAGAAGAGGTAAAGCTGATGGTAGCTGGTTAGAGGTAGAGCTGATGAAGGAAATTGTAATGTGTCATTATTACTATATATCCATAGTTAATGAACACATAATCTTCAAAACAGGGCCTGTCTCATGGCTTCCAACAATCAGATTATAAAACCCTCCAGGGCACCATGCCTTTGGGACAAATAAAGACGTCCTTCAGGATGTGTAGCTCCTTGGCTTAAAAGGTACAGTCCCTTGCCCACTCTCTCTGGCATGGATTTTCACACCCAGTCCATTGGCTTGAAATGTATTACATAAATAGTCCAATTTTAATGGCTTCAATGCCAATTAAGCACAGAATCATTTGGTAGAAACTAGTGTTCATTTTGTCAGCTATTTTTATTTAGTCTCAGTCTTAGTCCTGTGTCAAATGTTCTTGTTAGTTTTTATTATTTATTTTAGTCAAACTTATATCACATCAGATTGTATCTTATCACTATCTGATGAAAAACACAGGTTGAATGATTAAGAATGCAGCTTTGCAGAAAGTGTCTGGTCTGATGGCATCAATTTAAGGAATACATCCAGACATGGAACATGTTCTGATTTGCATATTTATTTTGAACAAACACGATTCAACAACTGGGGCCCAATACGCTCTTTAAAACTACTATAAAATGAGAGCTACTGTACACACACCACGTACAATCTGCTTGCATTAAAAAAGTCAAATGAATAGATCTGAGGTCGGTGTTAAGGAAAGAAAAAAATGTGCCCCATGGACTTAATAATGACATAAGGTTAACAAAAGATAGCAAGATAGTTCACATGGCATCAATATTAAAGGTTAAACAAGGCAAAGTCTGCTAGAATAACAACAACCATGATAGGGAAAGGTAACGTTATACACTGCTATTTTAATCAATACAGCCGTCTACACGGGCCGCGTAATGGCTCACGTTTCACTCGCACTATATGCACGTAAACGTGACCTGGAGTCTTTTCCTCAGTTTTATGCGTGTAACTACAGTCATTGTGTATTGGGCTCTGAGCGCTTCTAAACGTGGGTGACCTACACTCATCACTGCACCTGAACACCTCCAGTGTAGACACACAGATGGAGCACCTGCTGCTGCTGCTGCTGCTGCTCTGCTAACGTGCTGCTCCCGCTACACCTCCTGTGAGTCTATAATTTTTCTCCTCTTTTTTATCAACGAAAATAAAGAAAGATTTTGGTGTTTTTATTTTTTTTTTTTAACTAAATTTTCTTCAACAATATTGCAAGTTGGTATAGTCACAGTTCGTGTTTAATGACATTGGTGCCGTCTTGTCATCATCTCATCTTAGTCATTAGGCTCTTTTATACAGAGATCCCGCATTATAGCCATAAAGAAGATCCATAATTAAGCCACCTTTGCTTTTTTACCGGCGTAATGTCGCCCCTGTGTGTGTTTTTACATAGCATGCCGCTGCAACGTGTAACACAACAGCATCAGTTCTCTGTCAGCTCCCTGTCCCACCATGCCAGCTGTCCCTTCTACACAGACGTTGATCCGGCTCTGTAACTACCTCCTTAGCTGGCTTATCGGCGGAGCAACTCTGCCCCCCCCCCTCCGTGTCTGCACCTTTTACACAGAACAGCGAGGCAGAATAAAAGCCCAGCATTCCCGCCTTGAACAGGCTGTGTAAAAGGGGCTACGGGAAAAAAAAAAAAAGGTTGTTGACGAACAGATTTAGTCATAATTTTTGCTAATGAAATTAACATTAGCAGAAACCCACTGCTGCATTCTCCAAGGGCTGAAATGTTCAAGCAGTTCTAGCCAGACCCCAAAAAGTTTTGTCACAGCAGGTGTTTTCATCAGCTGTCAGAGGCAAATATATAACTGCAATGACATCCCTGATAGGGGATTTGTTTAGAAGTGCACCTGCTAGAAAGTTTCAGCCCATGGAGGATGCAGAAGCACTTTTAGATTTAGTTTTGATTTACCCTTTAAAATAAAAATCAAGGCTACACTGATATAGAAGCAAACATCTATGAACAAGCCTTGAAGATTGAGCAAACAAAACAACACACATTTTCTCAAGAGAGAAAGAAAAAAAAAACAGCAGATACACCATTTTTCAATTTGCTTGTTCACTACTTCACTGGTTACAATCACCACACCACAGGTGCAGATAACAGAAACAACAAGAAAAGCTTTCAAACAGTGCAAATAGTTTCTCCTTGCGCATAGTGTTAAATGCTGCAGACCTTTAAACCTTAAAGGGTTCATGTAAGAACCCCAGTGGGCATCGCGCCAAAGCTTTCAATCATCACTTAAGACCCACTCTGTGCCTGCCATTAGATGATGGATTACAATTTTCAATTTCAAGCCTTGCTGTTTTGGGTGGCTGGTGTCCAGAGGGAAGTGTTTCTCATGCAAACAGGAGTCACTCCTGTTAGTCATCCTCAGAGGAAATAGCAGATTTTTATCATTGTCCACATCCACAATTCACAAGGAGCAGGCCACGGGCTGCTTCTTTACAGACATTTTTTATGACAAGACTATAAAACAAGCATAAAAATGTTAGCAGTCTGCACAAGGATGGTGTTGTCTCCTTTCAGAACGCAGAAACAAACATAAGTGGTAAAATGATTGTGATGAACTTTGAACTGACCTTCACCTGTGTCGCTCCTTTCACCTTTGTCAATGATATGCAAGGAGTTACACAGTAAGCATATTAGCTTGAATTCAATGAGATAATGAATTTTTTCTCTGCGCATGCTCACTTGATACAAATCTCTCTCTTCTCTTTTCTATTTTGTGAAGACAGAGTGAGCGATCCCTGAGGAAAATCATATGAGGCCGGAGGGCTGATTGTGCTATTCAATAGAAGCATTATTACAATCAGTCCACGGCTGCCAATGCAGACAAATTACTGATAGGGAGTCTCAAAGAGAAGGAGACAACCAAAGAAAGGAAACTCAAGGAGATGCTATCAAAGTCTATCACAAATCCTGCCACCACCATTGATAACTTTTAATTCGTTCAAACTGTCATGGCTGACTACATTTCCAAACCTTTGTTTGTCATCATCAGAGGAAGCACAATGCATTTGGATTCCTTGTGATAGCCAATGCATAGAAGTGGGGAAATGATTTACTTTTTTTTCTGAGTCTGTTATTGAGTCAATGGTGTATCATAGCAGTTAGTTTAGGTTATGTATACAGAGCTGGACTGTGTGTGTGTGTGTGAATGGCAAGGGGAAGAAGCGAGGGGAGAAATTGGACTGTCTGGCAGTATTATAGCAGCTATCAAACCCTGCTGCTGCAGCTATGCTCATAATCAGAGCTGTGGAGGCAAATTGACTGCTGAATAGATTTTGAGTTTTGCCTCTAGTCAAAACTGAATGGAATCCTAGCTGGAGGCTTGTGACATTGCATTTTTTTATGGTGGAAATTATTCATTTACAATGGGGTGGCTGACCTTTGACATTGTAGGGATGTGCCATTCATTTACGCTAATAGCCTCGTCCTGAGTCGGAATGTGTCTTACACATGTGCTCATAAACAGAGAGAGTGAGCCAGAGAGGAAATAGATAGAGTTCATTACCTTATTTGACATTAACCACTGTAAGGGGATATTGCTATTAATCCAAATTTGTTTTAACAATTCCACGTGGTGCTCTGTGTTACAGTGAGAACAAGGAACAAGCCTGCCTGACACCATGAAATCACAGTGGTAGCAGCCCTAAGGGTCCGCTGTTAATGAAATCACCCACCTGCATGTCAAAGAAAGTAACCTTATGTTTATGCTAATGTACACAACATATAGCAAAGGGCCTGATTCCACTAATAAGCCATGACATCTGCTTGAATGGCCGAGATGAGTTTAGGGCTTGGAACACTGCTTTCTGTGCTAAGTTGAGTAAATCAAAATCAAAGAGCATATTACTCACCTATGTGCTTCATCCAAATCACATCAGGCGTTTTTACACTTAAACATCTTAAGCGAGTGGACCCAATTTGCTTCAACTAGCACTGTCGCTCATCCTCATACACCTGACTGAGCCAGTTAAAAGGCCTGCCTTTGGATATTAAATCTGGCAGGGTAAAAAAAAAATGTATGTCAAAATTAGAATGTTTCTGAGTGGCTCTAATTTCCCTGGATGACAGTGTTGGTTTTCTACCTTGGTGGGCAGGACTGTTTAGACAAGGGAGAGTACCTGCCATGGGATATCGTGGTTAATAACGCATTGGCATTGCACCAACTCAAAGTAGATCTGACAGCAAGGGCAGAGAGAGCCATTACTGCTTGTCTAGAGGATTTATGGGATATTTAGGAAAATGTGATGGGTGCTTATTGCTGCAAAATTGTCAGTCAGAGAAACAGACCAGAACAAGCAAAATAACGTCGCATATTAACGAAAAATGGAAATGCAAAACCAAATTTGTCCCAATGAAAGAAAAAGGGACATAGTTAAAATTTAAAAGCATGTAATTATATATCTGGGACCCCTCAATATATCATTGAAGATAAGGGCATTGCAGAATACAAAAACATTTATTGCGGTTGCAGATAACGCTTCATATGGTGTTGAATGTCTTATTGGGTCACAGCTGTCCTGGTTGACATTTCTAATAGTCTGTTAAAACAGAGCCAGTGCACTGGAAGTGACATTTCACATGTTGTTTGTATTTTCACACATCATGATAAACAGCTTAATCGAGTGCCGTAATGCGACATTTTGGTATCTGAGACTCCTTATTAAACTCTGTCTACTTATGTTTCAACTACAAAGTGGACCACTGGGATGGCTGTCATCGTGTGGAAAGTTGATTTCAGCTACAATCACTACAAGTACTGTTTTGTTGCCCATTTCCTCCAAATGACCCAGAAGCTCTATATAAAAACTACAAGAAAAGGAATGTGGTGTGTTTTCGACTATTTTCCTCTTGTTTGGAGGATGCTATACTCTTCAGGCTGTTTTGGAAAATTACATGAAGATTTTCCCATTATATGCTAGACCAATTTGGGCAAATGCAGTCTTCCCGCTTAAAGCTATAATATGTAACTATTTTGCATTAAAATGTCTAAAAGCGACTAGACCTGCGTCATATATTTTGTTGAATTGTGTACTTCCATTAACCCAAATGTTTCTAACAATTTTCAAACCCCGAGAAATCTGTAATTTTAATCAAGGTAATGGTCAATGGCGTCATACCCCCTCTACCTAAGAGTATACGCGCACAAGATAATACGTCGGCATTGTGGTTGTCTGCCAGAAACTGTCATAAACTGACTTTTATTCAGTTTTAAGCCACATTTTTATGAGAAACTTGGTCATTTTTAAGTGTATCTTTTAACTGGATGAAGGATTTTAGTCATCAGACATCTGGATCTTAAGTTATCTGAGAAACAAACTGAGGAAACATTAGCAGCAGCTCAGCTAGCAGCCCCTCCTGGACGTCCTGTGCCCGTCGAACAGTGTCGAAGAAACACAGATTTTTTTCACATGAAACTGCTTTATTCAGTGTTTTTAACCTGTTTTAATCACGGGGTCTGTTTGTTCTGGAGAGGAGGAGACCTCTGGCTTCCGGTGAAAAAATCCTGAACGATGAACACTGAAGTAATCCTAACCCGGAGAAACTGGTTATTTGACAATGGAGACAACAACTCCCATGATCCCACACAACATTATCAAACTCTGTGAGACGCGGCAGGAATTACATTGTGTGTTTAAAGGTAGAGTCAGCGATTCTAATCCAATACACTTCAGAAAATATCTCCTCACAGTCCACTAACTGTCCATTCTGTGTGTGCGCTGAAAAAAAATCCAGTGTCCATACACAGCACTGGCTCTGTAAATGGGCATGTAAACACAGTGGCTCAATGCATGCCACACAACACTGCTCCGACCAATCAGCAGCGGGCATTCATGCTCATGCACAGGACAGGAGGAACTCATCAGAGCAGCTGTCTGTGTGAGGACATGACAGTCTCCCGTCTCCAGCAGAGAGGCCGTGTCCAATTAACATGGAAAGTGTTTTCTCACGGAACGGATATGCTTCCATTTTATTAAACACTGAATCCCAGACAGTCTCATGGAGACCCTCCGCTTTTTTTAACACTCCAAATCTGTTTCTGTCGTGTCTAATGAAGCGTAATCTGAGCAGCCAGCTGTTTAAATCACCCAAATATCCCACTGTATATGTATTTTGAACTTATTAAGAGTATCAGTGAATCAATAAATACAAAAACTGTTGATTTTTTCCCGTGGAGCTGACATGCTAACTATTTTGGCTGCTTCTATGGACAGAGATGCTGAACGCAAGTCGAGGGAGAAGTGGGGAGGCCGCAGAGAAATTTTTTTCCCGCTCGTGATAATGTGTGAGAGGAACAGAAGTGACTCTATAGCTGACGCATCGCTCTGGATTTCACCATATTTCATATTTCTCTTTTGGTCGTTGCAGAGCTTCTGAAGGAGCACAGAGGGATTTGTTTGTGTTTTTAGTTCAAATATCAACAATCTCTCACCAGATTGACTGGAAGGCAATATTCTATATTTTTGTTATTGTCAACAAATCCCATGGAGATCAAAACAAATAGTTAATTTCTTTGTCTCTCAATACCTTCTGACTTTCCTGCCCTGTCTGTATACTCTTGGTCCCAAGCCATTTCAAAACTCTATACTATAATTAAAAGAAAAAAAAGTGTTTCCAGTAGCAGGACCTCGTATATATGGGATCAACTCAAAATAACAGTGCCCATGTTTATGGTAATGAAGGCACCCAGTGCAGCAGTGTGGCTCACTGATGTGCTTTTAATAGTTTTTGGAAAACAATGGAGGTCTATAGAACAGAAATACTGGTTTTGGTCCTTTCATATAATATCAGACTTTATGTTGGAGTGTAAAAATCAATAATGTGATTTGAATTAAACACATAGTCCGTGTGAGTACTGTCCTCTATAATATACTGATGATTTAAATACAGTCGTCTTATGGTAATTTTATGCTGACTTTATGTCTTGGTTAGCTAAAACGTTTTTCCATCTTGGGTGGACAATAAAGTCATATTCTATTCTCAAGCTAGCGCCTTGCAGGCTCCAAATGCATCCTTTCTGCTCTGTCATTCCATCACTCTCTTTCCTCTTCACTACTCCGCTCCACTTTCTGTCCATATTTCAGTCTCATCAGAAGATTTCTGGAGTCAATCTAGTAAATATGAAGACATAACACAGAGGCGGCAGAGACTATATGTTCTCCCTGAACATTGTGCAGTCTTGACAGCTTCATGCACTGAAGGTTTACGTCCATGCTTCACTGCTTCTTCAATCCCTTAATCACCGGTCCTTAGCGGGGCCGCTGAATGTCATTACCGGCTCCTCTGAGCCACTGACAGACACATGCTGGGGACCAGGAATGACACAGGCCCTCCAAAAATCTCATTACCACCAAGTCGCATATCTGGGAGTGAAAAGAGATGTCCAGTCTCATACCATCTTCATTACACACCCCGCAGTGCCACGATACCACTGAGAGGGAAAACTGTTTGAAGACAAATGGTTGTCCATTCTTCTTCTACTTGTCAGTCCCATTATTAAAGTTCGGAGGAGCTTTACCTCCTGCAAACTCGGCTAACTCACACTCAACTTTAAGAGAGTTTAAGGAGTGTTTTGGTCTATGTATTAACACACACTCAACACCTATTTTATTACTTTTAACGTCAATTACAGCTCTCCTGCATTAACTTGTATAATATTTGATTTATTTAATTCTTTTTCTTGAACACGTAACAATTGTATTTTAATACAGCACAGTCTGTTACATTTATAGTCTCTTTGAAATAAATTACACACTGCTACTTACCTGTTGTTGGTAATTCTAGGTCAGGGACTGGGTCAATGCAAAGGTTGCATTCATCATCGACTGCTATTTAAATTTAAGAGGTTCACAATAAGGGCTCTCAGTAGTGTGTTGACCTGCCGTTTTCTTGGAAGTAAAGCTTTTTGTACTGCTTATAAAATGATTATTATAATTATTAATATAACAATTTGATTTCATTTTATATTTTTACCTTTCATAAGAATATGAATCCTGACTGTGAGGTCTTGAGAACCATGTCAGCAAGGTGCTCGCCTGTGGCACTGTTGTGTAATGGTACTTCACCTTCATGTAAAACCAGTTCTATTGTGTCAAATTAACAGTTTCATTTTGTGAAAAGCACATCAACATTTTACAAATCAACATGTTATATATCATTTCTTTAAACTATGCACAAACCAAACGTAAAAATGACTCTAGTTTGATATTTGAGAGCAGTATCAATCTTCTAATCTAACGCTTGGCAGAAAAATGAATAAGGATATTTCCCAAGCTGTCGTACAATTCTTGTAAGTGGGTATTTGTATGAGTTCCTGCATGTGATTTACTGTATGCTGTGTTCATCATCATGTGTTTGTCATCCGAACACCTTGCTCAATGAAATCATTAGCTGCAGATTAGGTCCTTTATGTCTAGATTTACTAAGACTTTACTATGTAAGAGAAGAATGGAGAATGGCAAGCGATATTGGGGTATATCAAGAATAGAAGAAGATTTATGTAGGGAGATAAAACATGAGGTCATTGAGGAAAAGGGGAGCGCAAACACCTGGATGAGTGTTAAAGAAAATGGGTGAGGTTAAGAGCAAACTTTGAATGTGAGAAAGGATGAGTGCCGTTGACATAAAATGAAAGGAACAAGAAAGTAAATATAGGGAAGAATTTTGAGATTATGGATAGTGGAGGAGGATGCGCTGGGCAAACATCTGCACAGCAGAAGTCCTTTATCACAGTGGAGTAGAACAAACAGTAGCTACATGCTGTTCTGTTTATCCTGGTCATTGGTTAACCAGTTAAAGAACCAAGAGAACAACACATGATTAAACTGGATCAAATGGCCAAGAAATTAATGTTAGGATCTGTTTGTTTGAAAATAGGAACATCAGATTTAGCGTATAGGTGCAAAAACTTTATGGAGGTTATTTTCAGTGCTCTTATTTGTATTAGCTGTGCTTTGTTTTGTGCTCTGTAGCATGCATGTTATGTAAAAGTGTGTTTACATCACACTGTAAATTGGAGCTAATCATTTTTGTGAATTTATAAGGTCTTAATTACTATGCATGCTCATTAGTCGACCAATTCTTATGTAGCCCATGTGGTCTCACACACAAAGTGACCAGGTGTGGTTTTGATAAAGCATTCCTGAGAAGAAAAAAAAAATGCTAATCAGTGTGCTAATCAGACATATTTAAAGTAAATCATAGCTTAATTAATCTTGAGTGGCTCTGATCAAAAGGGAATGTGGGAGGGTTTTGCAAGTTGAAGGGTGCTTTGGTACATGGTGTGGTGACAGAGCAAAGCAAAGACAGCGAATGATTACAGTATTTGAGAAGATGACGGCAGAAAAATAGAGAAGTGCTGATGAAATATGATAGTGATCAAAGAGATTTCATCAGTGTACTCATGCAGTCCACTGGGATCCTTGTGTATTTGTTATACTTGTTAATTGTAAAGACAAACTGACAGCTGGAAATGAACACACAGTGCCTGCGTCTCACTCCAGAGAAAGCGATCAAAATGTTACTCCCAAATGCAAGACAAATTATTGAATTATTTAACGTTATAATAACTCAAAATATTTCATAATCATTCCTCTTGAGCAATACTAACGCCAGTATCATCACCTCGCAAAACCATATAGTTGATTAAGCTGCATGAAAATCATCTTGTGGAGAATTAGAGGCATAAGTCCACCCTCATTTATAAATGTCCACAGATCTCAACCCGTCTTTCTACTTGAGGATATTTTGAGCATCTAATGTAAATACTTCAGAACTTTAAAAAAGCAGACATGTCTATAGCTTGATCACTGTGCATTTTGGAATTGCTCCTGCAGAATTCACAATACCTTCCCTGTTGTACTCATCAGTGTAAATTATCAAAGTAATTAATGCTGACAAAACCAAAACGTGCCCTGTAAATTGAGTCAGCATGGTTCAACTACCAACTACCTGTGTTAACTACAACAACGCCAACATCTTGCTATTTTTCCGTTTATATTTGGAAAAACTCATAAAATATATATATTTTTAAAACTACAACAACGCCATGCTGCACTCATCAGCCATATTTATTGGTGTCTGCTTATCTTTAGGTACCAGCTGCATTGTACTACTACAAAATGTGTATAATTCTGCAGTTATCCGACAATCAAAACAGCCAGACAACACCTAAGTTGTGGGTATTAGCCGAAACACAACCAGTAATCACAAAGAAAGTGAATGCAGGCATGCAGCTTTCTTCTTACCTTCAAAGATAAAGCTGAAATAAGAGAAGACCAAGTATGTGACTTTAGCCTCATGTCTGATGCAATGAATTAGACTAAATTAATGAAAGAATGCAAACTCTGTGACACCTCTGTGCTCCTATTTGTAAATATATTATATATATATAATAAATGCCCTAATCTTTTAAACTAAATACCTTCAGTTTGTAACGCAAGCTTCCTTTCAAAAATGTGAAGGATATGTTTTCTCTTTTGTGATTTTCAGTTATTTATGTACTGTTATGATGTTGGATATCTATGTTAAACATGGTCAAAGTTCCAAAAACCTGAGGTTAATGTAGAAATGCTCCCTGCAAATCAACCTGCCCTGAACATTTTGTTTTTTTTCTACCTTGTCAGCTCGTCGTGCATCTCAATAAACAGCCACCTGTTCCGTAGCCTTTGTTGCTATGGTTTTTCCATGTGTTGATTGCGTTGTCCACTCTCATATTTCAGCTCAGATTTCGGCTCTGACAGGTACAGATGTATTTGAGAAGTTGACATTTCGAGTAAAGAATGAGAATAAGTTGTGAAATCCTACTGCTTTAGTTTTTTGCATGGTTTGTTGACGTAGTCTCACGAACCAGCGGAAGTCTCCAGCTACCAGGAGCTGGCCAATCAGAAAAGTGCGGGCTCCTTGGGAGGGGGGCCTTAAAGAGGTTGAACTGAGGGGCTGCATAAAGGGCCAGTCCAAGATAAATAAGATATTCCAGTAGAGCTCCAGATTAAAAATATAGACCTGGAAATGTGCATAATATGTCCCCTTTAAGGTCAATGCGAGATAACCCTGATGTCATTATCAGGGGTATTTTCTCAAACTTCCGAAAGCTACCCTCAGAGCCACATAAGATATTATGTAGATAATATGTAAAATTGGTGGAGTGTCTCTTTAAGTTAATCTTGCTGTGAAAAAAACATAACACTATGTGAAACACTGTCTACATCATGTTGTTAAATGTAGTATGTTCTTGTAAATTTGTGATTCAGTGTAATGCATCAGGCATGAGGCAGGCTCACATGTTGTTCCTCTGCATCTTTGTCAAATTCAGCCAACAGCGTACCTGCTTTGATTAACTATGCATTTTCAGTTAAAATAGCACTTCTTATGTTCAACAGCTCCCAATATCTACAGCAAATTAGCCACTGAAATACACAGAACCCACCGTAATGTGACATTGATCATTGATCCTGTTGCCTTTTTTTTATCCACACTCCATTAGTTAGTGTTTTTAAATGGGGCTGATGGTCTCATGAAGATGCTGTGAGAGGGATTTAACAGGCCAGTCTCATTCTGCATAGTCAATGTGTCACTTTGGAGCAATTTGCTAAATGTTATCTGACATTGCGACAGGAAAGCTGTTGTTCATAGACTGGTTTTACCCTGGCAGTCATTTTATATGGAGGAGCACAAGGGTCATGGAACTAGTAATAAAGCATTTATTTAATTAATGAGGAATTGTACAATTAAAAACAGGCAGTAATAAATTACTTTACAAATCAATTAATTAAATTAGGGATGCATGACCTGAGGCAAGAGACAAACAAGTATAAGTCTAATAATAAAAAGTGTTCATGATGAAAGAACAAATGAAAACACACATTTTAGTCTTTTTATTTATGGATTAATTACTTGATTTGTAAACTAATTTATTAATTCCTGTTTTTAATTGTACAATTACTATATTAATTAAAGAAATGCTTTATTACTGTTTCCGTGACCCTTGTGGTCCTCCATAGTTTTAATGTAGCTTTAATCTCTGTTTGTTTCGTCCCCTTATGTGCTCTCATATGTCCATCACCATTTGCAGTACATGTTTAGAGCACTGGATGTTTGAACTGCATCTTTATTCATTGGGGCACAGAGTGTGAAACACAGGATAAACAAGTCGACCTCTCTTTGAATAGTGGCTGCATTTGCATCCGAAAGGGTTCAAGTGAAGATAAGGAGAGAATAAGAAGTGCTCGCTTTCCACTGTCTCCTCCCACCATTGTGCCTTAAGGCGTCTGATCTCATTGCTCTTTTTATTTTGGCCTGAAGTCGTTTTTTTTTTTTTCTTTCTTCTTCCTTACATACACACACGCACAGGCCTGTGCACAAAACACACACACACACACATACCGCACACATTCTCTGTGTTTGACCTCTTGTGGACACACACACGCGCGCGCACACACACACACACTCAATCCTATCCCGCTTCATCTCCAGCTAAGCTCTTGAACTCTGTAATAAGCACTTAAGAATTCGACAGAGATTTAAACCGTGCTGTGCAGTGGCTATACAGTAGCGAGGGAATAATGTTGGAAGGGAGTGAGAGAAAGAGGAAGGCAGGAGAACAGAGAGAAGAAAAAAATTCTCTGCAAAAAAGCCGGAGTGCCCTGGCGAGGGACCGGAGCTGAATTCACTGCTCACTCCATCCATTCTGGGTTGCTGCTTGTCATTAGTACTCTCCATCATACTGTGGCGAGCACTCAGTGTATGAAGTGAGTGTGTATGTGTGTGTTTGCTTTGTGTGTTGTAAGTAGTATGTGTCACTACTGTGTCTGCAACTGTCGATCAATTTCATTATTGAATATTTTCCTTCAAATAAGAATCAAATAAGATTTGCTTAGTCTTTAGACTGGTAAAATAAAAAAAAAAACATACTAAAAAGGCCGAGTTCAAGCACAAGTTCTGAGTATCAAAGGTGAAATCCTTAAATTGCTTGTGTTGTTTGACCAACAGACCAAATCCCAGGGGTATTCAATTTATAGCCCTTTTCGACCAAACAGTACCAGGAACAATGGAATCACAGGAACTAAACTCAGGAACTAGAAAATCTCTTTTGGACATTTCTGTTTGTGTTTCTGCTCCACCTGAGGAACCATGAAGATTCGGCAAATTTGCTTTCACCTCTTTACACACTCTCTCTTTCTTTTTCCTAATCTTGCTTTTTTCAAACTAGTCTGGAAAGCGACAACGTAACTTTGTTTTTAACATCAATAAACACAAAAAAACCCCAATCTCTTGTCCTTATATTGATAGTCACACAGTACTTCCTTGTTTTCTGAATTAAGTGGTACACCATTTGAAGCAGCCACACTGTCCGTGTTTGACCAATCATTGACGTTCAGCGCTGCAAAGAAACACTGGAAAGTACTGTCCTTCGAACAGGGACTTTTTTACCACCTACAGGAACTAAATTTAGTTCTTAGTTCCTCTGTTCAAAATGCAGGTAAAGGTGCTGAGCTCCTTAACAGGTTCTTGATACCCTCTGATGGAAATGTCCCATTATGATGATATAAAACATAAAAAAGCAGCAAACTGTCACATTTGAGAATCTGAAACCAGTAATTCTGTTTGTTAGATAAATTACTAGTAATATACACTGCAGTTGGTACATGGACTATACTGTATATACTGCACTAAGTATGTTCATTCAGTGGGTCTAACTCTGCGTTCTGTTGTATAGAGGACGAGAACCACACTTCATGTGTACTATCAGGGTCTCTCTTGCATAAATGTCACCTGTTCCTCACCATTCCAGAACTAAAAGGGAGCATAATGCACACTTTATATTATATATTATATTTAGTCCCATGAAAATACATTATCAACACTTTAGGAAAAGTAGGTTAACAAGGAAATATTACACTTAACCTGTAAACGTACTGCTAAACCCTTATAGGATTTTACAGGAATTTACATTGTCCTGTTCATAATTTAGCGCAACAGTATCCATCTGCATTTCATGTTCTGCATCTACATGGGCAATCATCTGAGTCTGTCTAAATGTGACAGACTGGTGAGCTGTCCAGTGTTACTACGCTTCTTGCCCTTTGCTACCCTAATCAGGATTAACAGGTATAGATGGACACGTGTATGTTTTCAATGATATGCTTATTAAGATGTGCAGAATCTGGCAGCGTCATGACCTGCAGTTGTGTAGCATTTAATGCAGGACATAAAGGACTATAAGACTACAATCATTTTATCCAGCTCCCCTCTCAGGATGAAACCTGCACATGTTAGACCTGCCCTCAGGGTCATTTATAAGTGATCCAACTGCTTGGCTGTGCGACTTCTAAGTTTCAGTAAGAAGCTCTCAGAGGTGACCTCCAACCTCTTAGCACAGCACAAATGGCATTCAATATTTTAACTGTGTGAATCAATTAACTTTTATGTTTTTAAAAGCCATGCACTCTCAACCCAATTACACCATTTTACCCGTGAGGAGCTTATTGCATAGAGATCGTACCATGATGTGAAATTTAAAATGACACAAACTGAGGAATTTGCCGCACTTAAAATTTGTGACGCCAGCCTCTGTAACTCATTCAAAGTCCACTCTCATTACTCAGGGGCCATCAAATCTTCTGGCATGCTCTTGCAGCAATCTGTCATTGTTATTCAAAAAATGTGTAACTATGAATCGTAGGGTGTTAAGTGAGTGACAGTTTAATTTTCACCGCCTGCATTACACCCCCCGACATCCCCTCAAATGTTAGCCACTGCACATCACCTGAGAGGGCGTCGGTGTTGGTGACATTTTCATTCACAACAATGATCGGAGATGAGTTACATCAGCCTTCTGGGCTACGGTTAGGCCTCTTAAAATTGATGTTTTCAAGTAGCTTGTTTATCATTCTTATGTCTTAACTTGGTTTATTTTCACTTCTGGTCTTATCTGGGTTAAAACGTGGTCATATGGGGAAGTTTTAATCTGTAAGTCTGATAGGAATCCATCTCCTGAGAGTGCAAACAAATGGACATTTTTGACAACTATTGTGTCTGGCATGGGAAATGAATCTCAGCATAATAATCCAATAGCTCCAGTTACTTCTTTTCCTTCAGTTTCTCATCTTGCTCCAACTCATCTGCCTGCTATAGCAATGCCAGAGAGGTCAAACGACAGTTGATTTTATGCTGATATGATGGAATACGACACAGCATGATAAAACACAGCCTGACGTGATGTCAGCTCCCTGGTTTTCATTAGAGTTGAATATCTTAACCTTGCCCGAGTTTGCAGAGGGGATGCTGAGAAGCACTGAAGGTGGGAAATGGCGAGGAGACAAACAGGTGTGTGAATCTCTTCACTATCTCCACATCAATCTCCCGGTGGCCTGCCCTAATTAGACGGCGTTTATTCCCCGCACCTGCTAAAATATCACTGCTGTTATTCTCAAATCATCTTTTTTTGTGCAAGCAATCATTTGTTAAGACACTTATGGCATTGATTGCCTATGCAGTTATGAAATGAAAGATTTTTGTAAAGTGAGGGAAATATTTCTTTGTTGGTTTTTTCTGAAAAAAGGTTTCAGGAACACTTCAACATCATATTGTAGTCAGGTAATGAAAGGATTATTATAATTTACATGAAGCAACAACAACACTTCCAGTTAATTTAGTTCATAGAGTTCAGTGTCACCAGCAGTCACTGTTTTTGTTCTTTCTGCTGGTTCCCAGCAATGTCTGAGTGCATGTATCTGAGCTGCATTTAAAAGCTTCTTGAGGAGCAAGGGCAAATAGTTGGCAGAGTTAAACTACTGGCCTGTTTATCCAGCACAGTGTGAATAATATACTCTGTATACTCTGCATAAACATCATCTTAAACCAGCCCTCGTCTCCCCAAGATGAAGGGAGCTGGGAAAGTCAGACACAGAGTCTGGCTGTGACTTTGGGAAACTGAGCTCATTTGTCATGTAATTAGAAACCTTGGAAGAAGTTGTCGTTGTTTGCATGCGTGCATGTGTTTGTGGTTGTTGACTGCAAGAATGTTTAGTAACATAAACAACACCAATCCTCCCACCTTTTCTGCACACACACTCGACAGTGACATTATCATACACACACAAAAATAATGGACATAGCCACAGGCATGATGCCTGCAGAATATGTTTATATCTCAATGGACATGCATTATACATCATGCAGCATCCAAAAAAGACATCAGTAATTATTGGCTGAAAGATACGTGCAGAATATCCACTCCCTTCTAAATTAGATGTTGATGATTAGATGTTGGTTTTTTTTTATGAAATTCTGTCAGTTATGGCCACTTCTCCACCCAGAGGAAAGAAAACAGCAAGGACAGATTTATTTTCCTGACTAGACATGGATAAATAAAAATGCACATGAACATGACATTACATAATTCCTGGGTTATTGAATCAACTCTTCCAAATGACTTCCACTTGCCCCCACTCATTTTCACAGGAAGAACCACAGACAGAAAGGACAGCAGGGAGACGACTGTTTTCAACTGGAGCTTGTCATCCTTCGCATTTGATGCCAATCCCGGCTCATCAGCAGCCCTGAGAGAGGCGGCATCAACAACAGAGGCAGGTCAATGTGGCTCCAGCTTGTTCCCACACACCATGCTGTATTCTGTCTTCCTGGAGTTGAAAGAGTTGGTGGAGAGGCTGCCTGCTATTCATTCTTCCTCTCACCTCCTCTCTTACCTGGTCAGTTGTGGTATGTGTTGCCCTGGATTTCTTGTGTTGACTAGTTGTGTTGCGTGACTGGTGTTCACCCAAGGTCTACCAGCCAGCTTTTTATTGTTTTGTTATTGTTATTGTTTATTGTATTGAAGAAAACAAGAGAGATGGGGGGACATACAACAAAACAAAAGCAAAAATCCCTCGCTGGCATAAAATGGGGAATGTTGGTTATGTGGTTTGAGTCATAACCATTTGGCCATCAGTTAACGCTCATGACCACAATTTTTCCCTGATCTTAACCAAATATACTGTATATACTGTATATATATATATTTTTTAACCATCACCAAATAGTTTTTAACCACACTAGCAGTGTGGCTATATGGTCCCTCTATCCACCACTTTGGTCCAGACTCAAATATCTCATCAAATATTGGATGGATTATGAGAGAACATTCATTGTCTCCAGAGGATGAATCCTAATGAATTGGTGATTGTCTGATTTTTCCTCTTGTGCCACCATGAAGTTGACAGTGGTTGTTTTTTGGTGAAATAGCTTTTCAACTATGGATTGCCATGAAATCTGGTACAGATATGAATGGTACCCAGATATTTTGAGTTTTCACTTATACAGTGTGATATCTCCTCATCTAGCAGATGAATTGTCAGAAAACTTTGTACAGACATTAATGGTTCCCCAATGATTTTCCCTTTGGTGATCCCCTGACTGTTTCCTCTCACGCCATCATTTATGGTTTTAAGTGAAACGTCTTGACAACTATCTGTTCATTTATGACCAAAGACCTAAATAAAGGAGTTTTAGTTACCTAACCTTAACCAAGGCACTGAGCAACAATGCCAACCATTTTTCGAAGGTAATAACAAACAACCTGCTTGGTCATTTAGACTGGAGGTCCTGTTGCGTGGATCTCCATAATAACCAATGCTGCACAGCTACAAAAAGCGTCCCATAGAGTCCCAGACCCTATGAACGCTATGAACCAACCCTGCTAAAAACAAATGCAAACCTGAAGCAGAGCTGTATTGAGCATTTCTGTCATTCATTAAGCAGCAATGTCAAACAAAATTACAAAAACACTATTTAAAACGGAATAAACACACCATAAAATGAAAATCACTAAAGTCAAAGCAAACACAGTAAACTGTAATGACGGATGTATTCTGATTCATTATGTACCAATAAAAGCACCCAAGAAGGAACTTTAATGAAAAACTTCAACTTTAATGGGGTAGAAAATCATCTTTTGCAATCACTGTGTTTTCTTGTATCATGCAGTATGTGGCCCCCAAGCTCCCATCAAAAACCTGGCTAAAAATATAATCATGTGTACAGATTCTGAGATTAAAAAACAGCACCAGAAAGGACCCCGATGAAGGATGGGGAAAGATGTAGCAAGAGATACGGCAGGTGGACAGTATGATACATCAGCTCTGGTTGAGTTTAGATTTAAAACTATAAGTAAAAGGAGCCTTTGCTAACTAGAAACATTTAATAATAAACCGGGATAATATGGAAATATAATGTTAACTATAAATCAATACTTATCCTAGCATCTCTCATAACCATCAGATTCAAGAACCTTGAGGCAGTGTATGAAGATGTAAAGGGATCTGCTTCCCCACACTCAGTCAGTGGATGGTCTGTGGTTACTCCTTAAGGCTGTTTTTTTTTCTCTATCCTACGAGTCTGATACTATAACTGCCTACACATGGAACTAAATACGCCACTGATCAGTTGGGAACATGAAAACCAGCTCTGAGTCCTGCGGACAAGGTTTCAAAACCTGGGTCAAATACTTTTGATACCGATGCCACAAAGTGTCCCCAACTTGGATGGTGCTCACTCGAAGCATACACCCAGATCAGGTAAATTCAATGTTTCTCCATTGTCCTGCTTAATCTTAAAACCCATCTCCTAAAAAAGCACCTTGTGTCACCATATCCCCCATCATCATCATTTCCCATCTTCTCTAATACCTCTAATTGCTCTAAAAAATATAACTTTCTACTTGGCTGTTATTTAGTTATTTTCCTGGCACTTCCTTCTCCCAGGAATATTATCAGGGCACTGTGGCTCTGACCTTGACCATTATTGGTTGCTAGAAGGGGTGTATTAATGTATCACACAGTAGGTCTGTCAACTAAAGATAAAGAGCAGTCCTCTGAATTTTCAGCTTTTTTTCCGGCTTAGTTTGACTACTAAAGTAATACATCGGTTTGTTTCTTTTGGCCACAAACAGACGTGGTTCTGAACTGACAGTACAGGTCGACTGTGTGTGATGGCACAAAACTTACCAGAAACCGACTGAACTATCTGACTTATCTGATATTGACTTTTTTTGCATCCGTACTGCCTCTAAACAACACTTTAATGCAACCAAACAGCAGCATTCACTCCACCACCATTAAGTATTTTGGACAATATCAGTCAAACCAATTTCAGATTTTGTTCTTGTATCTTGTTTTCTCTCTTGGTGACGTTCTCATTTCAAGACATAGGATAATCACTGATTTCTGAGCTGGTGACCTTTGCTGTGTTTTATTGGCTAGAGACTCAGTGCAGCTACTTCACAGTAAAAACCTTCCAGCTGATGAGAGAACAATCAATTTTCTGGCCAAAACCCCTTTTTTAGTTGCTTCATTATGAGTCAAGAGCAAAATATTGATTCACAGTATGTGTGTCATACAACTAGTTCATTTGAAGCATGTAAAAGCCTTGAGGAAACTATTTTTTTTACTATCACATATATACTACTCCCCATTTGTATGCATGTCATATGTTACTGTGCCAACTTTGCTACAGGCTAAACTGCTTACCAACAACATCTATATTTCTACATTTATTTATTATATAAACAGCTAATTTGTTGCTCTTCAATATTCATATTTATTTTATTATTCAAGTTAAGTAACATTTATGTAGAACAACTTGTATACCTTTGAGAACCATATGTATTTCTTTGTAGGATTACTAAAAAAGACCAAAAATCCTGTTTTTTTCCCTTGTGTTGGCATGTAAGTATAAAACAGAGCAATTACCTTGTTACGTGTGAGGCATAGAGACATTACAGGCCAAAAGGTTATGGCTGAGTGGTTGTGGTCTTCAAAAAAAATAGTATAAAGCCAGAAATCAATATGAGGAAGATGAATTGGGAGAAACAGAGGAGGGAAAGTAAAGAAATACAGTACTTTCACCCTGAAAAGAGAGATTACCTTTTTTCCCCCATTTTGCTCTTCTTGTAGTGTTACAAACACACATTTGGGAGTGCCTTTAAGTATACACAAAACAAGCTTAAAGGTGCAGTGTAGGATTTAGTGGCATCTAGCAGTGAGATTGCAGATTGCAACCAACTGAATACCCCCCCCCCACCTTCCAAGCGTGTAGGAGAACCTAAGGTGGCTGTGAAAATCATGAAAGATGCAAAAGGCCCTCTCTAAAACCAGTGTTTGGTTTGTCTGTTCTGGGCTACTGTAGAAACATGGCGGTGCAACATGGCGGGCTCCATGAGGGAGGACCCGCTCCCTGTGTAGACATAAAGGGCTCATGCTAAGGTAACAAAAACACAAAACACACAATTTTTATTTTCAGGTGATTATACACTAATTAAAATATACTTGTGAATATTATATTCCATTTCTGCCAAGTCTGTTCCGCTAGGTCCCACTAAATTCTACACACTGGACCTTTAAAAGGCATATTTTCACGTCAATTGCGCATTGGACCCTGGCCTTATGAAATATACCTCACAAAGCAGTATTATACAAGCTTGTCTGTTTAAGTCACTTTTTGCTGTTAATGCTACAAGGTTTGTTAATGAATGATTTGAGTGTGTGTCACAGCATTAATGGCCCTGCACTTTCCTTTTAAAAAGTGTGAGTAATGGCTCTATAAGAGAGACAGTTGTAGTTATTATGTCTAGTGTACTTTTTTATGACATCTGCACTTATGCCTTTTAGCACAGACATGCAAATAGACCACAACATCTCAGTGTTCTTTACCACATATTTAATGCCTGCTGCACACACAGTCCCTTAAACCGGGATGAGGCGTGAAGTGATGTAATCAACTATTTCAATTACGTTGATTAATACGCTGTGGAGAGTCCCCAGAGAGCAGTGAGAGATCTATGAGGAGGGATTTGTGAAGAAAGTGGTGATTAGTTTTTAGTGTGTGTGTCTCTATGAGTGTGTGTGTGTGTGTGTGTGTGTGTGTGTGTGTGAGAGAGAGAGAGAGAGAGAGAGAGAGAAGGGGAGAGAGACAGCTTGGAGGATGGGGCAGCTTGATGGAACGGGTTAATGCTTCAAACTTATCGTTTCCATGACAACAGCAGTCTTCATAAAATGTAAGCCTGATGAAGGAACTATAGATGAAAGCGGAGTGACACTTTGTTTGTGAGGGTGGAAGTATGTTCGTCTTTGGGTCATGATTCTGTCACGGTCTATGTCTAGGCGCCATTCTCCACCAGTCCTCCAGAGACTGGAATTGTTTGTTTGGACTGGACTGTGTGGGAGAGGGCTTATTTTGAGTTGGACTTTTGAAAGACTATATGACATGATATTACTTGGTTGCTTTTATTATTTGATCTGTTCTCTATGTCTTCCTGGTGTTTTTTTCCTCTGCCTCCCAGTCTGTCTCTCTATGAGTGGCGTTGGCGTGTCTGTCTCTGTTCTACTTTTCCCTCCACACTTTCCCTCCACACCTGCCCTGCATTATCTTTGTTAGCCCTGCCCTTCTCCCAGTGTCTTCCCCAGCCAATCAACTACCGGCCTGCCCTTGGGTCGAGTGACCTGTTCCCCATTCCCTCATTAGTTCAGTTTGTATTTTAGCCCTTTGTTCTGGTTCTGTTCTGTTTGTTCAGTCTCGTTCTGCATTCTGTTTTGTCCTGTCAGCCAGCTTTATTTTTTGCCTGCAATTCTTTTAATAAAGAAGTTTCTTCAGAATTGCTCAGCCTGCTGTCCTGCATTTGGCTCCATTTCTTGCTACTCTTCATGACAGAAGATGTCCCTGGCTCTGCAGCATCTCTGCTCCCCAGCTGCGCCTAGTCTCCACTCTCCAGCTCTGCAGAGTCTCTGCTCCCCAGCTCCACTAAGACTCAGCCCCTGGTTCCCAGCTTTCAGCTCAAGCACCAGCCCAAGCAGCTACCCCACCCTCCTGAGCCCTGTTGTCCCTGCTGAGCTGCAGCAACCGCCTGTTCCTGTTGGGGATGCAGTAATCTCCTGTTCCTTCTGGGCAGCAGCAATCCCATGTTTCTGAGCTGCAACAGTCCTGTCCCTGCCTGCCCGAAGTCATGGGGTCCCTGGTCCTTGGGTTCCTGTTTAGCGGTTTCCTTTGGCTGCCAAGTTTGCCTGATTCCAGCTTTCCTAAGGAGTCCAATTCTTCACTTCCTGAATCTCCTGTGGCTCCACCTTCAGAATCTGCTACACTCCCAGTGGCCCAGCTCCCCATGTCTTCACTGCCTAGCACACCAGCCAACGACCTTCTAGACCTCCAATCGGTAGTTTCCACCGACCCACAGCCAGGCTACTGTCATGGTTCTGTCAGTCTGTCTAGCTGCCATTCTCCTCCACTCCTCCAGAGACCCTCAGATTTGTTCCCCTTTTTGTTTTGGACTGGACTGTGTGGGAGAGGGCTTATTTTGAGTTGGACTTTTGAAAGACTATCTGACACATTACTTTAGTTGCCTTTATTAGTTGGTCTGTTCTGTCTTCCTGGTGTTTTTCCTCTGCCTCCTAGTCTCTCTCTCTCTCTCTCTGTGTTTCTGTTCTGCTTTTCCCTCCACACTTTCCCTTCACACCTGCCCTGCTCCCAGCGTCTTCCCTAGCCAATCAACTCCAAGCCTGCCCTTGTGTCTAGTCACCTGTTCCCGATTCCCTCATTAGTTCAGTTTGTATTTTAGACCTGATTTTTTTGTTTGTTCAGTCTCATTCTGCATTCTGTTTTGTTCTGGTCAGCCAGCTTTTTTTTTTGCCTGCAATTCTTTAATAAAGAAGTTTCTTCAGAATTGCTCAGCCTGCTGTCCTGCATTTGGCTCCATTTCTTGCTGCTCTTCATGACAGTGAGACCTCACATGACTTGACGTGGGTTTAATTGTGTGTGTTAGTATGCATAGACTTAATGGAATATTTAAACAGGTGGTGTCTCTTTTCAATGCTGACCGGAGGCACTTAAGACACTGGCTTGTTTATCAAATAACCAAGATCATCTCTTGTGATAGTGTGTTTTTGTATGTGTGTGATAGGGATTCAGATGAGGAAGATGCTTTCTGCTAGTATGACATTTCTCAATATAACATCTTTGCTTATTCCTCTCTATTCATCTCCATGCTGTAGGATCAGGTACAAAGAACAAGCCTATACTGTGACCCAACCTCCTATGTCTAAGGCTGTATCTGGCTTTTTTTCTTTTTCTTTTTTTTGAAATAGAGCTGGAAGAGCCTTGTTATCCAGAAATGGGGGTGACAGGCAACACCAGGGGACAGAGTGATAAGGGACACTCATACTCCCAATAGACAGACACGTCTCTCTGTCATTCTGTCTAGACTTTCTCCTTTCTTTTAAATTTCCTATGGCTATCTCACTGTTCTTCTTTATACTTGCCCTCACTGATTTGTTCACTCATTCATTTCCTTGTGTATCTTCCTCCTCCTCACTTGCTCCATAGACAATAATTTCCAGTTAGTTACATCATCTTTATTATGGCAGAACATGTAGCCAGTACCTAAGTGATCAGGCACACATTGTTCTCCCTGTCTAGTCTGAGTCCTACATGAATGCCGCATGCAGACATTCAATTTCTGGTTAACTAAATGTCAAAGTGAACAAGATTTGTGATTTTAGTCGCTTTGAATACATTGTGACTCTTAGAGCCTGATATGTGGCTTCTAGCGTCCCAGAAAGAGCAGACTTTTTTTTTTTTTTTGGTGCAGTGACCAAAAAATATCCAGTTAGCTGCTGCGGCACTCCTTGGGGCCATTTTGATGTGAGAGGTCACAGTAGAGTGGTAAAATGTATTCAAGCTAACACACAGGCCAGAAAAAATGCAAATAACATCTCTGTACAACAGTAAAGCACAGAGGGGGCATTTCAGGGCAAACCATCCAAATGTCAATCCTTGAAGCAGACAGAGTATATACTTGTTCCACTTTAAGATAAAGATGCATGTAATCGTCAGTAGAGGGACAAAATGGGTCCACAAAGGGTCAGCATGGCTCTATCCTGTCTAGGGCTTGTTATTGTTTAAGCTGCCACTTATCCCCTTGATTAATCATTTAGTTAATTACATATAAAATAATAGCACATATAGCACAAAAATAGCCATAAAACTTGAAGTTCATGGAACATTTACATATTGTGAGTGTTGCCTGCCTTGCTCAGGATAATCTGAGCTAAACTGTGAGTTGTGCAGTGTTGTGTAATGTCAACATTACAAAATTATTCTCATTAGTGTTGTATACCTGCTAATACTAGGAAGCACATGTACATGTGACCCAATCATAAAATTACCATCTGTCTGTAAAGTTTGTTTGCACTCCATTGGGATAAAAATAGATTTAAAAAAAAGAAAATCTTAGTTCAAGGTCCACTTTCTAGCTTTTTCCAGCGCTTTCAATCACATCTCATGGTCTTCATCAGCAATGATGTTTACTCAGTTGTCATGAAGATGGCTCAGTTTTCATCACCAGCTGTGATCACATGACAAAGGTCCAGAAAAAGCTATAGTAAGTGGACCGTGAGTTAGGAATATTTTATCAAACTACTATTGACACAGACAAGAATTAACTTTCAAGCTCATGGTAAATATAATAATATATTGTAATACCAATGTGTACCACAATAAAGATTTTTTTTTTTGTAAATTAAATTGAGTAATGATTTATATACAAAATAATGAGATGATAATGTCTATTCAGTGGATTTAATACCTGACAACTCAAGGTACTTCATCACATTGATGCAAAAATCCTGTAAATCCAATATTCCCATAGCAGGTCCTGCTCATTGATTTGCAACATTGCCTCCAATGGAATAATTCAACACATTTTAAAAGTATGGTTACCCCTGAAGGTACGATATAGCAAAATCACTACTGTTGACAGACCGTTATCGTCTAGTGGTATATATCAGGCTATCGCCCAACCCTAACACTCCATATAGAGTTCCTTATGTCTACGCTGTTGGCAATGAAATTGTGTGTCCAAAGCTGGATAAATACACCTCTCACAGCTGCCTTATCATGGTGGTTATAGACCCCGGCTTATTCCGCTCCCTGACAGCTACCTTTAGAGCTAACTAATAGCCCTGCCAGCCACCTTTAATTGGAAATCTATGGCTGCATTTATTTTAGAGCTCAGCTGACAAGCGCAAGTCTCCACGTTTATGTATTATCAAACTGCAAACCATCAATTACTGGTAGACAGGAGCTGATATTTCATAGGCAATACCTTTATCAATACATAAGCAGGCTGAGAGGACAGGGCTGAAGAGGAGAGAGTGGGGAACAGATGGAGTGCATCAGATGAAAGCTTTTCCTTTGCCCGGGCAGTACCAAGAGGCATAGCAGTACCAAGAGGTATAGCCTCTTGGTACTGCTATCCCTCTTGGTACTGCCCGGGCTAAGGAAAAGCCGGGCAGTACCAAGGACTCTTAAGAACTTCCTGTTGTCTTAGAATAGATCTAAGAAATTGATCTCACAAAACTGGCTGTTGGGATAGCCTACTCTCACTTTGTACAATAAGCATAATAATTCATGTGTGTATGAGTATGTCTATCACTCATTCTTAGGTGAAAATGGGATATAGTTAAAGGAATTTAAAAGCCGATGCCTTTGCATTTGAGCATAGTTGCTTGTCTAGTTTTAATATGATGGTACAGGCTGGAGAAATACACAGCTTTGCTCCTATTATTGCAACTACTACCCTAATACATGAATTTGATAAATTATAGTCAAAGCTAAGAGAGTTTAGGTCTTAGCAGTTAGCTAAAAGTAATAGATAAATGGTTAAAATAGATAACTAAAAGTAATGGATAAATGTTGAAGTAGTTAGCTACTTGGCATGTATGTTCAACACTTAGTGCTGGATCTCTCAGGCACATTATGAAATATATAAAAATACCTCAAACAACGTTGCTTCTGCTTCTTCTTCTGCACGTGGATTCAATGAGCGGAAATACGGACAGCGCCACTCTGCCGTTGCAACCCACATTGTGGTCAGAGGTGGGATTACCTCCATACCATAGAGAATGAATTGAAAAAGTTTAGAGAGTTAAGCTCTTTCCCACTCCTCACACATGGGAACTTTGTATGTATGTTCAAGACATAGTGCAGGATGTCTCGGGCATTACAATTGATCCGATCAACTTCTGCTCAACTCAAAATTGTAGTGTCCAGATATTCTGCGTGTGGGGTGTTTTAGGGAACATCGGTAAATTGTAGTGTCTGCCAATACTCTGCATGAGAGGCATTTAGGGGACGGGCACAAATCTCTCTAGGTATTGAGAAATCAACCCGTTTCGAACAGACACGTTTTGAACGGGCACTGCGCTAGTAACCTAAACATTGACAATTCAGTTCAATATTACAGTATTCACTTGTATATAATCAATGGTATTAAATAACATCCAGTTTACACATTTGGAAAATGGTTGGCAGTATTGATGGAGTACTTTAGTTCATCTGGTACATCCACTGTTTTTAGTTTTCCAGGTGGAATTTTCATGTTAAAAAGGCCAGCAAAGACGATGCGCATGCTTGTAGGTGTTCTACATTCATCTTCACCCGCTGATGACGACACACAAGGTCACCTGCACCTCAGTGATGTCATGGGGAAAGATCAGTAGGGGTTTTGGCCTAACTTTGTGATTAAACGCAGTGTAGGTAGTTGCTTTGACCTACTGTGTATACAGTGTGTGTGTGTGCTTGTCAAGTCATGTATGTGTGCATTTGCATGTGTCTAGGACTTTGTGATTTAAAGCTGTGCATTCAGGGCCCAATTAATCAGAAGGTGGTGTCACTATGAGAAGGGCTTATGAACGTGTTGCCCTCTCCCTGGGAAACAGGGTGCAGAACTAAGACTTATAATGAATTATGAACAAGTTAATGCACTCCTTCCATCTAGACCTCCCTCCTGCTTTTTCTCTCCCCATCTTCAGTTTGCTCTGTTGATCTTGTGTTACCAAGACAGCTGCAGTGTCCACTACGTCCACACAAATCCTTCTTTCCTGTTAACATTAACAGTATTCTCGGCATTGTTCATTAAACCACAAGGTTTTCTGCAAAATAAAACTTCAGCATATTCCACTTTAGCTGCCCCTGCAAAGCACAAAAAACAAACCTCCTAATCTTACAGTCCAGTACCTTTTTTTATCCTTTATCCTTGATTTGACTGCAACACACAGGCTACAATTTCAGTAGCCCATGCCTCAAAGGAGCAAAAATCCTTAACAATAGGTCAGTACTTAAACTTTTTTTTAATATACTTCGACATGCAGTTCGTCAGTTGGGGCATGAACGTCAGGCTGCATGAGGCTTTTGTGGGCAATTGACGGTGAGTGATGAATTAGCATAGTAATTGATAATTACTCTAAGATCACTGGGACCATTGTTTCTTAGACGGCTCAACATGTTTTCCCTCAGGTTTAGGTCAGCTCTAAAAGGAGAAATATAATTGAGTGCCTTGTGGCTTAATTAACGAGCTTGGACTAATTACAGGAAAATGAAAGAGGAAGGGGGCCACACACATGCACGCATTCACCAATTTACCTATTTACATTTTTGTTATGAGTAACTAGTGATCAAACTATTTACTATAAATTATTATTTATAATTTGTTGATTGAGATTTTGATAATTTCTTTCTTAAAAAGTTTATTAAGCAAAAATGCCAAACATTTGTTGGTTCTACCCCCTCAAACATGAGGAAATGCTACCTTTCTCTTTTTTAATATAAGAAATAAGAAAACCTGATTCAAAATCACACTGTTATTTATAATAATGCAAATTAGTAAAAATCTAGCCTTGGAAAATAATCTAATACCATTATCAATGGCCTTAGAGAAACACCATTTCCCATAAACCATGGTGTGTTCACACCAGGGAATTTTCGCCTTGCGTTACTCATGAGAGTTTGATCACGGGATCATTTGTTTTTATTTGTGTTACTCGCGCAAGTTTGACTGCGGGATCATTTGTGTTTATTCGCCCCAAGCAGCCAGTGAGCAACAGCAGGCACCAAGTAGTCCCCAAACCAGTGCGGTGATGTTACTGAAGCGCAGCCTGCCTGCCATCATGACGGCCCAGTCTTCCTGCTAACAACTCATACTGACACTTATCTGTAAACACTGAGAGATACATGATCAAGTCTTCTCTGTTCATTTTGCTGTGATAAATTGCATTAACCCATCACACAAAACTTCCCCCAAAAATCTGTTGAATATTTTCAACTTGCACGAATACACGAATGATAGACGTGAATTTGCGTCTATTTGCGTCTTTGCATTGACAAAAATTTGCCTCACATTTGGTGTGAACACACCATAAGACCACTGCAGGTTAAACCTCAAATTTTCACGGAAGCTATAGTTTATTTTGTATGATAATAAATTAACTGTCATTTAGATTTAGATAAAATCTCAAAGGTTTCAGCTTCTAACGGTAGATGCTATAGTAGATGATTATTTACTCTTATTTACTTTATAATATGGACTGTAAATTGCAAGAATAACAACACTTTTTTTCTGTGAGGCATTTTTGTAGACAATTTCTACATTAATCAATTGATTGGTCAATCAAAAAATAGATGGTTAATGCAAATAATTAGTTGCTGTTAAATGGAAGTAGATTTAAAAGTCTATGGCTGTTCGCCTCTTGTTTCCTACCTACAGTGTTGGTTTCTTTTAACCATGCTCACAATCACTCCCCATCTTAATCAAGTAGCTGTTATTTTAACCACGATGATGTAGGTTTCCTCACTTTTACCAAGTAGTTATTTTAATCCAAAGCATAATCTTTCCCTAAACCTAACAAACTCATTTATGTACCTCAACCTAGCCAAACTTTAATCATAGCTGTGCTAGATAAGAAAACACCTTTTTGTGATCTGTAAGGCACTGACAAATTATCTCACCCTGCCTATAGGGGCATCAGATCAGAAAATGTTCTTGTCATCTGGAGAGTAATTACAAAAATTTGAAGTTGTTGTACTAAGCCATGCTCCTACACTTCTAAACACACACTGGGAGTAATGATCCAAGGGACTTTCCTAATTTCTTGGAGATATATCTTGCTCATTCTATGTGTACCTCCAGTCTTTCCCTTTCTGTATACCACAGGTCGTCTCCTTATCCGTCTGTTTTTGCTGTAGAGCTTTGACAAATTCCAAAAGTTAGTCATTTAGATGCCTTTTCTCTCCTCTTCTTCTCTCCCCATCTATTTGTGTGTCATCCATTTCTCCACATTTAAAAGCAATACCCAACCTCAGAGTCTGATCCCCTAGGTTCATCCCCCCTCCAATCAAACCACCAGTGCTTCTTGACTGTCATCTAATCTGGCAGAGGTGTTATCAAGCTAATGACAGACACAATTTCCTCTGCCTCTAATGACAAGTATATAATACCATCACATCAAACCAAGAGCCAGATGAAAGCGAAACCACGGTGTAGATAAAAGAAGAGAGGGAGGCGATGCAGCTGTTTGTCAGCTAAGGACAGAGGTGTCTGTCTTTCTTATCTCTGCCTCTCTCCACGACATGTTTGTTCTTCATATGCCCGCCTCTGCCTCTGATGTCAGATGGTATGAAATCCCGGTGTTCGTCACCAGGAACCAGGAGACCGTAGGAGTGCTCACCAGGGCCTCCCATGCGCGCAATTTCCACTTCAAAGCCATCTCCTTTTACCGTTATAATTCCATCTAGGGAAATTGTTAAATGAACATTCCTAACTGCTGACTAGGACAAAGATATTTTGAAAAAAGAGAGGGAGATGTATGCATCGGCAATGAAGTGGAGAGAAGGTAGGGCGAGTGCGATCAAAGGTATGGTAATGCCTATGGAAAAAAGGATGGGAACGTGCAGGGCCTCTGGAATAAGGGGGTGCAGGGGAGAGACTCTGAAAAGGACGTCTTCTGGGAAACAGTGTGAGGAGGAAGGCAGGTGGGGTGGGGGGACGGAGAAGGAGGAGATATTTATACAGTTAGGTTGCACCGGGGCTATAGATAGGATGCTTCCGAAATTACCTGAGAGATACAGTCCCCCTGTGGAGAGGCACCTGGGAGCTTTTCAGCTATTTTATTCCCCTTACTATAGCCTCAACCACTTTGAGCGTGCAGTGCAGTTCACTTGTCTCAGATAAATCATTGATTCTCGGGTCGGCGAAAGCAGATAAAAGTGAAGCAATGTTGTTAGGGAAGAGTTCTGACACCGTCAAAGCGGTGAAGGCGCTTAGAAAAACTGTAGACCTTAATGAGAAATCCAGGCACTTTGAAAAGTTTGACAAGAACTACCAAGTGATTTAGGAAGAGACTGTTAACATTTATGGTCTCACTCCTCCTCACCTCTTGTCTTATAATACTAATAAAGTCTGGTCGCCTCCTTGTCTCACTTTCTCCTTCTATTTCTTTCCCTTGATATAGGCTTTTGCCTCAGCTGCTATTATTTTCTTCATTTCTATTATTTATTTATTGTGGGCAGACCGATAAGGTTGGATCAAGGCTGCAGATCGAAATACTGAGGATGATGAAACATGTCAACTGTCTCGGGGGTAAAAAAAAATCCAGAATAAAAGATTGAACTAGTTGAATTTATCTATTGAAAAGAAACTTTGTGATTCATAGGAGGAAAAATGAAGAGTGTCACAATAGTGCTGTTGGATTTAGCTCTTATTACATTGATGGAAGGTCAAGGAGCTTTTTTAAAAGTTTGGTGAAAAGACAGAAGGACATTTTGCACATGCGCATGATTATGCAGTATGCTTAGCCACCTTTATTCTTGTGAGTATCTTAATCTAGTTAGACAAAGACAGACATGTATTAAGACATATAAAAATACTCTGCTTGGAACAATGTGTACCTGAAATGTTTTTTTCCAGGAAAAAAGTATTATTACCACGTTAAAATCCTTCCTTCTCCCTCATTAAAACTCCAGAATCTATAAATATGTTAATATATTTCAACAACTGGACGCAAGATCTGTCCTATTTCACTGAAGTCCATTCTCAGTGTATGTGCACTGGAGGCTTCAAATTTCCATGTCGCACTTGTGTAAGTTGAATATTGGGCCAAATATTGGCTTCAAAACTTGCTGTGATGTCACAAATCATGCTTGTAGGCCCACCTCTTAAAATTGGATTTTCAATGAAACACAGAAAAGATTTGCGCTTTCAGCAGATGAATGTGAAAACAGACTTCCAGCGTCAAACTCTGCACATACATCATTCTGCACAGTAAAGCTCAAACATTCAACTGTAGGAACAAGACGAATAAACACATTTTTGAGTGGACAACAACAACAACAACAAAACCTTTTGAAAGTGTAATTTTAGAGATAAGATTTTAAGACATGTTACTACACTGATGAAAATAACTGGCCACACGCCAGCTCTCTCAGGCAACATCCACTGCCTCCACATTCATGTTTTTATAACTTCTGACGTGACAATAGCGAGGCCTTTCATCTCTCTCAGCTGGAGTTATTCTGAGTCAACAAACACAATCTGTTTCTCCTCTCCTTCATCTTCATCGTTCTTCTTTCATTTTTCCCACGTCTACAATTAATGCATTTATTTCGAAGCCTCCTCTTGTTCTTCAAAGACACTCACCAGGGACACAGCTGTCGCTCCAACCATCAAAGTCCTCCTGCACTCCTCCTTCTGCCCTCTACCTCATTTTTTTTTTTTTTACTCTCCTCTCTTTCTACCCACTTTGGGCTCTGTGCTTTTCTTTTGCAATGACAGCTTGTTTGTTTCCAATGTCTGTTTCTCTTTATTTATATCTCTCCTAGAAAAATAAATAGGTAAATACATATAACACAATTCAGCACAGATGCAAAATAGGAACGTTTCTCTGCTCTTGCATTCTCCATTTTGTCTCGGTTTCTGCAATCGTCCTTTTATCTTCCCCTAGGATGCCGGCTGGTGATCCAGGTACACACGGCAAACACTTATTCATCTCGGAGTTATCATTTCAGCCATGATACCTGACTCTCCAGCACCACACCATTCTCCAGAGCATGGCACTCTGGGATATGACTAATGCTTTCTCCAAGCATTGTGATTTGTCTAATCTTCCCTGCCTTCTGGGATGTGAGTAAGACTTCCTTGCATGTTTCCTGAGCTCGCTCACAGCTGGTTTCCACCTGGTTGGTTGGCTGATATCTCCCACCCTGCTTTATATACGGTCTGTCTTTTTTTCCCTATGCCTTGTTTGTACATGGTTTCCCTCCACATCTCTCTTGCTGTGTCACTTTAAACGCAGATGCAGAGGCACACGTGTACACAGCTGCAAAGATACGGAGTGAAAAAGTTAGTTTGAGGAAAGTTGAGAGAGACATAGTTCATTGCTTCTGGTAGGAACAGCATGTTATTATCACCATCAACCAAGGCGGTTGTTTGTTCTGCACATGTATATTCGGGTAGTTGTATAATAGTTCTTCCTTTTAAGCTTGATATTTCCAAATAAAGAATACATTAAACTTCCAGGTACAAGTGTTTGTCTCCTTGGAGAGCTCTCCTTTAATTCACCAAATATAGCTGCTTAAACATGTTTTCCTTTAGGCTTATTTAGTTAATCAGGGAAAAGAAATTCCATTGTCAAGGGGGGCTTTCTTTATATATTTAAAATGTTTGAAAGTTTAAATTCCACGAACAAACACACACACACACACACACACATACCAGCCAACAAATACAAGGCCTGACACAAAAACAAGAACACCTGTATAATGTGTTGCATCCCAGTACAATACTCTCACAATACATGCCTTTGTTTATGAAATGCATAATATTTTGTGTTTTTGGTGGTGATTCAACTCTATGAACATTTTTAAAGGTTTTTTTTTTTTTTTTTGCAATGTCGCAGTGTTTTACATAATTGTTTTTTTGTCTAAGTAGTCTCAGGAACTATAGGGTTCTGCCTGGTTTCACTCAGTTCCTAGTAACCAAGACCCAAAACCCGGGCCAGACTGCCTTTTTTTCTTTAAAAAAATCTATTTAAGCATGAAGGGTACATTTTCTGTGGGCCAATTGGACCCATGAAGACCTCTAACATGAACTAAGGAGCCACAGGAACTGGAAGGAAGAGAAAATAAACCAGGAGCTTAAGGTGCCTTCAGCGTATTGTCTTGACACGGGTAGTATTGGAGAAATTGTCTATTGTTACTTCTAGGGGATTTAATAAACA
Organism: Scomberomorus guttatus; assembly: GCA_038419695.1. Taxonomy (NCBI): domain Eukaryota; kingdom Metazoa; phylum Chordata; class Actinopteri; order Scombriformes; family Scombridae; genus Scomberomorus; species Scomberomorus guttatus. The sequence goes on from CM076461.1 coordinate 18,451,479, forward strand.
GTAAGCCTTGTGGCTTTAACAGCTACTAACAGGTCACAACATATAGTGAGTGCAATTGGTCACTGATACCACAAAAAGAATGCAGGACCTTCCTGAACCCCTGCGAGTCCGACTCGCCTCCTCGCTTCACTTGAGCTGGTTGGTTGTTTCAGCCCAGCATCCTTTTTGCTGGTTGCCAATTGTGCACTGACTGTTCACAGTGTGTTGTTGGTTTCAGTTCATTTAGGTTAACACATAAACTCAGACAGAAAAATAAACCAAAATACTTCAGTGATGAGGGTCATTATTCATCATCCATCAATCTCAACAAAGTAGTTAAGTTTTTGGTGTTTTTGTTTCCTTCCTCCTCTCGGCGTCTGTCTCTGACAGGTTATAAGTCAAGCCTTCTTGATGTTCACCAAACCAATCAATAGGCTAATGACAACCATGTGAGCGATCATGTTTGTGCGTCTGTGTCTGAAGATCCATTAAGATAAAGAAAAAAATAATAAATAAATAACATATATAAAATACCAATAACATTTTAAAAAGTCACATCTTTGTTTTCGATGTAATTTTCGAATACAAGGACACAACAGCCACCACGGTGTTCTTTGACAATTGTATAGGAGATGCCAAAAAGACCAGACGCCTGTCTGCAAAGTAGCAATGACTGCTAAGTGAATATTTTCTGTTTTCTTTTTGCTCTGAAAGGCTGCAACACATGGCAAGTAAAAAAGTTTAGTTTCTCTCACACTCTGTTATTTGTCTGCTCTCACTTTATCTCACTCTTTTTAGACTAGTCTGGAATACTCCTTAAAAGCTGTTAAATTGTCAATCACATCAGAAGAAATTCCCAACCCAAGCCCTAATAGCAATCACACGAACCAGTGCCTTTAGATTGCTGTACACAACTTGTAACAGTCGTACACCTCCTTTTTGACCATTCAGCAGTGTTCAGTTTTTGTAATTCAACCCCAGCAAAGACTTTTTTAGCGGAAGGAACTACAGCCCAAGAAACAACACTGGAGCTATGATTCTATAGTTGCAATGCAGGTCAAGTTACAGAGCTCCTTAAAGGGCAAGTTCACAATTTTTTAAGTCTGTCTTAAAACAACAGTTAACAGCCCAAATGAACATGAACATGAACATGAACATGCCATAATCATCCCTCCTGTTCATACTGGCTATTAGAGGATCCCTTCATAATGAACTTACAATGTAAGTGATGGGGGCCTTTTGTGCAAAGATGTATTGAAACACTGTCCGAGGGAAACACAAAGAGGGAATTTTAGTCAAGTCAGTTTGTTTATAGAGCACTTTTAAAAACAATACGTTGACCGGAGTGCTTTACAGAGAGATTAAATTATGGGATTATTTGATTGATGATTACAATCAAACAAAAACACAGGATCAAAATAACAACACCAGCATAAATAAGATAGAAAATCAGATAAAATCACAACACAAACAGCATTGCACAAACAACAAAGTACAAGCAGATCACCTTTGGTTTTTAACTGGGTGCGTGGAATGGAGAGCAGTGATTGGTCAGCAGATCTGAGGGGTCTGGAGGTGGAATAAGAGATGAGCAGCTCAGAGATGTAATCTGGTGCCATGCAGTGCTTTAAAAACAAATAAAAGAATCTTAAAATCAATTCTGTACTTCACTGGTAGCCAGTGAAGAGAGGCCAAATAAAAAGACTGTAAATGTGACAGATATCCACTGTGGCAGACTGCTGAACCTTCATATAAGCTTCAGATAAACTTTTAAATGCATTTTTGCGCAAAACGACTGTGTGGACACACTGTGGATTTTGGCCCCCACCACTTACATTGAAAGTGCATTTAACGGGGATCTTTTAGTGGTCAGTATGAACAGGAGGAATGATTACAGAGAGGGAAACCTCCCCATGTTCATATGTGCACCTGACTGTTGTTTTAAGACAAACTTAAAAACTTGTGAATCTGTCCTTTAAGAGGTTCCTGGAGTAGAAAAGAGCCATCGTCGTTCATAAGGCGTATCTTTGCTGTGTTTGTTGTTTGTCCAACCATTTCATATTACTTTCTTTTATATGCTGTCTTTTATTGTCTCTGTGACTTATGCTCACTTATCAACTGACCGGGAAAAAAATGACAGATAAAATAATGCTCAGCAGTGGCCTGTCAATACCAGTTTCATTTTCAGGCCGGTTGCGCCCAGCAACCAAATCTCATCTTTCCTGCTTGCAGGGATGTTTCTGCGATTACAATGTACTATTGTAGTGTATAAGTGTAAATATGAGGCTGCTTGCAGTGTCATCTGTTTGCAGCAGTTTGTTTGCTTGTGCATACAAGAAAGGTCAGAGCAAATGACCCATGGCGTCCCTACAGGGAATCTGGTCATCAGACATACACACACATAACCTCTGCTCTAGAAGCATCACCACCTGTGTGAAATCTTGTATATATAAATCTCTGGAATGCCCTCGCCACCTGTGTAACCAGATATGAATTTATGCCACTCAATCCAGCTTTTGAGGTGCAAGCCTTTGCACTGCGGTCACACCATATAGCTACAGCGCTAAAAGCTTTATGTTGTCTTGTTGTTAAAAATCATCTGGGAGGAACACATTGTGCAGATATGAGACGCCGTTGGGACCTGGAGAGAAATTCATCCCTGTAACTCTTTGAAGTCATGAAATATTGAGTGTGATGTTATCAAGGTGCAAAGAAATACAGGTCTCAGGACAGAACAGGAGCAATCTATAAAGAGATGGGATAGTTCAGTTTTGATAATATCTTCGAGCAAGTGAGGAATAGGCAATAAGGTTCAACCCCTGTGACAGATAAAGATGATATCTGTATCTTTCATCAAGCCTCCTCTCGGCTGCAGTCTTGACGCTGACAAATAATGGTTTTCACTCCCTTGTTCAAAAATTCCTCGACCAAATGGTTAAATACAAGTTGACGTATGAATGTAAATGTTAGCCGGGAGCGTCGCAAAAATGAAAGCTCTGCACTGTTGCCTGACCTTAATGCTACATGGGTATTTCCCCGTATCCTGAAAGATCAAGATGTGCTCTTGTTGAGTGATTACCCAGTGTAGCTTGACCACTCGCGTTCAAAATGTCTCGCAGGTGTAGCAGAATTCCATCCATCAAGCTTTCTTTTTCTTTTTTTCTGTTTTTTTTCCCCATTAATCCCGATTATTGCTTTGGGAGCTCGAGCTGCGATAGCATTGATTTGAATCATAACCTTTACATTTCTTCTGGTTATAGTGAGAGCTCATAATAGTGAGTTGCTATCCAGTGGTATATCAAGTAAAATTATTTTTAGCAGGGATGTGATGGAGGAGATGACTGTGGTGATGGTGAATGTTGTGAAAATATGATATTGTTATATTAATATTATACTGTGAATAAAATTAAGTGTTATTCAGAAAGTAAAGTTAATAAAAACTTTAAAAGAAGCAACAAAGAAAAATTAGCTTTCCCACTTGTGGCGTATTTCATCAATACAGTATGTAGTTCCTCATAGAAACATTTCATTATTCACAGTTGCAGGGCTGTAGTACTCGAGTCCAGTCTTGAAACATTTTTTTCTCACACTTGTCTCCGCCTCAGCCCTTGGTCTCGCCTTTTATCTTTCTGACCTTGACCAAGTCCAGTTGGCTTTTTTCTCTCTTTTTCTCTCTCCTGCACCTCTTGCATTTGTTTGTGTGTGTGACCTGCCCAGCCCCTCTCCTGTTAATGTTCCCGCTTGTAAAAAATGTCAGATTTTACTGGGTCAAACACTGCCTGAATTACATCGCATTTGCAGTCATGAAAACACGCAGCGGCATCATAAACTATGCCGGCGACACCACAAATCTTGACTCATTTGTCAAAAAATATGTGAGGGTACTTTCGCCAGGAGGAGCAGTCTACCTGACACAATAATGCTAGCGGTAGCAGCTAATGTTACTCGGAAAGCACACTGGTTACAAAACTCCTCCCAGTTTAAAGTAATAACTGAATCCATAAGCTGTTTTATTTACAGGGACATGTACCCATATAACATTGTTGAAAATAGCACATTGAGATCATAGATGTATGGACAACACTGACATGTGAACTGAGGTAAAAAAAACAGCCCGCAACATGTGACAACAGACAAAATTTTTGAAAAAGATTTCTAATTTAGCACTTTAAAATGAAATACTACTCTTTACTTTATTAAAACTTAAAAAAAAGCTAATCTGAGCTGAATCCATGTTGAGTCACCAGCTAAATCACATTTTATCAAATCAGCTTTGGACAGCAGTATATACATTCATGGTCCATGTATGTTTTAATCATCTGAGGATGAATACAGTGTTGTAGCCAAGATTTTAGAAAAATTTGAGGTCCAAATTCCTGCCGCTCAACCGGACCAAGGTCCTGTAGCTCTGACAGTCACGTAGATAGATGCCAGAATACATGCTTATCATTGTGTGTTTCTGCTTCTTCGTGTGTGTGTGTGCATACTGTAGTTGTTTTGGCCTCTGCCAATGCAAATTGACCACATATATCCAAGTGTTTGACCTTAAGCACACTTGTGCCTCTGTGTGTGTGTGTGTGTGTGTGTGTGTGTGTTGTCCACGGGTCTTTCTCTGTGACCTGTAAATGCTGAAAAAGTACATGAACCTTCCACTGATAAGTCCCACTGCAACCCGCATTGTTCTTTGCCCTGCTATGAGCCACCTTGTACTTTCACTTACACTCTCACCAGGACCTGCCAGACACACACGCATCCTGGTTGCCTCGCTGTGTCCCTTTAGTGAACCCTGTAATCCCCCGCTCATACTTCTAAACAGAACACAACAACACAAACTTATACTTATACATGCTGCGCTGACTGGTAAAAGCCACAGGGAGCCCCCCCCTGACCTCATGCCAACTTGCTCCATCTCTCCTCTTCTGAACTGCAGTAGAAGAACACAAAGTCATTTGTTCCCCAAGGCGGACGCTCTTGCACCCACTAACACTTACATAAAGAGACACTCACGCAAACACGTCAATAATTCTGACTTGTACTTCAGTGTGGTGGAACTTTAGTGTATGCTGCCAAAACGCCATTCAGTGTCTTATGACTTCATCTTCCTAATGAGTGTGAAGGTCATCTACTAACTTTTTTGCAATATAGTCATAGTGAAAAGAAAAAAGAAATCATTCATTTCAAACCACTTACATTAAAACATTAATATTATATATCTTTAAGAAGGTTTTAAATATTAATCGTGTTGGATTTCACTTGTATTTAGCTGTATTGCTTTATAGCACAAGGGAGGTTCCTTCATGTGACAACACAAGAGTAAAGCTATCAGCCTTCTACATGTATGCAGTAACGCCATATTTATCAGGTGCAAGTCCATTTTTTCCACCTGCGGCTGTTTGGTAATAATATGGTTCCGATCAAACCCTCTTACACTGAGGGGGGTTAAGTGTCGCAGTTGAGGTTGTGTTTATACAGATCATAGGGTGCCGTGCAATTTTAGCATGAAATTGCATTTGTATTTCCTTTCCGCCTGTTCGGACCAGCTCTTCTTATAAACACAAGAAACAGTCAGCACACAACTTTAAGGCTTTAGTTGAGCTCACACATTGCCATAAAATAATTTTATGTTGTATGTTAACTTTTACCTTTTTTTGGTAGTACAAACTTAAAAGTGCATCAATTTGCTGTATAGCCTTCAATGTAATGGAGGCAGAGTGTACACTAAGTAAGCAGCAGCAGTGATATGTGTGCTTCATCTGTGATCTTTAATTTCATGGTTGTGCTAATGGCTCAAACTGAGTGTAAAGCATAATTAATGAATGGATTTTGACACAGGATCAGGCTCTAACGAAATAGGTGCACGATCCTCTGTGCGTTTCTTTACACCAGAGAGGTAAACTGATTTTAAGTTTATACAGTATAATCATATAATCATTTGGAACAGCAGCATTCTCATTATGCTTCCTGAACTCTAAGATTTTCTCTGGATTATCATTATAATAATTTATGTCATGTTGGATCATTCCTGTCAAAGTATGACTTGTTGGTTGCTCCCATCAACCTGATATTTGGAAGTTTTGAATTTAATTTACAGTTTGAATTTAAAAATGTGTGGTATGTTTGTATCCAAAAAAACCAAAAAAAAACCGATTACACATTTAATGGCTCAGGAGTTACTGGTTAGCTGTTTTCATACAGAAGAAGAGGCAACAAAGAAGGCAAATATAAATAAAAAATGATCCACGCACCTGTGGAGCTGCACCGTTTAAAATCCCCCCATAAGAAAGAGACCATATTTACCCAGACATCTGGATTGTATAAAATTACTCAACAATAGCGGGGAGTGTTTGCTAGACAAATGCCACGCAGGATTTTCCCATTAAAGATTCTAAATATTGAGGTTAAAAGTCCCAGTGGAGGGGAGAAGCCGGAGAGGATACAAGCTGTTTGTTTGTCAAGGAGCTCATCAGGCACAAACAACGGAGACTGAGGTTCTCTCTGGGCCCTTGAATGTAGATCACAGTGCCGCAGTGTTGTAAGTGTGAAGAGGAGAGAGAGAGAGGGAGAGAGAGAGAGAGAGAGCCCCCTTTCACAGTGACAAAGGAAACTAGGAAACAATTTTGTGTGAATTGGGCGTCATGTGTTCTCTTACCTGGCTCATCAACCCTGCTCCTAGCTTGAGTTTTGACTAATCCCGTTGTGATCATGATGACAGCATCGTCGTAACCTCTCAGCAATAACTGCATATTTTCTCAATCAGCCTCTTACTATGACTAAAGGGCTCCTACATACTGAGTCATGTACTTCTGTTTCACCAGTTTAGCAACATTTGAATCATAATCTGATCACAGTCGTTGGGTTGTTTGCTTACGTTGCCAGCACTGCAGTGTAGCAAATTAATGAATAATAATGAATTAATTAATGAATAATAAACTGATTAAACAGTTTTTTCCCCCCCAAACTTTAACTGTGGAGAAATGTTAAAGTTGCAATAAACGACATTCAGCCCCACTAGATGTCAGCAAACAAGTATTTGCTATGTAAAGATATAATTGAGCGACGTGGGCAGAGAATTAAGTCACACTTCCTCTGTGTGTGTTGTAATCCGAGCTTCTCTGTTCTCCGTGCGTGCATGTGAGCGTGAGTCCTTCCACGTCCTCTGCGTCCGTTTTCAACATGGTGGCTGCGTCACAAACTTTCTCAAATTACAGCTAAACAGTACACAAAAATATGTTTCTGAAAACGAGAAATAAGCAATGCAGTAACAGGATTTTGATCCATATTGGATCAGCACTGCCTACTTTGACAGTTTGATCTGAGTTTCGTGAGCTGTTGGTTCAGGGACCGCTTTCTTTCTTTTTTTTTTTCCAACTTTATTGAGTAAATGATGCGCACATTTGTTTTAGTCTGAGATGCTGGTGCTACTGCGAAATCTAGTCATATATTGCACCGTTAAAGATTTGAATTTTTCAGGGGCTTTAACATTGGTCATGACTGGAGAGTGTAATTTGTTTCAGTAGCTGTTCATGATGTCAATGCCCAATGACGTGCAAAACAACCCTGTCCCCTAGGAAAATGAGAAACATAATGCCGCCCCAATTATATTTTATATCAACATAATGAGGACACATTTTCAAGGAAAAAGGAAACCTGCAATAACATGTTTCACTTGTTTTCCCTTCAATATCTGTTTGGAAAGCAACTAGAGCATGATTACAGTTTTTATGGTGATGTTAAGGCACACAAAGCACCTGCTCAAGGTCAGAAAAACATGGTGGTTTAAATACTGAAAAAGTCCACGCTGACTTGAAGGATGAGACGAAATGTGTTTACTTTTTTCAGTATATAACCAAAATCACAATCTCTCTCTAACCTTAGCCAAAGCTAGTGCCCTAAACCTAACCACACACTGGACACAAGACACAAACTTTGGTCTCTGCCCTTATGCTGAACTTATTGTTATTTTAAATAGGTATTTTGTTGTTTTGTTTTTTGTAGTTGTAGGATTTGTATTCTGTACCAGAAAACCACTTGCTTGACAAGAAAAACATTGCCAGTGAACACAACCCTGTTCAGCATAGAACATTAAAGTGTACAAGGACCGGTATATCTCTCTAATTTAGCAGTGATGTGTCTTTTTTTTAATTATTTTTGGGCAATTTAGCTTTTTTATAATAAAATAGACATACTGAAACGTGGGAGAGCCAGGGATGTTATTATTACATGGTAAACACCACCAGAGATTAGTACATAATTGCAACATCAGTCTTGCATGAGCAGCAACTTACCAATGATCAGTAGTCTTGTATGAAATGTCAAAATGTAGGTTGAATGGATGTTCATTATTTTCACGTCACACGTTTGATTTGTGTGTAAAAGATGAAACGATGAGGGAGTCAATTTGTCCCCGCCCTGTGAGGTAGATCAGCCAGAGGTAATTCATTGTCCTTTTTAATTCAGCAGTACATCCCTTATGGGCCATTATTTTGATGCAAATTCGACACAACAAAGTACTCTCTGTAAAGATTTTTGGCAAGCAACAGCGAACAAAGTCTAAAGTGCTGAGCAATGTGTTTTTAGGAGCTTAATTGGAGAGCACACAGTGACAAAGTTGACTGAGTGACTTTAGCTAGTTCTTACTGTTTTGTTATTGACGCATTAATAAGCGTGGATACAAATTGTCAAATAGGCTATACAGCTCATTGTCCCCAGAGTAAAATGCATTGATTGTTTTTAAGCTCCAATTTAGATTCAGGTATAATAAGGTATTTTATTAATAGAAGGGAACAGACAACAAAATATACTAAACAAACTCACACCTAGTAATAGATGAAACTCTGCTGACTAAGAAAAATTCAACACAAAAAATGGACAAGTTTGTCTTTTTCTTCAAAATAGGTCAGTTGCTTCACCAGTGATTTATAACTTTTTACTACAGTCAGAGGCAGTTATAATTCCTCTCTGTAGCCTTTTTATATGCTCAATTATATGCTCAATATTGAAATATAGCCTCTCACCAACAAGCACAGTTGGCATTATTTACATTAGGCCAGGATGTTTATTCCTCCCCATTCCTTCTCCTCCCCTCCCTCCTTTTCTCTCCATCCTTATTTCATTTGCTCTTCCTGTGGTGATTTACCTCCCATACCTCTATTTATCCACTGCTAACAAATTGGGTTATCATGCTCCACCACTCCCCTATTCCTTCTCTTTCTCCTCTAGCCTTTACCTGCCTCGCTTTCTCCTCTTCCCACCCCCTCATCCGTTGCTCCCTCTCCTCCTCCAGCCTCGGCAACTGACTTATGAGATGCCAAGTCAAAGTGAGGGATGGTGTCTGCTATGGAGGATATGTGTGTGGTTTAGACAGTGTTTGTGTTGAGATTCTGTATGTGTGTGCATACTGTATATGTGAGGAGGAATCTCTTGCCTTGTTGTTCCGCATCGTTGCTGCCTCCTCTGGCCGTGACTGTATGACAGGTGGCTGGTCCTTTGACAGGTTGAGGACAGGTGTGTGTGTGTGTGTGCGTGTGTGTGTTTAACCTGAAGCACAAATCCAACAATATACTTTGAGATGTCATATATTCAATATACAGTATCAGGAATAAACATTCAAATACCGGGAGAGACTTTATGGTGTGTTGAGTCCGGCATTGTGTGGGTAAAATCTTGATGCACTTTGTAATGTAGATGTGTGTGTGTGTGTGTGTGTGTGTTTGTGTTAGTGTGAGACTGAACCCAGGCTGTCAGATAACCAGTTGTATCCATGCAGGGCTTCACAAGCTAATGTGGGCTTGACATTTAAACTTGGGTGACAGAGTGGGTGTGAAAGGCCAAGAGCAGCAGCGTACAGCAGCCATTCTGCAAAGTGTACTGAGCTTTAACCAGAGATAAAGGCTTTCTCAAGAAGCCTTAATGTCAAGAGGCACTCCAGTACAGGATTTATAGATATGTAAAGGGAACCCATGTCACATCCTCTCCACATGTGGGCGCTGTTGATGCTAAGTGTGTAACTATAACACTCTCTTGTGGGGCAAAGATAATGCTTAAGCAAAACAGTTATGACTATCACAAATGTGTAAAATTTGGTCCAGAAAGAGTCAACTTTGTTCGACAGAAAAAAATGCGGTTACGCACTTTGTAGTCCAGCCCAAATTTATCTGATGTATGAACTTGCTTTGTGTTTAAAGGTGCCTTCTGGGTAAACATACACAAGTTATGTTTACATTCAGTTTCTCACCAGAACACATTGTGTGTATCCTTGAGGTCTAACAAGCATGTTAAATGTATTCCTGTGCTTGTAAAACATTTGCAAAGCTGATTGCTCCATAGCACTACTAGTGGTGAAAAACTCCACAGAGTACCTTTAAGTATGTACTGCTACAATGTGTGATTTCGCTTGGCACCTTGCTTTGTTTAAAACAAAGTTGCGTGCTACAGTAGAAAGTCCATGGATGATCATTGTAGGTCAAGCTGTGTAAAATAGTGTGATAAAGTTAATTCTTGTCCTTGGAAATGGTTGTTTCTACATATACTGAAAACTATAAAATGTGGTTGAAGGGTCAAGACAGTAGCTAGTGAGTAGTGGACCAGAAAGAAAAAAAAAAATCACATGACATAAAAACAAGTATGGTGTAAAAAAAATAAGACTTTATTGTTGAGAGTTGCTTGCCATTGCACTGCCATCTGGCCAATTTGTGCACTTAAGTCCCCTATGTAGTACAGGGCTGTATCACACCATATGTCCTCTATAAAGTGATGATTCTGAAGTACAGACTATTCGAGTGTGTGATAAGAACATGAGCAAGAATCATAAATAGTAGATCTGCAGCCTGTTTCAGCTTTCCTCTGGCAACTCTGCAAGTTTGACAAATGCCAACATAAATTTTGAGCTGTGTCTCATATCAGCATTTCAGGTGGTGATGTTAACATTGTATTTGTAGAACATTGTGGTCATTATAATTCTGACCATCTGTGGAAGTAATATGTAAAATATGTTTTATGCACAAGATATCCATTGATATTGTCTAATGCTTGCAAACATAATGTGACATGTTGACTGCTTTAAGTGTAACCTCACAGTAATGTAGATTGACTTGTAGGATTCCTAAAACACTTCCTTATTGCAAGATGCATAGAAAAAGCCATTTAAACATTATACTGTACATTTGTTTACCATGAAGCAGCTGCAAAAGCATAGAGGATGTTATGTAGAATTGATTTTCTGAGTAAATGATTTTCTGTGGAGCATAGTACTGCATGCAAGAAATAGAGTGGCATACAATGTGGAACTGGATGTCCCCCTGACATCATATTCAGTTTCTTTCTTTGCAGAAGAACAAAGCTACATCATCAACTAATTTATTTGTTTAGTACAAAAAAAACAAAACAAAAAAAAACTGCCTCCCAGGTTGGGTTCAAATGGGTGCCATCTGCCCTTTGAACACAGCTGGCAGTGTGTATGGTTGGGAAGCCAGTGAGGGATCGTGTCTGTGTTGCTGCACTAGCAACTCCTAATAGGTTGGGATGGCTAAACACAGTGTAGTTGGATCTCGGGGGCATAGATGAATGGAAAAGGAGAGCCCTGAAGACATTTTTGTAACCTATGCTCATCTAATTCCATTCAACAAAAATATGTGAAAAAGCTGTGCCACCTTTGCTTTGAACTCTCGGAAGAAAAATAGGTCCCTGATGTATTTTATGACACATTCCTGATGGAAGAATGAAAAATTAGCATTCCTGCGAGTTTCCTAATTGCTAGTAATATTTTATTGTTGGCTTTAAAAGCTGAGTATGGCCCCTCGGTGTAGCACACACTTCTCAATCCCTTATAAGGTAGAGCACAGCTTCATTTCTTTGGTCCAGGCCTTTTTTGTTCCAAAGTCAAGTTTGAAAAATGAAAAATAAGGGTGATCGGCCTTACTCCATCAAAGCCTCTGCAGTTTTGGAACAGTCTGCCTGAGGAGAGATCAGGCATGCTGAATCAATATATTCTTTTAAGTTAGTTTGAGAAACTTACTTACTTCACTTTTTATGGAGTTGTTCTTACCACTTTTGTGTTATTAGGTCTCCTCCCCATTCGACCTTCTACAGTATGTTATTGAAACTTTGCCTGCTCTCTCTTTACTCACTTCATAGCACTTGGAACAAGATGAAAAGTTATTATCAAGCTTATTCATCTCATTCTGTTCATATCACTTACATCAGGTCTGTAATAATGCCACACAAATGGTTTACAGGTGATTTTAAACAATCCTTTACCTTTAATAGTGTCGTACAGCTTTTCAATTAGCCTGTGGATTCACTGCAGAAGTGTCTGGCTGGGTGTTGAAGCTGTTTTGTGTTTCACAAGTTGGCTCAGCGATCAGTCAGTCCATAAAGAATGAACAGATGTGTTTTACAAGCTCATAAAGTAAACTTGAAACAGGAAATCAGTTTGCTTGTCTGTTACTGGAACTTGAGCAATTCAAAATTAATTTCATTTTCTTCCACATTAAGGAAATGTTAAGTAAACATCGACTGCTCATTTGTGAATACATGCCATTAACCTTTCAGCGAGATTTTTTGCAACCTAAAAAGAATACGCAATGTGTTTAATTTGCTGCATTGTAGCTGTCATTGTGTTAATATTCTTTTGTTGTCCTCAGAAAAAATGAGCTCTAGGTTCCCATTTGCTGTAACTCCATTTTAGCATTGTAGGCAGTAATGAATGTGAAGAGGTGTATCTGTGAAAGAGAAGAATCCACCTGCTGTAGGCTTTAGTCTTCCATCTGTTGAACTTTACTTCCCAGGACCTCAGAGGTATTTGCAGATATATATGTGTGTGTGGGCAAACAAAGCAGTTAGAATGATAATTACAGATTCCCAAATGTTTGATTTCTTTCATCTCTCCTAATTTATTTGTGCTCTGTGCTGCTGAATATGCAGCATATTGAAGTTTAAAACCTTTTCATTCTTAATGAATGATAATAGATAGTGCAACATGAGACTTTGACTTGGGCTATTGAATTTAATTAATTGAATGAACAAGAGCCAAGAGGTGTACTAATGGTGATTGATTGAAGGTCTTTAAAACCAAAAATGTGTTAAAGAAAAGCATTTTCCTGACAGTGGCTGGTTTATTGAACTGAACGAACCTCAAGTAGGATGGTTAACTCTCCGTATACTGTGTGACTTTGAATGTAACTGGCAAAATATGATTCAGGGACATTTTACCTCAGTTTTTTCTTGTTCTTACCCTCCGTCTGTGCAGAAAGTCTCCTCGACATCTTCTCATACTGTACATTAATAATGGCACTTGAGGCAGGTATGTAAGTGTCAAAAGGGTATTCATGCGTCGACTGCTGCCATTTGTCGTGCCACAAAGACTGTCATGCACACCCAGACACTTATGAAAACAAAGCAATATGGCAAGCCATTTATCTCGTGGTAACTGTTTGGGCACAGACAGTCAATAAACTTGCTGTGTTTTGGCTTCAGTTCAGTACAACTGCCTGTTCACTGTGTTTGCGCTTCAATATTTATGCCTTTTTTTTTGTATGATTCTTTGGTGGATCAAACTTATTTTATCAGGCCCGTGTCCAAATTGATGCTTTTCCTTTATGTGATATCTTCCCTTTGAATAGAAATAGCACTGACTCTGACAAAAATGATTGATAGCATAAGATTTAAAGATATTATATGTTGTGATACTTAGGTGATGTTTGACAAAATGACAACACAGACAAGATCTTATACATTTCAAAGATGTACTGTAGGTTTAACTGATATTACCAACCGAGGGAAAACAAAATGCAAAAATAGCTCCCTTGGAATTGATTTCACTTTCACAGCTTAATGCCTGCACACGCGTCTAGCTCTTATTCTGGCTACATACAGTCGTGAGAAAACATTTCTCTAACAAAAGAAGTCATTGTCGCAGAATTAGATTTTGCTCAGCCCACACCACGGTAGCTTAAAAAAAAAAAAAAAAAAACATTTGAGCTTGGCAAGCATGAGTAGTAGGTATTTTTCTAAAAAGTGATCACTCTTCTGTGTGTACTGTAACAGCACCTCAAAATAGTGCTGAACAGTTTCCCATCTTTATACAACAAACACTGAGATTCTGACTACAAATAAAACGAATCTGGTACCGTTGAGTAGTCGCATGTCAACAAGGTACAATAATGTTCAGTAGCAGGACACATACAATATTGCAAAGATCCCACAAGCAGCCAGACTGACCTAAAACTGGGACTGATATTCCAAGTGGATCCACATTCACATGTTCTACATAATCCAAATGTGTGTTTTCTGAGCACAACAGAGCCTAAAAGTCCACGAGTGTTGCTGTGCGCCTGTGTCGGTGTGTGACGGCATTTTCTGCAGGTTCCATCTGTTGTGGATATTTTGGGCTGCCAAGCAGGTCTCAGGTGAGGGAATAAAAGTCAGAAAGAGAAAAAGCGGGGAGTCGGAGAAGTCTGCACCTCCCGCCCTACCCATCAATTAAAAGGTAAAACCCAAACTTCTCTCCACATGCAGAAGGTAATAGGGGTCCAAATATGCCTCGGGCAGCCAGCTAAAACAGCACACACAGACGCATAAACACACACACACCTGCAGGGAGATTTGCACACATAAACAGCAGACTGCTAACAAGGGACACAATCTGGTCAGAGATCCCTGGAGGCTCAGACATACAGGAGGAGAAGTCTGGCACAATGCAAAATAGTGTCTTTCCTCTCTCTCTGTTTCTGTCTGTCCGTCTGGTACACTCATTTACTTTTCTGAAGCAGATGGAGGCAGACCAAGGAGCTCATTCAAACACAGTGACACCAGCACCGCTGATGTTATCAGAAATGACTCAGTGAAATGTCTCGTTCAGAAAGACATAAAATCACCACCCTGGAGCCATTTTTCCAGCATTTGCAGCAATCATCTTTGAAATCTGTCTGCTTTTGGAGCAATTGCAGTCTTGTGAACTCATCATGTATCATCTATGTGGTCATATATCACCCTACAAGTTGGGGATCAACAGGTTTTTTTAAAACATCTCAAACTGCATTTTGTTTTATTTTTGATGATTGCCATTTTATCCTCATTGCTGTTGTGTAATTGTTTTATTTTGTGTGCTACAATTAACACTTTTTAGTAGCTGGAGCGGTATTGTAGCCTTGTTGCATGATCTCTTTCAAACAGCTAATAGATAGCATGAGACAATACAACCAAACAACAGTGTATAATCATATACTGGCTAAAAACACACAAACAGGAGAATTTGGAAACAAAATTGAATTTTTGTACTGTGTTTTGCATGGTTAAAACACGTAATTGCATGTTGTGCTGTGGCTTGAAATGCTGTTATTTCAGCCCCCACTTGCTGCAACTCATTTAGTGCTGGCCAGACACCAACTGGTTGGGGAGTCTCTGAAAACAGGACTCCCAAGTGGACCTTAAATCAATGCGCCAACATCCACTTTATATCCAAAAATCCAAACTATGCCTTTAGGGCATTGTTACTAAACCCATCTATTTAATTGGAGGTTAAACTCTTGGATGATTCAGGCCTCAAAATGAAGAATTAAAATAAATGTATAATTGCATAAATAACGTGCGCAGACAGTAAGATTTCATTGCTGGTTTTATGGAGACTGACAGCTTGCTTTTTTGTAGCTGTTGTCAATAAAACACCGTCATTATTTTGGTACTGGAGGACATAACTAGCCGATATCTGACATTTGATCAAGTATTGGACCAATGTATTGGAAAAATAATATTTTGATCCTACTGCAGATGCAGCTATAGGTCATACAGACCCTGCAGTCGTGACACAAATGCCTGTAGCTCATCATTTCCAAATACAATGGCAGATTTAGTGGTGAATATATTGATGAATTGAAGGTTGCTCCGTTGACTAATCTGCAGTGGAATGCCAGACACACCAATAAATCAGTCGAAACTAGGAAACTACGCCAGCTATATGTAATTTATGATTTATTGTCTACTATGTGATCTTTGCAGGGTCATATTTTGTGTATGTGACTCTGTATTTATCCGATGCAACCTTGATCAAATATTAAAGTAAATATAACCTTTCTTAATCTATGTTCCTGTCTGTACTTGTGTTCTTGTGAAACATCATCAGTTGCAGCCCAAGTACTGTTCCAATTTTACTAAGCTACATTAACAGTTTTGATTTTTATTATAGCTGCATTACAGACTGAATGACATCATTTACTGCATTTCTCTGTCAATGAAGTTATTTTTTGTGAGAAAAAAAGTGCTAGTGGAGCTTTGAGTTGAGATTATTTTGTCACAGTACAGTCAGGTAGGTGTGTTGAAGCTGAACTGGTGCTGTCAGCAAGTACGCTGCTGTTCCAATTGCAGAATGACTGTACTGTGTCCTCCTGTCCTCGGAAGTTTGTGCTCCCGAGTCGAACTTGCCATGTCCGAACTAGCAAGTAGAATTGAGAAAGGCCCAAGGACTTGTTACTGCCCACTGTCTCATTTGATGACTGCATGGGAGTGTGTGTACATGTGCACGTGGCATGCGTGTGTGTTGTGTTGGCACTGCCATCCAAGCTTAAAGCCTCCGTTCATTTGTGGCACAAGGATTTGTGCAGTCAGGCAGATGATCAGGACTCACATGGAAAAACAGCTATTGAATTTATTCATTCAACAACACAAGGATATCAACACTATCTTTAGACAGTAGATAACAGCAGCAACTGACTGCACGCCAGTGACAAAGCACAGCTCAAGTTTTATGATGTGGTCTGGTCATCATTCAGGCAACTCACTCAGGACTGCTTCTTCACATGTGCCCCAACAATGTTGGCAAAATGTAAATTAAGCTGATTCTTAATGTATAATTACTCATCCTCTCCAGTCAAAATATAAATTCCTCTATAATTTCTCCTAAGAAACTGTGCCATGAAAAAGTTGTTGGGATCCATGTAACACTTGTCGGTTAAATTTGCCGTTTAAAAAATCTGTAACAGCAAATAGGAACATTGAATTTAATTTAAAACTTGTATTTTTCATTCATTAGATCAAGATTTTGGAGTTGTTTTTAAACATTTCTATCTTTGGACAAAGCAAAAAACTAAAGCCGATTGGTTGGCAGGTTTGCTTACCATCATCACTACCCGCCTCCTGGCAAATATGGCCACATACATCAGTGAGTTACTGTAATTTTAGGCTCCAGGGAGAGCACTGTGTCAGTCTGTCAATCCACCACTTTGGTCACCTTTTTTTTGGCAAAATATTGTACAGACACTCAAGAACCCTGTGATGAAACCTAATGAGGTGGATACTGTTTTTTATTGAAATGTCTCAACAACTATTTGATGGTTTGTCTTGACATTTAGCACAGATAACCATGGTGACCAAAGACCAAATATCTTAACATCATCTAACTTTCAATTCCTTCAAAATTTCAATGTGGCTAATACTTTGGTTTATTACCAAAACCTGCAAAACTATTGACATTGCCATCAACCTCAGCTGTACTTTTAGCAAACATGAACATGGTGAACATTACACCTGCTAAACATCAGCATGTTAGCATTGTCATTGAGAGCATGTCAACATGCTGAAATTAACATTTTTCCTCAAAGCACAGCTGTGCCTAAGCACAGCCACACATTGCTATGCTGTTGACTCTTACCATGTGTCCCAAATCCATAATACGTACTAATTAGGTTTTGAGTTATGTAGTGTGTTCACACTGGAAAAGTGACTCAAACAAGATAGCATGCATGCTAAATGGGTTTTTGTGTGTGCTGCTGACTGAAACTGTTCTACCACAATGCAGTTCACAAAGGAAATGGAGGAGCTGCTCACAGCTAGAAACATTTTAAATAAATTGTAGGTGGTGTTGTGCCAGCTCCAGAATGATCTTTGAAAACAAGAGATATTGAAAGAAAAGTATATTATCATATCTAAAGATTTTGTGTCTGTTATGACCTGGCTCAAGTGGCCACAACAAAAGGGAGACACACTGTGATAAAGTGGTAACAAAAGACACATGTATTAAGCAAATTAAGTCAAATTAAATAATGAACTAGATATTTACGGTATGAAGTATGGAAATCAGTGGTATCAGTATTGTATGTGATGCATGAGTGGAGAATATGTGTGTGTATGAGTGTTGGAAGGTGCATGAAAGCAAAGTAAATAACTAAGGCAGCATAACTAAACCAAAACAGAACGGGTGCCTGAAGGGAAAAGCAGAAAGCAGAAAGCTGCAAGCAGCAGCAGCAGCAGCAGCAGCAGCAGCAGCAGCAGCAGCAGCAGCAGCAGCAGCAGCAGCAAGATGAGGGACAGAGACTGCCGCATCTCCAGCCTGGACTTTAATAACCTGGCAACCCCATGAGCTATCAGGTGTCGCCAGTTGCCCTAATGAGCACCTGTTGAGACAGAGCAGACAGGTAAATCACAAGGCCAAACAAAGATGACACCGGGGGTCATCACAGTGTCTCTTTTGCTGACATTCCAAAGTTTGATTGGCATTCAACATTGCATGTATGGTAATTTATTTTGTATATGAACAGTATTATGACAATTAGTATGTAGTACATACTGTATAGAATTAGTATGAAGTATGGATCTACTAAATGCATTAAACATGAGGAACTCGGGGCCTGGGAGAGAGAAAGAGAGGAGCCAGCTTACAAGAAAGACTGTTGGTGCTCTTCTAAAAACACTGACATACAGTATACTTCACTGGGAAAAAAAAGCCTATTAATGCTGCATTATGATTAAGGTAGAGTACAAAGCTACAGGGGATTTAAAATCTTAGCAGTGGCATCAAGGTATAATTAAAGTATTAAGTCACTTCATCCAGGAAACTTAAGGCTTTTACATCTACACACTGTGTGTGTGTATGTGTGTGTGCGCGCATCTTGATTCCCACTCAGCTCTCGTTGACACCATAACTGTCTACTGTACTTCTCTCCCAGAGTAACATTTGGCATCAATTGAAGTAAAATAACACACCTCTCCCAAACCGAGTACATCTCCCCCAGGGAGATGTGCACACTCCCCTCTCATTACTTCATCACCTAGTTATGTTGCTGAGCAAGGTAAAGTGCTGTAATGTTGATGCACTGTTAGGCTTTAAAATGCTTATCATTTACTGTGTATTATACAGCTCAGTGTGTGCTCTTGCCTTATGCCAGCGAGGCTAACATTTTAATCCCCACAACACTGCAACGCCATTTCACTTCCTGCTTTTCTCTCCTTTTGTTGACGTTTTGGATCTGCCCGTGTGCTTGACAAATAGGATCGGGTATGTTTGTCACCGCCGTGTCAGCCAACCCATTAAAACAGCGAGTACAGTAAGAATAGTGGTTAATATACACATGTATATGCATTCATGCACAAATCAAACGTGCATAATCAAAAAGAACACATACAATATACTTTAAGCAAACACGATTTCAAATACAAACTTATGTTAATGTACACATTCCCTGCACCTCATGCTACTGCAACATTGTGTCAAAATGCTTCATATTTAGACAGGCTGACTCTATATGCAGTGGACTGGGTGTCTCTTCTGTGTGGGGGTGGAGATCAGTGACACTAACAAGACTGTAACAGGCCTGAGATACCCCTCCTGTCAATGTGAGGTGAGGGGTGGGAGGAGGTGTGCGGGACCTTTATGGGTCAATTACCCATGGACATCCAGTAAGACACACTGCCTCACTGGGATGACATCAATCTGTGAGTGTCTGTGAGTGTGTGTTCATACTCACTCTGAGAGCACACAGTAGCAGAAGCTCCATCAAGAGGAAATCATTGTCTTATTCTTCCTCAGCTACTGAGTTTCACTCACAATCAATACGCTGCACCTCTGCTGCTGTTTGACTTTGGGAGGTGTGAGTGTTTGTCTTTGTTCCATCCAAGACTGTAATTAATTTGGGAAACAGAAGTCAACAGTGTATTGCGTGTCTTTTCTTAGCCCTTTCACTGAAATTCAGACACTGTTGTTGCCAATTCTGCCACCTACTAGGGATGAGACCAAAGACAAATCCCTGGTGGAAGGAACATGAGGATATTATTTCATGGGCTGCTTGGTGAATTAAGATTATTGTGATGCCACAGGCATCTGCTTGGGTGGAAAATCCTGCTCTATTCTCCATACGAGACATTTCAGTAAAGAAAAAAAGGCCATTGTCTGGCTTCCGCCTTCACATGCCTCCTCTGTCTCCCTTTCCCCCCTCTTCAGTGTAATGTTTTTCCACTTTTTGTGGCGACTGGTCAGCCACACCGTATTAAGCTAACTTGACAGACAGTGTATTCTCATTTGCAGTGGTGATACAGCTCCCTTTGACATTTCCCCAAAGAATTGACTGCTTTGATGATTTTTCTTCTCTCCGAGGGCCTTTTCCTATTCTGTCCAGTTCACTGTGTGGAAAAGACCCCGTGGCAAGTGAGTCATTGTCTTTCTAACATCTTCAATCCAATTTACTGCGGCCACGTGTCACACTCTATTGCACGTCACTCTTTGGCCACGAGGGCGTGCGCACGCATACACACACTTTGCGCACTGTCCATGCACAAATTCAAATGCTTAGATTTCCACACTCAAGTACGCATCTACACACAAGTGGAGAAATAGGTGTCATTTTATGACTGCTTCAGCACCCATGAGTCTGTGAAGATGAAAGCCGGAGGGGAAATGAGTGTGAGTGGAATGTTAGACTTCAAGGACCCCTCTTTCCTAGCGAAGAAGACACAGAAGGAAAAAATATGTAAGTCTGTCTGCACACTGACACTGTTGCTCCTATTATCTCAGGGAGGTGGATGTAAGGCTGTTACATCTCAATATGCTCACCTTTAATGTCAGACTTTCCTGATAATTCTGCACATAAGTCGTGTTAGAAATATGTTTCTGTATGTGATCAAATCAAAATAAAATTTGGCTGATAGTAGAACCTTCTGAGATGTGCTGTTGTCTACCATTTTATCCATGTTTTTCATCTCATTTCATTTTCATCAGTTACAGTGTGTGTAACTGACTCGGTGTAGGCTGGAACAGAATTCAAAGCAGCCAACTGTGTTTAAGGCTTCACACACTGGTGGATGATTCAAGCTCAGAAGGAACAATAATTTTATTTGTAGAGCACTTTTCAAATCAAAGTTTCAAGTAGCTGCACTGAACTAACAAGCGGCGCAATACAGTTGATACATCTCGTGTAGAGCAACTTCAAACGGATGTTTTAGAGTGAACAGTCTCTGCTGCTCACTCTAAACCTTCTGCAGTATGGAGCTTAGCAACCTGCTGATAGGCTCAATGTTCTCTGTATCAACATGTGATGATAGAAACAAAGTCCAGGGGACATGGTGACTTGCTATGACTGTTAGGGATGGTCATTCAGTGCTTGTTAAGGCCTTTGAGTGAAGGGTGAAATGTTTGTAACACCAGGCCTAAAAAGTTAATCACATCAAGGATGGGCCTTGGTAAGAGAGGTGACCAAGAACCCAATGGTCACTCTGGCTGAGCTGCTGTGTGGAGATGGGAGAATCTTCCAGAAGGACAACCATCACTGGAACACTCCACCGATCTGGGCTTTATGGCAGAGTGACCAGACAGAAGCCTCTCCTCAGTGAAAGACACAGGAAAGCCAGCTTGGAGTTTGCAGAAAAACACCTAAAGGACTCTCAGACTGTGAGAAACAAGATTCTCTGGTCTGATGAAACCAAGATTGACATGTTTGGCCTCAATTCTAAGTGTCATGTCTGGAGGAAACCAGGCACCGCTCATCACCTGCCCAATACCATCCCAACAGTGAAGCATGGTGGTGGCAGCATCATGTCATCAGCAGCAGGGACTGGTCAGGGTTGAGGGAAAACTGAGCAGAGCAAAGTACAGAGATATGTTTAATGAAAACCTGGTCCAGAGTGCTCAGGACCTCAGACTGGGCTGAAGGTTCACCTTCCAACAGGACAATGACCCTAAGCACACAGTCAAGACAACATAAGAGTGGCCTAGGGACAACTCTGTGAATGTGGCCCAGCCAGAGCCCTGACTTGAATCTAATCGAACATCTCTGGAGAGACCTGAAAATAGCTGTCCACCGACGTCCCCATCCAACTTGACAGAGCTTGAGAGGATCTGCAGAGAAGAATGGCGGAAAATCCCCAAAGCTTCTAACATCATACCCAAGAAGACTCGAGTCTGTAATCGCTGCCAAAGGTGCTTCAACTACATACTCAGTACTGAGTAAAGGGTCTGAATACTTATGTCAGTGTGACATCTAAAATTTTCATTTTCGCTTTGTCATAAGGCTGCGACATAACAAAATGTGAAAAAAGTGAAGGGGTCTGAATACTTTCTGCATGCACTGTATATTGATATTGTCAATATACAGTAGCTATAGTGGATATATTTTAAGCTTTACTCTTGCATGTTTCAATATATTGAAGAATGTGTGGATCTGTGATGGGTAGTGATACAGCCGTGACTTACCACCTTTGGAGGCACACTACTGGCTGATTTAATGCTTGAGTGAGGACATTTTGGGTAGACATAAATAAAAGTGCTCCTTATTAGGAGTCACTGCAATCAGCACTTAAAAAACACACTTTGACTTTGCTTAAAGTTACTTTCAGCTTCTTTATAAAGTGTCAAAGTCCTACTTTTAGATTTTTTTAACTCATAAGTCATAGGGCCGCTGTTTTCTTGAGACCATTTCTTAGCAGTTTTATATATACTGTCCCACAAAACCAGTTTTAAGAGCAGAAGGAGAGATCGACTCTCATAGTTTACTTTCACTGGATTTAACTGTCAGATCAATTCTGTTCAATACAGAGAGCATTTTTAGCAGTTTTGTTATTGCATATGAAACTTTATACAGACAGTTTGTACTAGACAGAAACTCTTCAAACTGAAGGTGAATCAATTTCCACTGCTTTTATAAAAACATGTACATCATAAATTTCTCACTTATTTCAATTACTTTACTCCCATGCAGCAGTACATAAGAAGGCTTTACAAATATAAAATTAAACCTTGAAACTTGAAACTGGTGTCTGAATTTACTATCTGCCAAGTGCCAAATGCCAGTTAAATAAATCTTAGACAAATAATATTAAAAAAGATCCAGAAGGTTCAGCAGCCACATTGACTAGTTACTTTTTGAAACAATGATGTTAGCAAAAACACATTTAATTATTTTAATTAATAGTTAATTATTTTGTCCATCTGGAATAATTTAAACTTTTTTATTTAATTTTTTAAATAATAGTAACGGTCAAAAAGTTCTTTTTTTGGTCAATTGTTGGCGATCCACTGCTAACAGCCACAATCTTTAAAATTAGCCAACTTTTCAGCTATCCACAAGACTGATGTTCATTTTCACAAGATTTGCTGTTTCTTGCAGGGTTGTGTGCAATGTGGTAGACAAAAAAAAAAAAAACAATAATAAAAGATGGTAAAATAATGACAGAGGGCTGCAATCAAGCTTCTATTCATTGTGGTTCTGTGTTGGCACTTCTATCCACACTGGAGAGCTGAAGTTTACACAATCCATCTTTTATTTAATGCTGTCATTATGGACTCACTCCAACTTGAATGTGTGTATGTAAGAAGTGGGAAGTTAGTTTGCATGAGACGTTTTGTAAATGCTTGTATTTAGGCAGAAAGTGTCCCTACAAGATCAAATACTGAATACATCTGAATGCCTCCACAGATGTGTAGTTTTGCACGCGGTATTTTGCTTTTATTGACATCTTTACTCTGTGAACCTTGTGGAAGCATGACAAGGTAAATCTTCGATCAATGAGGCGGTTTATTTGTCATAATAGATCAGGAGAGGTGCAGTTGTCTCAGTGTAAGCGGAGTCGTGGCAATTTAGGCCCTGATGTGGGTGGTTTACTTTTATTTTGTTGTACAAAGTGTTAATGAGTGCACTGGCAGCCAGACATGATTATTCAACAGCGGGAGAATCACACTAATTTGGCTGCAGATGCAGATTGCAAAAATCAATGAGGGAGAGAGAGAGAAGAGAGAGGAAAAGAAGCAGCTAAACCAACAATTGTTGGATGGGCTGGTTGGAAGATGCGGGGACAAACACGAATAATAAATGAGGAGAGGCGGGGTGAAGTCACAGGGTTGTGGAAGCTGCACCAGCAAATATGTACAGAGTTGACTGTACATTGACATTGGCGTCAACAGTAAAACTTTGTGAATAACAAATACAAAAGGGAGGTCGACGGTCAGGTGGTTGAGGCATAATTCTCCACCTCAGGACATATCCTTGCTTCCCAGAGGAAGAAAGTTTGTACATTTACTGAATTACTTAAATGCAAGTTTGAGGCACTTTTACTTAACTTGTGCATTTGCATCTTTTGCTGCTTTATACCTCACTCCACTATATTTAAGAGGAAATAATGTACTTTTTTACTCGACTACATTTATTCGACAGCTATAGTTAAAAAAAAAAAAAAAAAGATTTTACATATAAGGCATATAATCAGCTCATAAAAATAGCTGCCCAACCATATACATAGCATTTAAAATTAGCTCTACAGTACCCCCAACTGCTACAACATCAAAATGCTGTTCACATGTTAATGCATCAGCAATAACAGTCCAATGATATAGCTTTGAATAATATAACATGCTGAAAGGTCATTCTGTATGGGTACTTTTAATACTTAAAGCTACACTAATTTATGCCAATTTACATTAACAATGAGTCAAATAATTACATGTAATGTGGAAGGAGTCGCTGGTAGTGATGAACCCATAGAGAGTTATCACCTGCAGCTCCACTCAGCTCTGCAGAACATTTTAGCATCTTTCAGCTTATTGGTTAGGTTTTACGGCCTGGACCTTCACTGTTTGGTTTGGTCTTACTGCTTTCGTCACACTGCGGAGGGCAGCCGTTTTCAGTGAAAAAAAACTCTGATGAACCCACGTCACACTGCCTGCTTAGCAGTAAAAGGCAGACAGAGAAAGTTAGCGATTAGCCAGCAGATGTAGTGGAGCAATTACCAGCTTAAGAGACAGATATTTCCCTCGGGGGTTGGTGGAGACCCAAAACAGAGCTAAAAGGAGAGTGACTATTGGATTTACAGCACATTCTTTCAGTGGACAGAAACATGATTCCCAGTGAATGCTAATGTTACTCCAACTCCATGTCTGCTGGATGTGTAAATATACAGATGTTTACTAAGATACCCCAAGTGGCCCAAAAATGTAATTAATACTGCTTTTGATAATATCTGTTTACCTAAATTAAGGCAGGACTGTAACTCTAATGGAGTATTTTTGCATTATTCCCCCTTTTACATAACATTAATGATATGAAGACTTCTTCCTCTTCTGTGGAAGGACTTCTGCTATTAATGTAATTACCGCGGACCAATATACAAACTTACTTTTAAAATTTCTCACTTAACACATGAGACGAGTAGGATATTCTGAAGTGTGCGTGGGCTGTTATGTAGCAGCTTTTTGTGTTGTTTATCTCCGTGTCGAGCTAAAGGTCAAGGCGTAATCACAGGCCTTAACATCACTCCAGAACATAGACAAAGCAGCTGATCAGCCTGAGGAAAATGTCAGCCAGATATAGAGTGCTGATTGTCCATTAGAACAAGGCCGGGGCCAAGCCTGAATGAGATTAGTCAGGACCTCAGGTCCTTCAACTCCTCTTGACAAGGTCACACGCTCCAAACACAACAAAAACTAAATCCTGATTATGAGAGGAAAGAAAACACCTTAATTTGATGTGTTCACCTGTCCATGTGTGTGTGTTACATAATTCCTTTTTTAGTATGGACAGATCACTAGTAATATCACTTTAATACTTATTGAAAGTAATGTTCATACATACATACATTCACAGTTCATACCTTTGCACTGACATATTTATAGTATCCCTATGTTTTGTCTGTGTTTGTCAGTGTGTGTGTGTGTGTGTGTGTGTGTGTGTGTGTGTGCACGTCTGCATGCAGTATGAGAGATGTGTATGGATGTTTTGTGGGTGGTGACTTAATTTTCATTCCCCCCTCCCCCCAAAATATATAGCTCCATTTCCCAGGTGCAAGCATGAAATTATGCGTTATGCAGATAGATTCACTGCAGTTTCATCCCAGAGAAAAAAAATAAAAGTATTCCTGCTAAGTTAAGTAGACAGTTCATAAGGTAATGAATAAATATAAGCTGCTAAATATTTCAACTGCAGAGCATACCTTTACAGGTGGAAGAAAGGCTGCAAATCACATTATTCTTTTTCTTTTTTTTTTTTTGTTTAAAGTACGTGGTGAAGAGACAGACGAAAGTTCCATGTCGCTTCAGGTAAGGAGAACAATACATTTTTACAACTATAACTAATTAACAAACAATTTTTTTAATGATTTTTCATGATCATTTTTCAGTTATGCTGCTGAAAGTACCGTCATCTGTGTTTCCAAGCAACCCGGTTTTAAACAAAGGTTCCGAGGGAAAAGCAAATATGCCACAGTCACACTCCATAGCAGTGGGGGGTGATAGGGCATCACTTTATGTTTTGCCAGCTACCATAAAACATAAAAAGAATAAGACGGAAGGTGTTACTGTTAATAGTAACTGCATATATTGCTAGACACATCCCGATTGTTTTTCCCTTCAGTTCAGGTACCCTTCGCTGTGCAGATATCAACAGAATTACTGTGCAGTAATTACCACATGTGGCAGCAGAGGCTGCTGCTCAGCAAAGGTTACATAGTTTTGCGTTAAATTATGTATATTTTATGACTACATCAGTAACTATAAACCATTAAGTTTGGAAAATAATGATATACATATATATATATATATAGAGAGAGAGAGAGAGAGAGACCAACATTTCCACCTCAGCCAAATGTAAATTTGACTTTTGTTTTCCGCTCAGGTTTTTTATGCGCAAATTGAAAATGTGCATCAGAACAGATGAATGGAAACATACTTAAATATGAAGCGCCCACAGTTCAGAGGACAGCAGTGAGGATACGAGTGAATGATCCTGGTTCAGTGTGCCACCTGTATATTTTGTCATGCCTCCTCACACCCACTAAAGGGCAGAGAGACCAACAATGAGTGAGCCATTGATTGAATAAGTGATATATGGATACTTTGGATACCTCATTTTAAACTTGTATTAAATTACTGGTTATACATACAATACAATACATCAGTACTATCCTAATCACAGAAGACAGGTTTTTTTTAACCCCTTGTAAAAGCCTCATGTAAGGCTTTTATAAACTGTAAGGGCCTGTTTGTGTGCACTAGAGAGAGAAAAACAATTCATACCTGTATGTGTGTGTGTGTATGTGTGGTCCAGCTACTCCTGGCGTGCTGCGTACCTGTATAAGGTTTCTGGTAGAGTAGGATTTGAAAATGCCATGCAGCTCAGTGCCATTGATTTACGGCTGTCCTTGCTCTGTGCCGTGCCTGCTGTGCTCAAACACCGCCATTCTCATCTGGGCCAAACCCGCTCCTTGTCAAATCAATTTCTGCAGTGGGGCCGTACTCTGTGTGTGTATGTGTGTATACGTGCCGATTTTTTTGACACCACCACGTCCTCCCTTCAGTCACAAATCACAAAGTCAAAGATGAAGCCACAGCTGTAGATGGACTAATGAGAAGTATGTGCACAGGTAACCACAGGTGTTATTGAAATTGTTATCCTCGCCCAGAGAATAAGCGACACAAATGAAAGTGAGAGAAGTGCTGGTGTCTGCTTTGTCGTGCATTGGAATCCATTGGTTTTGCAACTGTAACCATCGATCACAAACACCAACACATCTTTGTAATGTCGTTTGTCTTCCACTCCACGCGTGACTGGAACCCCTACGTGGCACTGAGCTGAATGCCCAACAGAGTGATGGTGCAGTGTTTACCCTTGCATAGGATATCCATCACCTTCCGCTGTGTGATGTTGGATCAAAGAGGCACTGAGACAAACAGTATGTCAAATGTGGTAGTGGATTAACGCTGGGAATTTGTAAGACTGTTGTTGTGTTATTCACAGCTTGAAGCTGTTTTCCCTCATGGGGAAATGAATTCCCTTAATGATTTTTTGCTCAGTGGCTTTAGGCAGCATCATCTGACTTTCTTTTTTCTTTCATTCCACACTAGAGAAAAAAAGGTATGACTTAGTTTGTCATTGCTGTCACCCCCCTGTTATTTTTTCTAGTCTCTCTAGGCAGATGAAGCCCCAGATCTGACAGCACAGCTAGGGTTCACATTTGTCTGCAATCAGAGAGAAACATAGAAGCCTAATGTCTGACCTGTATTATCCATTATAGGAACTGCAGGTAATGATATGTAGAGAAAGAAGTGTTGGAAGCTATATTGTTACAGTTTCATTAACGACAGGAGAGACAAATAGAGGGGAAAGGTATTAGAGGTAGCGCCAAGAGTGAGGCAAAAGTGAGAAAGACCGTGCAGCATGTAACGTGCGGGGGCAGAAGCGAGGGTGTGGATTATGTTGACACACTCACCTAACAGATGTGGATTGTTGGCGTGTGAAGCATGTAAGCAGGTGGTAAGGTTGGACTCATCCACACATAAAACACCCTACACACTGCAAGACTTTCCACTTAATTCTACGTTCCTTGGCAACCCAATCTCACATCAAAATGTGTAATAGCTATGTTGGTCCACAGCACAAAACATATTAGTTTCCTTGAATAAGTGTCCTTGATAAACAATATGATAGGTTAATGTTAATGTTTATTTCTCAGAATCAAAGAAGAAATAATTACAACTGGTGGCCTTGACATTAACCTATCGTATTGTTGAGTTATCAAGAACACTTTTGTGTTTTTGTGTTGAGAAATGTTAAAGATATCTTTAAAAGAAAATCCTAACACAGTGAGGAAATACTTCTGGTCCTCCGGTCAGCCAATCACAAAACTTCAAATTCTGGATTTCAAATTTAATTCACCCCAGGGGCGCTTGAAAATCTATGTTTTTTTTTATTGAAAGAACATCATCAGACAGTTACAGAAAATAACGCAAATAACATAACAGCTCACATAACTACACAACGCAAAAACAGTGATTCAAACAACATGCACCTACATAGTTTCAGTGAGCAGCGTCCATAGCAACCAAAAGATCAAACTAAAATAAATACATGAATTAATGTAATATGTGAGATATATATATATATATATATATATATATATATATATATATTATTCTTATTGTATTCTTATTGTTTTCGCACTGATTCAGCTCCAGACCTGTGTAGTAAGCAGTACCCTCTCTGGGAGCTATATTACAAGTCTCTACTTAGTTACTTATCTCTAGCCTATGCTCCTCCTAAACCTTATTATGGAGGTTTTTTGACCATCCCAGTGATTTCCCCATTCTCATATCGTTCAATATGGCTTTCATTTTCCGCCAGTTTTGTTCTTCCAGATGATGCCAGAGAGCACGAAATTGCTCACTGATATAATCTGCTACGGGATGTGACATTTAATGGTTTGCGTGCGAGTGTCTGCTTATGTTTGTATTGTATGTGTGTGCCCACGGTAGTGTGTGTAGCCATATATATTTAGACAAAGTGTTCCGCACGGGTGTATAGGATGAGAGTAATTTGGTGAGGAGGGATCTCTGTCTGTCCCAATACCTGGACACATACATCTTCAATCTCCTCCATTTTGCAACAGACTGCTGCTGCATCCTAAACCGCTGCATGGAGCTTTATTATATTTGTGCATCCAGTGTGTAAAAAAACAGAATGCACTTGGCTCCCTAATGGAGTGCTCCAGAGCCAGGCAGGAGTGGCTGCTGGCTTGTTTGCCGACCAGCACAACCCACCAACACACACCAAGCGCTATTAATCCCAGGCAGCAGAGAGAGGGAGAAAAAGGCTAAAGTAGTTCAGAGAAAGAGACCAGCTTTTTCTAACATTATACTGAATGTTTTTTTTTTCCAAGAGTAGAAGTCAAAGCCATTATCCTGAAGATCCTGTCTCTTCTACTACCTTTCAGTCTCTCTTTTCTCCATCACAGCCCTGTCTCTTTTCATACTGTACAGATGCTGATGTTAACAGGCTTTTGACTTGCAGCATTCAAGGTTAAAATGTGCTATTTATTGCCCTCAGCGCTACTCTGCAAAAACTTTACATTGCTGTTACTAAAAGTAAAAGTGACCTGTTGCTTTAGCTTTGTTGGCTACAGAGTACCAACACATTGCACATAGGTATAGCACAGCACAAATAAACAAGATGAATACTTCATTTATTTATTTATTTATTTTTCTTTTGGCCACTTTGTGGCAGCAGAACAAACAAATAATTGCCTGTTCAACAAATTTAAGTCCAATTCTCACTCTCGTTTAAGCTCTGTTTTAGTCTCCACCAACTCTTGAGAAAAATATCTGGCTCTTAAGCTGCTAAATGATCCGTTATGTTAACCAGCTAGTCGCTAATCGTGTACAATGAGCTGAAAAAAGCTAAAACACTCCCTAGAGCTGAGGGGAACTGGAGAGGTTAGGTGATAACTCATCACTATGAGTAATCCCTTTCACATAACAGGTAGTCATTTGATAAACAAAAATATTGATTAATGCAGAATCAATTACACTGTCCTGCATTACTTTCTCCCGTACTTTCCACATTTCAGTCACTAACTTGTCATAAGTTTTGTTATAGGAGGAATATTGAAATATGAGCTCATTGAATGGTAAGAACTTGATCTTCTCAGTGATTTTTAAAATTGGGGGAAAAAGGTTGTCAGGCATATAATAGTACAAACTGTACCAAAGTGATTAAAAGTGAGTTCAGTAGATTTGTAATGACTTTAATGGAAGTGACTTTTCTGTCTGAATAAATCATTCTATTTGTTACTTTCCACGTGCCTGATGTAGTTTTCTTTTCCAGCTTTAAAGCCGCTATGATTTCTTCCTACTATCCTGTGCAAATATTATTTTTCAACATTTTAACATGCCGTAAATGTCCAAGTTCTGGGAGATATCCATGCAGAACAGTAATACAGAGTATATGGGTCATGGATCAGGGCTAGCAGCTAGTTAGCCAGCAGGTTGTCCTGTCAGGCTGGGAAAATATAATGTTAGCTCAGCCGCCAAAGCGAGACTGAAAGCTGTCAATGGTATCATTTAGGGGCCTTCAGATATCTTTCCCTTTTGACCCCCTCCAAGGCAATCCTGGATCACACACTGCACATACGTATAGTAGACCTGCTGTTAAGTTGTTTCCATGTTTACCTCCATATCCCCTGCTACGCGATAGCACACCCCTTGATGGCAATGTGCAGCAATTTTCTTGGGCAGAGACGGTTATCAGTAGTGTTCATTCAAGTTTTAGTTGACTAAAAGTGACAGTTTAGTCTTTTTTAGTCATCAGATTATATTGAACATTTCAGTCAATCTAGTCGAGCCAAAACCATCATTTTTTGTCATTTTAGTCAAACTTATTTCACATCAGATTGTATCTTATCACTATCTGATGAAAAACACAGGTTGAATGATTAAGAATGCAGCTTTGCAGAAAGTCTCTGGTCTGATGGTATCAACATCCAGACATGGAACATGTTCTGATTTGCATATTTATTTTGAACCAACACGATTCAATAACTGGGGCCTAAAACTCTCTTTAAAACTATTATAAAACAATGAGAGCTGTACAGACAATAAAACGTTTTGAAAGTGTAAGACCATCTGCCTCGACCGGTTGGGTTTACAGAGAAAGAAGGAAGGAGAGGGAGGAGGGAGAGGGGGGTGGGGTGGAGAGAGACACAGAGAAGCATAATAACAATTACAACAATAACCGTAACAACAATAATAGTAATAGAGATATGACTTGTAGTAATAATAGCAATAATAGCAGTAGCAGTGATGGAGGCTGGGCATCCACAGGACCGTGCCACAGTCCCCACGGCCATGGCCCACCATTCAGGCACTGGACCTTCCTGTGAGATTAGAAAGCACAAAAAACTCCAGGGAAGAAGTCAAGTTAGTAACATGCATTAATGGTACATGAATGCATACAAATGGAGAGGAGGAGGAGAAGAGAGGAGCTCAGTGCGTCTTGGGAAGTCCCCTGGCAGTCTAGGCCTATAGCAGCATAACTAAGGGCCGGTCCAAGGCAAGCCTGGCCGGCCCTAACTATAAGCTTTATCACAAAGGAAAGTTTTAAGCCTACTCTTAAACATAGAGAGGGTGTCTGCCCCCCGGACTGAATCTGGAAGATGGTTCCACAGGAGAGGATAGTCTGATGGTGTCTGACCATTAAGGGCTTTGTAAGTGAGGAAAAGTATTTTAAATTCTATTCTGGATTTTACATGAAGCCAGTGCAGCAAAGCTAAAATGGGAGAAATATGATCTCTTTTTCTAGTTTTCGTCAGTACGCGTGCAGCTGCACTCTGGACCAGTTGGAGAGTCTTTAGAGACTTGTTGGGGCAGCCTGATAATAAGGAATTGCAATAATCCAGCCTAGAAGTAAGAAATATGTGGACTAGTTTTTCTGCATCATTTTGAGACAGGATGTACCTGATTTTTGCAATGTTACGTAGGTGAAAAAAGGCCGTCCTTGAAACTTGTTTTATGTGGGAGTTGAAGGACACATCCTGATCAAAGATGACTCCCAGATTCCTTACGGTGGTACTGAAGGCCAGGGTAATACCATCTAGAGTAGCTATATCATTAGATAATGTGTTTCTATGGTGTTTAGGGCCAAACATGATAACTTCAGTTTTGTCTGATTTTGTCATTAAATATACACACACATACACATATACATATACATATATACATATATAATATGTATATGTAAGACTGTAAAACAGTCTATAATATTTTGTCTCTTTTTTGTCAACTAAAATAAAGAGATTTTGGTAAAGTTTTTATTTTTTAAACTGCATTTTAGTCTCGTCTTTTTTCATCAACAATATTGCTCATTTATATAGTCAGTTAGTGCTTAATGACGTCAGTGTTGTCTCATCATCGTCTCATCTTAGTCATGGAAAAAAAAGTTGTTGACAAACATATTTAGTCATAGTTTTCATTAAGGAAATGAACACTAATTATCAGTCATATTGGACTAAGTGGTGTATTGTAGCTCTTCTGTGTTCACAGAACAGCATGCATGGAGGAGTTATTGATCTTACAATTTACAATTACATTTAGCAGACACTTTTATCCAAAGCGACGCAAGCAAGAATCTAGTCAGGAGAGAACAACACAAGTAAGTGCCATAAAGGTATGTTTGACTCCAATAGGACGTAGGTGCCAACAGGCAGTGCACAGAGGCAATGCATAGAGAGCAGAGAATGCATAGAAGCAGATTTTTTTCTCTTCCTTTAGTCCATCAAATGCAGAGGTGTTTGAGAAAGAGCTGGGTCTTTTCTTAAAGATTGAGAGGGACTCTATGGATGGAGTTTGGTAACTCGTTCCACCACCGGGAACTACAGAGGAGAAGAGTCTGGCTGGCGACTTAAGGCCCAGTTGTGGTGGTGGTACCAGGAGCCTTTCATTGGTCAGAGCATAGTGAGTGGGAGGGAGCGTAGACCTGAATGAGGGAGTTCAGGTAGGTGGGAGCTGTTTCAGTTGCTGTTTTGTAAACGAGTGTCAGGGTTTTGAACAT
The DNA here is from genome assembly GCA_038419695.1 of Scomberomorus guttatus. NCBI lineage: Eukaryota > Metazoa > Chordata > Actinopteri > Scombriformes > Scombridae > Scomberomorus > Scomberomorus guttatus. The sequence continues at coordinate 18,485,021 of CM076461.1, forward strand.
CTCTGTGTCTTGAAATCACCTTGAATACATCGGTGAATATGAGGGGTTGCAGGATGATAATCAGTTAATAATTCAGCTAAATTATACTGTATTTGCAGGCCTAAACATATGCTTATAACATAAAAAAAATTTTTTAAAATGTTGTGGCCTCTTCTGGCTACAGGGTGTATTCGTTCTTTACTGGCTACAATGTCAACTGACAGCAAATGTACAGTTGTTCTCCAAAGGATTATAACAACAACAATATCATTTGTGCCATTTCCTCTGCAGGGGGGGCTTGAGACATGTTGTTCTATTGAATCTATTGTGTTTGTAGTTGATGTATGTGGGGATCAGGCCTTCCCAAATGGATTAATACCATAACCAGTTCCAGATGGCTGCGACATCTTGTTCCCCTTCCTGTGATCGTTTTAATGCTTTATTGATTGCCGTTGTCCAGGGAACCAAACCTGCATGCAGTACTGCGTATTCCTTTCACACATACTCACACACACACACACACGAGCGCACACACATCATCCTCCACCATTCTCACAATCTCCCATCCGTAAACCCACAATCCATTTTTCATGGCGCTCTGGAATGATTATGCCATGAGCTGATTGGACACACCTTTCATCCGCTCACACTGGAGGAAGGATGGCGAGGCACGCTGGGAGGAGGACTCGCAAGTGGACGTGATATAAAAACTCATCTTCACAATTCAATATGTTTAATGCCAATAATCTGCTTGATTGATGCACTTGTGATTTAGCATTGTTTTTGTTGTTGTTGTTGTTTTTTTTCTCCTTCTTTTTGTGTTAAGCTTCTTTCACATATGGATCAAAGAATATTTCCAGGCTCTCACGAGTGTGGCTCGGTCGGTTTTCATCATTCTCAGATGGGTCTCCTGTATGGATGCCATGTTGAATGTATTCCCATGTGACACGACTGTTCCAGGTAGATTAGTCAGTGCTTATATGAGACTTGGCATCTGCGAAACCTGGTTTTATTTAAGATACACTGTTGCTGCTGGCTAATGCAGTCAGAGCCCTTTTTGATGATGCTGCATTCATATATTGTTGCATGTATGCAAGACCCACATTATTATGTTCACAACATCCATGTTGGCCTATTTCTTGTCTTCCAGCTCTATCAATGTGTGAATACAATGTTGTTTAGGTGCTATAGGATGTCGGAAATCCCTCTAGCGGATTACCAGTATCTTTTTGCGTTGGCTTGTTCACCCAGTGTAAAACAGTCATATACAGTGATGATGCATTATCCAGGAATGTCGCTGCTTCTTTGCCCACTTAGCTATGATGAAAGGTTTCTGGAAATGATGCCAGGCCCGGGGCAAAGAAAATGCCACAGCATAAAATCGCCCAGACAGAAAATACCACAACCCTTACAGGTTAAGGCACTCTACATTAGGGAATGGAAGAAGATATTGTCTCTGTGATGGAAGGTCTTGGTGGTTATTCCTCTTCCTTTAATTGGTAATTCTATCCATCCCACCTCAGAGTCCATTGTCCATGAGAAGTGCAATTGACTGCACTCTCTCCCAGTGTTTATTTTATCCCCTTGCGGACCACAAGAAGGCCAGTTACCCCACTAAACAAATCAATGTAAGGTGTAAAAAAGTAATGATGTGATGCTGAACTCTAACACCCAAAAGCTATGGGCTACTAAATCAGCCCAAGTGCCGGGCAATTCTCACTGAGTGTATGATTAAGTAGCTCTGGGTGGGGGGCTCTCAGGATGTTTGGCTCATAACTCAGTGCTGTCAAAGCATTTTGGAAGCATTAAAGAAAAGAAGGACATGGTGGGGCATCTAACTTGGCAATAACAGCCACAAAGAAAATTAGAATATAATACTAGATTAAATTACTTGGTGCCCTCATTTAAAATTGTGTTTCAAAAGGACACCACACCATAAAATACACCACACCATGTCCACAGTCTTGACCTCTGTGGCTTCTTTTGGAAGTTTACTAATGCTTTAGTTGATACAGTTCAGTATGATGCTGTCTCAAATACTGTACTTAAATATAATTGTGAAGCACTTGTTCTTTACTATGTATTTTCATGTTATGCAACTTAATACTTCTGGTTCACTAAATTCCAGGCAAATATTATACTTTTTACTCCACATTTATTTTGCTGCTATAGTTACCATTTACTTTGCTTTGCACACCCACACAGGCGTTTTTAATGACTGGCTGATTGGACCTCTAGTCAGGTGTAGGTTGGGGGGAGCCATGCTGGGAATTACATGATGTCACCGAGCTCTACGTACTAATAAAGTTGCGGACTGACTGGATCTCACTCCACACTGTAATGTCCTGAGAAGAGGTTTAATCAGATAGCTTCAGTGAGGACTTGTTGACTATGGGTGTACATGGGCTTTAAGATCTTACATACAAGATACAGTATATGATCACTTCATAAAGTATGACACATTATTTTACATTGAACTACCAAACAGTATTACTGTACTTTCTCCAAAAGCTACAACATTAAAGTGCTGTGTACATTTCATTGCATTTGTAGTAGCAAATCAATAATAACAGTATATAAAAATATCACACTACAGGATCCACTCGAGCAGAGCATTTTATACACTGTGCCATTGCTACTTTTATTTTAGTAAAGCATAGGAATACTTTTTCCCTCTGCTATGGAGCAGGTTTGCTGCGTAATACTGGTGACCAGGGTTGACCATAACACTGATGATGGGAAACAGTGAGGAAACTGTAGTTTATGCCCCTTTCATGAAATAAAAAGTCAAATTTGTGACATTGTCCGGCACCTTTCCATTTACCTTTCCTTCCAAAAATTGTCAGATGTCAGACGTTGCCTCTCCACTAACTTTAGAGTTTCCAGGCTTTCATTCTGTGATGAATGTCACAAGTAATATAACAAACCAAGCTTGAGGTATACTAACTAATCAAGACATTACAAATACAAACACTTCGGTGTGACAAAGTTTCGTCAGCGTTTTAATGTATCCTCTCCTGGAGGAGGCTGTCAGGTGATTGACAGGAGACAGAGAATAATGTAATGTGCACACCAATATGAATATACTCAACGCAGGCACAATGGAGTGATGATAAAACAGACAGAAACCTTGGCAAAGAAAAAACAAATTAAGTCTTCAGATTTACTGTGATGGATTATCTAGTCTAGGCAATTTTAAAGTCAGTGTGTCATTTTTTTCTATACTTTACATGAACAAATGACAGTAAATAGCTTATCCTCAAAGGAGGAGTCTAGAGACAGCTTGAGCTAAGCTGACTGTGTATAGAAACAACTAGGAACAATGGAAAAGAAGGGAAACACAGATGAGTGATGCTATCCTTTAGGTAATTATGTTGTCTATTGGTGCCCCTGAAATGTTGGCAAACAACAAGTGTTTGAAATTAAAATGTTATTACCCGGAAATCATTTAATGTCACGTAAAAAAAAAAAAGCTTTTTCTCATGTATATGCGTATGTGTATTTATAACCATTTTGGTTTTTTATCCTTGGAAAAAAGAAATCTCTTCACACGCTGACAGTTTGTATGGTTGTCTAGGGGACAGTTTGCATTTTATTCTTAAGTTTTATTTGTCACTTTATGTGGTGTGGTATACCATCTATACCATCAGAATTGCTTTTGAACAGCTTGGGTCAATTTAGGATTTTTTGTTTTTGTTTCTAATTTTGTATCCCAATTTGGAATGACCAGTTACCAATACACCCTGCTCCTCGTGCCTGGTAACCCCCAGTGTTGACCTGGTGTAGACAGCCACTGATACACATGGAGTCACCAGCTGAGACTGTGATCCCGGCGATCCCATCTCCTTTGGCACAGGTCCATTTTGAAACCAACAGGAGTTGCAAGTGTAGTTACAAGAACATGACGCCTCCCCAGATTCTCTCCCACAAACATTCATGATCGATGATGTGCCAAGTCGAGCCAGACACACGGTAGCTGGTCCATTCTGACGGGCTTTTTACCGATTCCACCAGTTAGCTATATGTCCTGTTTCCAATTTTAATCTTAATCATTTGATACTGATTACTTACTAATACCATGTCCAATCCATTACTTTTTTAAATTATATTTTATATGTTTTCCCACATAATTCTCCTCTCACATGAGGTCCCCAGGTAATACATATCCTATGTGAATTAGTCTATGAGCAGAAGCGCTGTAATATGATGTAATAGAAAACTATTTGTGCCAATTCATTTTGAAAGAGCAACAGCCAATGGGGAAACGCCAACACTTGGCCGGCCCGACCAATGGTGCAACTTCATCACTCACTCACTCACTCACTCACTCACAGACAATCACATGTGTAGAGCTGACCCCACTGTTGCAATCCAGCCAACAACTGAGGCGTGACAACTGGATGCATCGCCTCTTTTGTTCCAGTGGTTCTGGCAAAAGAAGCAATGTAGTTTAAATTTTTAAAAAGCATTTTTTTTTTATAAATGTCTGTGGCATTGTGGAATGAAACTCTGGCGGAGATATTTTTAAGTACTGGAAAGCTCACAACCAAAGGGATATCTTCAGATTGTACTACATTTAAGTAGCCAGTAGATTTGTACGATTCATCTGGTATCTTTGAAGGAATTTCTGTCCCCACACTTGTTCACAGGACTCCATTTCTTTCATTGCTGCTTCCTTGCATGAAGTGGTGGAGATGACTTGTGTGTGTTCCTTTGCTCAGCTGCAGTTTGCTGATGAAAAATGAAAAAGGCTAAAAAAACACACAGTATCCCAATCCTCGTATCACAGTCTCTTCCTCCCTGATGCACAACATGTATCCTCATCCCTACATGAAGTAATCTGTGGTGCTACCCCACGGCTAATTACATCTGAGCAGGCGAAGTTGTAGAGCAGAACACTTGGAGATATTGTAAGATATGAAGATAAGCACGGTGACAGACCCGTGTTCCTAGACTTAGTTACACACAGAGGTGTATAGATGAAAAAAGTACACTTGTAAAAGTGTAAACGTGTGTGTGTGACTGCCGCGACAGAATGTCTGCCCGCATTGTGTAATTCTGCTGACAGCTCAGGATCCTCTAATAAGTTGCTTCCCTGTTTGGCAGTGGGAGAAGGAGGGAGGAAAATGGCTCTTTCACCTCTATAACCTGCAGAAGTCCCCTCTGTGCGAACGCTCGGCTGCACACTGAGGTGCTCTACTGCACACACTCATGCCCCGCTGCATATGGTTTAATTAGAGTGGCAAGCATATGTCTCTACAGTGAGGTGGCTGCCAGTCAGATTAACACCAAATTACTGTTTTATGCAACATTATTTCTCATTTCCCTTAATACTGATTATTAAAGAGGCAATAAATAAAGTTTTTACTGCCCCATAGAACAAAATTACCTAAATATATATGCAAAGGTTAATTAGGTTGTTGATTAACTTCAGTAATTCAGAAGTTACTTCCAAATGCTGAGATCGCTAATAAAAAAAAACATATTTTCCTTCTGCCCCAACTCCTCCCCTAGTTACAATACAAAGTTGTACTTTATTAAAAGAAACCCACAGAATACTTTTTAGATTACATAATAACTTAGAAAGAAAAAAATCTATTATTATTATTATTTATGGACAAGTACTTGAATTAGAAAGCTTTTAAGTCATTGTTTCAAATATAAAGTAAAAAAATATATATGAAGAACTGGTCACTTTAAAATTAACAATGACCAATTCCCTTGTATAGCAACACATTATTAAAATAATATTGATAAAAATGACTGCAATGGATCTCAATGATAATAAAACTGCCATCATAAAATTATAACTTACAAACTGAAGGTATGTAACTTAAACTTGTCCAGCTGCTGTCCTCTCAGCCCCCCAGGAGCTGCTGCTGGCAGACGGCTGCTTCTGTGGACAGAGACGCTGGACGCAGGACAGAGTCGGTGTGTATTGAACAGATAGAACGCACTTATGCGCCTCTCACGTCTCGCTTCCTATGTGGATTCCCAGTGAGAGTGAGTTTGGGCTTTTAGGGAGGGGCGTACCACTGTAAAGGAAAGGGGAGCGCTGGACTTATAACACAAGACAAAATGAGATCATCATTGCGACATGGAATGCAGCACAATAATCGTTTTATCTTGAGTATCTTGTTTTCATAATCGTTGGAAGCCAATCACTTGTTAACTAGTCACATTTTACTGGAACAAGTACACATTTACCCACAAAATATGTGCAGAATTAAACAGTGGCTCCTAACAGTACTTTATTTTTGAAATATCACCTATGTTGCTTGCCTTACATCTACAAACAAGGCCTATTTTAAATTGTGTATTTTTATACAGGAGTTTGGTATGAACTTTGTTAACTCAGAGGCTGTTCAGTTGGGCTGTGCTTTCAGCGCCTTCAGTGGAAACGCCCCCAGCGTTTCAGAGCAGAGAATACTGCTTATTTTTCCACGATTACTGAAACCTAATTTTATATACTTACTTTACACGGACTTTAAATACTATATGGGTACAATTAAGATTTAAGGCTAGCATGGCCCAGCAGTTAGCACAGAAACAGTGCTGCCCCTGTCTTTGTTTCACACTCTTTTCTCTTCTCTCTGAACTCTATGTTCAACTAACGCCTCCAACAAACAGCATATAGTAGTTCCATGATGAAACAAAGCTTTAAAGCAGAGGAATTGCAATTGAGGATTTTTTACAAGTAATCTTGTAATCGTTTCAGCACTTTAAAATGAAGAGGTCCCCTACTTTGGGAAATATAAGGACATAAATCATTCTACAGTACATGCAGTACATTGAAAATGTATCACAGTATGTTTTCACTAATGAAAATATTTTACCTCTTCATAGAATACACCAGATGTAGCTTCAGCATTGAAAAAGTTCATAGTGGAGCTAATCTTGTAATTCATACTGTGTGTTATCACTATAACATACTGTAGTTACACTGATCAGTGCTTACAGGAAGGAGTTAACGCATATTCACACTTCTGTAATAATGCCAGCTCGCTGGAGAAACTTCCAGTCACTCCTTGAGTGTGTAAGCCTTACTGTACAAACTTCAAGATGAAAAGAAGAACAACAATTAATGCGTATGCAAATCTGCGACAGTGGGACCAATGCCTTTGTTCCTTGAATCTGGCTGTCACTGGTTTTTAATTAGCCGACTCCCTTCAGCGAGTGTGAATACAAAGCCCTTATCAATGACACAACAGAAACATATGACGGGCCGTACATGCTAACAAGGGCCTTTAATCAATGACTGCCACACAGGCCCAGGCAGGGTTTAGCATAAGCTTATTCACGTTAGTGGAACACATTGTTGTTGTAATAGTTCGACACGTACATTTGTGTGTATTTGAGTTTTATTTGTTGTACTGTTGATTGTCTGTGGTTCGCTGTGTTTGAATTCTGTTGCGGCATTCAACAGTTTACTAAGAAAACAATGGAGGTGTTTGTGCAATACTTAATGCGGGTACGTAATATCAATAAACATTTATGCAGCACATTTCAATGAGATGGAGAGAACAGAGCAGAGAAACAATTTTAAGTGCAATGACTGTAATGACAAGCATAGAAATAAAAGTAGCTCATTTGCATCTTTGCAGGAGCTCATGTGTTCAGTACAACCAGAGTATGAGATGAGACAACAATAGTGAGTGTATGTGCTTGTAGCTGGTGTCAGTTTGTGTGTGTGTGTGTGTGTTTTGGGAGGAGGCTGATCTCTTTATTTCTTCCCTGAAACACGCAGGTGAGCGCACGCAGATAAAATGACAGTGTGCGCCTCGTACAAATATCCAGCGCCGTGATCCCCGAGGCTGGAGCGATGCTGCAGCCCATTCTGCTCTCAGTGCGGAGCCCCATTACGCTTTGGCTCCAATCAAAGATCCTCTCTCTGTATCAGACTTACTTCATCTCCGAGGGGCCCACTCCACACCTCAGAGACACAGCACTCTGACAGCTGATTGATCTGTACTCCGCTTTCTTACGCTTCTTCCCTCGGCCTCAAGAAAGAAAGACTGAAAATGGAAAGAGTTTAGTACAGAGAAGCCGTGTGTGTGTTTGTATCCCACGCTCTGTATGGGTGTGTTTTTACATGCGCTGATTGTAGGTTGTCCTCAAGTTGTTTGTGAAGAGTGGTTAGTTTTTTTTTTTTTGTTTCTTTTCACTTTCTATTCCATATCCCTCACCCATATCCATCCATGACTATGTATGAGTTAAAATCTTCAATAACTAGGTCTCCATGCTCTCTATTAGGCTATCTATCTGTGTGGCGAATATGTTTGATGTGATTGTGTGTGTGTATGTGTGTGTGTGTGTGTGTGTGTATGTGGTTTGGTGCCAGATTGATGTGTTTGTCTCCCCTCTGTTGTTTTCCATCCTTTGTTTCGTGCTGTTGTTTGGACAGGCATAGGCTAGCTGGAGATGGGAATAAATGGGACTGTTAAGAGACATCCGTTATACGCTGACACAAAGTCATTATTTAAAAGAACAACTCCATATGTGTGTGTGTGCAGGCGCGAACAGTACAGTACGTGTGTGTGTGATCTATTGTGAGAAACAAATGTGGGTGGCATGTTTGTTTCAGCGTTAGGGAATATGTGTTTCATACCTCTGTGTGTATGTTTTATAAAGGCTGTAACGATGTAACAATTATTTTCGCCGTCATTTAGGTTGTAGGTTGAGCATAGAAATTCATTAATGTTTAGCAAATCAATGAAAATTTCCGTCTGTAAATGTCAGAAAATGGTGCCATCACATCTTCAAATTGCTTGTTTCATCCGACTATTGAACAAAAATGTTCAATTTACAATCATATGAAACAGAGAAAAGCAGAATATCTTCACATTTGAGAAACGGGACCCAGCAAATATTTAACATGTTTGCTTGAGAAATGTCTTTGAAGATATTATCAAAACTGTTGTTGATAAATTTTTTGTCAATCACCTTTTCACTTAAGCAGTGTTTATCATATAATAAAATATGGATTCATTGCTGCAGCCAACTTTACAGTATGTTGAACTTTCACAGACAGATTGTATGTATTGTTAAATTACACTTTTTTTGGTCATTGTGGTAACTGAAAAAAAAAATCCTGTTGTAAAGAGTCACAAATGAGACGTTGGTGAGAAAAAATGGCAACGTATGGAATCAACTGTAAGTCGATAGATCAGGGAAGTAAGAGGAAATCTCACCCTGTATGAAACCCCGCATAGCTGTTGTTCACCAACAGTAATATTTCATAGCATGGGTTTGGTTAAAATGTGCTCAGTGATGAAACAGAATTACCCCATATATTACATTAAAGTTGCCTTTCATGATGTTAGAGCTGCAATAATTATTTTACACCATGGGTAAAATACAGCTGCCTCACAAATAAAAAAAATTGGATGACTTCAATAGCAGACAAATTTCGAGGTCCATTTCCTCCACCTTTTCTTTGGTAATATTCATACGGGGCTTCTAATGTGATTTGGTTTATAAAAAAAAAACAAAACATACATAAAGTGAACATGAAATTATAGTTGGCTTGCTTGAAACCTTGTAGCAACGAGGCCATAATATATTTTGTATGTCCTCTCCTCCCTTCCTATAGACACGTTATCTATCACACATCATTATGAGCACTTTACTCATTGATAATATAGCAACACCAAAACCTCTCGCTGGCATGCAGTCCATCAGGTTACACCAATTACAGATGATGGTATTGATATAACCATTACCCGGTGTATCAATATTGCCATTTAGCCACCTGGGTTTGACATTCAATCTTTTCCTGCATGATCTTGCAACATTCTCAGGCACTCATGTCCTCCAAACGAAAAGGTCAGCATGGGGATTTCTCAATAACCTCTTGATCTCAGCAAATAGAAAGTAACCCACCATCAAGCATAGATATTGAAGAGTCTGCAAATTATAATGAAATATGTGGAATGAAAAGGCAAAGGAGGTTATGAGAAATTAAAGATGACACTTACTCGTGGGTATAGTGACCGTCGTAGCTAATAGGGGGTTCAACTTGATCTATCCTTTATCGTGTCTTCCCTCTATTTTTCTCTCAGGCTCTATGCGTTGTGGCTTATTTTCTCCGCACTCCAGTATTATGTTTTGAACTTAGAAATTCACAGCCTTGTTAGGATTCAAAGGGTATAGGATGTGTGCGGGACGTGCACGCTCGTGTCAGCGCACGCGTGTGTCCGCGCCAGTGTTGTTTGCCTTTATGTGTTTGTTTGGCAAGGCACGCGGATGGTGCTGCTGTGCTTTATGGTGCTTCATAAAAATAAATGGTCTCTGTCTGACTTCAGTTATAATGGCGAATATGCAAAAGCGCCTCGTTCATTAGTTTGCTTTTGCTCTGTGAGCAGGGGAAGTGGATTTGGTGTATTTAGTATCTGACTGTTGTCCTAAGTAGCAGGGATTATTCTAATGCTCTGTCAGTAGCAAGGCCTAGGCATAATTCCCTTTTCTATTCCTGATATCCATTACAAAGGATACACTAATAGACCCCTGTATTTCCAGTTCCATATGTTTTCAGCCAATCTTGCAATTAAACTGTCATCTATGGGTACATGTATGTAAGCTTCTGCACACTCGAGAGAAGGTGTGTTTGCATACGCATGTGTGAGCACTTGACCGTCTGCTGAACGTCTTTTCTACTATATATCTAGAGGGCAGGGATGTATTGACGCTATGAGCAGTTTATTTCAGCAGGGTTTGATGTGCCACTGAGAAATATTTAAACTGGTATTTTGCTTGAAGTCAACATCAAGGAAGTTAAAAAAATCATCTGTAATCAGACCAATCTACTGTAGCTGATATTTAGTGATAATACCTGCATTACTGGGATACTTCAAATTACATTTTTATTATTGTAATTGTTACATTATATTTAGTGATGACTGCTATGTAGTTGTCAACTCATGGTTATAATGACAAATGTTAGTAAGTTGAAGATATTACTCAAACAATCCTGTTAACACTTCTCAATCTCCCCTTTGGATAATGTTATAATTTCCCAGATTTACAGAGCAAGCTGTTGCTCAGCTCTGATTAAGGTATTGATGTGATGTGCTTAAAAGTATAATGAGTGAGGGATTACGATTGTTATTTCCTGTCTTCTAGCATTAGCTGTTGGTTAATACACTAGGAGTGTTTTGGCTGCTGTCTTGCTTCAACATACAGGGCTGGAAAACGATGTGCACAGTCACTAACACTAGGCCATTTATTGACTGAAACACTCATCACTCTCTTGGACTTTATGAACTGCAAAAAAGATGCACTCCTAGCTAACATGCTAACTTGACACATGTTTGCAATGCACATTTACTATAGCTAACAGTTAATTCAGTGTAGTTGCAGTTTATAAAATCTAAAAATGAGAAGCCTGCTAACAGCAGTGATCCTACCCTTGATTTTATAGGATCAGTTGGGGCACAGAAGGTTGCAGTAATGTAATGTTGCAGCGCTATGCTCTGGCTCAAACCCTGTATGGGGATAAAGGAAAACATTGCAGCGGAAGGTACAGTTTCTTATGGGAATAAAAATAAAATTGGTGTATGATAAAGATTTCCAATGGATAAATGGGAAAAACTTAATTATTCCAGCTTGTGGGCAGCACAGTGGCTCAGTGGTTAGCACTGTTGCCTCACAGCAAGAAGATCTTGGGTTCATTGTGGAGTGTTTGCAGGGGTTTCCACCGGGTGCTCTGGTTTCCTCCCACCATCAAAGACATGTACAGTGTGTTAGGGTTAAAGGACCAGTGTGTAGGATTTAGTGGCATCTAGCGGTGAGGTTGCAGATTGCAAACAACTGAATACCCCTCCCCCCACCCTCCTCTTCCAAGCGTGTAGGAGAACCTACGATGGCCGCAAAACTCGCAAAAAACACAAAAAAAGTTCTAAGGTAACTAAAATATGATTCTTAGTTTCAGGTGATTATAAACTAATGAAAACATACTTATGAATATTATGTTCCATTTCTGCCAACTCTGTTCCACTAGATGCCACTAAATTCTCCACACTGCACCTTTAATAGTCCTCTCAGTGTCCCTGACCAAGGAACTGGCAAAAGAACTGGAGTTGGTCCCCAGGCGTTGCACTGCAGCTGCCCACTGCTCCTAGTGTGTGCTTCCCCACGGGGATCAATAAAGTTCTTCTTCTTCTTCTTGTCTAATTCAAAATGCAAGATCTTTGACAGGTTAAACGCAGAATCTCCACCATCATTTGCATGGCAGTGGCACGATTCACTCTGACCTTAACATTAACATTAAGGAAAACCTCCAGAACAATAATATGCAGATACAGTACCACCAGCTGATTAACTGTCTCTCCGCTAATGGAGTCAAGATTCATGTTTGCTGCCAACCAGTCACAGCAAGTGATGCACATTGAATATGCATTTTGCAATGTGGCAGTGTGAAGTTTAAAAAGGGTGAAAAAAGGATTAATTATACCCTGAACCCTCTGATAGCTGTGAGAAAATACTGAAAACTTTATTCAAATCCCTTGGGAACTTTGTGTCACCCCTGTAAATGTTGAGTAAATGCTGTGATTGCTTGGTTTGCTGAGCCTGAAATAGTGTTCAGGTATTTGGGGTTTCGGGTGAGCATTCAGAACTGTGCTCACTGTGAATATCTCTGATATTGCGGTAGCCTCAGCCCGAGGGAAGAGAAAGGGAGAGTGAAGATAAGGCTTTAGCTGAGTAAGACACGGGTAATGGGAATTTGGCAACCGGTTCACCGGTCATCTAAAAGTAATGGACACTTAAAACATTCCTAGAATCTTTTTGATATATTTTTTTTTTCTGCAGGACCGATGACCATAACAAAAGCAGGGAATAAAAAGGAGAGGGTGTGGAGAAGAGGAGGCACAGATATATATGAAATATAGATGTGAAGAAAGGTGATATTATAAAGGTCTGAGATAGAAGAAACAGGGGAAAAGGTGCAAGAGAGCAAAACAAATGACAGATGGAAGAGAACATCCAGAATACAGAGTTTATGATAAACAGCAGGAAGCAAAAAACACACTGTAGTTTCAGTGTTGAGAGTGTAAATGAGTTGTCAGGCCCACAGCACTGCACATATTGGAATTAATGAAGGAAAATGTTCCAGTGGGGGCAACATTCATACAATGTGAATAATTAATATTCAAGGTCACTGAGAGACAGAGACATAGGAGAGGAATCTTTGATGGCTGGAAAGACAGGAGGTATGAGTCTGGCCTGTGTGGTACAGTGTATAAAGTTGTATAATGAAAGCAGACACACACAAACATAAACAGCAGAATGCGGATGTGAACATAAGAATTAAAGGGTGTATGTGCAAAAGCATGCATGTGTGTATTTGAAGCTTTAGGAGAAAAGAGCACAGTAATCTGAGTCATGATGCTTCTCAGTCACATTTAACAGAGAAAGAGAGAAACAGAAGCAGGAGCAAACTCGCAGCGATTGCTAAATGACTGACTGCAGTGGGCAGTTATTTTTGATGGACTTAAAATGATGAGCTTTACTGCTCAGCCCCTCCTCCATCTGCCACTTCTTCTTCTACTTTTTTTTTTTTTTAACAGCTCTGTATCTCCACTTCCTGCCTTTCTCTTCAGCCTTGATTCTTATTGACCTGCTGGTTATTGCTCACTGCCACTCATCTCTGTCACAGCAGCACTATTAGGGAGCAGCAAAAAAAAACTCTGGAGGGTTTTTTTTCCTCTTCTGCTACAGTCTCACAGTCTAATGGACAAGATAAACTGCACACATAAGCCAACAAACACACACACACACACAGGTGTATGGAATTTTTTTTTACTCTTAACACATATTGAAGATCCCCCAGAGGGGCAAATGTTATCTCATTTAAAGCAGTTGGTCATTATGAGCATGAAAAGGATATTGTAAAAAAGAATCCTGTTGCTTAAGGGGAAACAGAATTCATTAGCTAATACAAAAATGTTTGTGACATCTGGACATCCAGGCTAAATGATAGCTACATTCATGCTAATAACTTCAGCAGGTTTCATCTATTTCTTTGTCCCATTTAACAGAAATTGCATTTATTTTCCCAAATACTCATGACTGTGCCAGACTCTCATTTGTGTATCCCCCAGTGTTGTCAATGACAAGATGAAACACGCAGGCAAACACACCTGTCATGTTGCATTTCTCTGATGTGTTTGTTAGCTGCACTGTGACCTTGAGGCAACAGCAGCCAAGGGACATGGTATGGTAATATGTAGGGACAATAAGACTAGACGTAAAAAAGAAAGTCTCTACAATGTATTTATTTGGATTTTCATATTTTACTAAACTAGCTGTTGTTTCAAAGCAGTCTTCACACTGGCAGAAATACAGTTCTGGTGGAAAAATACTGAATCCTTTATTTATATATTTTTGTTGGCCTAAAAGTATTCAAATTTAATATACTGAATCTGAAATCTGCCCCAAAAATACCCACCATTTATACATTTTTAATCTTAGAATGTTGAAAAGTCTCAGGAAAAAAACAAAAACAAAACAGAGGACGAGACCTCAGTGTCATCAATGGTTTACTCTGCTAACTAATCACTGGCCTTGTACCAATGCCAAAGCTGATATTAACCCTGACACCCCATAATCCCCAGGATTGGGTACATGATTTAACTCAAATGTGTTGTACCCAAAATGTAACCGCTGCATTATTTCTAGGGACTAAAAAAAATTACCCAAAAGTAGCCTAAATCCGGGACACCACACATCAGTTCTACAAAAAGGCGCCACTTCTCAAATTAAATTAACGTAACATTTAATGGTTGCTACTTCTTGACTAAAAGAATAAAGAATGTTTTAGTTTTATATTTTGAGATGAATTTAACAGCCAATACTGACCCAAAGTTAGCTCTAGTGCTGCTAACACATTCCCAAATACTAAGCACATCTGGCAGCCATATATGAGCAGAATCTGGCCTATTTTGCCTTCCAGGGTCAATGCAAAGCCAAGTGTGCTGCCACTCAGCTGCAATCATCCCAACTTGGCTCCCAACTTTTGATCATACATTGACAGACAAAGTTTCAAGTCACCCCATAAATGTCCTAATAAAATAAATGATCATCCAATTCAAAACCTTTTAAGTGGTCAGTCAAAATGTTCCCATTAATGTTTGCTGTGTACTATTAGTCTTCGATGAGTTTAGCTTAGATGTTTTTTAAGCATCTTTTCAGTTGGTGATTAGATCGCTGTGATTCACCACAAATCTGATCTCTGCACTGTGAGAAATGCAAAAAAGAGAGTTTCTGTCTGCGCGTACGCTCAAATTTGCATATGCTTCTGAACATACTTGTTCAAACATATTTGCATGCACACACACACACACATATTCACACACATAACATAATCTGAAGCCAGTGTAGGGGTGCATCATATCTGTTTACAGTAGTTAAATATTGATGTTCAAGATCTGTCAACTATGTTGGGCTCAGCCCACCCCCTACCTCACCAGCTCCCCTCCTTACTAATGTATGAACAAATATGATTTATTAATTCCCCCCCAACTCATCCCAGACTCCAATTGTTTCAAAAGTTTCTGACTACGTAATTTGCCACTCTTGTTTATCAGCCTGGTTTTGCAACTTGCAACACAATGAGGCACAGTGAAGAATGTCGAGCATTGTCATGGGAAAATTTGATAAAATATGCACAAATTACAAAATGGAGACAATTTTCTTGCTCTACCCCCCCCCCCCCCCCCCCTCCACCCCTCACTCCTGCCTTCTCATTTCCCTTTTCATCTCTTCATAGCTTGCATTCTCGGTGATAAGTGCGTGTCTGAGCGCCTGACAGTCAGCAAGCATATGGTGGGTGTGTGTGGTCCTGCCAAGCAATGGAGAAATCACAGACAGGATGGCAGAACTGTAGCGCATTAGAGTAATCAGAGGGAAATTATCGCCCTTAAGTAGCTTTTGGACATCTGCAAGGAGTGCACGCATATTGTAGATACAACACACACACACACAGAGGAACAGCACGCTCAGATACCTGACAGTGAACAGATGGACTCGGCACAACCTGTTTCAGACATCCTTCTCTACTTAAAAAGAGTAATCATAGAAAACTAAAAGCTGGCACTCCCTCAGGCTTGTCTTTCTAATAAGCATATGAGTAAAGCCTTTTTTGAATGATGAAAGAAAACAGGAACTCAGATGTTTAGGAGTGTGTTTAGAGGCGTAGTCAGTCGCAGTCTCCCCACTCACCATCCCATGCATGCAGGTGAGAAGATGAGCATTAAATTTGTTAGGTGTGTGTTTATCTTGTGAGAAATGCAGCAATTTTATTCAGGCCTGCTGTTGACTTAAGCAATATCTTCTTGTGGGATGATGTTGCATACATTTTTGCAGATCATATGCTATAGACATATTCAAATGTATTAATTTTAATACATTGATTTACTTTGCTGGTTGTTTGCTGTTTCTCACAAACTTTTAAGTCATGTAAACACGGTGATTGATTCGTCCTCACTGCTGTTTTGACTTGTACATGAAGCTAAAATTTTCAGCATACGTTTGCTTGCTTGGAAAATTGTCTTTGGCTCACCAAAACATGAAGCACAAAAAACTGCAACAAATGATTATTTTGTGGCTCTGTGGATGGTAATATCAGTCTGTTGTGTGGTCTGTCCACCACTTTGGTCCACACTGAAATATCTCAACAATTATTGAATGGAATGCCATGAAATTTTTATTCAGGCATTCGTGTTGACGAGAGGATGAATTCTAATTTCCTGACTTTTCATCTAGGGCTAACAGCAGGTAAAAATTTGATTTTGTTCAATAATTTATTTATGATCAAATTACCTGCAAAACTAATGCCATTCCTATCAATCTCAGTTGTACTTTGTATTTATTGCTAATTAGCAAATTATATAATGCTAATTTTAAGCAATTTCCTTAATCATCATTAATCGTTATTTCTGAAACACAGTGGTTTTTCCATAATAAAACAGTTTTTTAACTAGTGACATGACTTATGTTTGACACAAAATCAGAGTACATTAGGAATTTAAAGAACAGAACACCAAGTTACTTGAATTATAAATCAAATAACACAAAATAATGACGTCCTTTAAAATTGCGGTGCTCGTTGCCAAACGATTGGCTTGACAAAATCCAAAGTATTAAACACAGTAAGGCCTTTAGCATTGTTTAATTAATTGATTAATCATTTAATATATAAAATGTTAGAAACTAGTGAAAAATGTCCCAGGTGGCATTTTCCAATTACGTATAATAGGAAAAAGCAAAAAATCCTCACATTTAAGAAGTTGGAACTAGCTTTGACATTTTCACTAAATGACTTAAATGATTAATTATGAAAATATTCTATCACTGTGTTGATTGGCTGATTAATCAGTTAAGTGTTTCAACACCACTACTTCAGCGCTACTATTTGATTCCCAGGTTAAACCAGGAAATGTTCTACTGTGTGTGAAGTTGATCATTTACTAATCTTTTGTGAGGAACAGAAACGTTTTATGTGATGATGTATGAATCAACCAATTACTGAAACTTTATTTATATAGAACTTAACATGTAAATTTTATATATACCATACACATTGTTCACGATAGAAAAACAAAATGCTTCACACAAAGATACAACAGAATACCAAGACCTTCACTTTGAAGATACAAGTCAAAGAAAAGATGAGGACACGTCAGTCACGTCACAGCAAATGATACTGTTGTTACATTGCAGTGCCTCTTTGTTGCACTTTGAAAATCTCTCTCTCGAGGTAATGTATGGGATTATAACAGTCTCATTAGTATTCACAAATGCAAATTCACAAATGTCAAGTTACGTCTCTTGTAAAACACAATGCACAAATAAATGCAGAGTGATTTGTATCTGTAAATCTGTTTCTATGTCTCTAATTTACCACTCGTATATATCATCATTTTTACATGGAAATGTATTTGTGAATCTCAACCTATTAGTGTGGATCCTTTTGAGACTGTTGTACCATGCTGTTTCACACAAAACCCACAAATGCAGGTAAGACCAAGCCCTTTCCAGTAGATGGCGGTAATGCAACTGTCAATCACTGTTAAACTAAACAGAAGAAGAAGAAGAAGACAAGCGAGTAGCTCCCAGCCTGAAAAGTTAAGCCAATGCAGAATTGACTTAAACCTGCATTCTTTCTAATGGTCAGCAGGCCATTAGCATTTTGTACATTATGGTCCCATTTAGAGTAAAAAGACAATGAAGCAGGGTATGCTTTAGGGCGTGGCTACCTTGTGATAAGTCACTACCATAATGACAACGTTGATTACATAACGTAACCATGGCATAACCCCAGATTCACAGAGTATAGGCATAGCTGCCACTATTTCACAGTGTGTTTTCAGTTCAGGAAAGTTAATTGTAACATTTTGGTCACCTAAAAAAGTCTTGTTTACTGTTTGGTTGTACTAAATAACCCTCTAAGGACTCAGCTGTTCAGTTTTTCAGGTAAGTGCATTTTTGTTTTAACAGTTTTAGGCCTGTTTTTTGCTAGCGGAAATTAGCATTAGCATCAGTAATATAAGATTTAACCATAGACTGTAAATGCACAGTGCTAACCAAGCTAGCAGCTAGTGCGAGGGTCAGCTCCACCCTCCAAATATGGTCACTTCTGGCTCCAAAAATCCAAGATGGCGACAGTTAAATCCAAGATGGTGATGGTCAAATCGCTAAACTTGAGGCTTCAAAACGGCAGTCCACAAACCAATGGGTGACGTCACAGTGACTACATCCATATTTTTTACTGTCTATGGACCGAGCGATGTCACCGGTTGCCTACTGTGAAGGGACAGCAGGGCTAGGTGGTAAACTTGGAAATTTCTGACTGTACGAGTTGATGAGGACCGGCCAAACACACAATAATTTATGTCTCTATAACGGAGAACCTGTCAGTGGCAATAATACTGAATTATCTTTGTTTTAGAGAATAAAATCAATTTCAATGACAACTATTTTGTATTAAATTACACACGAAGGAAAATTATAGCCTGGAGAAACAATCTAAGATAAGGCACTATTGGACTGGCTTGTTTTTTCCATTTTTTCTTGCAACTGTAGTGTTTGAAATTGTTGCATGCTGTATATTTTAGTTCAGCATATTTCTACAGAAACAAGCATGGCTCTGAGTGACTGATTCACAAATACACTTCCATTTAAAAATGCTAAGTGGATGTACAAATGATGACATACAAGTGGTAAATCAGAGGCACAGATAGAAATCATCTGCATTTATTTGTACATTGTGTTTTATGAGACGAGTCACATGCTCCCTGCATTTGTGAATTTTGTGTGTAATGGCGTGATACAACAGTCTAAAAAGAATCCACACAAATAGGTTGAGATTCACAGGTATGTTTCCATTTAAAAATGCGAAGTTGATGTAGAAATGATGATATACGAGTGGTAAATTAGAGGCACAAATAGTGATTTACAGATATAAATTACTCTGCATTAATTTATTCATTGTGTTTTACAAGTTATGTAACTTGTCATTAGTTTGTGAATACTAATGAGACTGTTTTAATCCCACAGTATTGGCTGTGGTAGATTTTTCTTTTCTCGTCTGTGTTCACCTCATTCATGGCCTCCTTTTTTGACGATGTGGTCAGACGTGTCTTGCACTACAAGTGATTTGCAGAATTGTGCGGTTGTCAGGTCTGTTTTGCATGTAGGTTTCTAAGAGAAGGAAAAAAGAAAAGAGAGAATGTGGGGGGTAAAGTGAGTGTATGTGTGTGTGTGTGTGTGTGTGCGCGCACGTGTGTTTGTGTAACCATCAAACCATCATAAAGTGTCAGGTTGTGTCTATAGGAAGCCTCATGCGAGTGTGATGGGGCCCTCCTTTGCCTGTCCCCTCTCCCCTGGTTCTCATTTCACAGGTGGACGAGCACATTAGTTCTAGCCCTAATCCATCACCATGGATCCCAGCTCACATGTAGAGAATACATTCTAACACACACGCACACATTCACCCACATACGTAAACATAGCTGGACACAAACATCGATTTGGATGCAGGGAAGGTCAATGAAAGGTCAGAGCTTTCTCACTGTTTCTAGTTTACTTTGTGTTCAAGAAAGAGGAGCAATTACACACACACTTCGATGAAGTGGATGTTTATCAGTCTTAGACGCTAGATTTAACAGGTCTCAAATTGTCTTACATTTTATCTCAGCGTTGCTTCTGCACTTCACAAACATGTGTGTTGTTGCACGCTGCTCTCCACCTGCTTTCAGATCATTCCATGTCACTGGCTGCTGGTGGTGGGTCTCCTTAAGTGCAGGGCATCAGCCTGAGGTGAAATGTTCCATTTTGACATTCATGCGGATCGTCATCTCTTGGAAAGCGGCTTAGTAGCACCGCTGCTGCCATCGGAGATGCTGCATTGTTGGGAAGAAATGTCAAGGGAGCTAGGGATGGGCAAGACAGGAGAGTGACAAAGCACGAATCAAGCTCATGGCTGATTTTGTCGTCAGATTTTATCACCTCTGCAATGTACATGTGCATAAGTGCGTGTGTGTGGCCTACAGTATGCAGTACATACTATTTTTACATGTCTCACTATCTCAATTTGTATTCATGTTCTACCTAGAGTCATAAGCACCCACTCTACCTAGGGGCTAGTGTCCCATTTTTAGTGCTGATGTGTGTTTAACCTCACAATGATGTTATAAACACTCCCTTAACAAAGTATGAAAAAATCCATCCAACTCTTCTGGCTACCTCTACCATGGGAGCAATTTACAACTTTCTCATCTCAAGGCTATTTGTCTGCATCTACACCACTGGGGTTTTCGTGTGTGTGTGTGTGTGTGTGTGTGTGTGTGTGTCTGCTGTATCCAAAACTCCATCCTAAATTGCGGCATTTAAAAAAAAAGGAGAGTAGCACAGAGAAAACACGACCGCCCATGACTCTGGCCCACACACCACACGCTCCATGCCAACAGACAACCTTCACTGGTACTTAATTAATATAAGAATGGGGGAAGTACTGAGGCAGCTCCAATTAAAGGCCTTTTATGGCTAGTTCATTTTATTCACCACCGGTTGTTACACTCTGCAGGGGAAAATCAGAGCCAAGCTGTGTATCTTTACTAAATCTCTTTGTGTGTATGTATATAGTCTTTAGCAAAAACACCTGCAGAACCCTTCGTGCAACACTATGTGAGCAACAAAAAGCAGCTGTCTTATGCAATTCAAATACATATGTATCTGCCATTCACAGCCACTGTTTCATTGCTTTCTTTTCTGATGCTGTTGCAGCAACATCCGAGCTTTGCAGCAACAATGTTTGTACAACTTGAGAATCCAGCCCACACTGTTTAAAATTCTAGTTGAGCTCACTATTTCCTGTGTGTCTGACTTGGTTTATGGAGACAGCCTCCGACATATAGCATTTCACCAGACGTCACAAAAGTTATTCAGTCATTCATTTAGCGTCGCGCATTAGCATGACAGCTGACTTACGTAAACCCTGCTGGAGATTTTCTCCGTGTCACAGCACCCTGTCGAGAATTTCAGCCTTTCATTCTGTCCGTAGCCACTCAGCCGTTTCAAGCCAGCGAGACCAGCTCCACCCTGGAAACAGCTCAATCTTCTTTAGCTGAAGATTTCTTTTTTCTTTCTGTCTTCTCTCTTTTATATACAATCTCAAAGTCTATGATATTACTTTTTCCTATGCTACCTGAGTATGAATTCACTACTTACTTTTCATGCTGTTTTGCTGGTAATTGGGATGTGAGAAACTAAGCAGGAGTTGAATATGTAATTAATTTAATTCAAATGGAAAAAAACTTTTGCTCAAAGGAAGCAGTCTGGACTGTGACTTGAATAGCTGAGTAAATTTACCAAGTGATGGGCGATATCACAGTATTAAATTGCATCAAGTTTGTTTTAATGCAATGCTCACATGCCCATATGTACATTGAAAGAGTTCTTGGTCGCTATTTCCATTCCTCTTGCCCATACTGGCCTTGAAGCAGTCCTTTCATAGTGCGACTCTAATGCAAGAAATGGTGGACAAAGCAGAATTCCAGGACAGCCAAATTATATTATTAAGTACATGTGCAAACATTACGCACATATGTAATTAACATTTTCTTTCTACTCAGTTATAGTGCACAAGCCACCTGTTTTTGACTATGGAGCCACTTGCACCTTGCAGGGACTCAGTTTAATGTGATTTTATCTGTCTGGTGGCTTCTGGATCACAACAAGGCTCTGGTATCACCACTTCACTGGGGCTGCGGGGGGTATACTTTGGAAACCAGAGGGGGCATAGCAATTAGATAGCAGGAGTTAAATTTCATATGTGGGGGTAATAAGGAAATGCAGGTCCAATTTTGCCTCTCTGTGAAATAAGATACAGTGAAGAGGAGTAGATAATTGGGATTTACTAAAAACTGCTTTCATACAGTGTTCAGGATTAACAGATGTGTTGGAGCTGGATCCCAGAATGAATTAGGTATTAATCAATCAAATTCTTCATTTGATTAATGATTTATCCTCATTTAGCCTTATTTTGGTTTGTACTTAAGAATTCTGCATTACTTGCAATGCAAGTCATCCCTCTCAACACTGAGATCACGGTTTAATAGTGTTGATAAGCAGAAGCCACCTGATCTTGGCAATCTATTTTGTTTTGATCATCAGGTAGCGGGGAAATTTAGATTAATTAGCAACAAATGGCAAACTAAATTGAATAAAACACAGCAATCAGATTGGTTGCCGGTATTTCAAGGGAGAAGAGGACAAAGTGATGGAGTATGTGGAGGATTCTTTTAGGCACAAACGTGTTTGTTTGTTTCACCTCATCCTTTAATGATTGTCTATCCATCAGAGCATTGAGGTTTTTTTTTTTTTTTTTTTTTTATGCCAGTTGACCCAGCGGGCATCATTATTCTTCTGGTAAGGACAAATGTTGGCCAGCCGGCTGATGTTGCAACTATACTATGCTACCAATTTATTAGGTATACCTGTGTAATCTATTGCAATCCAATAAAACTGCCTCTCAATAAAGCCTACCTTTTTGAAGCTTCAGTTCTCTTGATGGTAACAATTTATAATAACCATCATTAATAAATGGTAAATTGATGGTTAATTCAACTTTAGTTAGTAGTTATTTTACTGTTAAACAATTAAATGATAATTAATAATATTTACTAATTATTAGTAATGCTATAAATGATGTTATTTTATCATTAGTCTTTTGTAATACAAAATAATTACTTCATAAATTATATATATTGTATCATAGCTGATAATCAGAATGTAATTGCTATCGTCTCTTAAGACTTAAGACATAAAACACTTTATTGTCATTGTAGGCATACAACAAAATTACATTTGGTAACTCAGTGACCACCAGCAATAGAGAACAAGATAAA
Source organism: Scomberomorus guttatus (assembly GCA_038419695.1). Classification (NCBI taxonomy): domain Eukaryota; kingdom Metazoa; phylum Chordata; class Actinopteri; order Scombriformes; family Scombridae; genus Scomberomorus; species Scomberomorus guttatus. Next base: position 18,508,405 of record CM076461.1, read on the forward strand.
AACAAGACAGCAAGATAAAAACAGATAATAAAAAATAAAAAAGGGATTCCACAAGTTAGATGTATGTAATAAAGTGTTGGAGTGCATTAGCAGCAGTTGGGGAATCGGGGTGTGGGTTGTAATATTTACAGTCCTCAGTCCTCAACAGCTATGGGAGGATGGGGGGTGATGGGGGCTACAGCTCTTGGGAAAAAGCTATTCTTCAGTCTGTTCGGGCTTTGATGGGTCTGTATCTCTTCCCCAATGGCAAGGGGACAAACAGACTGTGACCTGGGTGGGTTGGGTCCTACTAATTTTGCTAGCCTTCTTGTGTAGACGGCTAACATACATTGTGTCCACGTTTGGGAGTACAGTTCCCACAATCTTCTGTGCCATTTTTACCACCTGGTCCTTCTGGTTCTTGGCGGTACAGCTAGCATACCACACCGTGGCACAGTAGCAGCGGATGCTCTCTATGGTGCTTCTATAAAAGTTTATTAGGAGTTAAGAGGGAAGTTTGACCTGTTTGAGTTTTCTTAAGAAAAGCCTCTGTTGAGATTTCTTCACCAGGTGGGAGGTGTTAAGGGACCATGAGAGATCTTTTGTTATATGGATTCCCAGGAATTTGATGTTGTTGACACTCTCCACCTTCTCACTATTTATGTGGAAAGGGGGATGTGTGGTGTTCCTGGATCTCCTAAAGTCCACAATGATCTTCTTGGTTTTTGTGGTGTTCAGGACCAGATTATTGTCTAACACCACTCGACCAGATGTTGGACTTTCTCTCTGTAGTGTGTCTCACCGTTCTCCGATATAAGTCCCACTATAGTGGTGTCATCGGCAAATTTCACTATAAGGTTTGAGGAGTGGATGAGGGTGTAGTCATGGGTGAAGAGAGTGAAGAGGACTGGACTGAGCAGACAGTGCTGCGGTGCACCTGTGTTCAGAATTGGGGGTTGAGTATGTGTGGTTGCCCATTCTGACATTTTGTGGTCTGTTAGTGAGGAAGTGGCTAATCCCAGGTTGTTGAGTTTATCAACCAGTTTATGGGGGATTTTAGTATTGAAAGCTGAACTAAAATCAACGAATAGCATCCTGACATATGTGTTTGGATGCTCCAGGTGTGACAGGGATGTATGAAGTGCGATTGAGACTGCATCCTCCATAGATCTGTTTCCTCGATAAGCAAACTGACTGGCTGTCCAGATCAATGGGGGTGCTGGCCTTAATGTGAGATAGTACAAGCCTCCCATAGCAATTCATAACAACAGGTGTTAGGGCAACTGATTACATTAGTAAATTTATTAACAATTTATGTTGCACACATTATAACATTTTATATACTATATTCAAGATTTTGTTAATGATTACCAAATGATTTGTAAACCTAAGGACCTAAGAAACTGTTTGCAAAACATACATATAATCTGTAATACTGTCAAACTCTAGTGCTTTGTTTACTTTTTTGTTTTGATCTGATGTGTGGGTTGGAGTTTGGTAACTTATTATACTGTGAATTTCTCCAGACCTCTCTTGGTAGTGCCTGAGGTGTGACCAGCAGTAGCAACTCCTTCCCCATACCCACTGAAATCCAATCCACACATCAGACAAAAACAAAAACAAAGTGCAGTACCATGTTGTCATCTTTTGCCTAGAGGTTGCTGTTTAACCTTTATGTTAAACATTACGCTACCCGCAGTAGCCATACCATACCACCAGAGAGACCTAGTCAAATATGAACTTGCACTTTCCAAAAAGAAAAGGTTTGCTATGCAACCATTGTGGTCGCAGTCTAGTAGCTCTGCCTTCGCTAATGTTCTGGAAAACCACAGTCAGGTCAGCTCTGGCTTCAGACTTAGCTTATTGATCAAAGGGAAGCTGCTGAGACACAGACATGTGTCACTCCACACAATGTTGTGTTCAGGACAGGTCTGGAACAAGCCCTCAGTAAGTGCGCTGGGCTTTGACATAGTGGCCAAACCGTGTAATTACAGTGTCCGCGTCCATCACGTGATGCTATTGGGCACAAATTTTGATGAAATTTGACGTTTGCCACCACAAAATGAAGATGAAGGACAGCAGTTGTGGAGACCTCTATGAATGGTGGGTAGCCAATTTCTCTTGGACATCTATGATATGGCCTAAAAAGACTGATCACATTCTCACTGTTTTTGTTCTGGTGAAACACTGGAATTAGTCACAACATACAAATACCTCTGAATTGAAATAGACAATAAACTTAACTTTGGGGACTGTGCCACTTCAAAAATCAGGAAACTGCAGCAGAGAATGTACTTCTTACGCAAACTTAACCATTTTAATATAAACTGTCAGATTTTACAAATGTTTTACACATCGGTACTTCAGAGTGTTCTGTCTTTTGGTCTCATCTGTGTGCTTGGTAACATGCAAAAACAGGACCCGGGGAAAAAGACTTTAACGCCTGTATAACATGCAAGTTTAATTAACAGGTCTCTTAGCTGGTCACTTGCATTTTACTGTTTTTGGATTGATTGTTTTTATTTGATTTATTGTTTTTGTTCTATCTCATTGTGATCAAATCTGGTATTTATATGATTATGCTATGGTCTTATAGGGTATTCTATTGTTTTTACTGTGGTTTCTATGGTGCTTTTATGACTGGAGCATTGGACCAAACGAATTTCCCCCATGTGGGATAATTAAGTTGATCTGAATCTGAATCTCTTAATCTGAGGTTGTTTGATGTGATTTAGTACATAATTTCTTAATAATAGGCTAGAGATAAATGTGGAGAGAGTGAAGCCTCATTAAAGAAATAATTATACATTCTATCATTGGGTGAACATAATAATTATGACAGCATTTTTCATTTCATTCTGTAACCCTCTGAATGACCCTGGGGGTCCCAGACCCTGCTTTAGGATGTGCTGACTTAGCCTATATTCAGTTTCAGAAATTTTTAATCCAAATATGTAAGATAATTAGAATTAGGTCTAGTCTACTTGTTGCTTGCCATTTGTGCGATCTCACATTCGAAACACAATTCTTCCCTTCAAACATGTTTCTGAGCAATCTAGTTGTCTCGTATTTTTCTTTTTTAAGGTAGCCTTATCTGTAATATTATTACTTTGTTGTTCTATCTATCTATCTACATGTTTTTTTCTTTATCCTTCAAAAATGCTCATTTTTAGATTGGTAGCGCATTGAAACAAATTGAGTCATAGCAATTATGGTTTATCTTTGAATTTTGCAAGTGGTGGTGTTGTCCATAGGGTACGTCAATGGAGGGTGAACCACAGAGAAACTGTCAGAAAATCAGTCTGACACCAGTCAATCTTCAGCCGATTCAAGATGTTCCTTTTCAACTGGATGTGATTCTTGTACAGGTATGGAAATAATACTAAAATATTTACAGAATATTTCAAGAATTATGTATGATACACCTGCATGAATAGAAAGTATTACAGTACCTATGATTTAGATTTCCTATTACACCAAAACCAGAGGTGGGCTACAGTATATAGAAATTCCATATCAATATTAGTTTAATTTTACTGATGCAATAATCTGAAGGCTACTGAACCTAGCTTCTGGGTCCCGTTAATGTAAGCTATAGCACATACGGTAACTGCTATAAATTGCATTTCTAAGACCCAGAAGTTGTCTTCAGTTAATTCAAAGTGCAAAGGTAGAGGCTAATAAGGGAAGCACATGTTAGGTGCTTTTTAGGCAGTGGTTGGTCAATACATCTTTACTCCCACTGAAAACCTATAGCACACCCAAGTGTCACATTCTCTAGTTTTCATATTTAATTTATTTTAGTTTAGTTTATTGAGGAAAGAGTAAAAAAAATGAACTAAAATATGAACATTGTCTTTTCTACTGAGGATAACGCATTATAGTATAAAAAATACTTATTTCAAATGCAGTCCTCAATGTCACACACTGCATACAGGTGCCAGTAAGGCAGTTTGTTTACAGTGCTGCCCTCTAGTGGTCAGAAAATAGTTATTTCAGCTTTAAACACCATTTGTGCGCACATGTGCATGCCTTCTTCTGGCCATTGCTCAGCCCAGTTGTTGTAGTCAGTAAATTGTTAACTTGATAAAATAGCCCAAATAAAGGTATTCAAAATGTTCTTCAATCCAAGAAATTATCTCTTTTATACAAATATCCATGAAAACAAAATATATTAATAAATAATAGTAAATGGCCTAAATAAAATGGGGCCAATTTTTAAACTACATCATGATTTGTAGTTTTGTATATAACTTTTTGGCATACACCTACTGTATTTGTGGAGCAACACCCTCTCTAACCTGTAGAAACATGGTGGTGCAACGTGGCAGGCTCCCTGGAAGAGGACCTGCTCCCTATGTAGATATAAAGGGCTCATTGTAAGCTAACAAAACACAACAATTCTCATTTTCACGTGATTATACACTAATTAAAACATACTTGTGAATATTATATTCCATTATGCCAAGTCCATTCTGATAGATGCCACTAAATTCTACACACTGCACCTTTAAACCAGGGTACAAGAATCTCCAATCGATGACTTTTTTTGGCGTACTGCTTGTAGCTGCCTTGCGTTCAGACCGTGGCAGCAACTGGCAGCAACACTAGCTGGCTGGTTTTGACTTCTTTGTCCTTGGCAGGCTAATGTAGTCAGATAAAGCTGCAGCGCCACGCTGGACTACTATGGTCATTAAGATTGTCATTAAGATGTAAGGAAACAGTGGTGGAGTTGTGTAATTATTATATTAAGGCTGTCTCAATTACAAATTTTGGGCTTCAAGGCTTCACTAGTAATTATCATTGAATAATCGAAGCTTCATTCTTCCCACGCAATAGTTTCAGTGCAGTGGATAAATGAAAGCAATGTGTCAGATAGGTCTTCTGAAAGTTTTGATGATGTTTTTGACTGAGAAGAACTGATTTTCCAAATGACTGTTGGATTATAATTTCTACAAGCTTTTGATGTAGGAACATTTTTGGAGTGATTTAAAAAAAAAACTAAGAAAAGAAAGCATTTGAATAGTGATTTTGACACTGATTACCATGGCAGCGATTGAAGCCCTAGATGTATAGCATCATAGTTTTTGCTGACACAGTATCTTCTGCCTGAGAAAATCAGCAGAGATGGCCACCTACAAATGTTCGAAAAACCCTGCTTGCACTTGTCCTCTGACTCACCTTGAACCGTGAACCCTGTGCTTACCAGCACCACATGACCATGAAAGTCAAATATCACAGTCTTAACCATTCCACCACCTGAAAAGGATTCAATTCAGGCAGATGTGTAAGCTGGAATTTCTCAAGGCCTTTCTTGGCAGAGCCTGAGGTGTGGCCAGGACTAGCAACTCCTCCCCTATACCCACTGAAATCTAACCCAAACAATCGTGTTTTCTCAGGCTGAGGAACATCGCTAAATTTAGGTCCTTCATATCTTTTACAGACCTTGAAAAGGTCATCCATGCTTTTATTTCTTCATGTTTAGAATACTATAACTCCCTATACTCAGGGCTGAGTCATAAAGCCACTTCCCACCTTCAGCTGGTACAAAATGCTGCTGCTAGACTTTTAATTAACTCAGGGAAACGAGACCATATTACACGCACCCTTGCCTCTCTTCATTGGTTGCCTGTAGTTTTTAGAGTTGATTTTAAGATGTTACTGACAACTTTTAAAGCTTTACAAGGTCAGCCTCCGAGTTACATTTTCCGACCTGTTGTCCCCAATGAGCCTGAGATCCCCAGGTAGTGGTCTCCTGGTTGTTCCTAAAATATGCCTTATCACCAAAGGTGACCGGGCCCCTCAATTACAGAACTCCCTGCCTGAGAATCTCACAATACCAAAACCAGTGACATTTTTAAAATCTTTCTCAAAACTCACTTTTATGTAAAAGCTTTTTCATAGTAGTTTTATTTAATTCTGTGAAGCACTTTGAAACCCTGTTTCGAAAGGTGCTATACAAATAAAGTTTGTTATTATTATTATTATTATTATTGTCATTATTATTAACAAACATAAGACAAAACCAAAAGGACAAAAACCATGAGGGGCTCTTTTGCCTAGAGGTTGCTGTCTGACAACATTACAGATTCTACCTTTAACTTTAGAGTGAGTTTACAGCAAGGCCCTACTATTGCAAGGTTTCAACCTCATTACGCAGGTCTTAAAGGGGACATATTATGTATCTTTTCAACAATTTTATATGACTTCCTTGAATCTGTGGAACATGTTTGTTAAGTTTTTTGCAAACAACTAGTCTACTTTTAATTATTTATTTTCCAACACTTCTTTCTTCGCTTGTATTTAACTCACACCAAATTTTAAATTAATTATTTCCTTCCCTGTCTGGCTACCCCACACACAAGAGTAAAAAAAAACTTTTACAAACTGTGCAGTATATTAAGTAGGCATTGTTCCAGGCTCCAAAAAGCACAGCTAATTGATTAATCAAAGCTAATTTATTGCTTGTGTCCCCTTAATTTTTCCCCAGCACCCAAATAACATTTCAGACTGCCAAATCCATACAAAGACTAGGTAAAACCCATTATCCATAATATGTCCCCTTTAATGTAATTTCATTGTAGACATTTCATTTGTTTTACTGAGAGAGGCAACATTGTTCATAACTCTATGACAGTTTGCTCCATCATCGTGAAACTTTGTCTAAATGTGGGCAGGCACATTGGTAATGCCGACAGTGCTGGGCTGTACTTTGAATCACTGTCATGCACATAATCATAGTAAATAACGCCCTCCCAGGTGTAATTGCTGAAGTATTGTCTGCATAAGGCTACAACATTTTCACCATTAATATGATGTATTTTCAGGTTTGCACAAGGCCTACAATTAAGACAAATCAACATGATGAAAGATGACACTGCTACTGCAACCACAACTACACTATCAAAGATGGCCAAAAAGCTGCGTGTCTGTGTTGAGGCAATGGAGAGAAGGAAAAAAAGAAAAAGACAATGGTGGGAGGGCGGAGAGAGTTTGTGGTTATCAACCCACTTCAGATGCAAGAGAAAGGTAAGTGCAAACACCATACAGCTAAAATTTCTGCAGGAATTCCCGCCACAAACCCAGTGCCATACAGCTCCATTGTATTGGAGAGACGGCAGACATCTCTATGGCAGATATCTCCAAAACTCGGCAAATCACACCAAAACTATCTGGGTGGATAGAAAGCACTCTGGGTAAGAGGAAAAATATGTTTTTTTTTATTTTGGTTGACCCAGATGAACAGTCTACAGTAGGAGGAGTAGGGTAAAATGCAATCTTAAAAACATTTGAAATGGCAGAAAACCCAAAATGGCGGATTGAATAGGTTATTATGACAAATTTATTGTCTACAGTAAGCTGTATCTTTGGGTTTTGTCACTGTATGACTAACAGGTAAGGAGATGCGCTCATTGCCACCAAAAATAAAAAGTTCTTCCTCAAGGGGTCGTGTTCACAGCAAATTTGAAAAGTAACTATTCCAGTTTTAGTGTAAACAGGAAGGATCTGTGGACACAGTGTTGGGGGTGAATCCATATTTATGTATGGGGATATATATGGGGATTTCGTGTCTGGTGGGTGGACAAGAAAAAAGTGGGTGTTTGGGACGCTGGGCGTAAAGCACAGAGGACAGAAGACAGTGCCTGTTCTCTGCTTGGTGGAAAGATGGGCCAGACGAGAGCTAATCCCACTGATACTGCACCACGTTTGGATGGGATCCACAATATTAAGCGATGAGTGGTGGGCCTACCATCAGGCTCTGCCTGCATTTGGCTACAGGCATTACACAGTCAACCACAGTGTGGCATATGTCAATACTGAAACAGGCTGCCACACTCGGCACATTGAGAGGGCCTGGAGGAGCTACAAGGAGACTCAAAGAATCACACCCAGGATCTGCTAAGAGATCACCTGATTGTGATTGAGTGGAATGAATGGATGTGTAAAAAACACCATAGTGGTTCATTAGGACGCCTGCTCCATGATACTGCTAAGCAATACAAATAGACAGAAATAAATGATGCCAAGAAGGCAACACATTGACATTCTGGAGCTTGTGATGTTGTTTATTGCTTTATTGTTTGTTGCCCATTGTTATGGGGGCATTATTCTCTAGCTAAAAGATGGAAACAAAGAGCTCTGCCAATCACCTCTTCGGAAAATGGAATCATCCTTACTAGATGATCATATGAAACTAAATATTACAGTATCTGCACTGATAACAAGAGGGTAGTTTTACTGTAAAACACTTGGATAATGCTGCACCAGCCGTTACTTTGATGGTCATTGTATGCCATGAGCATGATCAATGTTTACTTCATTAGTGGCCTTTCATGGAATGTTACGAACGCCCATTTGTCCTCCATGTTGGAAGAAACAACAGTTGCTATGTGCAGAACAATGGTTGCTATGTGAGAAATATATCAATAAAAATTTTAGAATTTGGCATTATTACTGGATCCTGTAAATAAGTCACAGTGGAACAGTGACCTCACACTTTTCCAATGTTTTTCCTGTCCTACCACTGCACAGAAATTAGGCATTTTCTTTCTAAAGTTGTTACCAGTGGTTACAGGCAGCCATGTTGGAAGAATGAGAACTACACGAACTATCCGTGCAAGGCCTTTATTTTTTGGGAGAAGGCTAAGGTGGAGCAGCGCTAGATAATTTGCTGAAATAGGGGGTGAGTAGATAATGAAGCATTTTATTGTAAAGTGAACTGTGCCTCTGAAGTACCCCTACCCACGCATTTTGAATACTGCATCACTGATTTATTTTAAAATAAAGTTGTCATTGCTGAGTTGTTGTGTTAACTTTTTTTTGTAATCCCATCGTTCTCGTCTCCCACTGTGTTTATCTGTGGTGCAGTGCTGCATGTTATGATTGACTTTCTGTTCATAAATGTGTTCAATATGATGATCAGACACAATTCTATTATCAGTGCACAAATAATCACTCCTTTATAGATCACCAGGCCCCATTGAAAGATTTAATGGGGCCAAATTAATGTTACTTGATGCTTTATGAACCGCCTATTAATCATTAACTAATTATTATAATCATCAGTTGCAACTTTATAATAGCAATCCAAATAATGTTTATAGATGGTTTACAAACCAATAATTAACCATTAACAAAGTGTTACAAATATCTGGTCCATCTATCTATGTAATGTTTATAAATATTTTTAAAATGATTTCTTAAAGGTTTACAAATTCTTTGGTAACCATTAACAAATACTTAATATAGTATATCAAATGTTATAATGTGTGCAACAATAAACTGTTAAATAGTTAACTAATGTAATCTGAATGTAATTGTTATTGTCTCTTATCAGTTATGATACAATATATAACAGTAAAATAACTAAAGTTTAATTAACTATAAAGTTACCATTTATTAATGATGGATATTACAACATGTTATCAAACCTGTATTGACGTGAGATCTGTATCTGGATAGTGACGTTTGATCATGTATCTTTGCATTTACACCAGGTTTCAATAAATCTTGATTCTGCCCACAACTGTGGTCTAATTGACACCAAACAAGCAACATCACTTTGTGCTGTACATTTATTTGTCTATATTAATTACTTTCTGGCAAATGAAAAGTATATATTTTGTTCATGCATAGCCCATATTAGATGTAAAACATGAAATATTTCCCTATGTGGTGTAATAACAATGCTTTATGCTTGTTTCTGTATTTTACCACCTTCATCAAATGCAAGTATAAGCTCAGTTTGTGGCAAAGAGAAGGTTTATTACATCAATACATTTCTGTCAGGAAATAGACTCATTATTTATAAAAATGTAAAACATTATGGCCTTGTAAAAACAAGGCCATAATACCAGATTTTTAAAGTTACTACTACTACAAGGAACCTTTAACTGGTTATGAAACAGTCTCATAGTGTCTCTACACTGACCTACATAAGTAAACGAGACTATCAGCAAGAAGATTGGAATCTGAGAAATAAAATGTTATTTTCTGATTATTTTGCAGCGGTAACGTTCTAAAGCACAAATAAAAACACGCACACCTCTGCACAACCCTGCGGGAAGGTGCCACAGTGCCGGATTTGGTGGTGAATGCAGCCTCCCTCACTCGCTTCCAAAACCAATGCACGCACAAGCCCAGATCTTTACGACACGAGGCAGTGGTTCTCATGGGAAATGCAGTCTTCTTTTCGGGAAAACATTACCACTTTTGTCCACAGGGGGCGCTAAAATCAACACAAAAATTATAGTAACTTTAATATGCAAATTAGGTAGAGGTGGCGGACATGGCAGTTCCCAGGTCGAGAGAGGCCATGCTGCTGTATGAACTTTATATGTCTTTTGCCCAGAAAGGAGTTTGTGAGATTGTAGTTGTAGTCTTTTTTTAAAAACCTTCATTTATTCAGGGAAGTTTTACTGAGAAGAAGCCTCTCTTTAGCAGGAACACCCTGATCACATTAAACACTGAGCAGCTCCACTGGAGCAGTTGCCTTGCTCAAGGGCACCTCAATGGTGGTAATGAGGGAGGGGCAAGCTCTGCTTCTTCACTTTCCCCACCCAGATTTATCCTGCCGGTCACAAGCTGGCTTGGCCACCACTGCCCTTGCTTGAAAGACTGTAGCAGAAAGAGGTGGACTTGGGTGACTCAACTTTTTGCACAAAAACGCAAATAAAAATACGTGCACACTGCTATCTTGTTCCCAGTTGTTCTTTTATTCTACTCTATTCTTTTATTCTCTAAGTAGCGATAGAGTGTGCTTAACTTGTTGAGGCAATATATAGAAGCAGTTGACATGCTACAGGCAACTAGAGGTACCTAAATCCCAGTCCTCATCATCCAGTCTCCCAAGGACGCTGTTGTTCCAATTTTACCTCGCCATGATCTGATCAGAATGCAAGCTAGGATGTAGTTTTGGCCGATCTGATTGCATTCCAATTTTAATGCGTTCTGCATGCATTTACACTTGCATTAATATGTGCTTTTTCTTTTCCAGATAAGACTCCCAGGTACAGATGGTATGTTAATACCAAATGGAGTCTATGTCACAGAGTTCATGGCTGGTCTCTGGTCAATTTTGAGGCTCTATGTGGCAGTGCTTTATTGGATTCCATTACATTAAATGTGTTATAACATTTTGTCTGTCCCTATTTACTGTACAGTGTTTTCTGCAGCGATAGTATTCCTCCATAGTGAGTGGCAGCGGATGAGGTATTTATTCTTCGCTAGGCTTTATTCGTATTGATCTACTTCTCTGAACACATTAGTCATCATTTTCCACAATCCTGACTGTGTAAAAACAAACTGTGCTGTTTTCACCCGCACATCTTTGTGTTTGTGCAGACATGGTCATGTCTGTAAGTTAACTGTCCTTGAAGAAGTAAGCACCCACTTTAGGATCCTTGAAATTACTTCTCCTTTTGTCTATCTGGCCTTGTAGCTCTCTAAATCACATATAGACATTCTAACCCACGCATATAGGAGGACCGATGCTCAGTCCAGGTCTGGTAATCGACTAGGTCTCTCTGTCTGAAGGCTTACAGTAAGGATGGCCTGTTTACCGCTCTGTGGGCACTCTCAGCTCCCTGTTCAGACATTTGAGGCATAATGTCACCATAGCTGGACTTTATCCAGCCTGATGAGCAGAACTGCAGCTGAGGAGAGCAGACATCTGGTTGCCAGCCTCCCATTTCACTGTGAACGGGATTAGGTCCACTGCCTGGAAACAAAATTGTTTCATTCTGTCCAAGAAACTGCAGATGACGAATACACTGTGAAAGATTCTTGTTATTATCTGTCTTAAAAAGCTTGCACAGGCTTTGTGAAGATTTCTGCCATTTTTCGCTGGCTAGCATCTAAACCCAACAGCAACACATCCTCATAAAAAAAATGACAGTAGAGGTATAAAATTCAGGCCGGCAAAAATGACTTAGTCTATAGTCTGCTCCATCTAGTGGCCATAGTAATGCACTCTGGCTTTCCAAATCCATTACAAATCACTGTTAAAAAATAATGATGTTTTATGGTGTGACAACACTGTGGTTAAGGTGTGGTTAGGTTCAGGCATAAAAACCACTTGGTTAGGGTTAGGGGAAGATCATGGTTACGTTTTTTTTTTTAAAATGTCCCAACTCGCAGTTGGAAACATGACACTCACAGTTGGAAGCGGGAAGCGAACAGTGGTCTCCTGCAGCAAAGTGTCCACTATCTATCTAGCCATCCACACAACCCACCTCCACCTAACAAGGCAAAAATCATATCAAGTCACCATATATTTACATCATCTGAACCCGGGTCATAATTACTTTGGCTGCAAATGGCGTAAATGTAACTATAGGTCATTTTTGCTAGCCTGAATTTTAGACCAATACTGTTGTTTTTCTTGTGAGGACAGGTTGCAGCTTTAGCTCCATCATTTGCTTCAGCGAGACGCTAGAAGCTCCCAGTCCCTTCCTTTAAAACACTGCGTCGAAGATACTCTCCACGGGCTTAATTTTTGTCAGCCAGCCTTCCTTTTTTATTCTGCTTTAGATATCTTTAAGAACATCTTTAAAGAAATTGGAAAAGAAGGGAGAGAAATTCCCAAAACGCTGATATAAGATGGGTTTTGTGTTTAATGTGCTGTCATCAAAGCTTAGCTGAAGTCATCCTTAGCTGGCAGAAACTGCAAATTCAAACTACCACCTCTGCCACCACATGTGGTGTGTTGGACTTTTTCAGCTGCAGAGAGTTTAATGGAATAAAAAGGAGTCTTGCTGGTGTTTTAAATTCAACATAATGACACTTACTTCACAGTTAAAGGAGATGAGAACTACTGTAAGTACTTTAAAACCTCAGGGTACATCTGATCATAACTTCATAATCAAGCTGCATTAAATTTATCAGCCACATGTAGAACTGACAGCACTTCAGTTATTCAGAGTGTTTAAACACAGAGACATGTCTCAAAAAAAAAAAAAAAATCATTATTGCAGTGCAAATTTGGAAATTTGTGTCACAGCTGTGGTGAAAAGCAAATGGTGGCTGAAGAGTGAAAGGAGGCAGCTGGTTGATGAAAAGCCAAAGAGACACACACACGCGCACTGGATTGTTATTTCTAGGTTACATTTTACTTCAATTTATTCTCATTCCACTGGAAGGTTGGGCCGGCACAGTGGCTGCTGCCTGCTGGTCATTTTCCCTCTCCCAATTTTGTTGTTGGGGACTCTTGGCTGACTAAGTGCCACAAATGGATTCCACCTCATGCCAGGGTCCCTCTCTCTCTCTCTCTCCCTCCTTTTCTTTCTCTGTCTCTCTTTGGCTCTCTCCCCCCCCCTTCAGCCATTGCTCACTCTCAGAGCATTTCACGTGTTCTTAAATAAAATCTGGCCAGCAGACAATAGATGTCATGATGAGTGCCGGATAGAGCATGATCACAGAGGGTGGACTTACAAAACAACTTCAAAATATGACCTCTAAGTTGACTAACTGGTAGCATTTGCAGTGGAGAAAAGAAGGGCTGGGATTGTAAAGGAAGGATTTTCAGGATTTGGAGAGGTGATATGTATTTGGGAGAACTAGATAAGGAGATTAACTGCCAGACACAACAACTGCTGCCTTTTCTTTCCACAAATAACTAAAACAGAAGGCCGCTCTGTGGTCACCGCACATCTGTGCATGTTAATGTATCCCGGAATTATTTCACCGTCTTATCTTATTTGCAGAAAGAATAGGTAGGGGAGATGATGGAGGAGGAGGCAAGCTGAAGAAAAGACAGAGGGAGAAGATCTAAAAGTTAAACTGCCTGCTCATATTTTTACTTCCTGCCTGTGTTCCTCTGTGATGGGCTGGCAGCTGCTGCCAACACAGGCTTCCAGTTCAGCAAACATCTGGGTGTCCCAGACCTCCCTTGCCTGCTAAATGTGTGCAAAAAGAGAGAGACAGAGAGGGACAAGCTGCATAATAAGACTGGTCTAAAGGTAAAGGATGCATTTATGGTAGAGAAGAAGGTGAAAATAGAGAGAAAAGGAGCAGCTTCAGGTATACAATGATCGACAGAGGAATAAAGCAAAATATGCAAAAAAAAAAAAGATTTATATTATATTATTAGCCAAATTTATTCATTGTGTGTTTTTTTTTAATAATCTCTTCATTTAGATGTCTACACACAACTCAAATAGACACTGGTATTGATCAGGCTTTTATTTTCTGTGTTTTGGTCTTATCTGCTCTGAAAGGTTTGGACAAACGCTTAAATCATCCAGCACATATTCCAGGTGGTCCACATATCTGCATGACGCTAACGTCCATAGTTGATTGGATTCTGTTATCTCTGTAATTGTTTTAATCAACCAATCACAATTAGCCTCCAGGACAAATAGAGCGCGAGGCAGAGGGAGAGGGGAGGAGGGCGGGTTTTGGGGGGGGGGCAGCGCTTTATTTTAATTCTGATAAATTACAGAAAATGTGCCAAAAACAAACTTGGTTTATCTGAGGTCAGTTTGTAGTGAGGCACTGAAGGCTTTTTTGTCACAGCAACAATGCGTTATCGGCCAGGCTGTCCGCCTGGCATCTGGCATCTAATCGCATCTTCTTTCCCAACAAAAGGTCCTATTGAATATGTGTGCTCTCCAAGGAAAATAAAGTGGCTTACCTCGAAGATACTGAACAATGTATGACTCAAGAGACAACTGACTAACTGACCTTGTGCTTTTTTTTTTTTACTATTGTACTATTTTTACATGTGAAGAGGACGATGCTGTATTCTTCAAGGTCTAGTGTGTTACTTGAGTCAGTTTATTGCTTCTGCAAAGTAAACCGATATGTTTAAATAAACAGGGAGGAAAATAATTACCACAAAGTTCTTAATTTGTGAAAACTGCAAGCATATACCCACATAAACTTAACATTTTTAATCACAGCATGGTGCTATGCAAATCAATCCACTGCTGATGGGCGCGGTGAGACAAGCTTGTCTGTAATTAACTTGCTTCCTCCTTTTTCTGGCCCTAAAAGTTACCATTTTGTGAAGGTGAAGGGGCATAGGAAATAGAAAACATCAAAATGTGCCAGTCAGTTCTGACCCTGGGAGAGCTTTAGCTGTGCCCTTTAGTTTAAAGAGAGCTTCATTTGTGCATCAGACTAAGAAACCTGTTCTGCATAAAATATGATCCTAAATCTTGTGTCTAAGGCACAAGAACATACCATTTTACTTCTGCTTCTGTCAGCTGCTCATATGATTTACTTCTTTTGTTTGAAGCTTAAATATCCTGTTAGCGGAAATACTAGTTTGTCTGAGACTATAATCCATTAGTGTAGACGCACCAGTGCTTGTTTTTTATACATTTGTGTTTTATACTCCATCGATCCCCAAAGGAAAAACTCATGTTTTGAGTCTTTATTCTCTAAGAAGGATTAAGTGGAATGAGAGATTCTTGGTACGTGGTGAGTTATATATTTTTAAAAATAATTTTATCTCACATTACACAGAGAGATAGGAGGGACAATAGGCACAAAGTGCATAAAAGTACATTCCACAAATTCCTTGCAGCAAAGTCACAATAATTTTTTTCAACCTTACATTTCATAGTTTGGTTTTTATTCCTTGACATTTTGCTCACTTGCTTTGTTTAAGTGCTTGTTAGGTAATGGCTATATCTCCATTTACTCGCTGTGTATGTTATATTTCATAAATACATGCTCTGACACTGATTTAGTTGCGTTTTTGCTATTCCAGTGATTATGTTTTACACCATGATATTCTATTTCATTTGTACATTAGGTTATTGCTTGCTTGCTGTGGATGCCAACATTACACTGTAACACTGTGAGCTTTGTTGGCATCTCTGCTTTGCTGCATACTGTAGGCTTCAAAGGTCAATGACTGAAACAGAACTAAAATATCTAGTTGGTTCCTGAAACATACAGTCACATGAACTGCACTTTTGTTTTCAGTTGTATGTCTATACCATTCATTTTTCTCTACACTTTAGCATATTTATTGTTTAGAGCCTATGGCATTCACAACTTTACTATTGATTTTAGTACAAGGCAGTTTTTTTTTATCCTCACACTTCACTAAATTTAATGAAGCACTCACTGACTTGTGTTTTGTTTACTGGGCTATTTACCAAGCTTTATAAAATACAACCCAATGTAAAATGCGCAGCCATAGGTTTTGTGAAATGAGTACCAAGCCACATTTAATTCCACATTCATAAAAAAAGTGAGAAAAATGACACAATACTGCTGCTTTTTTAAAGATGTTAGAAACTAAGAATATTGAATTTGCACTTATATAGGTAATATTTATGTTGTGCAGTCACTAGCTCCTAGAGATGTCGTCAGCACTTTTACAGCTACACACTTTTTCTTCACCTTCATGCTTTGTTCCTGGTGCTGGTGGATACGTTTGAACGGTCTTGAATACATCAAAACGGGGAAAGTTTGTAGTGTTAGTCTGACGTGTTGAGTGGGGATATTTAGCTCCAATAAAAAACAGACAAAACACATGTCCATAAGCAATGACAGACCTTTTTTTCACACCAGATTGACTTGTCATAGTAGGAAAAGCACAGATGTTACTAATAACCTTAATGAGGGCTCTGTTCTATTCATGTGTCCCAGTAAGCCATGACAGTGTGGCAGTGAACCAGCACGCACAATACCAGGACCCTGCAACCAAAACAGCTAAATGGAATAAATTTTAATTTAATATTTTTTAAATTATGCACACCTGTGTATTAGCATGACATGTCAAAATGCCTTGTCATGAAAAGGATCTATTTACTTTAAAAGAGAATGAATATGTTGTTTTTACGTCACACTAAATACGAATATGAAACAAATAGTTAATGCTATAATTAGTATCACATTTGGACAGGGAGACAAGCCTGTGGACACTATGGCAAATGATGCACCTCTTATTAAAGCCACAATTCTGCCTTTAAAAAAAAAAAAAGACTGTTTCAAGTACATTTGTTAAAATAATAATGGCTACTTTTAAAGGGGAAAGCCACAGATTTTACACATCAAAGTCTGTTTCCAGGTCTTGGGGAGCACTGGAGCATATGTGAAAAAAAAAAAAAAGTTGTATAAAGTCTTTTCAAGACAAGAACTCTGTAGCCTGCTCCTCATCGCAGCTTAAGGCTAGCGTCTAGTGGCTACATTAGCTGCTACTAGCTAACACACCTGAATCTGTACAGTCGAGTGAATTGAGTTGAAAACAAAAACTTTGTCAGATTATTCATGCAGTAATACAGTAGTAAGGCTTTTGAACCAAATAGTGTGATGTCCTTGTTAACCATTATTAATCAGCCAAGAGTCCCAGGCCAGAAGTTGATGGAGGGACCTTAATTATTTCAGTCTCTTCTCACAGTGACAGTAGCAGGATATTCAAGGATTAAATGCATTAACTCCTCCATTGGCCCCGTGCCAGTTACATCAAGCTATAGAGGACTATTTGCTCACCTACTGCAGTGCAGACAATGCTTGGCATGTATCCCTCTCTGTCTGCCATAACTCTTCTCACTGAATAGTACGAGCCTCCTCTCCGTTGTCTGTTATACTTTGAAACTGTGTTTTCCTCATCTCACACAATCTACTTCTTCGATTGTGTGAGATGGGCTGAGTTTCTTCATAGCTAGAAATCTCCCACCATCTCTAGGAAAAAAAAAAAGGCAGAGAAGATTTGCAGAGAGATATCAAAGGTAGAGATAGTGTTTGAAAAGATTTCGGGTAGGAGGGAGGAAAGTGCTTGCGAAGACAAATGTTCTTGTTCTTGTTGTTCTCAGATTCAGGTCTATATCATAGCTGCAGGTCATATAGTCTGCTTTATTATTTCAAAGGGAAACATACTTCTCCTCATCTTTCTCCAGCCTCCGCCCTGCGTGTCAGCGTGCAGAAACAGGGATGTGCGCAATTATGCAGCCCTCACAGCCTTCCTCTTTGCAAACTGAGAGATGGATCAATGAGGACACAGAGATCAAAAGAGCAGAGGGGTTGGGGGTGTTGGTCGGCTCAGATATGGATCAACTTTAACTTGGCATGTACCAAATAAATGCCAGAGGGGGTATTGGGATGGAGAAACCTTGCAATAGATCAATCTTAGCCCAGCGTGCATACTACAATCAGGTAAAGGTGTGCGAGGTAGGGGGACAAGGTGGTGAAAAAGAAATCGATCAACTTAGATGATCTGAGAGAAAAGATTTTTTTTTCCCTTTTTGTTTTGCTCTCACTTATTCCACACAGACATGAATGACCAAAACACTTACGTGCTGTAATGCAAATAACAGCAGGTAAATACAGCTGTAACACATCTCTATGTGTAGGCTGTTTCTATATTGCTTGTGCATGTGTGTGTGTGTGTGTGTGTGTGTGTATGTATGCGTGTCTACATGTGGTACAAAGTCAACATCAGTCTAGATTGGATGGTGTGGGTATGTAGTACACAGTCAACATGAGTCCAGATAGGAAGGGAGGAGAAAGCCATTAGAGATAGGAGCTTTGGTCTCAGGCTGTGTCTAATGCAAGGCTACTCAGCCAGTCAAGCAAACCCTGCTTATCATGCCACGGGTGCACAAAAGCAACAAGCGCATACCCATACACACACACAGTCTCTCTCTTACACACACACACACGTGAAAATTTTCCCCAGGCTGTCCACCCAGCCTTTTTTGTCAACAAATACATAAAAGGCAGGGAGACATTCCCTAAATCAGATGCATGTACACACTGGAACACATGAGTTTGAAGTTCAAGTGTGCAAAGCAAGTTGGACTGAGGTTATTTTTGTATTTTGAATTTTTTGGACACCTTTAGAATTTGAATTTTTATTTGCATAAGATTGCAGTATTTGAAGCGGGCACAGTGATAAACACAAGTTTATAAAAGATATTTTATTGTGTGGTAAAATAATCTCAATTTACGAGCCTTTTCAGTGCTTTCAACCGCACTCACAGTCTTCATCAACTAATGGAATTACTTCAATTCAACTTCTTCATTGACACATATTGTATGTGATTAGTAACATGGTACAGTTAAACATTATTGTATATCAACGTCCAGTGAGATCATATCATGATAATAGGATCGAGGATATTGTGTTTGTTTCTGTTGTCCCCCTTTTCTGTTCTGTTTATGGCCGGCATCTTCCAACAGTAGCTATTCACTGTACTTGCATTCTGTAATTGCCTCTCTGTGTAGTAGTTTTCATTGTTACTGGAGGAGTCCGCCTTTCCTCTGCAGGATTCAAATTGTGTACTCGCGTGTAAGGGATTCACAAGAAACAATGCCCGCATGTATCAGACGGGAGGGAGACGACAAAAGCCAGTGCATGTGTGTCTTTCCCATAATCCAGAAAACAACAATGTTTCAGATGACATTGCTGAATGTCTTCGTTAATCTTCTTTCTTAAAATGTCACACAATACCTTTTCTCAGCACTGTGAACCAACCCTATAAGCAGAAAATAATGCTGATATTTGACGATTCTGCTAAATCCTGGATTACATTATATGACAACATTTCTTAATGTCTAATACCAACGTATTTAAAATGACTAAAACATGACTAAATGACTAAAACACTTGGTTAAGGTTTAAGAGTCTGGTTTGTGACAGGACGCAAACTCCGGGCTAAAAGCTGGGTTGCGTTACATGCCTGTCCACCATCCTTACCTTCAACCTTACCTCCCGCTTTGCTTCATAACTGGCACAGTACTTTCTGTTAGGACAACCAACATAGGCACTGGATGTGAACAAACAAAATATTGGACTGCTGGCAACACATACACTGATTGCTCTCCTTCTATTGTATTTCTTAAAGAGTAATCTCTCAAGGCATGTTTGCTGCCTCCTGTGGTTGATACACTTTTCATGTGGAAGGGAATTCTGCTGGCTGCATTGTTTCAATGCACTTGGTTTTACCACCAGTAATCAAATCAACCAGGATTGAAATTGTAAGGATAATAACTTTAAGGGGTTTTTTTGTATGTAAAGACTTTTATCTGATGTAATGTATAACAGTGAAACAGTCCACTGCACTGAACATCAATTCAGTATAATTTTGCATTTGCCATATTGTGTTATATATCAATATGGGAAAAATATCCATGTGATAATACAGTCAGCCATATTTCCCATCACTAAATGATACAAAGATACTCCTCCCCCACTTTTGTTTTGTTTTTTTTTATACATACTGTATAGCCTGGCTTGTGCCATGCATGAAAGCCTCCCTCCTGCTGACAGGTTGATCTGTGCTGGCGTTTATTGATGTGGCCCAAAGCCCATCCTTAAGCCCCTCTCTGAGATAGTGTCGCCTGGGATGGAGGGGTTGAGGGTGGAGTGGTGGTTGGGGGAGATAAGCCAACGTTGCACACGAGTGCTTCGTTTATGATGAAGTGGTCCAGGCAATTACATTAGAGGCACAACGAGAGCCCTCGTCTCTCTCTCTCTCTCTCTCTCTCTGTCTCTCTCTCTTTCTCTGTGTGACTCTTTGTCAAGCCGCTCACACTCACAATGCCTCATGCGTCACTCCCAGAGAAATGCAAGGAGGCACCTCTCAAACCTTATCAGACCAGCAGTCAAGGACGGGAACTTTTGTACCGTCCACCTTTTATAATGCCTCGCATGGTTCGCCAAGCGAGGGAGGAAGATTTATGACGTGACACCAGTCAGCCCCATTCACCTGCAGACAACGTCCCTCTGTTGAGAGTATCTGTTCACTTTTTATTGGAGGCCGTGATTTAGGAGGAGTAATTGACTGGAAATGGACTAGTGTAGGTGAGGTGCTTTATGGTCCAAGTGTTGGCTAACTGTGCTTAGGAAGAGGAGGGAGAGAAGAGAAGAGAGGGTTCAAAAAGATGGTAAAGCACAAAAAAAAAGTCTCAACATGTAATTAAATGGCGGAGTGGTCTTACAATCTCTTCTTTTATTCTGCAAACAAGATGAATAGCAGTGAAACAAGTGAAATTATTTCAACCCACTGGCACATTTCATCATTTTTTACCAGAAAGAGAGAGGGAGAAAAAAACAGATTTCAAGCTTGAATACTACATTTAATTACTTGTTAAGATTGAGATATGCAATATGATCGCTCAAGAATGTAATCCCCCTGCAGGAGTGTCTCTGATGTGATTGTATTTGCATCAAGATTAAACGATGACTGCGACTGTTTAAAGCCTTTATGTATCCTGGATGCTTGTAATTCTTTTTTCTCTGTGTGTGTAAGTGGGTTAAAAAGTTGCGGTATTGACAACAAAACAATCTCATTGTATTATGGAAGCAAACAGATCAGTAAGCATTGTACTGTAGGACAGATGTCAACAGTATCAACTTATTTTGCTTTCGCATCTGGGTTCAAAACACATTTCAGCTCATTAAACAGTAACAAATAAGGATATGATTAGTTATAAAAAGCCTCATCCTCATTATGAGTCGCAGCACAGAAGACAGTCGCAAACACAAACTTACAGCAGGCCAGATGGACAGCGTGGCTTAATGTTGTCATGTCATGGGGTCCATATGGTCTTCTGTATGTGATTTCTGTTGGTTTAGCTGTTAAGCGTTGAAAGACTCTTGAGATTACGTGGGCAGGCAGAGAGGAGAGAGAACAAGATGCAGAGGAGTGTTGCTGCCCACAGGGAAACAGGCTTTGACATATGTGGAAGCACATAGCTCCTTTGGGGAGGGTGGAGGAAGAGGAGCGGAGCAGAGAGTCTCCTCGGAGCTGTGGGGAGAAGGGTGTGATCATTCTGTCATAGAGTATTACTGTCATAATGCATACGCACGCACACAATGAAGTACACACAACGGCGAGTGTGTACAAACACATACAAGTAGAAATGCTGATGTATGATATACTGTGGCAGCGCTTGTGCGCGCAAACACACACACACACACACACACACACGCACACACCCACATACACCTGTGCACCGGTGACGGCAGCCCCCTTAGGTGGAGCCCTGTGGGGCCTGCCATTTTCTGCACCAGCACCTGTCACCTGGATCATGCACAAGAAATGAAACGAGCACGTCAACCCCTGCCCCCCTCCACACTGTTCTCGCTCCCTCTCTTTCTCTCATTCCCAGGTGTGTCGAGCCAGCCGGCTATGATCATTCAGCACCTAGAGACATGCTCACTTTGCTTGTGGAGTCGCCGATTGCTACAGTTTCCCAGCTAAGCTCCCAGAGGCTTGGCCCGGCTGTGAAACTGACAAAAGGAAAAACCTCCATTCAGGGTCTTTTTACAACTTGAGATGAAAGGCAGAGACTGACAACACAGATTCATACATGTGGAGAGGAGAAGGAAGAATGGCCTGAACAGTGTACAAAATGAGCAGTGTTGAGAAAGGTACTTGACAAATGTAATCCGTGAATCATTTTACTGTTTAAAAAAAAGAGCAATTGCATTACTTTACCAATTACTTAAACTTGCATTATTAGAGATTTTGACCCCACCGCGGCAGCGGAACAAACTGTAAACACAAATCTGACTTATAACCTGATGTAACTGAGCTCAGCCACCAAAACTCGCTAACAACTCATTGACTTGATATAATGTATACAGTAACATGAAAATAAGTACCTGTATAGGAACAGAATTATGTTCTGGTCAGTCATACAGTTGGTTTGCTCAGACCCAGCACACTGTAAAAGATCAACAAGTTATTTTAGCACATACACACATCTCACATGACGTTACACAGCTACCAGCGCCATTTTACTAAAAGAGGGAGCCTGCCATACTGGATTTGTGGCAAGTGGAAACACACACACTGTACAAGCCTATTTAGACGTCCAGCTAACATTAGCATTAATTTGCAGTCTGATGAATATTAATCCAATTTTCACTTTCCTTTTAGCTCTGTTTTGGTGTCCGCTAACTCCTGAGGGAAATATCTGGCTCATTAGCTTCTAAATGCTTCACTACAAGTTGCTAACCTTAGTGCTGGGCAGGCAGCATATAGTAGGTTTATCAGAGCTTTTTCACTGAAAACAGCTGCCTGACGTGGCAACACTGGTGAGAGTGGTGACAGTGGACCTAACAGAAAAGTTAGGCCATAAAACAAAACAAGGAGCTGAAAGACAGACAGAGTTTAGGGAAACAGCAGAGTCATGACATGTACTGTGGTCATTTTTTTCAGTTGTCAATATACAAATATTCACTAGTGTTGCTAATTAGTTACGTTGCTTGTTGCAATACGTCCATTTCCTGTATTTAACCATGCAGAAATAGAACATGAGAAATTGTGGCTTAAAGGCGCTGCACACACAGGTAAACCCACACAGGTGATTTTAATTATTTGGCTGATTAGACCATGTTTCAAGGCTTTGTGGGGGTGTACACGCTCTGTTTGATTGACATCTCTCTTATTCTCCCATTAGTTTGGTCGCACCTGTTTTGGCAGGACAAATTAGACCTTTATCAGCCTTATTAGTACGACCTGAGCAGAGGTCTAATCAGCCAGAATAACTCAAAACACCTGTGTGGGGGTGCAGGGCCTTTAATGAGCAGGCAGATTAACATTACGGTTCAACAGCTAGTTTAGCCGCAGCGACTGCATACAGCAGTCTTGTCCCGAAGTCATGAGGTTCACATATCCTCAAACTCTGAACAAAACCCTGCGTAAAATCTTACCAGCAACTAGCCAACCAGCTAAGAATAAGTCGACAAAACATAAGTAATGCGTTACTGCCCAACAATGAATATAAGCAAGCCAGGGTATGAATCTGTGTGTGTGTGTGTGTGTGTGTGTGTGTAGTCAGAAGTGACTATTTGACAGTGGCTGAGTGGAGAAAGGGATTAACAAAAATATTATTTGTGTGTGTTTGTGCGATAAGAAGCCAGAAAGTGCTTTCAGAAACACAGATGGGTGCATCAGCACACAGTGGGAGCTTATGTTTCTTTTTTTTTTTTTTTTTATAGCCGCAAATCTTAGTGGGGGGTTCAGATATAGTTATTTCAAATGCAGATTTGTTTGGAGTCCTCAGAGGGAAGAGATTTTGTGTTGTTGAATTCTGGGAGTAAGTGGCTGCTGTCAGATTTGCAACATCTTATTTTTGTTTGAAAAGAAAATCTAAGGAAGGCGAGAGAAGGATGACAGCAATTAGAGGTCCATTTTTAAAGATCACAATTGGAGGAGAGAAATATTAAACATCACTGTGACAGCGCAGGGCGTCTACTACTCCATTTTTGTCACTTTCTCTCTTTCTGTTTGACTAAATACATGCTCTCTCGTTCCTCTCGCTCTCTCTCCCTGTCCTGCAGAACATCCCAAGCTGTGATCTCTAAATTTCCATCCCAGGATCAAGTGTTTATCAGTCCGGTGCACATACCGCTGTCTTCTACTCCCCCTAAAATTTTCTGTGCAGTTGTCTCAACACCTGTTTATCTCCTCTCACGCATCATTCCTCATCATTCTCTTCCTGCTACCATCATCTTTTCCTCTGCACAAACACTTCCCCTGCTGCTTCTCTTTCCTCTCTCTGTTTCCCTTCTGGTCGGCTCCTCCCATTTCTTCTGCACCCCCCCCCCCCCCCCCCCCCCCCATCTCTCCACATCTGTCTTCTCCTTCTCTCTTTCAATTCAATTCAGCATCAGTTCAGTAAACTTTATTGGCACAAATGTCATACAAATCTTTCCTAATTATTTGCCAAAATGCCAAAGCATCCAAGAGGGATGCTCTAAAAGGATACATTCTTCTACCGGGGGGGGGGGGGGGACTAACCACATTAGCAAATAAATGTATCTTTCTCTCTGATTCTTTATCCGTCTGCAGTTGGTTTTATGTGGCCAGCGATGGCAGGAGTTCAAACTGTGATGGAGTGCCAAGATGAAGGCTCCATCATCATTATTATTATTCATGATTTAGACGCATAAAACAAGTCCTTCGCGGAGTAAACAGGACATGCCCGCGGTAAAGAGAAGCCTCGGCCCTTCTGCTATAAATTGCCTTTGCAAAAGGACACTTTGATATTCTGAGCTTTATTAGGATGCCCTTTCTTTTGGCATTGTAAGAGAAAGTAAACTGCCTTTTGGAATTAGATTTAAAGCCCTTGGGTGATGGAGAAAGTTGTAGAGAGATGAGAGATGATAGAAGACAGATAGGGCAGGGTTTAGGGCGAAAGACGGCATGTAAATAGTTATCAGAAAATCTCTTCCTTGTCAACAACTCAGCAGAAAGGCCGGGCATAATGTCTTTGACCACGTTTGATTAAAAATAGATAGACTTACTCTATGAATAACTAAATAAAAGTGTATGAAAACATGTCCATTGACAAGACAAAAAAAGTTTTTTGACTTGCATTTTCATCATTCCAATCTCCTGCATCGTCAGAGGCAGAGAGCGACAGGAAGATGAGAGCAAATGGAAAATTAATAAGCAACATCTCATATTTATTTTTGCAGGAAACAGAGTTGAGTATGCCGAATAACAAAAGGGACAAAGGGATGGAGAAATGCATCTGCTTCACATATTGATAAAAAAGCCTTGGCACAACCAGTCAGAAATATTGAGCTGCTCATTAGTTGAACTGTATCCAGCAGCTACTAGTGATTTTCTTGACACTTTCCCACTCAAACATGTTCTGAGAAAGACACCAGTAGGAGCGTATGGATGATTAAAACAGATGATGAACTTAATGGCAAAGAAAACAAATGGATTCTGCTCGAGTGAATTTTATTTCGACAAAGAAAGGGATGGCTTTGCTAGTGAGGTGCTAACGAGCTGCTGAATAATAGAAGGACTGTATCTTTCGTTTAGTTCAAGTCACCGCGGCCTTAAGGTGTGTTCCCCCGACGGGTTCGAGCATTTAGAAAACAAAGATGTGAGGGCGAAAGAGGATATTGACGATGTGTCTGGGAAGAGACGCAGATACACTGTGAGATCTCTGCTCAATCCACTCGTCTCCTCGTATCAATAGGAAACAGTCCTCAGGGATCCTCACTAAGATCAAACTCTGCTTTGGAGCTTTGTATACTGCAAGGCTTGCAATTGGTAGCACTATTGTGTAGTAGCTTGAGTTAGGTAAGGCTTAAATGGCATCAATGAGGTCAGAATGAAAAAGCAAATATAAACATTTTGTGCTTAAACTTACAAGCTTGTGTGTTCTTCAATTATGTACTTTTTGTAGGTAAAATAATGTAACGATCTCACCACTCGTATGACACATAATGACACACAAACAAGCAATTTCTTTAACTGATTATCAGACTTGCTAACAGTCGGATAACAATAATAATAGCTTGCACAGCCTATTATGATCTATAAGTTGAAGAAAAAGCCGATGATATTCTAAATTACATAAAAGAATTTATTAAGTATTGTATGTGTAGACACAGTCAGCCACACAGTTGCTCCGGCTGGCATGTTCCTTCATTACAATGAAAATGGGCACTGTAGCTTATTTTGAGTCAATACCACATACACCGCCCTGCTGCCGAAAAATACTCACTAATTCAATAAATCCACGGCTAAATATAGTCCCCAACAAAGGCACTATTTTCTCATTATTAAGTAAAATTACAATGCCCTGCTGTTTTAAAGACCGACCACAGGGCTGAATTTCTTGTGGCTGAGACCCACACATTGTTGGTTTTGCATCTTTTAACGGTTGACAATAACAAAATACAATATTGCTAGCCTTATCCTTTGAGGCAACATAGCTAGACCCTTAGTGGTCCCTCAAGACTCTCCTGTGCAGATAGTCATGTTTTATGGGGCGTGGGCACACCTTTTTATGAGCCTGTATGGTGGGCAGGATCATGGGGAATTGTTACGTGACAGACATACACACTTACATGACCCTCATTAAACATAGGTATTGCCTGGTTTTGGCAAAATAGGATGCAGTGGAGTGCTGTGTGTGTGTGTGTGTGTTTGTGTCTGTGCACATTTTTAGATTAATATGAATCATATGAGTTGAGATCATTGCCTTACTTTTTTTCTGTTCCCCCCCTGCTGTCTTCAATTCAGTAGTCTGGGTAAAACTTTCCCCCGCAGATGGAAGTCAGGGAAATTACACAGGCAAACCACATCATCTTGTGTATTACTATAAAAATGCCTGCTGCAATCTGGTCTGTCTGTCTCCCCCTTTCTCTCTTGCTGTGATTACAGAGGGATGCATGTCATTAGCCACAGAAAACTCTGATTAATGTTGAGAATAGTCACCAGAATATTCTCAGGTTCATATGAGGCCCTGAAGTCACATAGCCACTTAGGTAGGCATCCACAGCTTATAGACACTGTACATGTATTTTTAAATCTTCCCTGTTACCTCATTGTGTCTTTGATGTTATTCTTTTAAGCTCTTAACCACACACACTCACATACACATTTACAGTATGTGCAGTGAAAAAAGAAAGTTCATGTTCATGCGGTGTACATCTACTGTTATTTCATCCTTTCATCCCTGTCCCTGCACTGTAAGACAGCAGAAATCTTCTAAGAAACCTACTTTCTCTCTCTTTCTCTTTTCACACACACACACACACACACACACACACACACACACGTGTGCACCACTCACTCTTTAATCCTCTCTGTCCTGATCTCCTTCTCACACACCTTTAGTTGAAATCTGCCTCTCACCTCTCCTTTTTCTTCATGCTGATCTATCACTCTGCAACTCTTCCATCACCACCGCTCAGCCTCTCAATGTCAGATGTAGTTCATACAGGTGCATTACACACACACACACACACACCCATACATACACCCACATACACACACACCCACGCATACACACACACACACACACACAATTTATCACTATCAAATTTGCAGTACACTTCTATCAGTGCTTTCTGTGACTGTTTGTCAAAAATGTGTGCCACTATTTATCCATTTGATTTATTGGTGTTATTAATAATTGAGACTGTCTTCCCAAGAAAAAATGACAGAATCATTTAATTTCAGCAAGTTCTCCAAAACCACATATGTTTACATGCAGGTGACAAAGCCTCCTAGCGGCCATGGTAATTGGCAGTTATGAGCGAAGGAGAAAGTCATGTGACCTACATGTGACATGTTTAATTTATTGCTCAAATACATAATTTATTTGGATTTTGCACTGAATATGGGTCACACTAGTAGTTTAAAAATGCTGCTATTATGGAAAAACATGGCCTTTGTGTTGGGTACACAACACAAATAGATCACTTTGGCTATTGGTTTAGACTCACAGGTCAGTCTAAACGCTTTGCTCAAAGAGACTGAGGACCATCTCCCAGGTTTCATTGTTAAAACTGGGTGGAAACAATTAGAGAGTTTTAAAAAAACCTGCATTGCAGAACCAATCCAAAGTCTGTAGGGCGGCTTTTCATATTGGGGCGGTGACATCAAGTTCACTATGGAGGAGAATGGGTGAAGAGCATCATTTCTGGTAAGGCGTGTCTTTGACAAAATGTGAGGGGTGTAGGTTTGTTAGCGGCCGTTCTCGCCTCCATTCAAGCAACAACTGTGCATTTAGAAATCCCCAGACTTCAGTAGGCAGAGATCTCTGATTGTCTGGTATTGTGAGACTACTATTGGTTACACTTGCTTTTTTAATTAGTTTATGTTTTTTCATGCTTAAAATTGTTTTATTTCAGTATGAAATTATTAATAAATGGCATTTATTGTTTTTGTTTTGTTTTTTAAGTCACTGACTTTGGGCTGTGCCTTCATTATCAGATCGTCCAATAAGGGAATTCTGAACACACTATACGTTGAAGATTTCAGAAAATTCACTGATAGTGTGACAGACCTATAGTAATGAAACATTATATGCTCAAAGGATCCTTGCTTATGACTTTAAAATTATGAATAGAAGTGGTTTTTGCACCTCTATTCAGGTAGTAGTTAAGGTCTTCATGCTACATTTATGCCATATTGGAGTCACCCCAATTTTACAAATAGCTTACAATTCATCATCCAAATCCCTATTATCACTGGGAAACAGTTTTTTTTCTGAAAGCCCCAATATATCTGATTCACATTTAATAATACTGAGGTGTCTGAAGACCATGGATGCTTTACGATAGCCATTCAAGCTAGTTAAAAACACTTATAATCGATATATAGTACTGTATTTTCTTCTTCTTTTTTAGTCCAATGAAGATACTGCCTGCTCCTCTATGATTTAACTTTTTAGAATATAAATAGCCAAGCTACAGGGCTACCAAAAAGTAGGCTACCAATACCTTGGCTGCCTTCGCTGGTCACATGACCCTCGCCTTGCATATTGTAGTGATCCCTCAACAGTCCTACCTCCTCTTAGCACTGGGCTGCAGCGCTGTATCCTCGGGCAAAGCATGTGTGTCACCGTGGGTGGTAGTGTGTGTTATTAACAGCATGGGAGCTTTGGAGAGGGGTCACTAGTGAAACACACGGGGTCATGTCAGACTGTTCATGCATTAGGCTGTGGCCGTGTGTGTGTGTGTGTGTGTGTGTGTGTGTGGCCTTTCCAAGGGGTGACTGGGTTTCTGAAAAGCATGGAAAACGCAGTGACAGGGTTAGATCGAGGAGGAGAGAGGGTCATGTGCCTGGCAGAGCATATGTGTGGGAGTGAACATGTTTGGAAGCGACAGTGCGAGGATGGGTGAGGCGAAGCGATCCAAACCAGGTGTCACGTCATCTGTGATAAAGCAGGGATGAGAGATCGCTGAGCTCTGTCTGTCTCTACCCAGGGGAAAGCTGGGTGTATTAATATCCACAGAGCAGGAGCCATACAGACATAGCACGGATTCAAGACTCCTGAGTCTCACATAATATTTTACTAAACCTGTGTGGAGGCTTTAAGTTATCTGTAACCGAACAGCGTGCACATACACAGCAGACTGACAAAATGCCTTTTTTTACAACTGCAGGTCATACAATATAGATGTGGAGATGGAGTGGCTCTTCATCCCTCTCATTTCTTTTTTCCTGCTGTCCTACAGATCTCATACATTTCTCCCCCTGCAGTCTGGCTTTCTCTCTGGTGTAGATAGAAATTCAGCAAACAGATTTTTCATGGAATAGGAGGTTACTCAGTTTTTATTCATAGGTGGGATTTACAGTTTATTTCAGTTTGAAAGAATTTGTCAAAACCTTTCTGTTAAAATCCCATCTTGATTCAAATAGATAGTTGATTGCTCAAAAGACACTGTTATGTAAAGCCTCAAACATCAGTATGCCATTTATACTGTGATTAAGTCAGTAATGTTTGGAATTTTATATGTAGCTGTTAAAGCTATTCTGAATGTGAAAGTTTATTTATCCCTTAAGTAATAATCAGTGTCACAACACCTGCGCTGCTGATGAAATAAATAAATAAACTTTCCAGACAGGGCTAACAAGTGTGTGTGTGTGTGTGTGTGTGTGTGTGTGTGTGTGTGTTTGCCTGTGGCCCAGGTGCGTCTGATGAGGGAGGCACTGATTGGTTCACTACTCTTGCCACAGGTGTAACTCGAAAGCTGAACAGCAGCATTTTTATGAAGACAGATGAAAGAAAGGTGGCCATTTTTATCCCAGATGGCTGAAGTCAAATTATCCAGCTGGTTGAAATAGAATTAAAGTTTCAAGACAAACTCTTTCACCATGTAAAACATGCACTGAAAATAAATTATGAATGACTCTTTGTTAAGCCCCCTCAGTTACTGCCGTTGTGGTCCTTGAGGACTGGACCTCTGTAACTTTTACCTCGGAGCTATTCTTTTGTTTATTTTTGAGAATGAAAGTGATTTTTCTACATTACATAATTTTAATTGTCCTTGTGGATATCAAGTCTTTGACAGCTCTAGGCTATTGGAACAGTAAAAGTGTTCAACAGGTAATTTTATCAAAATCTGTCTAGAGTTGTAGATTTATCTCCCAGTTTAGGTTACTGGCAGTAACACCAGAAAGATAGCCTATACATGGTGTTTTTGTTGGCCTACACAAACACCACACAGCATATATTACATATATGCATATTATGCAAAATATGTGGGTAACCCCACAAAATGATACAGTTAATCTATACTATGTTAGTGTTACTAATAGTAGCAATTTACATAGATTTTTCAACTACATATAGTTTAATCCACGCCTTCCATTTTTGCTCTTGTTTTTTTGGTTTTATATACAGAGTATTGCTCTTACTAGAGCCCCATGCACTCAGCATGTTAAGAAATCCAAAACAGTCACAGTTGCTAAGTTGTGATTGGACAATAATTGTTTGGGGGAGGGATGAGTACCATTGTGGACATTATGATATATAATTACTATTTTAAAATGTCCAGTTTGATGGTGTCTTACTATGAGCTGCCCCATAGCTGCCCCATACAGGTGAGTATGTATAGGTGCGCCCTACTGAGCATGTGCACAGTGATGGGGGATTCTGCCAGTGGCCAACTATCTGTGTGAGTAATACTGGGCTGTGTGAGTGGAAACATTCAGGCCTGTAATGAGTCAGATCAATCACCCCGCACAGTCTACAGGTTGGGGCTCAGCTGAAATTAGCCGAGCTGAAAGGCTCAAAGGGAAAGGAATTGAACCAGTCCATGGAGACACAGGAGTTAACCCACCAACCACTACATGACTACAGACACTACAAGAGATTAGCCTGGGTGAGAGCTTGACATTATGTTGCTTCCTCTGAGCATTCTTCCTGCTGCTCTTTCTCTCCTTCTCTTTTTTTCCTCCCTTCTTCCTTTCTCTCTTTCTCTGAGTTTCTTTATCTGCGCCCACCGCTGCTTCAGAGAAAACCAACAAATCTTACACTTACATCTCTCGCCCTTATGTCTGGTGCCTTTCTTGTTTTACCCCTCCTTTATCTTCCCTTTCATTTTTCATGTCTGTTTCATGATGTATTTTTCTCCTCTTGCTGAGTTACGTCTGCTCGCACCATGACCTTTTGTGTTTTGCCAGAGTCCTCCAACAATAGCATGACAAATAGCTGATACGAAAGCAGATATTCTCTCGCTCGGAGGTTTGGACCTGGTTAAAATTACTTTCATGTGAAATTACTTCTGCCATCTATCCAAATTCCTCCTCTGCAAGTACAAATAGGCCTGTATATATGCAGGCCGCATATTCACGACGCCTCATTAAGTTATGCAATGAAGAAGAGAGGAGGGAAGGGGAAAATATGGAAATGTGGGTGTGTGTGCGTGTGTTGCTGTATATCTATGTATGAGTTGGCTGTTTTTATTTTTACCAGCATCTCACCTGCCTTTGACTCTTAAATTAACAAAACTATATTTATCATTTTGTCAAAAGGGATGGACTGAATAGAAATAGAGGTATTTGTCTCACACAATAATACAACGGTAATACAAGCTACATGTCATCAACAATTGTATGTGCATCACTTTACAGTAAACAAATAAGAATGTTTCCGGAGATTCAGTACAAATGTTGTTTGTTATGTGTATACAGTAATTCACACATTGGGCTTGAGACTCAAAAGGGCGTTGATACTGATTTCTCTGGGAGGGCCAAATTCCTGGATTGGTGGCCCATAACACTGTTATTAGCCAAAATGTAAAACATGTAATAACTGACCACATGGTGGCGCTATTGGTACCATATTTTAATTTGTCAAGCATTTCCACTTGGGACACCTGTCCATGAAGTATGAATACTTAAGCACTTTTAGTTTTTGAGATATTAACTTTCAAACATTCCTCCCATAGACTTTCCATTCTAAATTTTAATATTAAAAAAAAAAACTATATAAAATCACTGGAATATGCTAGAAAGAAGGAAAGTCATAGCATAAATGTCCTTAGAGAGCTGCACATTTTGATACTTGAATGGTTTCTGTAGCTGAAAGTATGCAGAAGTAGTTAGCGATCGAAAAACATACAGAAGAACAAATAACGCTTTGAAGAACATTCAAGCATTTACACTAATTAGATCTTCTCAAGGTGGAGGTACAGAGAGAAAGCTTTCCTTTACCTAACGACTCTCCATCTCTTATCAGATGGGCAGAAGGAGAGGCCTTGACATTATCAAGTAAAAGGGGCTGACTAAGACCGATATTACCTTTCCGTTGCTACCCATGCTCACCTGCATTCTGTCACTAAGCTGCTGTTGTATTTGTATTTGTTTATATTTTCATCTCCAATTTGTATTTTATATTGTTTTCTTGCACTGTTAATCACCTGGCATTTGCACATGCTCAATCATAGTGACAGCTCTCTGTATTAGATCTAGCTAGACTATCACTTCACTGCTATGTTTTTATTCTTTTATGCTTGTGTGTATTGGTGTTTTGTATGGATGCCTAAATTTCCCATTGGGATCAATAAAGTTTCTATCTATCTATCTGTCTGTCTGGATAAGGCAGCAGATGAGGGGGCTCAGGACATCATGGAAGAACGATCAAGAACGAGCTGGAAAATGAGAAAGTTTGTCGTACATGTAGCTCAGTACTGAGTTCCGTCATTTAACACGTCCAACACCAACTTTCTTCTTAAGCTTCTTCTTTTTTCTTACATTTGATACCCGCAGCAGTTGACAGTGTTTATTCATGTGAATTATGCTAGTTTGCTGATTGAGTCCATAAACCATTGAGGTAAACAGTCAAGCATTAGCAATTCCAGAAGCTGTTTACATGGAAGAGTACAATGATGCGTGTTAAGCTCATGCATACTGCTGAATAAATTCAAAGATTATGTTGACAAGTGTTTGGAAATGATAGACATGAATTGTAAGGAAGTGGAGAGAGCTATAAGTGTGTGTGGGCCCATTTGAGTGTGTGTGGGTGTACGTGTACACAAGTGTGCGTCAGTATATTAATGAGTGTATTCAAAAGATGGATTTGAATTGCAGGGGCAGGCAGACAGAAGACCTCGTCAGCTTGTCAAAAGTGTAGCAGAGAGAAACAGTGTCACCCAACCCTCCCCCCCCCAAAAAAAACAACTATTAAGTGGTTGAGCCGGCAGTGGTAATGCTGTCAGGCAGTGAGGGTTTCTGTAATGCTACTTAATTAATCTCCGCAAATCAAATCGATGGTAATTTTGTGCGCATAGCAATCGGATTTGGGGCTTCATACTGTGACACAATATCCAGCTTGCAAGCTGAAAGGGCTCGTTTTTCACAGCTATCAAACTAGCTCGTCCATATGTTCACAGCGCCTCTAAAAAAAAGGGAGATGGATGATAGAGGGATGAGTGGAAAGAGGAGAAGGAGAGGAGATAAATGTGGTGAAGGAAGTATGAGACATCAGTAGGGAGTAAATGTCTTAGTAGATGCATAAAATGACACTGGACAATGCCTAAGTAGTTTGCATTCTCCTGGAGACCACTGCAGCAACTATTGACACTTAAAAGACATCAAATAATTTCTTGATGAAGACTGACAATCAGGTCAGAATTATGGCACTAGATCAATTTTAGACTGCTACAGTATGTATTACAGCCTGCATCACATCATTTTTTGTTTGTCATATCCTGGATTGATCCATGACATGACACAATTCCTGTGCCTTTCCAGTTTGATTTTACAAAGAATATATGTGTAGCAAATGTTGTTTTTCACATCAGCTACCATAGAATGTATTCAGTCAGAGCTGTTGAGTAAGAGTCCTTGAAACTGAAGCATTTGTAAGACTCACCTGTCTACAGGAGGAAAAAAAAAAGAGTAATTTAGTTTCATTCAAAATTAAACCCCCTTTATCACCATTTCAGTCACTCCAGCTACAGTGCAGTGTTTGAATGCTTTTTCAGTTACAAAAAGAAAAAGAAAAAAAAATGATTAAAGAAGTGGTGAAGGTGTGCAGAGGGGTTAAAGAAAAATGATTCATGCAAGATATTGCAATGGATTCATGACAAAATAAGGATCGATATGCACACCTGATCATCTGAAATGCTGGAATAAATTCATAATACAGCATCTAGGATCACAACAGTAGTATGAAGAGTGAGTCTTCACTCTCACTCACATACATATAAATGCAGGCAAAACCCTCATGATTGTGGATTTGAGAGTAACAAATTCAGATTCATCAACAGTGAAGTAGTGTCGGCTCTCGTATTTGAGAGGAAATTTGTTCTGGAATGGAGTAAATGGAACACAGCATAACGTTGTCAGTATATGAAACAATACAAAGTAATAACTCACACTTACATACAAAATCAGTCTGTGCTCTTTATAATTGGGATTTATAGTGTTATTTGTTTTCACAACAGATTTTCACAGAGAATTTACTTGATACCTCATCTGTTCTCTTTGCTTGGAAAATTCCTTTATTGCACTTGATATATTGTGATCTATAACAGAGGCTTTCACTGAGAGGATGGAGAGGGAATGTATGCATGTATGAAAAATGACAAAAGCTGACAGAGAAATCAATTAGACTACATCAGTTGGTTAGCAACAGCATATTAAAATGATTCACCACCAATAGAGAGAATAAACCTGACTGGGAACATGTACCATGTGCCTATGCCATAGTCCTAGTGTTGTGCGTGCAATCTCTAGCTTATAGGTTACTGGTACACCTAAATGGGACAGCGCCATCATTAATGTTGTTAGTTACACCTGTGCCTTTCTTGTGAAATTGAATTTTCCACTGTGGGACAGGTCTATTTTTCACTGTGTCCCAGTTCAGGAATCTTCTTCAAATCTGCATTTCTAGACTGACTAAATCTTAAATGAACTCAACTGGAGTGTTCTTTCCAGCTCTCAATATTCCAAAATCTCTTTTGTGGAGGTTTTAGGTGATACTCGTCAACTCTGTAAGTTGGGAATTATCTCATGGTTACCAGTGACTGTTAAAGGTGCAATATGTAAGAAAATCCTTCTCATTAATGACACCGGTGGCCATTAAGTGAGCTGCAATTAGCACCCTGTTGCTCGCACACATGCTCGCGCTCCATCAGCGTGGGTGAGCAGTGGCTAAAACCACAATAGCGCCATGTATTTCACAAATTACTACTTGTTACATAGTTAGAGAATGATTGTGGTCATGGTAAAAAAGAAACCAAAGTTGACTGTTAATAGGAAGTGGGAAGTGAACAGTGGTCTCTTAAGTCCGACACTTTGTTGACGAATCCATCCATCCTAACCTCCTGCTTCTGTGGACTTTGCAGCGTCAAAATAGTCACACCACTCCCTCCTTTGCTCCCGACAGATAAGGTCACAATTGTTATGGCTGCTAGACTACATAAAACACAGAGAAGGACAAAAGGCCGAACAAAAAGAAGATATATAAAGCAAATAAATGTAAGTCTGATGAGGTAAGATTTGACAGCATACACAGAAATTCTTGACATTGCAGTAAACATCCGAGCACTTTGTACGTCAAGGTCGTAGCCATGGAGTCAACATTGGGGGGACCAAATCTGCTGGGTCTGCCGCACCCCCTGAGAAAAAATACAAAATTTGAAAATTAAGTATTTAAAAATTCTTTTTAGTTTTGTTTTTATTTTACAATAATGGCTAATAGTGTATTGTATAACATTGCTCTGTTTTTTTTTTTTTTTTACCATTTCTTGTTTCATTGTATGTAATGGCAGAGAGAGATTAGATTAGGGATTGCTAAACTACAACCATAATCATATAAACAGAAGTCGATGCCTTGTTATATGAAGACAAGTCCAGATATTGTGGCCAAGGTTTAGCAAATTGTTGTTTTTATTTACATATTTACAAATAAACTTGGGTGGGCAGCACAGGTGTTTGCTCTGCTCTGCTCTCCTCTCAAGCTCTCTCTCCTCCTCTCCTCTGCTTCTATATTCTCCTCTCCTATCCAGTCATCTGTTTTCCTCTCCTCTCCTCTCCTTTCCCCTCCTCTTGTCTCCTCTCCTCTCCAGGTCTCTCCTCTTCTCTGCTTTTCAGTAATCTCCTCCCCTCTGCTCTCCATGTCTCTCCTCCTCTCCTCTGGTCCTATCTTATCTCCTCTGCAGTCATATATTCTCCTTTCCCTTGCTCCCCAGTCATCTTTTCTCCTCTCCTCTCATTTCTTTTTATTTAATTAATTGTTTTATTAATTTACCCACCACCACCACCCCACACTGGGGGACTACTTTATTACTCTTAATGTTGTTT
Organism: Scomberomorus guttatus; assembly: GCA_038419695.1. NCBI lineage: Eukaryota > Metazoa > Chordata > Actinopteri > Scombriformes > Scombridae > Scomberomorus > Scomberomorus guttatus. Next base: position 18,545,364 of record CM076461.1, read on the forward strand.
TTAGTAGGGCTTTTTTAAAATGTTTTTTTTTTTATGTTCTCCAGTCATCTCTTTGCCTCTCTTTTCATCTGCTCTCCTCTCATCTCCTATCTGGGACTCTCCTCCTCTCCTCTGGTCCTATCTTCACATCTTTTCCTCTCCAGTCATCTTTTCTCCTTTCCTCTGCTCTCCTCTCTTATCCTCTCATCTCCTCTCCAGGCAGTGACATGTGTTTTGACTTGCCATTCTTCAAGCAAACCTTTTTGTGCTTACTATTCACACCAATAAAAGACTGGCATATTCCTTCAAGGTCCAGTCTGTCCAGTTTCTCCTGGTGACACATGGCCACATTATTCAGCTTTGTTTGACTCATTGATGATCTAAGCCATGTCTTTAGCCTCCTCAGGGGACTAAAACTCCTCTCAGCCTGTACAGAGGAGGCGGGGGCGACCAGCAGAAGCCTTACTAAAGCTTCCACCTGACTGAAGAGACCTCTCACCTCTGGCACCATTTTCCGAATAATGCCAGCAACATCCCAGTTCTTTTGATATGTTTAATTAGCCCCAAACATGACCAGCTGCACCTGTAGTAGTCTTGAATTCAATTCAGGATACTCGTCTACCACCTTGTACATGTCTCCATGTAGCAGCACATTTTCAAGCTGCTGCCGCTTGTGGAATCCAGCTTGATCAAACCTCTCTATGAACTGAGTATTCACTGTGTCCAAGGCATTGTAGAATTGGGCTCTGTACAAAGACTGGGAATCCGGATGGATGTGGGCTGCAGCCTGACCGGTGTAACACTTTGTAGGTTTGCAGATATGAGGCATCTGAACAGGTTGTAGGTCTAACTTTGTTGCCATAGCAGTTGCTTTTGCGAACACATCAAAGTACTCCTCCGTTTGCTTGTCCTGCATGCTTGTTTTGACAAAGTCCACAGCGTCAAACATGCCTGAAATGGTCTGTTTCCTAATCTGCAGGGAGCAGGCACACCAAATCCCCCATCAGGTCTTCAGCCATTACAAGACGGTGTTCCCTTCTAGAAATGTTCCATCAACACCATTGGCCTTAGTTGAAGTGTCAGATGAACTGCATGATGCCATTTCTTAAAGGGCTGTCAGCGCTGACTCATACTGGATGAGAACTGAGCAGATTGCAGAGGTGTGAACAGTCCACCTGGTGGAACAGAGAGGTTTTAATGAGGTGAAACCACGCTCTGATTTTGCAATTTTCCTGGAAAATCACCTTGAATTTGCCAGATTGATTAAAGAAGCCCCCTAATTCATGCACCAGACAGATTGAATCTCTTACTAGTGGAGAGGCTGTTCACACAGTGTGGACCACAGTGACAATACATAGCCAGCGGTTGTTCTTCCAGCCATGTTTGTGGCACCGTCATAGGTTTGTCCTCAAAGTCGGGACAGAGGGAGGCCTAGACGCGTCATCACATCACATGCCATCATGGCTGTATTTTGCCCTGTCGTTGATGACACTTAATTGAGTCCCAGGAATTCTTCCTGTGGTTGTAGATCTGCATTGACACAGAGCAAATATATTGACTCCTGCTCAACTCCTGATATATCCTGGGTGCCATCAATGATAAGTGCAAACTGGTCCACTGGCACTGATGTTATTTCCGACACAATTTCTTTGACGATTGTATTGCCCATCAGCTTCAAAATTTTGTCTTGCATTTGGGGACTGGTGAAATCAAAGTGACCTTTCAGCCAGGTGGTCTGCTCTGCATCACCCTCTGCCTTGTACTTTAGAAGGTGGCTGAAATACCCACTCTCCTTATCAACGCCACGAAAAAGCCAGACCTTGCAGTGCCAAGTACTTCACACCCCCAACAATTTTCATAAGATTTCTCCTCGTTTGTTGCTGATGTCTTTCAAGCTCACGTGAAAGTTGCACATTAACAGGCTTTGGCCTCCGAATCCAAGTCTTTTGTGGTGCAAAGTATTTTGCATAATAGAAACAGAGGACCCCTTTAAGGAGGGGCTGTAATGGAGCCAAGTATAATCTTCAAACCATTTCTCCTGAAAGTAGCGTCTGTCCTATTTTATAGGGTTTGACTAGGTATGACATTGACATTTGGGCGAGGTCCAAGCTCTTCCTCTCCTGCACCTTCATCTTCGCCTGCCTGTCTGCTCTCTCTCTCTGTCATTGTCTCAAACTCACTCTCCCTGCTCGATTGTATTATCTGAAATACACACAAAAGCCATACTTAGAAGAATATCTCAGCTAAAATTACCGTTAGGATTAGACTGTTGTGATGTCATTGTATTCGGTCAAAATACTGCAGAGGCTTTTCTAATTTCGAATCATTTTTTTGCACTTCAATTTGAACAGGAACTTCTGGGTAGGTGTGGTTATATGACCATGGTTCCACGTAATCATGTTAACAATATTCAAAACAAAATAACAGCACAGTCCCCCTGACTAAGCTACGACACCTTGCTGTGACACATGCAATCCTACCCAACTCTCTCTCTCTCTCTCTCTCTCTCTAAAATAGTGCTCCATGATCAGATTCAAACATTGATTTTTAACTGGAAAAGTCAGTTTTTGAATGCAGTATCACTTTAACCATCAATATTTGCTCCTTTTCTCACTCAGCTCTGTCACCTGCTCTCGCTGCCCTGTCAGCATCCTCATGCTCTCTCTCTCTCTGTCTTTTCTCTGACTGCACCATAGTGAACATGAAAGAAATATTATCAGTAAACAAGTGGTGTTTCTTGCCATGATGTTCAGGAATGGATTACTAACCATTTCTGATCTGAATGGCAGTGATTATTATATCAAGAAACATTGATTCATCTCTTGTACTGTTGTATACTTCTATCATCTGACTGGTACTCATTTTCTCACTGCTCTCTGCTCTCTCACTTACTTTTCTTCTTTTCTGAGGCTGCCCAAAAAACTGACGAATGTCACTGCCACCCTCCCTCTTGCTCATGATGACACTGTGAGTGAACTGTATGAGCTGTAATAAAACTGCTTGCACTTTCATCAAACAAACACTAATAATGCTTTTTATCATAAGCAAGTACAGCTATACAGTATACTATACAAATATGCAACAAATGAAAGCTACTACTGTCTACATAAATGACATATTCAGTGCAATATACTGTAAACGATTGGCACTTTACTCAGACTTCATGTTGGCTTACTGACAAATATAATAATAAAGCCATTAACGTTAGTTGAATACGCCCGTGAGCACCATTGTTGGTCGCTGGGTGAATGTGTGGCTAATTAACTTTCCAGGTAACTTAGCTATGATAGCTAGCGTTTGTGATGGGTAATTGATTAGTACTTGCAAATTGTCCCGTTTTCACCAAAAACATTTGTTTCCACTCCATACAATAACTGACACTTTTTAGCAAAATATTATTTATTTCCACAATTACAGTTCCAGCGCAAAATTACATATTGATGTGAACGTTACCTTTTCATGCATATCCTGGCTGAAGTGAAGTCTTATTATTGGTACGGTGTTACAATAATAAGTGTCCTATCAACAACTGATGGGAACATTAACAGATCCTAACTTTACGCAAAGCTAGCGAGTGGAATATGCTCAGAATGTATGGGCTGTTTGCTAGCTAATGCACAGAATGTATGCTAGCTAGTTAACATTCTGACAGGAATTTTGCATAATTTTTTTTTTGAAACGATAACCATTTATGAAATTATCATTTTCATTACACTTTACAAAATTTACAAAAAATCACAATTGAAAGCGATACAGCCTACGTAACACTCATATACATTCTAGTTTTCTCATTTTTAATAAATTTGAAGGTAATGAAATAGAGAGACAGTAAAGTGTTTGACATTGATTGTACCTACCCACAGCAGTCGAGCAATGGCTTCTGCTGGGGTACGGCAACACCGCTTGGGCAAACCACACGCAGTATAGAGGACTGCATTGGGATTGAACGCAAGTCTTGCAGGAGCGGGTGGTTTTAACTTTGCTGCGGGTGGGATTTATCTAGTGCTGCAGGCCAGCTCTCACAGAGCCAGGCTGAGTGCTCAGCCAGACACCGCTACCTGCTACCGCTCCTCCTCACACACATGCACACACACTCATGAGTGCGCACCGCCGGCTGCTGCAACCTGCCGACTTCACCTGAATGAGCAAAGAACAGAGACACCAAACAATGTGTGCATATTGCATTATGCGATACTGCAGGTTATTACTTTTGCGTTGCATGCCAGCATCATTAGAAGTGCTGTTATTGGGGGGGCATTTTGAGCATATTTGAATATTGGGGGGGGTGTGCCCCCCTCCCAATATATATTACTATTACAGCCCTGCTGTACGTAAATCAACATAATGTATCATCAGAAAAAAAAAAAAAAAAAACATGTAGAATGTTACTACACTACACTACATGCTCATTTTCACATCAGATTTAGAGTGTATATCATGAGTAGCAGCTGGTTTGGAATCCAGCTTCGGTCATATGGTATTTTCTACTGTTATACTTGTAATGAATCTTTGATGTCAAATGAAAACTTGCAGGTAAAGAGAGGACATCGAAAGGGAGGGTGCTGGAGTAACATACAGTATGGTCTACTCTGAGACATACCAGAGCCAAAAGGCTAAAGCTCTCATAGTTTTCATTGACTTTAGTATTAATGGACCATTCTAGTCTTTGGCTCTTAAAAGGGCATGTGTTCAAATGGGTAGATATGAGAGAGGGATGCTCAGTAAGAGGAAGAAAAAAAGGGAAGGCACAAAACACTCAAAGCAGAGCACTGACCTTGTCCAGGTGATGGCTAAAATTTACAAAAGGGCAGGTTGATTTTCTCCTCTGTCATGCACTCTGAAGTTGGAGAGAAACAGGGCAGATGACAGAAAGTACTAAAATGTAAAGTAACAACAGTCCCCTGACAAGAAAAGCTTTTACCTCAGACTCTCTTTCCAGATATGCACACACATCATGTAGCCCAACTATTACAGACACCACATCCACAATGGGGATTTGTGGGCTCCCAATGTCAGCGAGCAAATGTGTTTGATGGAGAAAGAGGAGTTACAAAATAGATTCCACAGGGAATGGACTTCAATTCATGGCAGTGCTTCAAATTCAGTCCTTTGTGTGTGTGTTAGAATCCCACTTAAATTAAAATGTCACCATGTGTTTTAATTGGAGAGCTTAGTTGGGTCACTGTTTAAACTGTCAGTGACATAACAAGACCATTTGTTCCTTCTACTCAGATTTAATACTTAATGTCATTACTAAATCCAAGAAGCTGACTTTTGTTATCTTACGGAGAACAATCTGAAAGGAACGCACCTTTTAATAACAGCAGAGCAGAGAATATTGAGGGACATATTGCTGACATATTTGACACATAGATGGTTCTTCCCTCAATAGATGTTATAAACTTTTTATTGACTTTTATAGAATATAGTGCTCTTTAGGTAAATGAATCATCATGCCTACAATAAGGACCCTATTTCCATGCAAGCATATAGAACAAAGGACACCTTTGCAATATTTTCCTACAGAGATGTCTTGTCTTCGACTGACTGCACTTGTATTCTGTGCTCACTTGGTCCCTTCCATCCTTCTTTCTTTCTCTTCTTCCTTTCTTATTCCATGTCTTCATGCTTCAACCAGAACAGACTCAGTTATTACTACTACTGAGCTACTGTCATCCACAACTGATTGTAGGCTCTTTGAAAGCCGAATGCTGCAGGGCCAGAATATATGTTGCATCTGTAATCTTATGTTTCCCTGATCCAGCGCCAGTAAATCTACACAATCAACTGGTCACTTATGTCTTGGTATTTTACACAACTTTCCAGTTTCTGTAGTGAAAATTGTTAGTATTATAGTAAATGTGGCATCCGACACATTGGACATTGTTCATAGTTCATTGAAAGGTCCTCTCTCTCTCTCCTCTCTACATTACTGATCTCCCTTAAGTCTACCTGTTCTTGACAACAATATGTCTGTGTCCTCATCTAAAGACACCAGGGTGCAACAGCTGCACACATCATTTCCTTCTGTAGAACAAGTTTTGAAACAAGAAGTTACAAGCAACGCGTGATTAAAGCTGGTTTAGGCAACTTTAGAGAAACCAGCTAGATTTTGAAAGTATCCAACCGAAAACATCCCAGCCGCTCCCTTCAGGCCTCCCTCCAAAGCCTCCAGCAACCAGCAGGGTCCGACGAAGTGGAGGCAGAGGACGGGGAAGCTGCAGTGCGACAGGCCAAGGAGCAGATGTTCTCGGACAAGATGACATACAGTACATTGAACTGAGGATCTGCAAGCTCAAAGGATTGCGGATGAGCAGATATCTATAGTAGAACATTACGTTGGATAATTTTCTGACATCAACACCAACAATAGCTACAACTCTTTGTCTTAGTCTGTGGATATGATGGTCAGTGGCTTCTCTTTGTATGTATGTTGACCTGGTATGTAACGTGGACACACAAGTCCTCTTAGAGGACAATAAAGCTCTATTCAATAAAAATATCTAATCATGTTGATGATCTATTGCTTTACAGGCCAGAATTTGAGGACTGAGCTTGGAACAATTACATCAAGTGCTTGAGCTCTGCCTGACACGTGACCCAAGCCTGATGCTCTATTCTCCACATGACATCAGCAGATGCTTCTCCACCGGGCCCTACTGTTACAGGTCAACCCATTTGGTGTGTCTGCCAGAATTGCGGAGAAATGCCCACAGATGTGGAAAGAAAGTGCTGCGGGCAACATCATGACATCATGACATGTGTTTCCATGCTGCCACATATGGAAGCCTATATTTTGTAGGAGGGGGTCCTGCGCCTTGCCAGATGGATCTGGAATGATATCTGGGCAGTGGCTGATCTTCCAGACCCTGGGGAGAGTAACAGACAGTGGCAATATGGAGCACTGGGACAGGGTCACAGAGTTGTTATACCCAGTTGCTGTGTCTGGAAGATATGGAACCGTTAACCAGATCCACATACACAATACAAAGGTTTTATCCCCAGTAGGGTGTAAGCCGTAATAGTACTACGTCAGGCAGTAATTTACATTGTGCAATACCAATATTTACATTTTGTGGATGAACATTTGTACATTGCAGATTTTATTTGTTTTCTTTTTTTTTTTATCCCCAGGATGGCGTAGACAGTAATACAAAGTAGATTTTATTTATTTCTTGTTCTGCATAATCTGTTCTCACTTGTTTGAATAAAATCTTGAAAACGATAAATGCCTTTTCTTTACACTTACAGCATAAAAAAAATCAAGCCATTACATTTATTGTCTCTTTATCTGCTGGACAAATAATGACAACCAAATGTGGTATGACACTTGTTTATTGTATTTTTTGGAACACAATAAATCATATAACATATCACAGAAATACTATAACTTATATAAAATATATACAATATATAAATATCATAAACAATATATATACAGGAAGGAAGAAAAGGCGTGTTCATACACAGGTCAGTGTTGGCTGACAGGTCAGGCTGTGCATGTGGCACCATATGGGGGCTATGGTAATCTTCTATTGTTTTGTCAGTAAATGTCCTTTAGAAAGAATATCACAAATACATATCTGACAGTAATTATTGCATTTCAAAGACACCCGCCTTACTGTCAAAGAATGATAACACTACAACTTTGGCTGCATTTTATGCAGTGACAAACATTCATATCAGTTTTCAATGTCATACCTATTGTGGGAGCTAAGTATTATTTGGCCAGAAATAGCATCTCATACTTTAAAGTGGACTGGGAAGTCCATTTCCACAGTGTGACCATGAGGACACATCTGAAAAAGACACAGGTGGAGAAAGACAGCACAGTACAGTAACAACAATTACTACTACATGTATGACACATATACAAAAATCAGTCCAAAACATGTAATGAAGATTGATAACAAATAAAGACTCACCCATTCAACGATAGCAGCTGTGCACCTGGACTTGATATTGATCTTGAAAGGTCTAGATGCCGGCACTCTACCTTGGGGTTTGGGTCCTTAGCAGTATACATGTTGACAGGTAGAACGAGATATTCAGCAAGCTGCTTCAGACAGTCATGGTATGATGGATTCAGGATGGCCAATTATATCATCCTCAACCAGGACTTTAGCTGTCTCTGGGAATGGAGGTATGTTTGTGGTAGTTGGATCTTGAGAGTTGTCTACAGCATCGTGCAGTGTCCTCCATGCTGTTAGCTGGAAGCGCATCCAAGCAAATCTGCATCTTTAGAGCACCACCTATCTAAAACAAAACACACTAACACAATAACTTGACTTTAAGCAGAGCTATATGACACTGAACCTACCGCACACAAATGTAAGGCATATAATCTTCATTGTCACTGTCATAGTCAGTGTCTACTTCCCTTGTTTCATCTTCCTCTAACGATGACACAGACTCTGTCTCCTTATCAGGACACAATGTGTCATCTTCCCAGTCAATGCTAGGGAAGAAAGAATAAATTCAGAGAGTATTATTCACACAATAAATAATAATTTCCCCAAAAAGAAAAGTAAATAGAAGTCTTGGGTTAGGTAGTTGGTGGGAAGATGGTTTTATGCAGTGTTAATTTTGACAAGAATTTTAGTTTTAGCCACTTACTGAACATTGTAATTGGTTTAAAGTCACATTTTATTTTTTGTTTTGTTTTGTTTTAGTCAGGATTTAGTCAGTGGAACTAGTTTCATGATACTGTAATGGAATTTGCTGAAGGATATATTTCTCCTGGCTGTAAAAATTCCATTGAAAAGTAAACATACCTCATATGTGTTTAGTCATCTAGGTTGAGAATGTGTTACTGACTTATTTCATATACCATATAAAAATGAATGCCTAAAGTCTGTTAGAAAAAGTGCAATACTATCACATTTCCATCACAGGTCGTATTTATTTTCTGCATATATCTACAACACATAGTACTTGTACTTTTTCCCCTTTCATTTTTTTATTAGGGCATCAAAACATTCATCAAATTTAACTGTATGCCCATTTTAATTCAGTTTTTGTGATTAGGGCATCAAAACACCCATCAAACACCCATTTAACTGTGTGCAAAACCTGTTTTCACAATTTCAATTACCCTACTTCAAAGGTAGAAAGTACATAAAACAGTATAAAAAAGACAAACTAATTACAGATAAATTGCTCGGTCGATTATGTGGTTGGGTGCGTTATATAAATTAATAAGAAAATGTATAAATGAATAAGACGGAGAGAGAAAGCGAGCATGTGTGTCCGTAAACGCACGTGTCAGTTATGCACTGGAGTGTGTGTGTGTGTGTGTGTGTGTGTGTGCTAACATATGACTGTTAGAACCAGTACTGGAAGCATGGTAGTGGCGCAGCTGATGAAAAAATGGTGGAAACAGCAGGGGGTGGTGGTCTCGTCAATCCCTGCTGTGGAAGTTGATGAATCTTTCTCATAACTACAAAAACACATAAATAGGCTACATCACCACATTTGTAAATCATCCCGTTCAAAGCTAATATAGACTAACATAAGATAAATACCACTTGCTCACAACTACAATGCTGACACCAGCGAACATATACATAAATAGATTACATACAAGGTATGTGTAAACAAACATAGCTACATAGTCTACTAGCTTACATCTACAGTGTAGCAAACGTTACCATTGGGGTAATGCATAAGGTAGCTACATAAGTAGCTAGCTAAGTTGGCCCCATACTTCAAGAAACAAATTCCCCGGAAAACAGAAACAGAAATATGGCAAGCAATACCGATTTTGACTCTGGTTTGACCTCTTGCATCATCCAACCTCTTTCTGGTCGTAGCCTTTTCTACTTTTCTTGCTTTGTTTAGCAGTGCAAGCTGTTGTAGGTATAGGTGGAACTGGAAATTTTGGCTGCACTTTCTGTATCATTCTTGTGCCAAGACTCCCATTTTTCCCAGGTTTCTCCTGTATTTTCACCCCCTCTCCTGCTGTGCTCTCATTTAGTTGTTTCTCCCAGGAAACTCCCGAAATTTTGCATGGCCCTCAACCTTGATTATGAGTAATCATCATACACATGGATCCAAGTTTTGTTTGTCTGACGTTACCCAAGTTGCCAGATTGTCCATGAAACACAATCTACACGTACAATCCACACACGACATACAATTTCAACCCATCTGTCACCATAACCTGATTCGAGGGGCGTGTCCACAGCTGCTCTCTGTGCAGGCAGTCTTTCCTCCTGTCCTCTGTCCTCCTCCCTCTACCTGATTCACTGGCTGCAGGTACCGCTGGTAGAGAGGAGGGGCTGGTTTGTCTCAACCAGCAGCTAAATTTCGAAAAATTTTAAGATACATGGCAAACTCAGATAAACAGTTAGGCTACATACAGACAGCTTTCGTGTTATTAGCTTAACCAGCGCTCTGTGGTTGTGTAAAACATCGCAGTGGTGGATGGGACACTGCAGGCAAATCAGTTGAACATGTTACTTTTCTACATGTTTATGCTTGTTGAACAGGTGGTCTGATAAAGTGCTTTTTACTTGCGATGATTTTGTTGCACTTACAGTAACAAGCATAGTTGTTGTCCATTCAAGTAAAACGTTATCTTTCATTTCATCGCCTGCCACTAGGCGGCCGAATGAAATGATTGGACGGGCTTATTACAGGCCTGCCACAGCCACAGATACAGGATTATTTTCTTTTTGTTGTCAGAACATTTGATTTATTGATTGCTGTCGGGATGTACAGACAATTTCAACAAATATAACAAAAAAAGCTTTTAAATAAATTGCCTACCCTAGATTTAAGTCAGATGTATCATAGAGGATACAAAAATGCATAATCACAAAGGTATTGAATAGCACTTTGGGAAAGACATAGTCTACTGTGATAAATCAGACTTGTCAGTGATGAACTTTCTATAGATGAATTCACACAACACCTCCAGCTTGCCGTTGCGCACATGAACGCTTTGTGTTTGTGCTCATATGCTTGTCCGTATTGATTAACATTTCTATAATGCCCTTGCTTTTTCACGGTAATTCCTCCAATAAGCTGCTCATTGACTGAAAGTAATTGCATACTCATTGCTTAATCAACAGAACCATTAATTAGCCATAACAGACATCCAGGGTGCTCTTGCAAAAGCTTTTCTGTTTTAGTTAAGATACATTTTCTTAGTTAAATATCATATAATATCCAACTTGTGACATTCAGGCATATACAGACGCATAAACACACACCCAAACACACACAAAAGTGCCATGGCACCATGGGATCAATGGCATTTCCCTCTATTAGCTACTTAATTAAGCCTCTGACTGATGGCATTTCAGATCAATAGAGGAATTGGTAGAAAAAGACCCCTTACCTCAATTAACATGGGAAAGATCAATAACAGTAAGCTGGTCCTGAATGATAAATAAAGGGAATATGTGCTGTGGGGTGCATGCTTGGTAATTTAGCTCAAGTATTTTAGTCAGGGGAGCGGTGGGAGGGCAGGAATGACAAGATTGGGGATAATTGTGCTGACGGGTCTCAACAACAGCGTTAACCTCAGACATAGTAAGGGCCTAGCTTGGAAGTGGCTAAGAGGCTTAGCAGCTAATGCAGCATTAGCCCCACGCACGAAACAAGTATCTATGCCTTCACATATACACACAAATGCCAAAGACAAGGCATATTCACACAGAGTAGTGCACACACATAATGTAGTCCTTCCTCGTTTTCTCATTAAGACATATGAAAGCCTTCTAAAGACTCATGGGAAAATTCCATTAGTGGTCTGTCAAGCCTAATTCTTTACTCATGCTCACACCAAGTGCTAAGTGTGTTTGCAATGGTTGTCACAGGACTAAAATGCATATTAAAACCCACCGGGTAAAGCCAGATGGACGGAGAGCCACGGGACGACAGCTCTAAATTCACAAAATAGCAGATCAATGCTATTATGTGAATTAAGAGCATAAGTAACCCATAAGAATAAAAGGAGTATTATTGCTGAACCCATTTGATTGAAAGGTGTGACATAATGTTTTTTAATGAATAACAGAGTGGCCACAAGCCCTTTGAAGAATTTGACCCCGCAAACTTTTATCTCACCAATTCCAGTCTACATGAGGATTAAACTTTTATGGTTGGGTGTTATGTTAATTAGATAAATTATCAGCAGTCTGTCTTTGTTTTAACAAGATGGTTATTTCTACAGTTACTATAAATACATAAAGTAAAACTTTTATAATGCTCTTTCAGCCTCTTCACTTTAATTTATAGGTGTATTCTGTCGTCTTTTTGCTGCTTCCAATTGTAATGTATTGCTAAAAAAAATGAAATTGCATTTAAAGTAGGAAGGCACATTAAAAAATGGTGGACTATAAATCAGATCATTAATGCTTTTCTTTTTTAAACGATTAGATGTGCCATCTGGGCCAATTTTCTTTCAATCCTAAAGAAAAAATACCCCTATAAGGCCATATGTACAATGCAATATGTAGCATAATCCTAAATTTGCAGATATAAATTAATGTACATAGTGATGTTGTATCAGAGCCTTCTCCATCCTGGCAGGATCAGGATCCCTTTTTTCCTTTCTTTTTGGCATGAAAGGGGTCTTTGAGATAATAATAAAAACTTTGAGATAATATTGGTTCTCAGTCTTTAAAAACCCATGAACCTGCCATAAATTGCTGGCACAAAGATTAAAGACAGCTTCTAGAGCAAACTAAAGTGAGTCACTTTAGCCCTAAACTGAGAGACCTCATGGATAAGAACATGCTCAGCACGTGGACAGATGTACAATGTTGCATATGTGTCCATGTGTGTGATAGGTACATCCAGGATTTTAAGAGCAGTTTTATACAGGCTCAAGTGAAACTGCCAGAGGCCATAACCAAAGCAGCACTGACACTGACTGCCATGGTTTTATTTCTAAACTGCTGGATTTCCTGCCCTAAAGTATATCCTTCTTTTTCTAATGACAGTGAGGACAGAACAAAGGATAGAACAAGACAGAAAAGGATGGATGTGGAGAGGGGAGGGGGCTTTGATTTTCAATATGTACAGATGGCAGAACAAAACAGAAGGGCAGGCAAGCAGAGAGGTTGAGACTGGGAGACGGGACAAAGGAGTCAATTAATAAGGGATCATAGTCAATGCGAGAAGACAAATGAGCAGACATTTTGAAAAAAATGCACAGTGTGTTTCACCGAAGCAGGTCCCAGATTTGACAGTTCAAAGAGCAGCTCTTACCTAAAACACTTGTTGGCATTATTACTGAAGAACAATCGCTGGCCCGACATCGGGGGAAAGGTGCTAATGGCTTGCATTCCATTATGTTGAAGGATTGAAACCGGAGATATTTTTGTTCATTCAACTCTACTGGGAAGAGGTGGATTGAAAATTGAACCATAATTCATTCGGCAACCAAGGCTTTGAGAATTTCCGTAATTTAAGCAAGAAATTAATGTGGGTTCAGATGAGCTTTCCATAAATGAAAATGAAATGGATGTGAAGTATTCACACTCGGTCTGCAACTCTCTATCCTTGTCGGCATCACACATGACTAATCATTTGAAATCCACACATTAATTACTGTGCGATTAAAGGTTCTAGCTTCATCTTTTCATCCAAATATAATATGAACGCTCCACCACCAATAATAATGAGATTATGATGGGGTATGACTGGAAAGACTTATGGTTTTATGGTTTTACATCACAAAAGAAGCATTTCGAGATATGATTAAATTGTTGTATCTTATTGTTTGGCTGGAATTAACATGGATTTAATTATTGATTTTTTTAGTGTGTTGTGGTGATTTTTGGTCTTTTCCTTCCCTCTTCTTTCTGTTTTACTCCCATACTTTTCTGGCTGTCATCATCATTAGCATGGGAAATGTTTGGTTTAGGTCATAACATTTTGTATGGCACTAAATTATGCATAAGGAAACCTAAACCTAATGAAAAGAATGCTAATTATTCTGGGCTCTACATAATGACATGTAGAGCCCCTGGCATGACATCTCTCTCTTTCCCTCTCTGTGTCTCTCCCCTTCCAGTGCTTCCAGCGGGGTATGGTACGGCTAATTCAGACTCTTTTTTTTTTGACACATGGGTGAACATAAGACTCAAAGAAACATGTCATCTACAATGCTGACCTCTCTGTGAACTCTGCAGGATGCCAACTCATAAATACACAGCTTACAGCAACACTGCATAATGTGCCTCGAGGAAAGGAACATTCTCCTCTGCGTCCACCTCACCAGTTTGCACAACACATATTGAGCCATCCATTCAGTCTGTTACTGTGGATGAAGCGGCATCTCAGTGTTTCTGATGTCATTTGAGAAGCAATGTCAGAATTTATCAAGCTTTTTTTTTTCATTTAATCACCACTTGTAACATAAAGGGAGAAATGCATTTTATTCCCTTTATTTTTACACTAACTTAAACCAAAAAAATGCTGACTTTGTATATACAGTAAAAGGCATGACTGTGCAGTAGTAGCCTTGTGTATAATCATTAGAAACAAGGCTGTAGCAGAATTCAGTCACTCTTTAAGTTACCTCTCTCTTTAGGAAAGCAATATTTTCTTTCCTGACAGACTTTTGATAGAGAATTGAATTTCCTTTTCGGCTTGAACTCTTAATGAATGTTTTTCCACAGCCGGCCAGCGCTAGTTCTTAAACAGTTTGCTGTACTCATTATAGGAAGCAGCTATTATTCAATGTACTTCATAATAGCTTTTCTGTGCTGTTTGCATTATTATCTGTGTGGCCCATTACCCTGACAGGGACTGTAGAACATCACATAAACGGAAATGCAAACAAATATAAAGCTTTGTGTGGAGCCGAAATTAATCCTTATAAAAGGCTTTGTTTAGGTTAGTAACACGTTCTCTATTCCTCTCTAGGGCCAACTGTATTAAAAGGAAATGTAATACTTGCAGTGCAAAATGTAAGAATTGTTTAGGTACAATGCTTAATTAGTGTAAGGAGTATCACATTCACTTTGGGCTTGCTTATAGATAGCACAGAAGAGCCTGCACAGAAGATTTATGGTGCCATATATTTAAAGTGTAACTTCACCCCAAGCTCTGAGCCTAAAGCCACCCACTGCATAATTTTGAAAAATGCTAAAAAGTGGGCAAGGGTGTGAGAGAGAGGAGGGGGGTTGGATGTGTGAGGCAGGAGGGCAGGAGGTGATCAGTGACATCCCCTGGGCAGAGAATAATAATAATAATGATAATAATAATAATGATGAGAGGAAGATGAACAGTGAGACGACATTTAAACACGCCAGAATTCGTTTTAAAATAAACCTGTCTGTGTTTAACTTGGTTTATTTTCACATGAAGACAGTTTTACCTTCAGGAGCTAACAGCAGCACTGACCTGCTGGACTGTCCGCGGGAGGAAACGCTGCTGGCAGCCACAAAAACAACAGACATCCTCTTTGCATTTTGACCTGTAGCTCTTTAACTCTCCAGCTGTCTGTTCCTGCAGTTATCAGCCGGTGAAATCTTGTTTCAAAACATTAAATCATGGTGTAACCGACGTTTCACTGTACTGAACCTGTCTGCAGCGGACAGGTTCAGGACAGGATTTTACCTACATTTTTTTGGCAATTTGCGCTCAAAAATACTCAGTTTTTGGCTCTGATTTGGCTATTTCTGTTATTATTTGGTTTATTTGAAATAAACATACATTTCAAGGTTTCTTTTCATAAAAACTAAAAGAATGAGGCCTGCATATAAAACCACCTCATTCCTTCCTTCCAAAACAGTCTGGGTTCTCCTCTCTGGTAAGCTTTCATCATGTGCAATGAAACTGAAAATACCACAGCTGTTTAACAGGTTTGAGATACTTATGAGAGTAAATGTGACTTGCTCAGAAGATAATTATTCATCAACACGTATTCCACTTAACCCTTTTGTGCCACATAAATATACTCTGTGCTAACATGAACAATAGTAGCAAATGTGCTTTAATTATTGCCCTTATACAATGCCATTATGATGATGACAATACACCTTACGCTGTTTTATGTGATTGATCACTCTAGTGCCCATATGTTGTTCCCAAATTAAACGACTACACGTTGTAATTTGCTGGAGATCACCTTGTGCCTGATGTACAATCATAGACTATAATATACTATAATAATGTGTTGATTTAGTCCTGAAATATTGTTTCTTTACTTTTCATCTAACCAGATCTAAAAAAGGTCATGATATGAGGGCTTTATAAGCCTATCCAGCAATGTGTTCAGTATGTTGGCATAAATCATTGTTTCCCAACCTTTTTGACTCAGGTCCCTGTAGGTTTAGCAACAATGATTTAACATACAAATAGTTCTCCCTTCCAATACCAAGTAGTTCACTAAAAAGAGCAATGATCATTAAAAAAAAGACTCAAAGAAACGTTTATAGCAGAACATGTTTTTGATCCTTTCCTATCCCATTAATCATCTCAAGACCCCTCAGATTTTTCTTTTGACCCCATTGGGGGTCTGGAACCCCAGGTTGGGAACCACTGGCTTAGACCCATTGTATAACTGTTTTCCAATGGTTGTACTTAACATTAAAACAGATTAAGCAATTTGCCAGGCTATTTGTGTTGCTTGCCAAATTGACAGACGTTACTAACTGTTGGACATTTTACCCCAGGCAGAGGCAACAGCATTGATACATTCTGTTTTATTTCTTGTAACAATAAATAGAGAGCATTAGGAATGTCCAATCACCCAATTACAAAAGAAAAACATTACACCCCTGTACACCATGGCTATGTAATGTACTAGTCTATTGCTGCGTTTGAAATTCCATACTAACATGCTATTTAGTATGCTTAAACAGTATGTGAGATTTTTTAATATGGCCCTAACCTCAGTATGAAACCAATAGTATGTGAAGTGCATACTATTTACAGGGAAATATTACAGTATGCAAACACTGGAAACTACACCAGTTTAAATATCCCACAATGCAATGCAGTAGTGATGACAACAACAACAACATAACACAATGACAGCTACCAAGGCAGCTGTGGCGTAACAACAGTAAAGCTTCAATTGAAGTAAATGTTCACTTTGCTAGGCATAATATGTTTTTTAAATTAGTTCAGACTTTATGATTGGCATGGACTGTCATGGAGGCTCCCAGGAAGTGACATGATAAATACAGCTCAGTGCGTCCGAAAAGATACATACTACTGTGTATTCACACAAAAGTATGCTGGATGATAGTACACATACTAGGTATGTAGTGCATAGTGTGCAATTTAGGATGCAGCATATGATTGCATACGATGCTGTGTATGAAAGTACAGGTAACCATAACAACAGAAAAAAGCTCACTGGCACAACTGCCCATATTATATAAACTGTGATTTTTTCGGAAAACAGTCCTCATTTAACTTTTTTTTCTTTGGTTCGGCAACTTAATGAAAAAATGGTAATATTGCAGATTTCTTTGGTGGCATTCTTTTACTGTTGTACATCACAACAACTTGTGTATTATCTCTTCAATCCTGTTGTGTTTATATACCGCTTATTTGTTCTGACAGTTATGCAAAGAGTGATACAGAATTGCTGTCAGGATTATGGTCGGTGGGAACACACATATTTGTCAGGGAACAAGGTTAGGAAAAGATTATGGATTCAGTAAAATGTTAATAAAGTAAATATATCATTCTCTGTGCTTGAAGTCACTGTTAACTTTTTCAATATTACACCATGATGACGATCATCCCGTAACCTTAACTATTAGTGCTGTGAGTGCCTAAACCATAAAAATGTTGAATGATGCTTTAGTTGCTACTAGCAGATATTTTGGGGAAAGAAATTACAGTAAATATGTAGTCAGTGAACTTTTTGCGACCTTCCACATAAGTTCCCTTATTATGTTGTTAAAAGAATGTAACACAGATGGCATTACATTTCCAGCTAAACCTATTTGCTGTTGCAAATTAGTGGTACATAAACATAATTTGAATGTATCTCTTACATATCAGCCATGAAGCTTCATACATGAAGACAGACACCCACAAACAAACACAAGTCCTGAGCAGTTACATAATGTTTCCCTTGTCAAGAGATTTGGTAAACAAATCTATCACACTGGTGACTGATTTGGTTAGTCAGCCCAGACTGGCAGACGTTACACAATGAGCTCTGGGCTTTCTTTTCTTCAGTGCTTTTTATTATTCATCACCGCAGTAGAACTGAGCAGTCCAAAAATAGGCGTCCCTAACATTGTGTCAATTTGAAATGATGACATAAAATAATTAAGAACTGATTTTATGTGTGTTTGTGTGAGAGAGAAATAGGCACTTCTTGCATTTGTTGACATTTGTCCCTGAGGGGTATTTGGAAGCATTATAATATCCTCACAAACAGAAATGTGGATGCCTGTGCGTTGGCATATATGTATGTATCCATATTTCTGCATGCATTTATATGGGCGCATACTGTACATATTTATTGTGTATGTATTTCTGTCAAAAAGCTGGTGCTGATTGACAATGACACACTCGGCAGTCTTGTGGAGGCGGGACACACACTACACCATTCTCTGTTCTTTGACAGACAGCCAAATACATACAGGTACACATACTGTGCAGATTGATTTTCTTTAGGATATTAGCTTCAAACTTAGTAAAGTTTAACGTGTAAACTGCCTGAACAGTTGTGTTTCAGTGGCAGGCAATTCACCCTTTTTGTGTATTTTACATTTTTTTGGCATTTTTAGAGAGACAGACTTGTGGGTGTAATTCTGGTTGCAACTCTATGAAACATTATGAATGTAAGTAAACAAAAACTGTGTGTGACACTATGAATATAATGGATTTAGGTCTTATACCAAGTTATTCATACTGCACCAACACATTTCCAGTTTCCTCTCCTGTATGTGTCCAATGCTTCCCATTGTAGTCCCAAGTAGTCTTTTGCAGGGGTGAACTATCAATACCTATCCCTACCACACGGACAGCAGAAATGCAGACCATCTGCCCATCTTCTCTAATTAACTAAAGAAAAGAGAGCCAGAGAACGACAGAGATTCATAATGAATCCCAAATCATGTTGTAGTGCTATTACATGTCCTATGTGCCCTATTATATGTGCATCCAAGTCAGCATGACAGAGCGATTGGACAGAGCATTTGATGTCTGTTACTCACCAGTGGGTATGGGGGTATACTAACGTGAAGTGCATGCTCAGTCGCAGGATTTATTCGATGCTGTAGGGTACTGTTTCCTTCAGGAACTCCTCTGGGAACCAGCATCTCTGGAGTAACATGTAAACGGCTTTATTGTCTCTCTCATTTATTCACCTTACAATGAAGCATTTCCTACAAAAGCATTGGCTCTCACATCTGGCCATGCCACATCACATTATCCATGGAGATTGAAACCCCAGCTCCTCCTGCTTTGGATAAATTCCGTATCATTGCCTTCTCTTTTACCTTGGCACTGGAGCCTGGATTGGTAATGGCTACATGTAAGTAAACAGCCACTGCTTTTCTTTCTCCAGGAGGAGAAAAGAAAAAGAAATGATATATATATATTTTCACTTGGGGTTTGAAAACTATATGTTGCTGCCACATACACTGTCTAAATGTGACTATCAAGGTCTGGAATGTGATAGGGCTAGAATTTCATCTTTTTAACTCTTGGCTATTACTGTATATTTTGAAGTTGAGATACATAAAGTTTGATTCATTGTTGCTGACTGCAGCAGTGAGAGGCAATTTATATCTTTATTGCAGTGTAACTAATATCTCAAAGCATTAATGATTTTCACTTCAGCTGTCATACCACCGGCCACTGTTAAGCAAACTCGCATTACTGAATTTGCCAAATGGCAACAAATTCACCAGCACAAGACCGATACAGATTAGGATTTTATTACCGAACTGTGACTTCTCTTTAGTGATCTCAGGTGATATTATTTGTTGTTGGATATGGCTAGCATGACCAGATTAACAGCATTGTCGAACAATATATCCATACAGACATTAGTGTGAAAATATATTAGCTATGGGAATAGAATATGTGAATGGATATGTTTATGTGTTGGTGAAAATGCAAAAAAAAAAATCAACATCATCCAGTTTAGCAATCATAATAAGGCATGGCAGGCTTGTCAAGTATTGAGCAAAATTGTAATAAATAATTAATCAGTTTGTCTGCTGTAATGTAAACTGCAAACTATAGCATTTTCGGCTAACTAGATTAGTAGCTTATGTTTCAAGCGTAACTTGAAATAATGTAATTTGTTCCTGACTGGAACATTGTATGGGAGCCAAGATGCTGCTATATAAGTTTAGAGTAACAATAGCTGCTCTTGATTTAGAAGTTTACACTCCAGACAACGCTATCTTGGATAACAAGTTTTATGTTTGCCTAACACATTGTTTAGTCCTAAACCTTAAAAGCCTTTTCTCTTGAAAAGTGAAATATACTATCACAATATATGAGCAATAAAACATTAATTGAACTTGTGTGTTGCTTGACAAAGCAAGTTTTCTGCACTAAGCACTCAAACAGGGTTATGTTAGAACCTATAGCAGTCTAATAAAATTTTAATTTATATCACTGTACCATAGTACAAGGGCTAACTCTATCTATAAATACAACAACACTTCTCTTCCTTAAAACCATCTCTGGATCATCAACTGGTGAGGAGGCTGATGTTTTGCCATTTAACATGATAACATGTATAGTACCAGTCAGAAGTTTGGACACACCTGAACGAGAAAGTGTGTCCAAACTTTTGACGGGTACTGTATGTACCGTCAGATGCATATTTAAGACCCTTTTACAGGGTTGTCATTGTAAAAGGAGACAGCTGAAGATGGAGTTTTCAACTCACAGAATTTGCTAGTTGATAAAATCTGCTAGTGTCAGTCATCATTTCATCTGACAAAATCGACTGTTGCTTTTGTTTACTTCTGTGTGAAAGAGAAGGCCCATAGTATCAAAAATGACATTTACTTTCGAGTGGCAAACCTGCCCACTGTTATTATTAAAAAATGTATATGTGGCGTGCTAGAATGGAAGGCTTGACGGACATAGCAACAGTAACTAAGAGGGGCGGGGCTTAGTGAAGAGTCAGTTGTGGTGCTCAGCTGGACTGCTTTGTATATTACATTTGAAATGTTCTGGAAAAATTAAACATCTACAGTAAGTCAGGATGACCTTTGCATGTTAAGTTTGTGGAGATCGCCCCACTTCATTTACAGCCAGTTACACTTTAAATTTGTACATTCACTGAAATGTAAAACACTTTGGATCAAAGCATTTGCATAGACATATATGTAAGTCATTTACCATTATAATAACTGGTATTTATAAAAATGTCAAACATGGCCAGTAAATTAAGCTGTGTTATGTAGAGTTCAGATCAATGATTTGCAACGAGACTGGATTCAACTTGCAAAAGAATCCCCAGACATCTGATCATAAACGTTCTAAAACTGGGCCGTTTACATCAAAGCAATGCACAGACACAGATGACCGTTTCCATATTAACGATGCACTGGCGTTAATGTATTAATGAATTAATTAATTTGAAAGCATACAGCCTCCTGTCTGTATGAGAATAACAAAATGAGCAGGAGGAGGAGTGCTCTGCTGTGTTATTAAAGTCATGTGTACAGCAGTGGACAGCAGCCTCTCTACTGCACCGTTAGCTCCGGGGAAGGCCATCACAGTCCAAGACACTGAGCAGGCGCAGGGTTTTTGAGGTGAAACAGACTGAGTAGCAAGTTATTTTCTTCATATTTTCTATTCTCTCCTCTTTTTCTCACTCAGAGTTGGTTTAAGTTGTTGAATGCTGGAGTGTGTGTTGGTCAACCAGTCTCGTTTGTTACTACTGATTGCTGCTCCGCTCTGCTAACATTAGTCTCTGAGTGGGGGCATAGAAAGTTCACAATATACTTCACATTCGTCTCACAAAGGTAATTATTACTTGATTAAATAAAAAAAACTTGCAACCGCTGCCTGTTTTGAAGATGCGTTACAAGATAGCCGAAGATAACTCTAGTGTGTGTGCGCTGTAGACAGTCTGGAGGCTATACTGCCCTCGCATTTGAGTTCCGCCTTTTTCATTCCGTCAACATCACATGGCCGCTTCTCAACTGGAACCAGTTCTCGATTCCCATCCCTACCCAGGAGCAAGGGTGTTGTTTTTGTTTATTTCATTGGAGTACATTTTTGAGCTACAATGGTAAAGTGAATGCTGTTCTTCAAAAAGTTGGATGAGCTGGTCCTCCCTCTCATCTGTCCAGAAATCTGCCATGCCTTTGTACTGGCCTTTGCTGTTTCCTGATTGGCTGAAGAGAAACAGCTACGTCCTTACGTTCTAAAACTGTACTTTTTCGATTTGACAAGGTAGATCTTTTGAGACCCCAGGCAATGGCTTCAGATGCTCTAAAACTAACTAGTTCACACCACTGCAATTCTCTTCTTCTCTTCTTCTCTGCAACATTTTAAAACTGTTTCATCTCGGTGTGAATCATTGATCTGAACTAGGCTTTTTAAAGAAAACAAAATGGGGGGTGCCCATCCCCCAGATTTCACACTGGAAGAGCAGAGGCTTTAACCCACCCCCCCACCCACCCATACTTACCAAATTTAAAATGGAGGTTGGTGAACGGCCACCAGGTACATCCTGCAGTGCCCATGCTATATGCACAATCGCGTTATCTTCTCTGTGTTTTTAATAGCACAGGGAGGTGAACATGCACAGCTTTCCTGTGTCTCCCTCACACACCCGAAAATACAAGGTTATTTACAGTTCAGATATAAACCCTTCTTTACCCCTCCTTCAACTCTCTATCACAGGAAACCAATTACAACTAATGCTGCTTTAACAGTAAACCTCATAATGCAAATGTGTGTATTGCATGTGTGTACTGGAGCACATCATTACATATTATGCGTGCCAGTCATAATTTTTCAGTATACACAGATAAAATTCTATTGTTTTCCAGCAAGTAAATGTCTAATTGTGTATGCTTGGATGTTTGTTTTTGTGTGTGTGTTTGCAGGCATAAAAATGTGTGAAGACTTGAATGTGTGTGTTTCCCAGGGGAACTCCACAGGCCTTAATTGCAATAGCGTGCTACTTGCTGCAGTTACCATCGGTTACAATCTGTCAGAGCCCTCATTTGCATTGGTTTACGTAGGCATCAAACCACATACACTCTGTGGCATTTTGAAGTGCACCTTATCTGATTCGACAGCAATTCACATCCACTTAGATACACTCACTAAAGACTTGACTATGGCTCATTTGTTGTGTTTGCTCTATTTTTAAAGAGGGATGTTCACCTGTATGGAGATCTTTACAATGCCGCATCCAATGGTGAATGCATCTCGATCAATATGACATTATAGCCATGGTGAACCTTGGATGGTTCTGTATTCTTTTGCTCAGTGGTGCACACACACACACATACAATGAAACGGAAGCATTAGCAAGCTTTCAGTGTATGTCCTTGACAATATTGGATCTTGACTGAGGGATTGGTTCATTATGCAATATTTCTCTCTAAGGGATGCTTTTGGTTCCACTTCTTTAGCTTAAACAGCAGCAGCATGCTAGTCTGCTACCCTGCTGTCTGCCCTAAATGATCAAAGATGAGGATGGGATTTAGATATGGTTACATCTGTCTTTTCAGTGCATACAAAAGATGCATTAGAGAGTAACTTAACAGGAAGCTGAAAAGCACCGCTTCATCTCTTCTGGTTTAAGGGCCATTCCGCCAAATTGGTACCTTTTCTGTCCCCAGGACATTACATGCATAACTATGCATGAAAAGTATCTGTATAATACATTATATTATCAAGCAAAGTGTCCTGCACTTTGTCCTAATTGCAATTTACATCACGTAAAACCTCAATAAAACTACCTAGAACACTGAAAAAAAAGGATAAACACCACACTTCACCATGAAATATAATGATTAGAATCCTTCAGAAATCTTATTTTTTGAATTATTGTGTGACTCTATTTCCCATTTAGCCATAAAATACATTTTCTCATCGGAAATTTCATAATATGTTAGTTAAAATACATATTTCAGTCGTGTCTCCAGGTTTTTGACTCAGTCCTGTTACCCTGACACATTCCCCCCTCAGGATATTCCACCAGTCACATGATCAATAGGAAGTAGCTTCATTTGAGTCTCCTGAAGGCCATGGGAAGACCAAAAGTAATTTTTTTCACTCTATTTTCTTTATTTTTGATCATATTGTAAGTATGACTGAGAATGTCAATCTCAACATTTAGTCCTGTTACCTAAATTATTTCTCAATGTTATTATGTTGTTGTTTTTTTAAGATAGTTTTGGTAAACCACTTAAAGGTGCTAAGTGTTCTCATGCTATTAGCATTGATGCCATGTGGCTACATTTCATGTATTTGCTAATGCTATGCTAAAAACTCAGTCCTATTACTTTCAGTCCTGTTACTCATATTTGTTAATTTGAATAGTTATTGTGTGTGTTATTAGATACAGTGCTGAAAAAAGATAAAGATGGCCCTTAGGAGTTTGAGGCTATTGCACCTGAGACAGGGATGTCAGGGTGTGCTGAACACTCCTTGAGTAGGTCAGCTGAACAAGACATTCAGTGGGTGCTAAGTTACACTTTAACTGACAGGTGCCAACCCTATTGCCAGACAAGAACAAGACATTGGACAATTCTGCAAAACCCTGGATTACATTCAATGTTATTAAATTCAATTCAGCGTTTTGTTGCAGTGTACTTACTGTACAGTGCATCATTGCACAGTACTTAGGATAACTGCTTTTGATTGTGAATAGCAAGTTTTACATGATGTAAATATCTTCATGTATATGGATGCATAGAAGTTTGTTGTGTGTGTGTGTGTGTGTGTGTGTTTTGTGCGTGTGTGTATGCGTGTAGAACATTTCACTTGCCCGCCACCATGCTCAAGGTTAATGTATACACAGATAATGGAGATGATGTTCTGAAAAGCGTCCTCGCTTCAGTCGGGGAATCGCAACTACATTGCATTATGGAGCTCATCAGCATGATGGAACAAGCTCCTTAACATCTTTTTACAGCATGTACCTACACACACACACATACACACATACACACACTTAACAGGTTGACAGCTCTGTGCTGGCGCACTCATGGGCTTTTATACTCCATGCACTCCACCACCCACATTACCCATAACCCCACAGGTCCAATCCTATGCTGCACAGTTAACCTTGCACCTTTTGAGCCTCAGGTGCTGCATACAAAATGCAGGAATGGCTTCCTCACCTTTACCTGTTCTGTCTGTCAGCTTTGCTGTTAGGTCTAGTGGGTCTATTTTTCATGTCACTGAATGATGCTTAACTGCAAAATGATTAATCAATTATTCATTTATTATTTTATCCAATCTCTTCAGGGCACACTTTCTAAACAAAACTCCACACAAAATATGCACTACAATCAAAATGGAGCAGGGAGAAGAAAACTCTATTATCTGCCCCATTCTCAAAATAAGTGATATAAATTATCCACCATAGATGGTCTGCCAATACTTTCAACAACCATATAATATACATGTACTATATCCAAAGGCTCACCAATGACAGAACATTAAACATGAATATTACTTACTGGGCTCAAATTTTCCAATTATACATTTTTATAAATTGAATAATAGTTGAAAAAACATTTGAAATTATTTGCCAGAGAATTACACAGTTTGACTCCACACACTGAAATGAAGTACATACAAACTGAGTTTTAAAATAAAATGTGATCATACTGACCTGTTCTTAAAGTTTTCCTTATTTTCAGTCACATATATATATAATGTTACAATGTCGGATGTTCATATTAAACGTGGCCAAAGTGTCAAATAATAAGTAATGAGTAATGCCTGTGAGCAAAAAGCACCGGCTTCAGACTGTTTCCCGATGCTTTTTCTACTTTCAGCCCGAGCTGACGTCAACTTGTGACATATTTATTTATATGGTCATCTGCTCCATGGCATTTTTCCATTGTTTTGGGGGTAGTCACGCTGAGCCATGACTCAAGTTGAGCTGGCATGCTGTGAGTATTTTTCCATTACACAGCATGGCAAAGTAAAATAAATAGTTTACCTGTTGGAGGTGCACTGGTTGTCTGCAGCTCTTCATCAAACATCATCATCACTGTGGCTGTTTCTGCTTGTACTATTCCTATTCCTCCAGTTTCAAATATTCCTGCATTATTTGAAACTGAGCCACTAAACAAAGAGCTCTGAATATCTCCATATCTTGTTGTGTTGACCGGTTTTTAGTGCCGCTAACAAAGCTCTGCTAATTTGTTGAGGATTTATTCATTTAAAAGCTTTTAATTTGAAGTGGCAAAAGCAGGAAATGTTGGGTTTTCATCAGCAGTAACTTAACACAACTTTGATACGGCTGCCCCTCGGCAGGCTTCTGAAAGCTAGCCAATCAGGACAGAGTGGGCTCATCTGGAGGGGGGCGTTAAAGAAACAGGAGCTAAAACTGCCTGTTAGAGACAGAGGCTGAACTGAGGAACTGCATAAAGGGATATATTTATATGAGATAAATAAGGAGTTTTTTGAACTTTGAATCATGCAAAGCTACTCTAGTGGAGTCCCAAAATAACAAATATAGAGCTGGAAGTGAGCATAATAGGTCCCCTTTAACACACACACACACACACAAAAAAAACTGTAAATGTTCAACAATCTACAGTATTTTTAGCTTCAGACATAACTAACAAAGTTTTAAATTTTCTAAATTATTCAATTTTATTTCACATGACTTGATAAACACTCTTTTCCCTTGAATCCACCTTATTTCGAATTCTTTTCTGTAGAATATACAGTGGATGTTTTTATTAGTTGAATACTCAATGTACCTCCAGACAGTAGCTAACATATGATAAAATAAGTAAGAAGTGCAAAATTTGAAGTGCTTTATAATCCAGCATATACTTTGCTTTGTTCATATACTTTTGGACACTTTTGTGGTTATATAAGCTAAGTGAGGCTTCCAAGAAAGCTTGTGGTCTATAATGGCACCCAAAATTTTGATTTTAGATACCCTTTCAATATTAACTCCATCTGTAGATAGTGACTTCATCCTCCTGCTTTTGATTTCCAGAAACCATTCATTAGGTTTTACTCAAATTTAATGATAACTTATTTACATCAAACTACCTCTGAAGTTTAACCATTCCATGTCCAATATTGTCCAAAATGTTTTTTAAATAATTTGAAGAAGTGCAAACTAAACAAACTGCAATGTTTTTGATACCCGACAAATATCATTAATATATAAAATGAAGCATTTAGGACCCTTTACTGACCCCTGTGGGACTCCAGATTTGACCATCACACATTAAGATTTACTATCAGCAAACTGCTCATATTCTAGTCTGTTATCCAAATAATTACTTCAATCATCTGTGAACTGTTCCTTTAATGCTATACGCATGTAATTTGGAGAGTAATATGTATGATCTGTTGTATGAAATGCTTAAATATAATGGTCATCATAGTATTTCATCAGTCACACAGACCACACACACATACACACACACACAAAAAAAAAAACATTATTTGCAGCCTCTGGTGATATACATGTAAAAGAAGTGCTGAAAGTTTTGAATGACCACAGACAACCACCCACTTTTTGTTGTAGCTGGGCATAAATCTCTAATCCACACTTGCTGTACTTATGGTGTTATAGGGAGCACTATTTGATTCAGGCTAATTTCCACAGTGAAGGACACTTGGCCATTTTCTACCATGGGCATGCCTTGGGCAACATAATGGGTATGCCAGTGGGCATCAATGCCCCCAGCTGCCCCCGAGGTTCTGCCCACCCCAAGGACAGACTGCATCAAATGGGCCCATATGAACAGATGGAAAATATATGAGAAGGGAATGGGCGAGCAGAGAATGCTTGCACTGCAAATTCACAAACGCATAGTCAGTGCAAAGGGAGGAAATTGCAAAGAAAAAGAGAAACAAGGACAGAGGGTAGAGATAGGGGGAAAATGAGAAAGCAAGTCAGCAAGGGAGTCAGAAGAATAGAGACAGAGTGGTCCTATGCATCATCTGTTCTCATATTTTTAGGCTGTCCGCATGTATCGAGGCGTGGGCACTGATCATGATCGGATGGGCGCTCAAACGGAGGATCATCTCCCTGGATGTAGAGGCCTCTCTTCATTCTCTTCCCCTCCCGCCCCCTTGCTTTTCCATCCGTGGTGAATCTGAATTGTCTCCTAACCAAAAGGCGTGCAGCTCATTTTTCAACGCTGCTATCCCTTTACCGCAAAGTTTCAAGGGAACCCTCTCATGCTTGTTCCATATTAGATGACACTCTTAATCCAATTTGGTTGAAAATGCGTTCCTTCGTTCTTCTGCATCCCCTTTCTGTTAATAGTGCGTGCAATAGTCGGTGTGCATGTGTGTACGCACAGGGCAGCATTTGCATGTGCAAATTTGTGTGGGCGCGGGCAGATGTGTGGGTGTGTGTCATGTCTTTGCAGTGATTAGCTTTAGCTGCTGGGTCTCTCAGGACTTGTGCTACACTGTGTGTTCTGCTTGCCAAGCACGGTTAAGACTACGCTCAAACTCCCAGCACAGTGCCACGGTGAAGGAAAAAATGAGTTTTTCTCTACTGATTTGTTGTGAAAGGGAGCAAACACACACACACTGGCACGGTTCTACAGCAGCAGTCAAGGTGGATTGCCTTAGGGTATTTCTCACTGCAGGGCAAAACCAAACTTACCCAAGGTCAGCTTTGGATCATTTACAGCAAGTGGCTGAGACCAAATTTAAAAAAATCTGCTATAAAATAATTGTTTATAAATCCTGTAGTAGACACAAAAAAATCTTCCATTTAAATCTTCAGTTTCAAATGTTTTTCTGGCTATTAAAGGAGACCTATCCTATTTTAGCCACAAACAAGAACAGAGTTTAGTAATCCAAATTGTTTCTCAGTGAGAACTCAATTAGGCCTGACCTTTTTCGTGATTAAAGGATGGACAACTTTGACAAACATCGTGTCCTTGTATGAATCATTTATAGGGGGTCAGTGAGGTTGCCTGGCTTGTTTTGATTACAGTCTCCTTTCTCTCATCGCTGCACTTGACGGCCCTCCAGCTTTTCAGGAGAATCTCCTTTGGCACCCAGGGGATTTTTGAAATATCACAACAAAGTGTAACGCAGCCCTATCTGATTGCAATTTAATATTTTGTCAGTATCAAGTTGAGTGAATATCGCAAATCCACTGGACCACTTTAGTTTACATTGCGACATGCTATTTGGACATGCTCTAATCAGGCTGAGTCAGAGAAGCTTTTGAGAGGAGGAGATCTTAAAAAGTGGCTAAAATAAGAAAAAAAAATTAATAGACTGGCTCATTTCACAGGTCTTGAGTGTTAGAGGTTTGTCTACAGGGGAATAAAAGGAAGATACTGCCTGTGAATGTTACACCCTGACTAAATTGATTTTGGTTTGGGTTGAAGGTTTTATCAAAGCTTCTAATCCTCAGAGGAAAGGATAAGTCTAATCAGAATGTTTTTCTGTTGGGATTAGTGGCTGCAAGCCTCTCCCTCTCGCTCTCTCTCTTATTCTCTTATACAAGCTGTCTCATATACAATTTTTCTCTTTTTCTCTCATTCTTGTGCATTTTGCCCCCTTTTATCTCTTTCTTCCTTTAAATATCTTTCTTTTGTTTCCCTTGCCTTGCTCTTTTCTTTTATATTGGCAAATGTTTTAAGTGTTTTTTTTTCTTTTTTTGTGCTGACTGTCTTTTTAGCTTTAACCTCAGAATTGTATTAAACTTTTTTTCATATTTGAACCATGTCTGCTCTCTCTCTCATGCTGGCTTATCCCCTGTCCTTGCCCCGTCTCACCCCCACCGCCCACTTTCTTGGTCTGAGTATGGATAATTCATCCATTATACAATGTGTTTTTTTTCCCATTTCTCCATTACATCCACTCTTATGTATCGTGTTATGTGCCCTCTCTTTCCTCGTGGTTGCTAACCGTCTCTAGAAAGAGCCGTGCAGCCAGTATGGGCAATGATCATTTAGATGTAATGTCTTTCTAACAAGCTGGGAACAAGCTCTTTATGGAGCAAGATAATAAGATCATGGTGCCCAAGTCACAAAGGGGACCCTATATTCAGTCATTTTAAAAGGCTAGATGCAATGGATGCTAGCATGGCTTGCTTGGAGTCTGCAACAGATGGTTAATGAAGAACCATGTAATAGGGTTGTGAAACACAACATGAGGTCCCTACATGTAAAATATTAAGCGCATTCTCAAAATAAATGTGATAGCATACAGTACTATAATGGCTAAAGTAAAATGAGACCACTGGTGAAAACTGATTTATATGTTATTTGCTCTTCTTTGTTCACGAGTATGATTTGGTGTCATCTAGTTGTGTGCATGTAGTTGTTTACTTACAGTATATAAGGGCATTCAACAAACGTCATTAAGCAAAGATATTTTTATCACATAGAAAACAGCTACGGAAGCAGATGCACACATTGTATGAAAAATCTTGTTTAAGTAATCACCAATTAATACTAATTGGTGAGAGATTAAATAAACCCTTATGTATGAGCCATCTTGGACACTTTTGTAAAAATAGTTGACATAAAAAGATATAAATATCCCTTATCAAGGCAGTCCAAGTCCCTAGTGGACATATTGGGCACCAAATGTTGTTAATAATAAGCACACAGTGATTCTAAACATTTCAATCATGCAAAATCAGTCCTGAAAGTTTGGGTAGGGCGGCTAAAAATATAACAAAAAGTTACATTTTCATTCAGACAGATCAGGTGTTTTGCTAATAAAATGCCTTTTTCCTGTCCATCAGCATTCTTCTTTTTTTTTTTTTTTTTTGATTGACTTGGCAGGACAGCCTACGACAGCTCTGACTTTCCAGACCACCAACAGGTTTATAATAGATAATTAATAATAGATAATCGTGCCAATCAGTTTGTCTTTAAACTGCCAAACAAGACAATTGAACATTTCCACAACAAGGTCATCTTTTCCCATTTATAAAATGTTTTCCATTTTTAAAACCAACACTGCACCTTCACAGAAATTGCATCATATTAGTCTCAAAACAGAATATGCTGTCAGAAAGGTTACTAGATATGAATAATTGTTTGATTTAGTGGAGTTTGATCAGGAAATCTATTTTCATATCCTCGGCTGTATGAAAATTCAACTCAAAGAAGCATTCATAATACCCTGACACTGTCATGAACGGTCCTGCCAAAGAATGACAGAATGATTGAATCATCTGCAAACTTGATAAAATGACGTTATTCGTGCAAAATGTTTTCTGTTTGTATATGTTTCCCTATAAAGCCTCAAAGAAAACAATTTCAGGCTGAGTAATGAAGCACTGAGGTGTCAATTTAGGTGACGCATTGTGCAAGCATAATCATATAATCACAAACCATCACACAAATCATATTATCAGGCAAGATAGCACTAAGGCTTTACATTCCTGCCCCTCACCCCCTTAGTGTGGCATAATCCAGAAAATCACTTGAGCGGATTATTACGCAATCCAATTATGGTTTATAATCTGAGCCTAGAAAGAGTTCCTTTGACTCTGTGCTGCCTGACTGCAAGATGATTTAGTTATCTAAGCTGCAAGGCTCATTTTTATGTATATGTGGTTGTAAAACACTGGAGTGGGCGGTGGACAAATCAAAACTCCTACGAATGGTTTCTGTTTAAAAGTAGCCACCTGACAGGATTTATATGATCATCACAGGCAATTACACAAAAGTGTTCATATGTGCACACATACAGTTAACACACGGCTAATTCTCATCTTTTGTGCAAATTGTGCATTTGTGAATAAACTGAAAAGGTATCCGTAGAATATAGTATGTACTGACTACCTTGCTGAAAATAACATTGAGACATTTCTTGAAGTAATTAATGTTGTATACCTGGGTACAGATATCAGGTAAAAAGATTGACTTCAGTCGAATTATGTTCAGTGTCAACGTTTTTTTCCCAATGATGAAAGTGCTGCGTTCTTGGGGGAGGTGATCAGGTTGGTTGGTTGGTTGGTGAGTGTACAAAGTGCGGGACTTTGACACTGAGTACCGCATGTGGTTAAAGTTAGGCAACAAAAGCACTTTGGTTAAGGTTAGGGACATTTCGTTTAAAAGTTAAAGTTAAAGTAAACACATTATGTTTCGAGGTCATGTTAGCTTTGTTAAAATTTAACCAAGACCACAATCTTTGCTTAACCTAACCAAAGCTCCATGAGAACCTAAAAGTAACCATAAAAACTGTGAATCATGCTATGAGCAGATACTGTATTGCAAGAGCGTCTATTGTAGTAAAAACAAATGAAGTACGTTGCCTGTGAACATTTTCATTAGTTACTTATGCATTATGTTTTGTATGAACATTTTGCGACTTGGCAGATATGTTGATTCAAAATGTTTCCTAATTATAGTGATTAAAAAAACTTAATTCGGGCAGATTTACGTATTTGCTTTTACAAATTAGTATATGAACACCCAACACCCAACAAATCAGAGCTGTGTACAGCTACTATAGGAGGGATTAAGAATGGGTACATTCTTCCTGTGGCAGAGCATGAAAAATATCAACATCCATGAAAAATTGAGAAACAAAATTGCCACAAATATGCTGAGAATCTATTTATTCAATATGAAAAAGTGTTACATTAAAGGTACAGTGTGTAGAATTTAGTGGCATCTAGCGGAACAGAATATAATATTCATAAATATGTTTTAATTAGTGTATAATCACCTGAAAATAAGAATTGTTGTGTTTTTGTTACTTTAGAATGAGCCCTTTATATCTACACAGGGAGCGGGTCCCCCTTCCACGGAGTCCGCCATGTTGCACCGCCATGTTTCTACAGTAGCCCAGAACGGACAAAACAAACACTGGCTCTAGAGAAGGCCTTTTGTGTTTTTCGTGAGTATCGTGGCCGGCGTAGGTTCTCCTACACACTTGGAAGGGGAGGGTGAGGGGAGCGGTATTTAATTGGTTGCAATCTGCAACCTCACCGCTAGATGCCACTAAATCCTTTAACTATTTTAAGCAACCAGCTTCCGTGTTGACACAAAATTATGCCAGGAGAACAGATATGTCACTCTCTAATGGTTGGTCAGGGAAAAAGCAAAATAACTCTCCCACCCGAGCAGAAACTGGCTAGCATGAACACTATGTCTGACTGAAACAAAATAGCCATTCAGTCTGATTATCAGGCTAAAGTAGCTAAAAATATAAAAAGCAGTGAGTTTCAACCTGATGTGATGTAAGCAAAAACAGCAATGAGAGAGGCTGTGGTATGATCAACACAGGCAATGTTACGTAAGAAAGAATACACAGAAACACACACACAAGCTTGAAGTTACACTTAAGACACCCAGAGCAGGCTGTGATATTTGAAGGCATCAAACAGCTTTGTCTCCACCACAGAGATGACATAACAGAGCCTCAAAACGCTCTTCTTCAACACACAGACAAGCGATCAAAACACATGTCTGTGTGTCTGGACATACATGTTCAATCATCTTGTGCTTATTCATCTTTCAAAAAAAACAGATATCTATCACCACGTACTCTTGCTTATTACATATTTATAAAACATGATGCAGTCATCCTAACAGTGGAGAAAGCACTTTTAGAGTCTCAGGATGAAAAACCCAACTTCATAGTTTTCTCAGAGGCTTTCTCACAGAAGTCTGATCTGGAAAAACTTTTTTTTTTTTTTTTTCTGGTGTACTGTCTTAGGGCTTAATTAGTAACAGAAATGTTCAAGTCTCGCTATGTGCATCCACCATTACTGCAGCCAACACTGCCTGAAATAAGTACCGTAATGTTTGTTTTACCACTCGCTGTATATAGAGAGCAGAAGCTCCTTGGAGAGCTCCTCATCTCAGAGCCTCTGTGCCACCACTGGTCTGTGATGGATTCCCAGCAGATACGGCTTTCCCTCATCTCGTCTTCATTACTCTTTCTCATCCCTCCTACTCTCCCATACCAGAGAGAGACAGAAAATGCCATGAAGCAAAGCTATGATTAATGGAAAGAGTCTTTTGCGTCAACCTGTTTGTGCTTCAAAAGGTGTCTAATCAGAGTCGATACAAAGCCTGTATCTGCAGACGTACTGTGTAATAATATGTAATAATGAATGCAAAATGAGAAGCTATCGGGAGCACCATTGAGAAAAGGATAGATCATAGCAAGTAAACCCAAACACCCACACACTTGTAGCATGCAGCACTTCCAATTAAATTGTTTTGAAGTTCAGAGCTTCTGCTTTGTTTTTGTGTGCTTGTTGTATTTATCTGGAGTTGTGACACCGAATGTGGTATCATTAGTGCTGTGTCTGTTAGCGAAGGCTCATTCCCTCCGTCTCTCTTCATCACTCTTTGTGTCTCTGTCTTTTCCTCCCTCTCTCACTTTGCTTTCATCTCAGATCAGAGAAACAAAGTCATATTTTTCAACCTCATCTACCTCTTTTTTGACTTTTCTCCATAAAAACTACAGCGATGGTTAAGCTGGCTGTGTCAAAGTCTGCTACAACTTTGCACCCCTGTGCCGTGTTGTTTCCGCTTTATTCTCATTTCATGCACCCTCTTTTTATCATGCATGCCCACTTCCTCAGCCATTTCTGTTTCCATCCACTCTTCCTATACTCGGCTGGCACTTTACTGTTTTCCTCCCTCACTCTTTCTGTGTCCCTTCATCTGCTCCTCCATGGCCCTCTCATATGTTCCCGTAATGAGGTCCCGCTCTCAGAGGACCAGAGCCATCTCCCTTGGCAGGCGTAAACAACCAATCATGCATCATACCTGGCGTGACCCTCAACCTATCAGAGAACAGATGAAAGCAGGACGCAAAGGAGAGGGCACAGCCCTCCACTATAGACCATCATTAGACAGAGAGGATGAAGGATGCTGTGTGTGCGATTGCCAGCATGTTGCATGTTTGTGTGCAGAGAAAAAAGTCAAAAACAAGAATAAACGGGTACTGAAGAGGGGTGAAGGAAGAAGCAGAAAGTGGTGTTTCTGAGTAGCAGTGGGAGCTTAAGTAGAAGAGAGCAAGGCAGAGGCAAAAATTAACTGAAGGAGATGTAGAAGTGCAGACAGAACCACTAACACATTCTGTCATGTGCCATTAGTTCTCAACGGGAAAAGGGGAAAAACAAGTTTCCAGTTTAATCATTTCAGAGTGAGTTTGGTGAGACTAGTCACAACACTTTTTACGGCTGACTAAAATCAAGAGAAAAAGCATAGCTCATTTGTCAAACTCTGTATCAATGCCACTCCTTTATCTGTCTTTAAATAACAATGACATGGCTCTTTGCATAGCATTTAAAGCCAGAGTTTAACAGTGAATTAGAAGTCGCATCCGTGTGTTGTGACAAGTGTTAGCGGGTCTCTGCGACAAGGAGGGTTCAGAGCACCTCCTCCTTCTAATGGAAACGCATAGATGCTCTGTGAAACGTTTTCATGTATATTTCATCCACAATGAGATGTGGCCCTCTATTATTGATGGCTGACTGCTCAGCTGTCTGTCTGCTGCTCTCACCCCCCGTTTGGTGGAGTTTAAGTTACAGAGAGTGACTCTAATTGAATCATAGGGCGACTGGACTGCAGGGGGATATTTTAATGGAAACCAGCCTCTTGGGTTGACATGTAGAAGGAAGATGGAGAGGGATGAGAGCAGGTTAAAAAATACTGGAGCATTGATTTACTGTACTCAAGAGGCGGTGCGTTATTGAGACAGTGTAGCTTTGTTTGCAGTATCGGCTTGGTTGAGCACATTTTAATGCACTCATTCAATATTTTATTGATTGTTTTAGCAGCTGATGGACTCATTCATTCATTCATTCATTCACCCATTTTATTGTTCGCACACACACATACATGTAATTCCTTCCTTCATTCATTGCATTGTGTCTTGAAGGTGTGAAATGAAAACGTATTGGGAAACCTTCGAAAAAAAAATCTGTACAGTTAATGTACTTTTCTGTCATTTTTATCACCACTATAATATAATAATAATAATAATAAACTTTATTTACAGTATATAGCACCTTTCATATCATAAAATGCGCCTCAAAGTGCTTTACAAGAGAAACAATACAAATCAGTAACACAGGTATTAAAAACAGGAGACACAAAGAGTGAAATGTACAAATAAAAAACAATAAAATCCTAAAGAGATATTAAAAAATAGGATAATACTAGTAATAAAAACAAGTTGATAATGGTAAAAACAATCTTAAGATATAGAAAGCATAAAACAAGTATGAAAAAGAAAGAACTATCAAGTAATAAAAATGGAAAATAATCACATTCAGGGGCACGAAAACCCCTTTTTTTTACAACAAGATGGAGAAACAACAATATGCAGCTCAGTTGTGATTAAGGATATATCTGATTATGCTGATAAATGTCACAGAGAGTTATTTGGCCAACATTTTTGCAGCAGCTTGTGCTGAAACATCAGAAGTTACCTCACCTCTGGAGAAACTGGAGGGACTTTGAACAATAAGCATCCCATAATATCTGCCTTCAGTATTCTGTATTACAACATGTTATTAATAAGACTATTTTCAATAAAATATGAAAAATCCCCCCAGGTCACCCTATTGCTGTGAATAGTAACTCACTGACCTCCGCAAATGAAATGTAATGTATTCAGTGAATAATACCTCTACAGGTAAAATGCCTACAGTATATTAGGGCATTTCTTATTGTTACATCTAGTATTAAAAAAAAATCGTTTTTTATGTTATAGATTAGATGCCAGGTTTGGTGTGGTGTTCACAGACAGTTTTTCTATTTTTGATGTTCATTCAGTCTGTTGTACAGGTTTGTAAGGAGTCCGGGAGTCAAATTGTCAGCACTTACCACAAGCCATTTAAAACCTTAAGATCTCTGCTAGTACACCCTCAAGACTCAAGAGCAACACTGGAGTGGTGTACGGCATCACATGCAACAAATGTAGGGAGTACTGCATCAGTGAAACTGCAAGGACCCTGGACAAGATACTGAAAGAACACATCGGCTGTAAGCACTAGACCAAAACTGATTGTAGCATTAAATGGAACGAGGTCAAAGTCATCAGCCAGGAGTCAGTGAGGCCATTATTAACTATCCTTGAACAGATACAGGGGTTATAATCTCTAATTACCTGACCGCGTAGGCCTATGTTCCATGTGTAGGTCACATGATAAAAAAGCTTTTTCCATGACAACTGAAGAAGTAAAAGCTAGTAATTAACTTAATAATTAACCTAGTAAATACCTTCAAGTTAAGATTTTAACGTCAAACCCTGCTTGTTGTTTCCTGTGTATAAATCTACATGTCGGTGGCATCTTGACACAAAACAAAATACACCTTTGCTCTTTGTCGTGTCAGCTTTCCAGAAGAAACTAATTTATAACATCCCCTCACTGAATCGGCACATCCTGGCTATCATACTTTGACTTCTTATGCCTGTGTATTACAGTGTGTATGACATTTGTCAAATGATGCGACACTACCTGACGCGACCAATGTGTGTTGCACTTCAGTCTTATTTTATATTCTTCTGGTGATTTCTGCGCGCCTCTCTCAGTTGAACATAGTTACATTTTCATTTTATGTTTATAAAGCAAACAGGAAAGGAATATTTCTAAACACATCCACCCAGCTCTCTCATTCAGGAAACATATGATTAAAAGTACATGGACAACATACTGATTAATTCTCTTTTTAATCATCGTGCCCGCTTGCAGATGAAAAGAAATAAACAAACAATTACATTTTTAATACTCACAAGGAAAGTTTCATTCTCCGTCTTGTAGAGAGAATGAAATTAATGAATAAACAGATGATACACAGGCTGTGATGACTAGGCATTCACACACTACAGTGTCACTGTGGATGTGTGCGTCTGAATGTGCACGTATACATCTGCGGTGTTAGAATCTCAGTTAGAGGTCTCATGTGTTCACGGTGTGGTCATAAATCGATGCTGTCTCCCCAGGGTGTAGAGTCATGGTTTTAGTATCTCTCAGCATTGATCTGTGTTTGGGAAAGCGACTGTCAGAGAAAACACACGTATAGAGACCTGAACACAAATACACATTGCAATAAGCATGCGATAGTACATAGACGGGTAGATGGACAGATGGATTCATTAATATAATTTTCATGTTTAACTTAGGAATGTAAAATGTGCGCTCTCTGATGCAGGAACAGCCGTGACATTTAAAAAGCGCCCTAGTTTATGGTGTCTTTATTTGACATATGCCATCATTTGGCTGTGAACGTCCAGTAGTGACAGCAGCAGTTAAAACACTGGGAGAAGGGAGGGGAGGTCCTTTGCCAGAATTTGTCTCTGCTCATGCACAGTGTGAGAGGAAACATTAGAGTTGAAGCTGCATTTCATTTCCTCTCGCAGACATTCTCTCTTCCAACTCAAAATTCCTCGCCAGCTGTCATAGTCTTTGTTTATATTCATGTATTCAATCTGAATGTTTCAGAGATTTTCTGTCAAAACAGAGCTGAGGCTGCGATGCCGGATACCTATCCGCTTTAATAAAAGTCTGCCCTATTTGCTTATTTAGCTCAAAGCTTTTGTTGTCAAATCAGAACTTGCCGGTGACACAAGTGATTTTTCATACCCGCTCCTCTTTTCGGATGAGCTCTTTGCAGGGGGGAGTTATACGCAGCTTTCAAGTTTTAAAATGACTCATTCTTTGATCAGTAGTAGAGACATAGAATTATTCTGGGTGAAATGTATGCCATTTTGTCTTAAAGTGATAAACCGTAAGATCCTTGTAATCTCTACACTGAGGACATCTTTGTTAATCATGAACAAAGCATTTTGCACTGTAATTTGTAATCAGCGAAGACAATTATGTGACTTTTTTTCCATTGAAAAAAGGGGGCTGTGACTGGAATCAGTCCCTCTACGTTTAACATGCTATATGTCTACCTTTTTATTGGGTGTCTGAATTCTCAGTACTTTTTTTGCCAGAATTCCCACATTACAATGCTTCACCTCTGATACTTGTAAAAATTACAGTCAGGAGACATTTCACCTGCTGGTTATGATGTAAAATGATAATGATTCATAATTGTCCAAAATCTCATTTTACTGCTCACTGATGGACCACTGAATGAGTAGATGCTGGAGTGATTTTGGACACAGGCAAAGACACAGAAACAATGTTACCATGACAACAATGGAGAGGTCAAGCAACAAAAGTAGATACAGCATTTGGACCAGGATTGTATTTGGACGTACAGATGTATGCGCTCACTCAGGCGCCGCTTTCAGCCAAAGATGAGTAACTGACTGAGTGAGAAGTGATGTTATTGAGGTGCTTTGTATCTAAAACTCCATTCTTAAAGCTGTATTAAAGTGATTTTTGACCACTAGGGAGCAAAACATGGATGGCTGTGGCTCAGTAGGTAGAAGACATCTCCCACCACGGTTGACGGTTCAAATCCCAGCTCCTGAGCAGTATAATGGATGGACAAATCCAATATAGACTCTGTGCTACACAATTGTTGCTGCTGTGCTCAAGAAGATGCTCACTCACTGAGCTTCACATGTACAGTGCCACCTCTGTGTTTCATGCCATCTACTCTCGCCTTTCGCAATACATGCTTCTCCACAGGACTCCAGTGCCACATATCACCATGCTGTATTCACCTCACATAACACAGCATGAGAAAGTTTTCGTGTGCATCAAGTTGAGAGGCCCTCTTATAAAACAGGCTTCTCAAAGGCATCTGCCAAATCAGGCCCATGCATTATTCATATTCATTTACACAACCTCCTATCTCCTTATCATGGGTTCATCACACTTTCACTACTGCTCATGGTGCGGTGACGGATCCAGAGCACACAGTGCTGAAATACATCAGTATAGTACAATATGAGATAGATAAGTCACTTTCAACCCATCCTTTAGACATGCGTTTTGATGGATTTGGTGACAACGCTTCGACTTTATATGCAGTTCTGAGAATTGAATTCAAAATCAAATGTGTTTTTTTTTTTTTTTTTTTTCACAGCAGGTTTCAACAATACAGCATACACCGTGTAGCCTGCCAACAATTAATTACAAGAAGAAGACCGTGATTGTTTTTGTCGTCTCTGTGCAAATTGGTAGTGTATACAACCACACACCAAACAAATTAGCATGGTTAGAAGCATATCAAGTGTTTTATTTAGAAGGTAACCCAGTGGTTATGGCGCTTTTTCAAAAATACGTCACCACCACAGGCCATTGAGCCGGTGGTGCATCAAGCATTGGCTAGCCACTGGCTAACTAGTCACAAGCTTCTCTTCTGCATAGGAAATGCTTCAAATGTCTTCTGTGCATTAATACATCATTTCCTGTGCATCTTTACATTTGCATAGTGGATGGGAAGGGATGCAAAGTACATTGGATATCTGCTGCCAAAAAAAAAAAAAAAAAAATGCTGGTGAGGAAAAAAAAAGCCTTCCATTTTTCATATGACAATCTTAAGGATAAACACCTTAAATCCTCTGGATTAAGTACTGTGTCTGAGTCCATGTGTGACAAGGGGATA
The DNA here is from genome assembly GCA_038419695.1 of Scomberomorus guttatus. NCBI lineage: Eukaryota > Metazoa > Chordata > Actinopteri > Scombriformes > Scombridae > Scomberomorus > Scomberomorus guttatus. Next base: position 18,585,944 of record CM076461.1, read on the forward strand.
AGAGCAAGCTATGGCTGTCAGAATAATGGCTCTTATAATTACTCTATGCACAGCGTGTGTCTGTGCAATTTTCAATGTGTGTGTATGTGTGCGTGAGCTTAACTAGCAGTGATGCGTGTAAGGTATTTAGAGGGGAAAAAAAAAATGCATTGATAATTTATTACTTCAAACATCCATGTTCAGCTCAACGGAAAGAAGCAAGTTACATGAATCGGGAGATTAAAAAATTAAATGGCAGCTTGAATACCTCTGTGCACAGTGAAACGGTATGATAACCTTTCCTTTGATGCAAATAAGTCCTCGTTCCTGCTGCACAGCATGTCACTAAAGTTATGGCGCTGAATTTAATGGATGTTTTGCTCCAATCAGATTTATATCCTTCCTTTGGTTTGTTTGATCATCTGGAGCCAGCAACGGAGCCAACAAGCTAAAAAACAGCTAAAAAACAATCTTGCTGTTAAAGACAATATCTCCCTCTATGTTTCCTGAGAGACAGAGAGGTTGCTGAGGAAGCCATAGGAAACCTCACATTAACGGAGGGCAGTTGATGTGTTTGTGTGCATGCATGCCCACACACATTGCCTGCACACCTGTCGTCGCCAAGGCAACATCTGCCCCCCCTCCCTCTCTATTCAGCAGGGGAAATCAGAGATCCGAATGACTGCTGTCTTCCTCCTCCTCTCACCACCTTCCTCTCAGCCAATGGCACAAATTCAACCCTCCATCCCCCTGTCTCCCTGGGGCAGATGAAACCTTAAATGGAGGTTTAATGAAATCTCAGGGATTGTGACTTGATCACTTGGGCTCCCCTCACAAGAGGTGGTCCCCCCTTTTTCAGCAGTGTGTCGGAGAGAGGGAGCACAGTCGCTAATTGCAGGGCCTCAGGACAAGCGGAGGAACGGAAAAAAGGGAAGGGGGGAGAGGATAAAAAGAAAGATAAGGAAGAAAACACAAAAAAGGAATAGCAGCATGTTTTTTTAAAGGTCACATGTGACACACAGAGGCACGCACATGCACACGCCCACACACACACACACGCACCCACATACAGTATATACTCTTGTACAACTGCAATCAATGGTCCTGCCAACAACCAGCCCCCTGTGGTGTTGATTGTTGAAATGAATATTTAATTAGCACAAGTTAAATTAGCACACTGACAGTAGGCGGTGCTGCTGTGGATCATTGAAGCTCGGGTAATTGGAATCTTCCAGAGCAGCAGGAAACACACAGCAGTCTGTGTATTTGCATGGACCGTACTTTACGTGTGTGCACGTTCAGTCTCGATCAGGAATAGATCAACAGGCTACAAGCCACGTGCAGCATAAACACCAATGTACTGCTGGAGTAATTGTTGATCATCATATAAAGCACAATTAAAGAGAAAGTACGTATAATGAGTTGATAAACAAAGTTTATTTTTTAAATTAAAACATGTTGGGATGGTAATGAACTGCTGCTACTTCAGTGCATTTAAATTGTGCAACAGCTAAATGTGCTAAAATGCAGATTGAATGTTATCAATAATTCTCTGTTCAACTTACTTTTTTGCAGCCACAGTAAGCAAAAATATTTGAAATGATATAATTACATTTAATTTAAGTTAACTGGATTTGTGTTTTGTTTTGGGAGAATTTAAAATTGGATTTATATGTTTTTAAATATAAAGCTAAATGTCTTTTTTTATTTGAAATGTGAGACATCCGAGGATTCTAATGTCATTCTATGATGCTCTTGTTTTTGCTTTTAAGTCAAATATATTTGTTTCGCACTTGTTTCACAAGTGAGGGGATGCTGACCTCAAGGTGTTGACAGTGTCTGGAGGGAGGTGTTGTCCGTCCACGGTGCTGAAATACACAGCTCATTAGACAGTGATTACACCAGTGTTGGTTCATTTGACCGAGTCACAATTTTCACAGGTCACATTCTTGACAGTCACCCACCGAGCCTCGCTATTATATTTAAGAAAAGCCTGGGAAGGAAAATCAAAGATCCAATTTCTAATATTAAATTACAAAGATGGGTGCGTCCAGTAATATTGAATGGGCGCTGTTATGTATATACTGCATAAAGCATGTATATACTGTATTACCACACAACCTCCTCGGTCACCCTTTCTAACTAAAGAAATTAATCTGTACATAAACAGTACACCACCCTAATAACATTAAATACAAAATAGTCAGCATTGTATATAACCTTCCATATAAAATGGAATGAAATGTTTTTTTCCATTATTGCTATATCAACTCCTATTTTACTTTTCTTTTGGCTATATTGTGTGTTTTCCCAGTCCAGTCACTTTACATTGAATTTTCCCATCTTGACCAACATGTTTGTTGTCTGACCATTAGGCAGATCTACAATTTATAGGCAAACAACACTGTCTAGTCTACAGCCACGCTAGCAGCTCTATGAGACTGTGAGGCACGGTGGTGCTTTAAGCTAAATGCTAATGTCAGCATGCTAACGTGGTCGCACTGACAATTCTAACATTCAGGTATAATATTTACCATGTTCAACATTAGTTTAGCATGTAAGCATGCTTATATTTTCTAATTAGCATTAAACACAAAGTCAGGTGAGCCTCATGGGAATGCCATTAGTATTTATTCATAAACATACAATTTAAATTCTAACCTGATGATGGTGCTAGATGACAAGTCAGGGGATCATTAATACAATTCACCCTGAGGGTGATATGAATGAGGTTAAACTGTTCAATAGTTGTTAAGACCTTTCACTCAAAACTGCAATTGTGATTCTCATGGTGGCGCTAGAGGAAAAGTCAGGGGATCACCAAGGTCATTAGGATATATCACCTGGTAACCATGGATATCAGCACCAAATTTCATGGGAATCCATCCAATAGTTGTTGACATATTTCAGTCTGGACCAAAATGGCTAGAGCTACTCTAGGGATTCTTTCAAAACCTTCCCCCAGGAATCAAATCATTATTATTTGTAATACTCAGTCCCAATTAATGCCTTTTCCCATATCTGTCGATCCTTATTGGAGCAAGTTGTTAAAATAGCTTCTTGAGACGCACTAGAAGTTAGACAAAGGACACAAAACCCCCTCAAAGTAACTCAAAGAGTTTGTCTCTTGGGAACGAAGAAAGTGAATTTGTCTCCCAGAATAATTGATTGCATGAACATGCGTGATAACAAGCATTTTCCTGATCATACATTCTCATTCATTTAAAAGTGTGTGTATACTGTACTTTGTAGTTTTAAATGAAAGCCCTCAAATCTTCTCCAGATCATTAAACTTAACTCGCTCCTGCTCTCTTGATGATCGGCGACAACGTATGATAGGCTAACCCTTAGCACTTATCAAAGCGCAGCATCTGTTCTAGCCCATACCTATATTAGTGTGTTTTCCCTCTACGTCCCATTGGTGCCGGCTTTAATTAGCGGAGCCAGGAGAAAGAGATTACTTACCTGCCAACCTCTGCAAACATTATTATTATTTGGAGCTGTGCTATTTTATCCTCTACCCAAACACTTAACTCTAATACATGTCTTCGGAGTGTGCATGCATTCGGTATTATGTTTGTATAGATTTAACACAGTATTACTGCTGTTGAGTTATTGTAGTGAGACTTGATGGGTGTGTGAGACTCTTCACAATCATGTGTATAAGCTACTTGGACAAAAACACAGTCTCATTCAGCTGTATTAACAGACTTCTCAGGGCACGATGGGATGGTAATGTGTTTGCAGCAGCCAGTAGCAGGCCAGAGACAACAGAAACAGTATGCAGTGAAAGCTAATCAAAGATTTATTTGGCCAGGTAATTTACCTCTGATTACTACTGTGATGTCCCGAGTTAAGACGATGATTTCTGCAGTTTCACCTGTTATTTTTTCCAGCAGATCGGGCTGCCAGACTCTTGTTAGTCGGCCCATGTGAATAATGCCATCTGCTCATCATCATTTAAATGTTTTTGTCTGAGCCAATTATGTTCATTAAGAATGCAGATATGGGGGGCATGCGGTGCTCCAGCCCCCATGTCCATGTCCTGAACTAACCCCCGTCCTAAGCCATAAGAGCAAACATACACACGCACGCACACATGCACACACACACACACACATATATATATATACTGTATATATATATATAGCTGATAGCTAAAACTTACTTTTGCATAAATGTTGTCACGCTTCATTTACCGTGAACACATTGATGTGTTGACTGAACTATTAAGGGGGGAAAAAATATATATAGATGTAAAATATTTGAATTACATTTGGTGCATCAGCAACTTCTAAAGAGTCACACAGACTTGCACACACAGGAAGTGCCGAATCAGGGTCGCCTTTTTTTCCACCAGGAATAAATTACCAAAAGAAAACATTACTTGTCCGTGACACAAAAAATATTGCAATCTTCAGTAGGGATGACAGGTATTAGGCTACATCTCTCTCTTTTTCTCTCTGTCACTTGTTTCATTTTTTTTTTTTTTTTTTTTCTGAGCACATGTTCATACACACACAGAAACAAACACAAACCACCTTCTTGGGTTTGGTATCAGGCTGCTTGTTTAAGATGTGGAGCAGTGTAATGTCACTGAGATTGGTAGCAGGGATAGATTTCATTAAGATAAAGCTTCTCCACTAGCTGCTGAGGTAAATGTATTTCAGGTGATAAAAAGAGCAAATCTTGTTCTCAAAGTCTCTGCTTGCCAGAGAATTTGAATGAGAATAGAGAGCATTCTGGAGTATTGAGAAATGCATGTATTTGTCTGTCTGGGTGTGTCTGTTTTGTCACTGCGTGTGTGTTTCTTTATCTGTGTGTCTTCCTATGTGTGCTTTTCAGGGAAAAAACTCCTTGATGGAAGGCTGCCCATGGATGAATAATACTCTTATTCAGTTTCTGTCTCACTGAGTCTTGTCTTAATCGGCGTATGACAGTGCATCTTTTCCTTCCGCTCCACAAACTGCAACATGCAGTGCCCCCACATTTACTTTCCCCTACAAAACCCCGGCCAGGAAAGTTTTTTTTTTATTTTATTTTATTTTTTTATCAAACTTTTCTTTTTGAACATCTATGTGTTGTTGTCTTCTTTGTTTGCAGTTTTTTATTTTCAGATAGTTTGATTCATTTCCAGGCAAGACGGCAGGGAAAAACCACCTGGGCCTATAAATAAGATATCTTATCTGATTCAAGTTTTTTTGTCAGCTTTCTTAGGTTGTGTAAATTTTGTCAATGAAAATTTTGACGATAATCATGCATTGACGGCCTCTTATTTCATGACTACATTGTAACAAAATCAATAAATATTGACAACAAAAATTGCGGTGAAATCTCTGTTCTTTATGCCCTGATGAGTAAAGACAAGACAAAATAGCTGCCTCTGATCAGGTGGACAACCTAGATCACAGTAGCCATCTCAAAGTATTGGTTGTTTTCCTTTTTAACCAATCAAACACCGACATGCGCATGCACGGACACACTCTCTCTCTCTCTCTCTCTCTCTCTCACACACACACACACACACACACACACACCAACACAGTCCTAAACATCTTATTAATTTATGCATTTTCTTATTAACCCTCCCCCGCCCCCCCCAACAACATAATCAGCCGCTTAACAGGAGAGGGGAAGGAACAATTTAACTGTAATTAGTTTGTCTTTTTTATACTGTTTTATGTGCTTTTCACTTTTGAAGTAGGGTTATTGAAATTGTGAAAACAAACAGGTTTTGCACACAGTTAAATGGGTGTTTGATGGGTGTTTTGATGCCTTAATAAGAAAAATTGAATTAAAAAGTACTAGATGTGTTGTAGATGTATGCCGAAAATAAATATGACCTGTGATGGAAATATGATTGAATTGCACTTTTTCTAACTGACTTTAGGCATTCATTTTTATATGATATATTAAAGAAGTACGGTGAGTCAGAAACACATTCTCAGTCTAGATGACTAAACACATAGTTCAAGGTATGTTTACTTCTCAATGGAATTTTTACAGCCAGGAGAAATATATCCTTCAAAATCCATTACTAAAATTAAAACTGAGTTCCACTGACTAAATCCTGACTAAAACAAAACAAAACAAAACAAAAAAGTATCTTTAAACCAATTAAAATTTTAAGTAAGTCTTAATTCTTCACCATTACATAGCCCCTGGCATATGAACAGCGTAAAAACAGAACAAATGCCAGTGCCTGTGTGTTCAAACAGAAGATTCCTTTATGTTCTATCTGGTAGCTGATGCACAGCAACATGGTTTGTAATTGTTTGCCTTTAATGCCAGAATGGAATTGAGCACAGGACATACTGTACTCAATTCAACGTACTATTTAAGGCTTTTTGTAACCAACTTTTTAGTCACCTTATTATAATAAAGTGACTAGAAACATAGAGGAAAAGAAAGAAAGTACTCGACAGCTCTCCATGTCACAGTCTATCTCACAGAAGAAAATTATACATATAGGATTGAACTATAACATCAGTTGTCTTATTAGCTGTTACCTCATCATCAAGATTGACATTTGGTGATGCAATTGACATGTCTAAAACTAGAAATGTCTGCATAATAAAAGTTTATGAAAGTAGGACTCCCACTGTTCAATATATACAACTGTTTGAACAAGAATGTTCTTAGCTGCAGTCAATCCACAAAAGACCTTCTTTCAATATCTTGATAGATTAAGGAGTGAGTCAGACTCTTCAGTTCTTTGAAAGTCCCAAGACTACTGTGCTTTTTAATATAGGAACATGTTACTGCAAGTATAATGTTTTGTTTGTCTCAAGGATTTAGCGTTTAAATCCACAGTACAGATGGGTAACCAGCCAGGAGTTATGTGGCAAAGTTCTGGATAGCTGTTAATAAGTAAACATCAGTCTCAGCAGTCTCCAGTCCTGCGTAGGTGAAAGAAATACAGCGAGAGAAAGAGTCCAGAGAGAGGAAGATTAAGTAAAAGACAATTGTGGGGATGCAGGAGTCAAGCAGAGGGAGAGAGGGATAGTAGGGGAGGGATGTTTAGGGGAATATGGATGGCCCTTTGGGTCAGATTCTGCCTGTGTTCGGGGAGTAGGGGCAGCTGTGCTCCAGACCCAGAGCACTGAAGCCGAACTAATGAGAATGTAATGGCCCTCCATCAAGCACTCCAGCAGCTCGCCAGTATGCACACACTCAAGCACACATATACGCATACATACATACTAAAGTTTTACTATGCATACACAAACTGTATATGTGAATCTCCAGGTCATACAAAATTCTAGAGAACTAGAACCTACAACAGTGCATTAAATATACAGTCTACTACATTAAAGTTAAAATATATCACAACTTCAGTAATGATCCACTCAAATATGACTTCTGTCTCTAAATAAAAAAAATATACAGATGAGAAAATGACTCACCAAGACTGAAGAACATGTTCTGATATCCTAATTTAGCTACATGGGATGGCAATTTCCATCTGTTGGTTGGTCCAGACTGAAATAGCTTAATAACAATTTGATGGATTACCATGACATTTTATACAGACATTCATGATCCCGAGAGGATGAATTCTAATGACTTTTGTGATTCTTTGACTTTTCCTCTAGCATCATGAGGTTGACCTTTGTGGTTTAAAATCAAATGTCTTGACAATTATTGGATGGATTGCCATGAAATTTAGTGCATTTCACAATTCATGTTGGGAGAGAATTCAGTTTATGACTACATACCTGCAAAATGAATGCATCAGCCTTAGCTAACACTAAACTAAGATGGCGAACATTATACCTGCTAAACATCTATAACAGCCTATAAGTGTGGCTGTAGAAGCTAGTATCAAAATTCCCAATGTCAGAAATTCATATTCTTTGGCTTTGACCTGACACTAGAAAGACATTGCAGATACTGTTGAACTGTTGGGATATTTCTGTTCCTAGACAAAAATACTACAATACAATACTACACATGCACATGCACACCTAAGAAATATATACTCTCTTCTGCAAACAGTGGCATATGCATACACGCAAAAGCAGTGTTTAAAGAAGGAAAAAAGTAGCAGGAAAAAGGTGCAATGAAATGTTATTATTCTTGAACATTTTGTGATGATCACAGTTTTGTTGTTGCACATCAAGTAACACGTTAAAACACATACAGATCGGCTGTACCTGGTGTAACAGAACACCAACTCTTGTAGGGAAAGCTGATATTTGCCAGAGTGGCCAATTACGATGACAGGATACATGTTAAACTTTACCACACTGTAAGCATTTAATTAGGACATCCTCAATGGGTCCACCACACTTTAGCTCTGCCAATTCGACTAATGGTGAGAGATGAGAGCTAATGATTTTAACACACGCTTTTGCCCATGCACATACACATACACTCATTCACACTCTACTGTCACCAAAGTCTACGCTAACAAGCACTGCAAATTCAGCCTGATTCAATTAGGGAAGGCAGAGCCGCTGATATAAAGGCATGTGATGTAATATTAAACATCAGTGGCGGAGATGCTGACAGAGCACCGTCCAGGACCAGTGAACAGAGGAAAACAACCACTGCCCTGACCTCAGTGGCATCCCATTGGTTGACACATATGTCCTCTAGCAATGAGATCACTGACAGCTCATTGAGTCTTAAATGATGTGACTCGATCTGGCAGGACCTGGCTGCACAAGCTCTTATCTGGCCAGCCAGACACACAGAAGAGCACACTCACATGTTCTCATTTGCCTATAATTGTCACACAAAAGCTAACATGCATTAGAAATATATACCGCATGTGTTCACAATGTGTATGTGCACAATATCTCTTTGTTCAAAAGAGGCGTGCAACAGCTGCATCAGTTGATGCAACAGCTGTCAGGTTGTCACGCTGTCAGGTTGATTAACTAATGACTCAAACCTTAAAAGGCTGGAGATGTTACTTGCCTTATAATGGAGTCTGGCCCTCGGATTCTGCGCTGCTCTAAAAGGTTGATAGATAAATAAATAAACTTGCAAGTAGCACATAAGACGTGGAATTTATTACCTGTCCAGCTAATTAAATGGCTAAAGATATATAGAGGCAGGAGAGAGTGAGATGAGGGTGGGATGAGGGGACGAGTGGAAAAACACAAGAGAAGCGGATTGCTGTGTCTGATGAATTTCTCCCCCTTCTTCATCCTTCCTGCATACGCACATACATCACGGTCCACACAAGCTGCGCCACTTGTCACAGTGAAGTATGTGCGTGCGTGTGTGTGTGTGTGTGTGTGCACGTGTGTGTGTGTGTGTGTGAAGGAGTGCAGATATGCATGATGATGCATGCCTGTCTGTTTAAAGAGGTCTGAAGCAGAACGGGCGTGCATCCATGCCTTATCAATATTCAAAGCGGCTCCAGCAGGCTTTTATAAACAGGGGAAAAAATAAATAAAATTATCAAGCAATGTTCTGCCAAATGGACTAGAAATGGCTTGTTAGGTATTTTGCTGCTGATTTGCAGTTTGACCACTGCTTATACACGAGCAGGCTCCCGTGTGACAATGTTACACTCAAAACTGTTTTGTCGAATTATGCGCCACAGTACTGAGGGGTGCGTCCTGCTCATTTACTCCTAATTTCTCCTCAAACTCTAGTCGTGATTGTGGCCAGATTGTTTTCAAGGTTACCTTCCACACATGATTCGCTTTCGTCTAGTTCTTTTTTTCCCCCACTGATCCTGTTGCGTCAACCCAAATAGAAATGTTAAAATGCAAAAAAGGTGGCCAGCAGGAAGGAGGAGTGCAGACATGTAAATTGTTAATTTGAGAAAAAAAAAAAGGACAATGCCACAGGGCTCAGCTGGTGAAAAAGGCAATCCCACTTCCATTAGGCAACACTCCTCACTCCTGCAGTGAAGCGGCTATCCTATCATTGTGCTCCAATTAGAGACTAATTAAAAAAAAAGGTATTACCAACACATTCTCATAATTAAACAATCACATAGGTCAATTGTACATGCACTCCAGAACAACCCATAGGATGTTATATGTTATGCGTAATATGTTGCTTTCCAAAACTGTTACAAATCACTGTTAAAAATAATAATGTTTTATGGTGTGACGACGCTGTAATTAAGATCTAGTTGGGTTTAGGCACAAAAACCACTTGGTTAGGGTTAGGGAAAGATCATTGTTTGGGTTAAAATGATCCCTTGAAACATGGTTTCCCCTTCCTTAAAGTTACGCAACCTCCGTCGTCATGGCAACGGTAAACACCGTGACAACTGTTGTTACAATTTTTTTTTAAATGTCCGAACTAACTACTGTAGTGATCCAGCCAACCTGCCTCCTCCTAATAAGGCAAATTATCACCTTATATTGACGTCATCTGAACTGCGTCACTTCCCCGGGTCATAATTGCTACTGCAGCTAAATGGCGTAAACGTTACTATAGTTTGATTTGGCCGACTGAATTTTACACCTATACTGCTGTGTTTCTTGTGAGGACGGGCTGGGTGTTACACTCAACAATTTACCAGCCTGATTGAGACCAGAAGGCTTTTCTCTTGCACTAATTTCTCTTTGATGTCTCACTCTCTTTTACTCAGTGGGCTAGACCTTTAGCTAACCTTTCTTTTGTTCAGTCTTTCACTCTTCAGCCAAATAACAGATGACTTTGATCCAAAAGATTGCTTGCTCTCCTTGTGTATGTTCGGTGGCCACCCAGGCGAGCCTGGCGGGACACAGAGCTGTGTCATGTCATGAAGGATTTGAAGAGGCTGGGGGAAGCGGAGGGAGGAGATGGGGAGGGGGGGGGCACCGTTGGATGAGCCTTGACGTGGATGCCGACTGACCCACTGGCAAACAAAACTGTGGAGTGAAGAGCAGGAAAACATATTGACGTCCAGCTTTTCCCCCATACAACTTTAGCCTGCTGTGATGAACACCGTCAGAACTGCTGTCTGTCTGTCTGCTTGTCCGCCTCTTTCATCTTAGCAGACATCTAAGATGAGAGAGGGTGGAGAGAGAAAGACAGAGAGAGAGCACACATGAGATGAAATAATGTCAACCTGGGAGAACTCTGATGTTTCTTTGCGGACAGCTGAAGCCACCTGTAGACTCCTATTGAAACAGACAGTGCTTGATTTTACAGACATAAAACCAGACATACACACCCATGCACTTCTGAACGTCTGAATTTCTCCTTTTTTTTTCACATTTCTGAAAAATATGATACAACATCTTGTGTTTTCTGAACATTGGTTGTTTTGAGCTACAACATCAGAAGATGGAAGAATAGTATCAATATATTATACATTCAAATATATACACCAGATTCTTATTTAATGTATCATCATGTAATTCAGTACAGAAATCCTGCCATGCAGCACATTTCATTTCTCTTCTATATTCTCTCCCAATGCTGTATCCTTTTTTTTCTCTCAACAAACATATAAACTGTAAGAAGTTAAAACCAGACTGGTACTTGTTATTTTAGTTGGTCTTTTGTGACCAATGGCAGGATAGTGGAGCGTGTGTGTAATCATTTAGATAATGGAGTCATTCATAAGGATGTTAATGGTAAGGTCCAACCCATTAATGTGTTTAGGCCTATTCAGGACACACTAAGTGACTAAGTGACAACAAAGCAATCCTAGACTAGTGGTCACCAACCTTTTCGATGGAATTCATATCCAAATATAAGCCAAATTCTACCATTCAGAAATATTATCCCATGTTTAAATAAATGCATAAATAGTGATAAATAATAAATACAGGTTTGACTACAAACATGACGTTTTGGAAAGTAGGGCAGAACATGAAGTGAAAGACATTCATCTCCTCCCAAAGCCAGCCTAGATTACACAAATTCAAATGTAACATGAAAATGCAGAGGGTTTCAGGTAACATGTAAATCATAGAGCTGGGACACTTGCGCTGTGCCATGCCATGAGCAACCAGAATCAGTTTTTCTGATGCATGTATAGCATATGTGCTTTTCCATCGAACAGGATAGCATGATTTCTTCGTTTACCATTCCTTTTTGCAATCATTTAAATTGATCCATTGAAAAAAAAAATGCATGAAAAAGTTTTGCACAAAGTTGCACAAACAATAGCAGAGCTAACCTTGGTGACAGATAGAATCCATTTCCTTATAATATACATGCAAATATTGCATCTGGTCTCAATGTATTAAAGTAAAGTTTGAGCTTTTTGGAAAGATGACTGACAATGCAAAAATACTTTGTGGGACAGAACACACACCAACACACACACACACACACACTTCTAGCTGGTGACTGCATTAAATGACCGTGTCTAATGATTGATGCAATATCATTTTCATAAAACCTATTCAACCCCATTGAAAAAAAAAGCTGGTATTGTGTATCTGAAATTGAGCGTTCCTGACAAACACTGATGGCATGAAAGCTGCACTCAAAAGCAAAAAAAAAAAAAAAAAAGATAAAAGAATGAATTGCTGGATCTCATGACTGTAAGCTGGACCAACAATTCTAATTCAGGTGATGATGGGAAATGCCAGCCCAATTAGGACACGCTTTGCATCTGCACACGCTTCATTTTTCACTCTCAATTTACAAGTACTGTAAATGAGTCATAACTATCATATTTGCCAGTGCTGTCACTTGTTAATTGCAGTCTAGATTACAAAGCAGAACACCCCCCCAGCTTGTGTGCAATCATTGACATGTATAAGGGAAGCTGATGACTTCCATACCAATTAGTAACCAAACACATGTGTTTCACGGTAATGTTAAGCTTTGTTGGCTGTGCCATCATGTCCAGCAGGCTCTGTAAATTGCCTGGGTAAATTTGGCTCAACATGTCAATGTGTCAGTGGTCTTATTCAAACAGTTGGTGGGCCAGGCCTGGAGTGTTTGAACTGAAGAAGGCAGAGGGGTTGCGGAGGTTCACACAGAGGACAGAAGGGAGGGCTGAAAAAGGGGGTGCTGAGTTAGTATAAAGGGCCAAAATCCTGCTCCACTTCTGAGGTAGTGTCTGTTTCACTAGCCTCTTTTTCCCCTATGTATTTTAGCATATTGGGGTCCAGCTATACCCCTTTGTGCTAATTCCAACCTGTGTCAACCACCAAAAGAAGGGCACCATGAATAACCCTAACCCTAGAACAGTCAGCTTTTGGGATTAGCATTTATTTCTTTTAGTTTTCTTTCCATGAAATTATAGAAGTTAGTTTGTAATCATTTGTAATTGCCTTGGAATGACTTATAAGAGTGCTCACTTGTTGCAGGACCATAGGTCTTAATAACGGCACAATCCGCGATCTAATTGAAAGCAAAAGGGTATCCCTCCCACCAGAAGTCAAGACAGGATGGAAACCTGCCATTACCCTAAATTTATTGACAGGCTTTTGATACGCTGATTTATAATAAATCTTAAATGAAAATGTCAAAACCATTATTGTTAATGTGTAAGCATATACAACATTATTGGCTTGGCTTTGGTCTTTTAAATGTTATATAAAGTTGTTTAAAGTTGTTTTACCCTTTAATGATACTAAACCTATGTAACAATTAAATGTACAAAAAGGCTTGAGTTGTCTGCCCTGCCGAGGTGAGACTCCTACCTGCTGTTAGTCACTTCGTCAGTGTAACGCTATCTGTTAGCAGGTATATCTTAGCACGTAGCTGTTATGGGTTCAGATGTTGAGTGTCACGGTAATGAGATCAGTCATAAGCACGTCGAGGGGTGTCACAACAGTAGAACCAAAAGTAAGGTAATTTCACCTTATCTGTTCCCCTTCAAATAGCATTTCCCTCCCGTTAGAGTGGTGCGGTACTCGCTGCTTAAATATCAACAGAATTAAATGTGCCAGTGTCCTGTAGTTACCACTAGTGGCAGTAGAGGCTGCTGTTGCTTCAGCTCAGCAAAAGTTGTATAGTCTTGCTTTAAAGTTACCCGTACTTATTTCACTTTGCCATCATTTTTGTAAAGTATAATATTAAAAGGCTCTCTCCTAGTGAATGCAAGCAAGCAAAATTGCAAAAATAACCTCAGGCTACATACGCTTAAAATTAGGAAGTGCCAAGTATCATATACAGATGACAAAGCATGTGAATATGGAAAAAGAAACCTAATATTGAAGCGTTTGAACTCTTTGGAAAGATGACTCATGATGCAAAAATACTTGAAACAGAGCACGCACACACACACACACACACACACACACACACACACACACACAGAGAGAGAAATGATCAACCTGAAATGTAAACTGTGAGAGAATCTGATCTGCTAGGTTCAATGGCTCCATCAGGACAGGAGTTCATAAGGGAATGTGAACTAAACAGCAGCTTAAAAGAAAAAGATCTGATCTGATCAGACGAGCTGATATAATGCGAGTGCCCGTAAAAAAGGTACAGATTAATCAGCAGGCACAAACAAAATTCACCTCAATAAAAAGTCCTACATTTCTAAACAATGGCCAACATTTATTGTAACAAAAAGTAAGTATGATAAATATGAATCCAAAATCTGAGCGGGTAAGTGTTTTTTGAGGCAATGACTTTTGATGTATACTTTTGGTACATTTCTAGGAAGGACACCAATGACTTGGTAATGGGAGTTGGTCCACAACAAGACTTTTTTTTTTTATTGCCCTTGTCTTCAAATAAAAATACACCAATAATGTCTCCTTCATTATAATTTCACTGAGACAGATGGAAAGGATGTTTTAACTATGTAGGTTTATGGCATGAATATTTACTCATAGCCCTGTCATGACTGCATCATACAGCTGAATGATCATTAAAATTCAATGAGATGGAAGATGCAAAATATTAATGACACCAATCTGTTTGCAATGAGTTTCCTTTTTTGGTGTGTATGTATGTGTGTGTGTGTGTGTGTGTGTGTGTGTGGGGGGGGGGGGGGGGGGGTGTTGAGTCCTCAAGAAATGAAGATACAATTGTTTGACAGTCATTAAGGGACTATGACGGTTCAATGTTCCCCACATAAGAAAGTGTTCCACTAACCTTGACAACCCAGCTGTATTTTGACAGTGTTAATAACATAGACTAACTTATCAGAGTTAACTTAAATGCATCAGTTTTGGACAAATTTGCACAAGTGTACATGATACTAACCGTTCTTGAACTTCGGTTTGATTCTATTCTCTGCGGGGAAAAGCCAACAACAATCCTTCCTCTCATGCATGATCATGTTTTGATGCAGAGTGTGCACGGAGAGCTGACGGGTCCATTGTCAATGTATTTGTGAGAGAGAGAGAGAGAGAGAGAGGGGCAAGGTGGGGCAAGGAGTGAATCAATGCACTGCGTGCAGCTCTACAATAAAGTAAGATTTTACCAACTTTAAATAGTAAAAAAAAAAAAAAAAAAAAAAAACAGGAAATCAATATGTGGCGGTCAATGTTGATATTGCGGTGGTCCGTCACAAATAAATGAATGTATGGGAAACCCTGGGGTTTATTTATGCCATATACAAAAATTGAACAGAAATAGCTTTTGCATTTAGGCATTTCTTGTTGTATAGTACTTACTTTATATGCATTACTTTCAGCTGCAGTATCCACAAATGTGCAAATTCCCAACACCTTCCCAGAAGTTTACACAAAGTTTCTATGTCTGTCCCCATTCATGTACATGGTTAGATGCAGCATAAACATTTTCAGACATGTGCCAAATGTGTTTATGTGTCTTTTCTTGAACCTATTTTCACCATTAAGTGTCATTGGCTGTCCTCATTTATTAACTTTTAAATTTCACTTTAATATTATTATAAAACTGTGTCAAAAAAAGTTTTCTTAATTTTGACTTTGTGACTTTTGGCTGTCAGCCCTGCCATTTTTCTTGCATGAAATCAGGTATGATATTTCTAGGCTTTGATGCCAGAACCTGAGACAATATCATATTTCATCTGCTCCAAAGCTCTGTGAGCTGCAGTAGTGAGGCACAGGTGTTATCGCTCTCTTCATCACACTGTGGCAGATTAACATCCATCCACATCCATGCTCACCCACACCCACATAACATCCTCTTCACAGACCCTTACTCTTACCCAACTACTTTGTTAACAGACACATCCTAGAAAGTGCTGTTTTAGTTGATGTCTGGGTGATTACTAGGTGACACACAGCTACTCAAATTAATGCTTTTACGTAATTGTGCGGTTATCTAGCTAAGTCTGGAGTAAAACTCAAGGCCAAACATATGACACCAAAGTATATTCTACCACAATACCGCATGCATTTTTGTTATAACTCATTCCACAGTGAACCCCATGAATAAATGTAAAGAGCTCTCAGCAGCCTCTATAGCCGGAGAACCGACTGCAGCACCAGCTCAAATTTCCTTCAGCTGACTGTATCTGGGCTTGGAATGTTGTGTAGAGCTGGAAACTGGGATCATTACACCCCATCATGGTAAAGTACAGCCTGACTAACTCCACTCCTGCTAACAGCTATGATGACAAATAGATCTGGAGAGGCTCTAGCTCTGATAAATGCAGCAGGATGGCTGAAGTGTTGCATTACAGATCTGTTAATCTGCCCTTCCCTCAGTCTAGCACTAGGGAAAAAATAGAACGAGATGGAGAGGTTTTATAGATCTTATGTAAACCTTGGAGGGGATTGGGGGAGAAGTGTTTGAGGAAAGAAAATATACAGTAGAGAGAAAGAGAGCCTGCATGTTTGGAGCTTAAAGAGCTCCTCGTGTTCCCAGAGCTTTAAATGACCCTCCTGTTTTTGACTGGGCAGCTCATTGCAGGAGTTTCTTACATTGCAGCTTTTACCCTTCCTTTGTCTTCATCCCTTCATAACTCATCCTCTCTTTTTCTAATGGCTTGGGTGCTCCTCTCACCTCCTCACCTCTGATTGACGGACAGCGGACCTCCCGTTGTCATGCTTGTTAAGTCCATTAAGGCCGGTAATCACCCGCCGCTCTTCAGGTGCTCGGCTGTCTGCACACACCGGGCAAAGAGGGTCGGCCGTGTCGCTCTCAAATGCAGACACACACATATATACGCTCACACACAAATCATCTTTGCCTTGCTGAGTCTTTCTGAGCACCATAAGTACCAGAATTTAAATGTTCTACAGAATATCCTTACCTAACTTTAGAAAATGACACTGTTAGGCATTTGCTGCTAGATGAGAAATAGTCCCATTAATTGCAACTTGGATCTTTTTTTTTTGTAGTTTTGTTTAAAGGAATAGTTTGACATTTTAGGAAATGCGCTTATTTACTTACTACAGCCAACCAACTCTGATGGACCTCTTAACACTGAGAACTAGAACTAGAGAGTGATAGAGAGAGGGCCATCACACACCCTCCCATAAAGATGAAGGCCTAAAATCATGTCATTTAAAAAATATAAGGATATTTCAGTAACCTCAATCTAATCTGTTACCAAACAATCCATTTGCCCTTCAAACCGCCCACTCGATCCACTCCCACTCAGCAACTGTGGTACCTAGAAGAAGCAAATTAAGAGGAGGGGGAGAGGAGCAGTTTAACAGAACAAATGAACAGTCACCATATAAGACAGACCATTAGGGAGGCAGCGCACGTGACAGAGCATCAGCCACTACGTTCTCAGAACCTTTTATATGGTAAATGGCTGAAGAAATATACACCACTGCATAAGACGCTGATTTGGATTCTGTAGAGAATATAAGAACGTCAAGGGGTTGTGGTGAGTTTTTTTTTTTTTTTTTTTTTTTATCTCCACCACCCACATAGTCCTCAAAGTGTTTCAAGGCCAAAAAAAGAGCCACAATGGAATAATTCAACTGGTAAATGCTAAATTTCCTGGAAAAAAGAAACTGACAAGGTGATCAATACCACCAGTACCAGTCTGCAAGAGTACAGCTCCAGCTCCCAAATTGCTGGCATCTACCTGTAACTGAAACAGTTCACCAAGATTGGGAGCTGCCAAGACAGGAGCAGATGAAATCAGACTTTTTTTTACATTTTCAAAAGCACATTGATACTGAGGTGACCAATCAAACTTGACCTTTGAACTCAACCAAAAAAGCGCATAAGTACTTTCTTAGTGGTGGGAGGTGGGAACCAATCAGTAGCAAGGATGGTCAGACAGTGCTCTGATGCGGTGTAAATGCTCTTCCCAAGTCTCACTATAGATGACAACATCATCTAAATATACTGCACATCCCTCTAACCCCGCCACTACCTTATTCATCAAACACTGAAAGGTAGCTGATGCTTTTCGCAACCCAAATGGCATTACCGTGTAAGAATAAAGGTGTGGATGCTGCAATGTCTTGAGCCTGTTTGGACAGGGGCATCTGCCAGTAAACCTTCAAAAGGTCACACAAGGCTGCAACAACTGCTCCAACAAGACTAGCTCACACAACCCTTCAAAAGTCTGAACCTCAGAGGCCAAAAGAGCGGACAGTTTATGCGCAAACTCTACATAGGTCTTTTTTTCATATTTCTTTGCACCCCTAAATTTCTGCCAGTAAGCCTCAGGTACTAGTTCATCTGCTTTTAAAACTGCAGTTTTGGTAAAACTTTATATTAAGGTACACTTATTTACCATTAACTAGTGGCTTATTAGCATGCATATTAGTAGGATATTGGCTTGTTATTAATCATTATAAAGCACTTATTAATTATTCAGCATGACCTTATTCTACAACTACTTGGCCATTAAGAGTTTTCCTTCAATAACCTCCAAATTACTGCTTATTCATAGTAAGTAAGGACGTTTTTGTACATGAATTACGATCTTAATATGCTTTGCTCAGTATGGGCCTTATAAGGTGGTAGTAAAACAAGAATAGTCATTCTCCCTTAATTACACTTAATAAATATGGTTTATTCTTATGTAACAAAACACAAAACTAAAAGTGTTAATAGTGTCCAAATAAATCTAAATGAAGTCTTTCTAATACAGAATATGTTCTACAATCTTAAGTGAGGTCTTGCTCATAACTAATTCACTAGTAGTTTGACACCTATTAACCCACACAGGTTCCCTATTCTAAAGTTGCCTCCTCCTCACACATAGCAAATCCACTATAGCACACAACTACTGCAATTAGCAGACCCTATTCTTAAATGATGGGTTACACCTCGAAAGAAATGGAGGTGTATTGAGATGCACAGGTTCTATTCCCATTCAGTGGTAGAAGAACAAAGTCAGCACCAGTAGAAATATCTCCTTTATTAATGGACCACTTCAGAGATTTTCAAACATATCTATTAAAAGATTTTTTCAAGTTTCTTCAAGGCTAAGAACAAATGTGCTGCCTAAACTTGCTGTATAATTTTCAGCTGACAGAGCTTTTCGGTGTGTAAAGGGTCACACAGATTTTCAACCATATCTCTGTGTATTTGTTATCATACTGTATGACATGCTTATATAAATACTGACACTTGTCAATATTCTATTTCTCAGAGACAGGCTCCATTTAGCACCCTAAATACCACATCTGATGACAGGCCAGGCAGCAGTACCAGAGACTACAACATCAGTTTCTGCCTAGCCTGCGTCATCAGGTGTAGGATTTTGGTAAACAGTTAGAATTACTAACAAGAGTAAAAGTGTATATAATCATGCCATACAATAAAAACAATTGATACAGTATTACATAAATTATACAGTACCAATACAACTATAACTGCACAAAGATAAAACCTACACAGGTCAATATGAACTTGCTCTTTAGTAACTTAACTACATTTGTCAAGGCTCAGAACAAATGTACTGCAATTAGTAGAAAACTGTGAAAATAACTTTCACAGCCTAAACTTGCTCTATAATTTTCAGGTGACAGAGCTTTTTGCTGTGTACTAAAAGATCACAAAGATAAAACATAAAACATACACAGGTCAATATGCCAATGCTTGCTCTTTTGTAGCTAGACTCCCATTTTCAATATTTAATGTTTCCAGTACAACAGAATTTAACTGAATAAAGTAGCTAACTACCATGTTAATACTTCATCAACAAGGGAAAGAGTTGGCTTCTGGATTTCATGTCCTCTATAATCTCAGGGGTAATGTGGGTTGCACACTTCTTAGCAAAGGACAGCAGGATCTCAGTTGTAGGAAAAAACTTCAGGCTCTTGAAGGTTTCAGGGTCCACAAACTTGAGCTCTGCGATTGGAGCTGTCATCTTGATGGTTCCCCGATCCACACCATTGATCCTGAAGGCTTCAGTCATCGTGTAAACACGGCTGAAGCTTTCAGGACTTTTTGATATCTGCGGATAACCTCAACTGGCCCTTTGACTAAAAAAAAAAAAGAGAAAGATATATATATATAAAACATGAGGGATGAGTACAGACCAGGGCTGCTCAGCTGAAATTGCTCAGACTGGTCTCAACAACTGCCATTTCTCTTTTAAGAAAAGTAATAACATATTCTAGGGACAATCTGCTTGTCTCCTGATTCGATACATGATAATTTGTTCAGGATTCAATACAATATGACTCAAAACGATTAATCGATTATCAAAATAGTTGGTGATTAATTTAATAGTTGACAACTAATTGATTAATCAGCTAGTCGTTGCAGCTCTACTACATTCTGACAAAATCTGCCAGCAACTTTTATCTCAGGCAGAAAAATCACTGAAATGAAACCCTATAATTTCAGATTTAAAAGCTACCAACACAAAGAAACACTACTATAAAATGAGAAACCATTACCTGGATCCAAAGCCGCTGCTGCAACTTAGGGCCAAGCTTCCTTTATCTTCAGGACCTACGGCATAAGCACAACAAACTCACCACATGAATAGAGCACTTTAAATGTTTAAATCAAGTTGGACAAGCTAATTTTTAGGTTTTACTCAAAAGTTGACAGGAACAAAGTCCACAAATGAGACAAGAATTAGTACAACACACCGACTCTCTCTCTCACTCGCTCTCCTCTTTACCTTCTCCTGCTGGAGATAAATTAACGGAAAGCAGCTGTGGGTTGTTTTAGAGGCGAGGCGGCTGTCTGGCAGCTCAGAGCCCTTTTCTTTCTTCCTTGTCAGATCTCTTTTCCCCGGACTGCTGCTGCTGCACTGAGGAGCCGCACCGCTGCAGGACGGATAGACATGTTACCGAGGTCCGCTGTTTGAAATGCATTCATATGTGAAATGCTTAAATGCTGTGAAATGTGTTTCTTAGACAAATATAAATAGTGAAGTTGATCCTATGTATGAATTGCTTTCCAAAGTCTTTGCCTTTCCATCAAGGCAAAGGACAGCTTATTATAAAGGATTTAAATAATAAGATAGTTTTGATTTGTGAAGAAGTTTTTGGTCACTGCATAATTCCATTTGTGTTATTTAACAGTTTTGATGTATTCACTCTTTTAAAATAGTAAAAATTAAGAAAATTGTGACAACTTTGGACTGGTAGTGTACCTGTTAAGAGTTTATCCTGAAGTTTTTTTTTCCTGCAACTGAGATCCTGCTGTCCTTTGCTAAGAAGTGTACAACCCACATTACCCCTGAGAAAAACATTATTATAGAGTTTAGCTACACAAGAGCAAGCATTGGCATATTAACCTGTGTATGTTTTATGTTTTATCTTTGTGATCCTTTAGTACACAGCAAAAAGCTCTGTCACCTAAAAATTATAGAGCAAGTTTAGGCTGTGAAAGTTAGATCTTTTTACAGTTTTCTACTAATTGCAGTACAATTGTTACTATAGAGCTAGTTCATATTGACCTGTGTAGGTTTTATTTTTTTGCAGTTATAGTTTTGTGAAGTTGTATTGTTACTGTATGTATGATTGCCAGTTTTTAATTGTATTTATTGTATGGCATGATTATATACACTTTTACTCTTGTTAGTAATTCTAACTGTTTACCAAAATCCTACACCTGATGACGCAGGCTAGGCAGAAACTGATGTTGTAGTCTCTGGTACTGCTGCCTGGCCTGTCATCAGATGTGATATTTAGGGTGCTAAATGGAGCCTGTCTCTGAGAAATAGAATATTGACAAGTGTCAGTATTTATATAAGCATGTCATACAGTATGATAACAAATACACAGAGATATGGTTGAAAATCTGTGTGACCCTTTACACACCGAAAAGCTCTGTCAGCTGAAAATTATACAGCAAGTTTAGGCAGCACATTTGTTCTTAGCCTTGAAGAAACTTGAAAAAATCTTTTAATAGATATGTTTGAAAATCTCTGAAGTGGTCCATTAATAAAGGAGATATTTCTACTGGTGCTGACTTTGTTCTTCTACCACTGAATGGGAATAGAACCTGTGCATCTCAATACACCTCCATTTCTTTCGAGGTGTAACCCATCACTTAAGAATAGGGTCTGCTAATTGCAGTAGTTGTGCCAAAGTGCCAAACTACTAGTGAATTACTTATGAGCAAGACCTCACTTAAGAATGGAGAACATATCATGTGTTAGAAAGACTTCATTTAGAATTATTTGGACACTATTAACACGTGTAGTTTTGTGTTTTGTTACATAAGAAAGGCCCATACTGAGCAAAGCATATTAAGAACATAATTTATGTACAAAAATGTCCTTACTTACTATGAATAAGCAGTAATTAGGAGGTTATTGAGGGAAAACTCTTAGTTAATGGCCAAGTAGTTGTAGAATATGGTCATGCGGAATAAGGCATTAATATTAGTCATTAATTATTAATGACGAATAAAGAGCCAACATGCTACTCATATGCATGCTAATAAGCCACTAGTCAATAGTGAATATGTGTACCTTAATATAAAGTGTTACTGCAGCTTTTACTTTGAGATAGTTTCCACTGTCTGTTATAGGCAAAGCAGAAAAGCTTCCTGAGCTTTCCCAGTCAACACACACTGTAGCAGCAGGGTCTACAACAAGAAAAATGTTTCTGGATTCTTTTCTGAAAATTTGGGAACCAAACGCAAGCAACCAGAGATATCAAAATTTGAAGAACTGCCCCCACAAGAGTCCGACTCTTTAACTGCTGAGGGTTCAAAGATTTTAATGTCCTTGATCAGATCCAGCTTATAACCCTCTAAACTCTGACGTTCTTGCTCCTGCTGGGATACCAATACCAGTAGCCAAACCACACTGACCAGTAACCCAACACTTAGAAAGCACAACACCCAAAAAATGTTACCTGCCATCAAAACCCAAGGCTACAATGCAAAACTCTAGGCAAACCTGCCATGTAGAGACACTGACTACAAAAGTATAGCCCCCAAACCCACCGCGACAGACACCATGTGGAACATCCTTTCCCCTGGCTATCTAACTAACCCAGAAAACTAGCTGATTAACTTGACCATAGTCTTTATGTGGGTTAGGGTTAGGGGTGGGTGTTGCGGTGGGTGATTTAAACACAGAGCCCAATGACTCGGCCAGGCAACCAGCATGCTGGCGACCCAAGTAGACAGTCATGGAGATGTACCTTCAGCAAAATGCTCTGCCCACACTAATGCACAAAAACAACAAACAATGAGTCCACGAATGGACGTCGTTTCTAATAACTATTGGAAAAGTAGTTCCACTACCTAGCCCGTCTCTAAATCATATCAGATCAGAGGCAAACACAAAAACTTCCAAACACAGCAGTTTCTCAGGCAGGTAGCCACCAACCTGCTGGTTTGGCCAAAACTAGGAGCCTGAACCTCAATCCAAACACTTACACCACCCTTTATCTACGTGTGGTACTCTCCCCAATACTAATGCTTGCTTTAGGCTACAGCTACAAAGATACACAGAAAACAATAACAGTCACTATCTCCCTACTCACCATAGTAGATGATCCCTGAGGATTTACATAAACCCCTCGCTGTATACTAAGCACTAGCAACTATCAAATACTATACCAGAGATCCTTTGATCCAGGACAAGCCCCCATTTGTTACAAACTCGGCTCAAGCCTTGCAACACATGAGAGAGTCCACACACTAATGAAAGGTGAAAAGTATTTATTAAACTAAGCATAAGAACTCATAATGAAATGTGGGAATGTTAGGCATCAAGACCATGTGGAAAGTGTCCTGGCTGCTCAGCAAAGAAAACTCCTTGGATAGCAGCCCGTTTATATCCTTAGGCCACTCCCTTTTCAGGTGCAGCCAACCAACTCTGATGGACCTTTTAACACTGGCACTCCTGGAAGACAGACAACTGGAGAGAACTCAAGAGAGGTAGACAGGAGAGAGCGATAGAGAGAGGCTGTCACACTATCTTAAGAGTTAGGTGGATGAAAAGATTACTTAAACCACAATGTGTCACTTTTACACTTTGGTTTTATATGGATTAAACAACCAAGATATAAAGTGTTTATTTGTGGGCTTTAGAGGTCCGTGCGGGGCAGATTTTTTCACCTTTGGAAAGGGCCAGGCTAGCAGTTTCCAATCTCTGTGGTAAGCTAGACCAACTGGCTGCTGGCTGTAGCTTAATATTTAACATACAGATGTGAGAGTGGTATCTATCTTCTCATCTAACACTCAGCAAGAAAGAAAATAAGTGCATTTTCTGGAAACAATCACTTCAAAACCTGTATGATTTTCTGATTGCTCATATTTAATTTCCTATTTGACAATAAGGAATTTACCATAAAATATATACATACAGTCATCTCTTCTGACCTGTTTTTTTGTCTCCTGTACATTTTGCTCTAAATCGGACAAAGAATGCTCTGCAAATACATAAACAAGCATGCACATACTCAGTGCTAAGTGCATACTAACTGACCTAATTTCCAAGGTTGAGAATGAATCCATTAAACTGCATTTTCATGCAGGTGCATTCTGAAAGGCACAGTAACAGCTTTAGACCAACAGCATACAGCAAACGAGTCGGAAGCTCCGTATATACCCTCAAAATTTGTTTATTTTTTGATCAGTCCCTGAAGTGGGAGTTTGCCAGCTCCTCATCTAAGCACTCCCCTAGTCGATTTGTCCTTGTTTTGTTTGTCCAATAACACAATGTGATGGGGATTTTTTTCCCAATCCCTCTGCCCTACAGTTTAATTAGAAATCACGCTGTGAACATTCTTGAATCTTGTGTATTGTTGCTCCTTGTCTGTAATTGCCTTTGCAGGTGTTTCCAGCATCCCCAGAAAATAAAGGGGGTCTGTAGGGGTGCGTTCATTATCCCAACACACTCTGAAACTGTTTATAATGGCTCATCTGCACCTGTGCTGTTACTTAGTGATAAGTGACTCAAGAGTATTAGCTGTAATAATGAGCTGTTGCCTTGCTTTACTGTGTTCCTTTCTCTTTCTTTTCGTCTCTTGCCATCACCTCCATGTTGTTTACTTCCACCAGAAGCCAGAGGGTTGGTCATACTGGTTGTAGAAGCAACATGTTATGTGTTTGGATGACAGATCAGTAAAAGCACACTAACCAGAGTTTCAATAGATTGAAAGCCACCATTTGTTATGTGGGGGCAATGACAAATGTACTGTAAAGCCTTAATTAAAGCTCATTAAAACACAATGTGTGTTTGAATGCAAAATGAAATGAGTTTCAGATTAAATCAACTAATTTTCAAACCGCTTCAATTGACCGTCAAGAGTAGGACGAGAAGACTAGGCATTTGATCAGTTCTAGCTTTTCTATTATGTATACTGTGTTTTCTTTTTCTGCAGCTAACATGAAAGTCTATTAGAGACCCTATTATACTGTGTCCCCATTATAAATCTAAACTCTAAATGAGAGATGAGAGATTAGTCTGAAGGAGGCCTAATGGAGCCTGCTGCTCATTTTGTTTAGGTGTGTGTTTTGTGTGTTTGTCAAGTGTTTGCACAGAGATATTAACTCCACTATGTTTGCAGCTACTTTATATTCAAAGTTGTTCCCTTCATATTTTTGCTATGAAACCTTGTAACTATCAACAAGGCTGTTAAGGAAAGTGTTAAAATGTAAATACAAAGTAGATTAACCCTCCTACTGTTTTCAAGTTTAGATGTGTGAAACATACTTTTAATTCTTTCTGATCAAAACAAGACTTCATTAAATCCTCTACAATGGCCTACTGAATAAAATAACACATTTTGATTTTTTCTACAGCTGTTGTGTTATGGGTCATATTTGACCCAGCAGTAATTAATTGGGTTGCTTATGCAGATAAATACATAGTAAATGTTGCCAAACCATCATGAATAACAAAAATAACAACAAAACAAAAATAACAGCAATAAAATCCTATGGTAATAGTATAATAATATTTTGTAATGACATTAAAATTATGTTTCATGCCAAGAAAGCGTATTGACTTGAATTCAATTGTAGAGTGGCACGCAGCAAATATGATCCCAAGCATACCCCCCCCCCTCTCTTTCATGACCCCCCCACACATGCACACCATGCCAGAGATGACACTTGTGTGATTGAACAAATTAAATTCACTTTTCTCCTTCTTTCAAAGGAAAGTATATGCAGTCAGTTTTGACAAATAACGCAACAGATGTAACAATAATTGCTCATTTTAATGTATAAGAAAATATAAAAAGGTTAGTTTGGGAATTATTTTGTTTATCAGATCTTCTCATGTTCTTATAATATATTTGCCTGTTCTCTTCATCATAAGCAATAAATTGGATAAATTGTGCCTATTTTAAACAATAATAATAATAAAAACAATTTGCACATTGTAAGTTAAATGTGGTCTAAGGTACATAAAATATCAAAGTAAGTATATACATATTATGGTTATGGATGAATAATGAGTCAATTAGCAGATAAAACATTTTACTGGATGATTATTAATGTTTTTTTCAGCGCTTGTTAATGAATTCAAACACAGGTAAAATTTGGCCTGTGAACACTAAAGGTGTAAACCCTTTCCGAACACAATAGGAGGATTAAGATAAAGCGTTGGTTTGTTGTGTGTTTCAATTAAAATCACAAGCCAAGGATCAAACATCGTGGTGAGTGTGGACATCTTATCAAAGACAGTGCTGAAGCATGTGGTGAGCAACGAGGAACAAAGAGAGAGTGGCTTTGATTATATGAAAGGGAGGAGGAAAATAAAGTGGAAACAAAGGAGAACCTTGAGGAAATCAAGCCACTTAGAGAAAAACAGGAACTGATGAAGAGAGAGCAAATTGATGTTCAGAGCTTCATTTAGACTTCAATATGCTACATCGAAAAGGTTGTAGGCGCTGCAATTACCCAGCATGCAGAGTGGGTTAGAGTTAGGGTTAGGGTCCAAAATCCTAGACATCCTTGATACTCTAAAACTGAGCACTGAAAAAGGTAAAAGTCATTTAAATGTTGAGCAAAACTTTTTTGGATTTTTGTGCTCTTTCTAATGAAGGGGGTCATGATTGCAAGTCTCAACCCCTGCTGCAAACTCCTGACTCCTGTATGTTCACGTCAGTTCTAAGTAGCTCATATGAAGATGACTCACACCTGTCTCCCTCTGTTGTTGTACATCTTGCTGTTGTGCATATTTCAGTATCCAAACTTAGCACTGCTCATTCTATTCTTATCCTTCAGAAGCTTTTGGGGAATCAGCATTAGTCATAAGTTTGCTGCATACAAGCACAGGCTGATGTGTAGAATTTGTATCTTCTGATGTACCAGGTTTATTAAGTAAACTCCAATATTGACCCGATGTCTGACTTCAGACACCTTTATTGACTGAACTGTTCTTGATTGAGGATCGGTTGCAGCCAGAAAGCCAAACAAAACTGTTCCATCCGTTTAGAAAGACAAATCCTCCTGCACAAGTAGGTGAAGCTACACATTTTATAATTAATACTGCTGTACCATTTCTGGACTATTTTTATAATAATACTTGCTTCTACTGTATCAGGTAGACCACACGGATAAGTTACCCAAATACTGCCAATGGAAAAAGATGTGGGGAAACTGAATCAACAGTTCGCTAAACGTCTTCCCTAACAGTGATTGACCAATCATAGCTTAGCAACCATAAGGGCAAAATTGCACGGAATGGATTAAACAGTTTATCTGCTCTAACGTTAGCTACAAATGGTAGCATGCCCAGCTAACTAGCTTAATATTTTGTCTGATTACAGGTTGATACAAAAAGCCCTGCTCAGGCCTGGAACATACACTGAGCAGGAACCAAGAAGCTATTATATTAGAGTTTAGCAGTCTGTCCTCTTTATTTGGTTTATGAAAGTTGACGCTCCAGCAACTTCAACTTGTTTCCCCGAGATAGCATTATGTTTGCCAAACTAATCACTTAGTCCTTGTCCACAAAGCCTTTTCTCTTGTAAAAGTGAAACACTGTTTGAAAATACTAATCATCCAACTTCTATTTTTCTACAGTAAGCAACCCAATCAGGTTTATGCTAGAATGAAATAACATTTTAATTGTATTTTATTTACAATACTATACTATAATATTAAGGCTAACAAGCTTTACCCTGCAATACACAAACAATGCTGCTCCTTGTTTACATGGTGTCTAAATGAATCATTGACTGATTAGGATGCTGATGAAGTTAGAATTAATTACCCAGCTAGCTACAGCTGGTAGAATCTACTGGTTGTCATTTTAGCCAACAAAGTCAATGGTTGTTGGCTAGAAATTAGAAGCCTGTTTTTTTTGTTTTGTTTTTTTACTTCTGTGTGAAATTGGAGAGCCATTTTGTCAAAATGACAAAAAAATTATAGTAGTAAAGCTGCCATGAACATTACATCTGTCCCAAAGTACACAATGAAAAACAAAACTTCGATGTCATCAAAAAACTTAAGAGAGGAGCTCTAAAATTGACAATGGATAGGAAACACTGAGGACTGTGTTAGACAGTGATTTTCCAGGGACACAACTTGTAATATCTAAAGAAACTAGAAAAGCACTTGCATAACCCTCTATGCATGCAAAAGATGAGGCTGAAACTTTTAAAAAAAAAAACTTAAATCTTAAAAGCAACAGATGAACTACTTTGAACTAAAGCTGTGGATGAACTTATCAAAAAAAAAAAAAGCTTTGAATATGAAAAGCACCAAACACAACAGTGACTCACATTCATTAAATACTTTGATTTGGAGAACTTATTGATTAAAAACACCCACATATTTCAGGAGGTTCTCAAACATTTATGTGCAGCTGTTCTCACACACTCCTATGTGAAGCTGCCCTCTTGGGTAGTATGAAACACGTAACACACTTTTTTGTAAAAACTTAGATTTTGTTCCATTGTGTTAGTTATTCATCAACTCACATAACGTGCACACATACACTCAAAGCTTGACCATAGCATTTTAAAGATTCACACAACCCTTTAGGCTTTAAAGACATGCAAGGAATGGCTTGATGTTTCCTCTCATTTGAATCAATCACAGGTGACCTTATGCTGCTACTGAGGAGTGAACAAAGCCTTGATTAGGAGTGCCTATGCTTGTTAGCCACAATGTCTGTCTGCTATTCTGCATCCCACAAATTCTAATCAGACTCTCACACACGTACACACACATATGCAATTTTCCATGGCTGATTATTATTATGCACAACAACCTCCACACCTTAACAATCAATATGAAACTACCCTATTCTGATGTTTGCTGTCAATATTAGCTGTTAATGAGTTTCTTCTGTCCTCATCTCTGTAAACACAGTTAATACTGTAGAAAGATGATCAGTGCCTTGTCCATAAATGAGACTGTGATCAACTCTCAAAGGTTGCAATGATGGGACTGGCATGGAAGCTCTCATATTGGCTTAGCACATACAGGGACACTTAAATCCAATAGAGCGAGTTTGATCCCTACACTTAAAATGAATTAAAACAGTCAACCTGATAAAAGTAAATTGGTACAAACATTAAACATTCAAAATGATTTCCTATCATACTCTAAGGCATAAAATCATTTTACAAAGTAGTTAAGACGTTGTCAAAGAGTTTTAGAAGTCCCAGTCTGGACTCAAAGTACTTCAATTCAAAAGTTGTGCAGTTATACTGTAAAGATTTTGTATGCATAGAGAGAGCAGTATCCCATCCGTGTGATAAACAGGATAGGATACATGACAGCAGTCAAACTTTAAATTGTTGTAGTTTGTAATGTGGGATCAAACGCAGACACAGACTAGGTTTTATTGTCAGGATAGAGGGGAATCGAGATGGAAGGCGCAGGGAGGAAGCTGGCAGAGGGCTGGAGGATGGTGATAAATGGTGGTGAATGGCATGGGCTGGCAGAAGGTGGCAGGTGGTAAGTGGGTTGGAGAGTGGGCAAGCAGGCAGGCAGACGAGTTATGATCCTGGAGCCCTAGAAAGAGAGACAGCAGTTAGTGAGAAGTTCAACACTAGGAAACAATCACTATAGTACAAGAGTGGCCTGAAGCATTAACTACCACTGTGGCTAACACAATGATCGAAGTGTGGGTGAAGAGCCGGAGTAGATATGCTGCAGGATGATGAGCTTGATGCAAGACAGTTGTGTGCAAACAGCATGTAACCAGGAGAGTCAGGGAAGGAGCACCACACCCATGCCACACAGACACAGAGAGACAGACATGGGACCACAAGGGAAACTAGAGGCATGGCTGTAGCCGCGACTGTACTCACGCCCTCAACGGCCACCTCCAGGTGACCCACCAGGCTTGCCCGGGTGTTCTAGAGTCTGTCTTCAAAGGGATGTCTTTAGAACAAAGCCAAACTGTCTGACCTGGCTGGTAGTTGGGTGCAGGGATCTGGTGATGGTCGGTGAAGCGCTGGTTGCCATCAACTGAACGGAGCAGGGCAGAGCGGGCAGTAAATGATATGTAATCCAAGGAGGAAAGCAATGGAGTTGACATGAAATTTACATTTCCGCCTTCAAACAACTTGTTGTTGAGTCTTTGCACCTGCCTGATGTGCTGGGTGTGTTCCTCCAAGTTCCGGGAGAAGATGAGGATGTCATCCAGGTAAACACACACACAAAGCGGTTAAGTCTCACCTGGAAAGTCTTTTACCAGAGCCTGGAAAACAGCGGTTGGTGCCAAAGGGCAGGACCAGGTATTCAAAGTGGCCAAGGGGGGTGTTAAAGGCTGTTTTCCACTCACATGCTGTTTACTGAACACCTCTCCCAAGTCATGATAGATGGAGAGGATGGAAGAAAGATCTGGGGGTTCAGTGACTGGCGAGGTAACAGCAGCTTCAACCGGGGCAAGAGCAGACTGAAGACAGGAGGAATGACAAACTCAGCATTTTGCCAGCAGACCAGTCAATGTGGGGATTGTGTCTTTTCAACCAAGGCTGACCAAGAACCATGGGGGCATGGGAGGAAGGAATAATGTGGATTGTTTCACGACGATTGACGGAGAGAAGAAGGTGCAGAGGTTTAGTGCGATGAGTGACGTGGGCAAGGCATTAGCATCTAGGGGAGTAGGAAGCAGTTCCACCACAATACCAGCCTGAGAAAACAGATTGGAGTCCAGGAAGCTCTTATCAGCTCCAGAGTGCACCAAAGCGTCCTTAGCGTCCAACTGTAAGGGTGTCCGGCTAAACAAAGGAAAATTTGAGTGACTCACCAGGAGTGACTGTTACTGGTGAGCCTCCTCTTTTGGCTGGTAGTGGCAGGATGCCAGGAAGTGACCAGCTTGACCACAGCGGATGCAGACTTCTGCACTGATTCTCCGGAGACATTTGGACGGTGAGAGGCAGGTCCAACCCAGCTGCATAGGTTCCTCTTCCAGGGAGTCGAGAGTTGAGGGGCTAAGTGCTGCATGAGGAGCAGGTGAGGGACCGGGACTTGCTCTCATGAGAAGTGGAAGGGTTGGGCAACAGGGAAAACAAAGATGGAGGATGGCTGGCTCTCTCCCTATGGCACTCATGCAGCCGATTATCTAACTTAATGGCCAAAGAAATTAATTTGTCAAGGTTGCCTGACTCATCCCTAGCAGCTAGCTCATCAACCACAACATTTAAGTCACTAAGCCCGGTCAGGAAAACTCCTTAAAGTGACTCGTTTTTCCACCCAGACTCTGCTGCTAAAGTCCTCACCTCAACTGAATACTTGGCTATACTGTACCTGACGTGACAAAAGACGCTTGCCTCTCTATCCAAAAACTTTATTCATTTCTGTGAGAAAATTAACATAACTAATGGATGGTGAGGTATCCCAGACTGCTGCTCCCCAAGCTTTAGCCCTCCACATAATCAATCCCACTATGTAAGCTATTTTGGACTTACCTGTGGAGTATATCTGTGGCTGTTGCTTGAACACAAGGGAACACTGGAGCAAAAAGGACCTGCATGTCCCCAGATCTCCATCATAGTACTCCGGTGCAGGAACGTGAGGCTCTCTTGGCTCTCTTGGTAAGCCAGCATATCAGGAGGTTGAGAGGGAGATGGGGGTCCAGAGGCAGAAGGGTGATAAAGTGTGGAGATAGGGTTGAGCTTGCACTCGATCCAAGACACGCTAACTATGAGGCCCCTTAATGTCTTCACAACTTCCCAGAAAATTTGGTCATGCTGACCCATGAGGTTTCCATGGTTGGCAAGGGCATGATGGAGGTTGTCTGTGGCATGGCAGAGATCATCTGAGTCTGTTGGGTCCATATTTGGCCAGATCATTCTGTTGTGGTTTCTAGTGTGGACCCAAGCGCAATTACAGAGTAGAGATGATGAAGAGGTTTTATTGGCAGGGTAGTGGGGAATGGAGGTGGAAGGAGCAGGGTGGAAGTTGGCTGAGGCAGAGGACTGGAGGGTGGTGATAAATGAGGGAGAGTGGCGTGGGCTGGCAGAAGGTGGCAGGTGAGGGGGTTGGAGAGCGGGCAAGCAGGCAGGCAACTTATGATCCTGGAGCACTGGAAAGAGAGACAGCAGTTAGAGAGAAGTTCAACACTAGGAAAC
Source organism: Scomberomorus guttatus (assembly GCA_038419695.1). NCBI lineage: Eukaryota > Metazoa > Chordata > Actinopteri > Scombriformes > Scombridae > Scomberomorus > Scomberomorus guttatus. Next base: position 18,618,619 of record CM076461.1, read on the forward strand.
AATCACTTTAGTAATAGAGTGGCCTAAAGCGTTAACTACCATTATGGCTGACAAAACATGACAAAAGATGTTTACAATTTTCCGATGTTTTCCTACAGTATCAGCTCATGCAATACAATATCTGCCTGTAGCAATTATAGCATTGTTAAACTTTTTATAGTTCTTTTTAGGCGTTTAAAGCATTTGGTAACAGGAAATGTAAAGATCATGGTCTGCGTTAATAAAGAAAAAGTCTTCAGAGACTTGAAGCATGAGATACTACATGGTGTTGACTTTTAACCAAAACCACAATCTTTTTATAACCTTAACCACACCTAACCACTCGCAGGACTCTGCATGCCAACCCTCTCCAGTGTCAAGGTATTATGCTTTGTATGCACACCATCCAGATAAAACAAAACCACTGTGAGAGTCAAGGAAATGTCCGTATACGCCCACCCAATCCTACAAATCACAATCAAAAAATAATTATGTTTTATGATGTGACAACACTTTAAGTCTAAAGTCTGGTTAGGTTTAGGCACAAAAACCACTTGGTTAGGGAAAGATCATGGTTTGGGTTCAAATTTTCACTTGAAATGTAGTTACTACATTAGGTTAGGCAACCTTTGTCGTCATGGCAACAGTAAACACCATGTTACAGTTTAAAAAATGCCCCGACTCGCAGTTGGAAATGGGAAGCAAACAGAGGTCTCCTGCAGCTAAGTCCACTTTTTGCCATCTAACTATGTAGCCATCCACCCAACCCACCTGCTCCTAATAAGGAAGTCACCTCATATAGGACGCTAGATGGCATCTGTCAGTCAAGCATAACTATAGGTTGTTTTTGGCGACTGAATTCACGACCTACAGGGTCATTTTTCTTGGGAGGGTCAATTTTATGCAGCTTAGAAACTTTAAATGCACCCTTGTAATCTATGCTCTGGGTGTTTTTTTTTTTACTCAGCCCATGACGACCATCCATTACTTAGAGGAGCTCAGAACAAAGCACAAAGGGAGATCAGCTGAACAGAAGAGCCTACACTATACTGTATAATGCTGTGACCAACGAAGCAATAGAAGCTGTTAGTTGGAGAGGGAAGGGAGACAGCAAAGGAGAAGAAATAACATTTCAATGTCTGTTTACTGCTGGCACCTAACCCTGGCTGGGGAAAGCAAATTTATTAATACAAACAAATAAGTATTCTTTGGCTGGAGCTGCATCTTTTGTATCTCTCTGGAAAAGACAAAGCAAGGTGCAGATTGATATATGAAGTGAAGGAAAATGAAAGTCTGGCTGAGTAAGAGATTGCCCAAGGTCCTGCGATCAACTCTCAAAATTGTATAAACACTATGACAATGAGAGCTGAGGGACGAGATGGGAGGACAAACATACAGCAAAGGACAGCAGGAGGAGGGAAAAATGAGGATAAAGGGGACAGAGACATCAAAAGACAGGCAAATTGCATATTTGGGAATTCAAGCACCAAGTGTCTGCGACAGAAACAAAAGACAAACCGAAACGACCCATTGATAAGTGTCATAAATAGAGGGGTGAGGTGGGAGAGGGAGGGTGGCTGAAATGGAGGGAAAATGTTCAAAAATGGAAGGGAAAGATTAAAGGAGGAGGCTGCAAGCTTTTATCTCGCAGCAGAGCCATAACCCTCTCTCCTGGGTGAGGAGATGGGTACACGCTAACCAGGAGAGCTTGGGGGCACATACGGAGGAGAGGGTAAAGATGAAGGGATAAAAGAGGGGGAAAAAAGTGCTGAGTTTAATACTGTGTTTTGTTTTTGTCATGTTTCACATGTTCCTTCTAAAGTTCTGTCTGTGTTTTATAAGTGTAGCACCACCTAGCTCCATATGATTTTATGCTCTTTTCCTCTCTTTATTTTGATCCTGCTGTATCATACAAGAAAACTTAAATCTTATTTTACCATGTGGTTGTTACTACATGCTTTTATTTATGCCTCTTTGGTGTGTGTGTGTAGGTTCAGGCACAGTGAGTGACAGAAAGGCAGCTCCTGCCTCAGAGATCCAAAAAGCTCAGGCTGGTGTGTCGGACGCTTCACTGATCCGGGGTGAAGCTTTTATTTCTGCATCCCCTCAATGGACAGCCACTCTGTCTGTCAGGTCAGCCACGGCAGTGCTGACCCTACATGGCATCCAGCACCTGAACTAGTAAATGTGGCTATACTGTTGTGAGTGTAAAATAATGCAACCTTGCTCTGCATTATTGACAGTTTTACAACAAAAAAAAATACCTTGTAATTTATGTGGAGAAAGTTTACTGTCGCACTACATATTTGTTTGATCCCTGTACATTTTAAAATAGGTTAAAGAAGATCCAAAGCTGTGATTTCTTGTCATCCATGAATCATAAGGTGAATATGAGATCAAGCAGCCGCTGCAATTCCCTCTGTCTATTTCACTGAGGCGGAAATAGTCTACCATAGTTACAGCAGGCTCCAAGCTAGGCCTTAGGCACCCGTCAGAGCTGGAAGCAAAACTTCCCTAAACAAGAGGACCCAGAATAGCACCCGTTTCAAGGAATAGCTGTCCAAAACAACTTCTGATTGGCTGACCTCTTTGCAGAGAGTTGTCATATTAATCCAACCAGAATGCTGCATGGATGGATTGTCATCTAATTTACATTTTAACTCCATTGCTCCATAATGATTAGTGTTCTCCTTATTGTATTGCTGCCTAGTTTCTGAAGCTATTTGCTTTGAGGGGCTTATGTGAATAACAAATTACTTTTTCCTCCACCCTTAATGAATTTTTTTGTTCCAGCAAAAATATTATGAAATCTTCTTTAGTGCATGTTTCAAACACTTAAGAAACAGCACTGTGATGAAGATGTATTGCTCTAGCTTTTGTTTGATTTATTTCTGTGACTCCAGACAAGAGTGGGTTCCACCTCTAATCATTTACCTTCATTGCAAGGTGGCTCATCAATAGCCGGCTATAACAGAGATGTCATTGTTTGACAACCCACAAATCATTAATGCATCATATCATTGATGTTCTGACAGTGAGGGCTTTGTCACAGAGTGAGCACTGTAGATGTGATGTATTATTAGGACTTTTTGGACTCACTTTTCAAATTATTATAGAGGCTATTTGTCTGAAGCATTTATTTTTCTTATCTACTGAGAGAATGGCAATCAAGGTCAAACAATGTTTATACAAAGGAGTGTCGGTTTCTGTTGTGGTTTACTGTTCATGTATAGCAAATACACTGTTGGCTAGGGTTATTCAGATGCCTCCTCTCCTGCCATAGGGTTCCCTTCATGTGGACAGTACAAAAACTGTGTTAATGTGCATGTTTATGTCTCCAGAGACAACAGTAACAGTTAAACAAATCTGCAAAACTGCAGATTGAATGACAAAATTTCAAAAACATTTTGCACAATATCTGTGCAACACACAATAGCCACATTGCAGAGCATTGCTTCATTTGTCGCCTGTAGACCACATCAGACGTGTCACACAGAGAGAAGTTGTCCTGATCCTGTCTGTATCCTGACACATGGATGTGCATTAACATGCTGCCAGTGAGTGGGCTCACATACAATATAGAACAATGGCTGCAGGTGATTTGGTGGGTCATCCTCTGCCAGTGTGTGCCACACTGCATATTTTATGGAGGACAAGAATTGCTTGTTATGAATTGAAAGTCTGTTTAACCTCAGACTCCAACCGTGATCACAACTAGGTGTGATCTGCACAGGGTGTCGAAAAACCATGTCATCACCAATAGTTGGCAGCGCAGGCTTGATTATTTTCCTGGGTGCAGATACTCTTTTAGGTTTGGTTAAAGGTGGGGAAAGCTTGTGGTTTACGGCAAATAAACTATGGTATGGTTAAAGGATATGGCTGGCGATTTTCAACAAATCTCATGTGCATTGAATTGACCCTTCTCACGTAAGTATGATGTGGATCCAAAGGTGTAGACATCCATTGTTGTCCATGTCAATGAGCCACATGTTGCACTGGGTAACTTGTTCCTTCACCAAGAAGGGTTTGGGACACATTAGTTTGTTTAGAAAAAAGAATTTCACTAATAACAGCAATGTTTTCAGTCTCTGGAGAGAAGTTCTGTGTACAGCAGACACTAGCATGTTGCGCTGCATATCACAACCTCTTGACTTTATACTAAAATTCTTCTTTCTAAACAGACGAATGCGCCTGAAACTCTTTGTGGTGAAGGAACATGTCACCCAGTGCAACAGTGTGGCTCACTGATGTGTTTTTATTAGTTTTTTGGACAACAACGGAGGTCTATGGCACAGAGGAATAAGATATATCTGGCTTTGGAAACACACACAATACTTGTAAGAAGGATCAATTCATAGTTGGTTTGGCTCTGCACATGAGATTTGTTGACATTAAGAAAAATCTTTTAAGGTCAGGAAACACTTTTTTAAGATAAGGGGGAGATCATGGTCATGGTTTAAAACAGGCTTGAAAGGCGGCTGCATTATATGCCCATCCACCACCATGACCTCTACACCCTTACTTTCTATCTGGCTAAATCAAGGGCACAACACCTACTGCATTGAATGTTGAAGCTTGCTGTGCGCTGTAGAATCCAATATGAATGTAATTTCTTTGGATACTGAACTGGACTGCAAATAGGAGTGTGCGTGTTTGAATCAGACAGACAGAAGATACTCTGTTGGCTTGTGTATGCATCTACATGCATGAATGCTTGTGTACAATATGTACGCTTACATGTGTATGAATCCATGTGTGCCCTAGCTTTTTTTTTTTTTATATGGGCTATTGCAACCACGCTTAGCACACTGTTATTTATAGCTAGCCACTGTTTTGCAGCCTACTTTTATGTCACATTAGAGCACCCCATTGGATATCTCTATATCCGTATGTACATGTCTGTAACATCCAGCAGCTGAGTGTTATGTACTGTAGAATTTGGGCTTCCATTAATGTACCCACCTACCTTCATCTTTCTCTCTCTCCTCCCACTTCATTACATCTGTCTCACCCCTCTCACCCTTTGTCCATCCACCTACTCCTGTTTGATCTTCCATCTCCACAGCATCTCTTCCCTCTGTCTCTGGGCTTTGGCTGTGGAGAGGTGCGCTTATCTGTGATGACAGTGGGCTTGTTGCCAGCCGGGCCACCACTTTGCCCCCAGCCAGCGCAGCTCTCAAGAGAGACAGAGGGTTAGGGATCAGGGGAGGTGTCACAGACTGACCCACTCCACCAAACAAACCACAGAAAAATGTTTCTGAAAGTGTCTGCTGTGGGGCTAGGGACAAGTTTTTGAAGTTCACTACAACTCACCAGCTGTATCTTATATGTTTACCATCTTTACTTTTATAGTATCCCCTGGTAATATGGCCCAAAGTCCATACACTAAAAACGGACATTTGGTTCTACAATATACATTATGTTCCAGTTATATTTTCCCAGGAGGAATAAGGATCGGAAGAAAAAAATGCCTACTGGGTAATAATCACAGTTTTGAGGGCACATAGGGGCTATGCAAGTTTCAATTTCACACTCTACTCTCCTTTCCCACCCGTCTGCTCAGTCTCTCTCTCTCGCTTCCCTTTCTCTCCTTCTCGGTAATCCTCCGAGGCAATGCTGACAGCGGAGGTATGATAGAGGAGGGCCTGCTGGAGCGGAGAGGGAAATGATCTGCTAATGGTACACTCTTTCCCATAGGACACCTGCTTACACTCCACAGCCCTGCTGCTCACTCAGTCGGCGTGTGTCTATGTGTGTGCGTGTGTGTATGTGAGAGAGTGTATGAGCTGTACCCTCACCCATGTGTGCCTTTTCTCAATCAGTGTACTCCACTTTCATTTCCCTGTAACTTCCTGTCTCCACAACCCTTTCACTCCAATTCTTTTTTTTTTTAATTCCCTTTTAGATTTTATTTGTTTTCTTTGCCACTTCTCTTTTTAACTATTATCTCTCTTGTGTACAAAAATCCATCATTGTGTAACATCAACTTTCCAGGGCTCATCAGATCATGCCAGGCCTGATTAAAACAACCCACACTTGATCATTACACCCATGGCGGTAACAAAGCACACAGCAATTAATAACAGCTTCTCACAGTGACTTTGTTGGCCAATTTCAACTCCCTCTTGCTCAGATAATAAACAATAAGCAAATTTTACATTCCAGTCAAACTTTATGAACACGCCTCAAATGTGTCTCCCTGGCTCCCCTCACTGTCTAATGTCTCAGCTTTGCTCTGTGACTCACGCAGTCACTCTCTCCCTCTCTTTTGCCCACAGTCATTCCTCCCTATCGCTCCTGTCCCTATGCACCAAGCATGTTAGTTATCCATTTAAGTCAGCCCCGTGTATAGCTGCGATTTAATAGGCTGAGAGAAACCGATTGCTAGCACATTCCCATTAACTCCCATAGCAGCAACCCATGCATTCAATCATGTCATCTACATATGCATGGTGTGGAAAATGTTAATATGTATCATGTATCCCGGTTGACAACTATTCCACAAACACCCGGGTGATTATTTAAAATTTGCCTGTGTAATCATGAAATTGAATCTATTAATGCAATATATATTCCAATGGAATGATATAACCATAATCAGATGGCTTCAGGAACCAATGAGGGAAAATGAGCATCTTTAATTGGCGTTGCACACTGTAGCAGGCCATATGGGATGGATCTGATACCATGCATAGCCATACCTACCATGAAATGGACGGAAGTTTGAATTTGTGAGTCAGCGTATTTGTGTGTGTGTGTGTTGTTCCAGCTCAGCCTTCCGGTGCTGGATACCTGGCCACCCGGTAAGAGGGATGTGTCCTCTACAGGGACCTGATCAGGGCTTTGGCTTCACCCCAGCCAGCCAAGAAAAGGCAGGCGGTGGTGTGGGGAGGGAGGGGGGGGGGGGATCAAGAGCCTCTCTGCTCAGCGAAGGGGCTCCATATGGGAGCGGAGTGAGAAGTCTCCCAGATCAGCCACCATCTGGGAAAGAGGACAATATGCCAGGAATAGCTTGCAGAGAGTAAAAGAAAGAGAGGGAGCGAGTGAAACACAACACCAAAATAGACGGCTCGCAAAACTGACAGAGTGAAGGATTGGGAGCGGGACAGGAGAAGGAGAAGATGGATTGATAGGAGGGCTGACAGAAAGAAAAGCAGCTGGTTTAGAAGGATGTTGTTTTCATCTGCTCTCTTGGCCCCAAAACCAAGATTTAAGCTTTTCCTCCCAAAGTTGAGCCTCGGTCTCGTGTGTCTTCTCAGTGACATATGTGAGTAGTTTTTTTGTGTGTGTGAGGGCCTTTGTGTAAAGGGGCGTAACATGGTCAAACCAATTCTCCTCACTAAAGAGAACCTTACCCTCTGTCTCCCGGTCTCAACCCCAATCACAGTACTTCCCCTCAACCCCACACTACCTGTGACAGGCAGCCAGACACACTGTGTGGCTAGATGTCTGCATGCTAACTTTTTTTTTTTTGTGGCTGGTTTTTGAAAGCAAATTGTGTGATAAATTTCTTTAAAGGGTTGGTTCCTGCAGAGAAAACATTGAATGTCACTTGGTTCCATTTGCCCAGGGTTTGAGATGTCTGCAGACCTGAGCAAATGCAATTCCATTAATTTCCAATTTGGGCGCAGGATTATTTTTGGACTTGAACAGAACAGACCCATGGAAACATACCGGAAGTCAACATACATAGATTAATTAAAAAAAAGAAAAAAAAAAGATACAATATGTCACGATGCCTACCAATTAACAGGTTGAATAATAGCAGTAGCAGCACATTTACCTGCACTTAACAATCAACCCTGTCACCTAGAAATTGAGTTTATATACAGCTAATTTGCAACAGCAAATATGGTTTGTAGGAAACATAATGCTGCTCAGATTTCATTAAAAAAATAACATAATGAGCTAATGTTGTTAATTAACATATCTGACAAGTCGCAAGATGCTGATCCTGAACCATTATCAGTCATTCGTTCACTGATAATGTAATTAATTTGTTCATGTTGAAATATGTCATTACCTTGATTGTCTTGTATATAAGTGACTTGCTGTTAACATTGTTCCTCTGAGGAGGGCTACAGGTCAGCAATGGTGTTTTAATCATATGTGAAGTTCTATTGACTGCTTTGATGATTTCCTAGAAAATCCGCTCTTGCAATTCAATATCTACTAGTAGCAACTAAAGCATTATTGGTATGTTAGGGGAAAAAATGGTGGTCTTGGTTTAACACAGAAAAAGTCCACAGTGACTTGAAGCACAACACGTGACGTGTTTACCAAAGTGCTTTTAATGCCTTAACCCAAACACACGTGGACTCAAGATATGAATCCTGGTCTCCAGTGTCTCTGCTTTGTGTGCCTTTGAGACTCTTATTTCCCTTGAAAAAAAAAATGCTACCTGTGAAAATAATCAAGGCAGTAATTGCAGTTCTTACTACGACGTAATTAAGAAAACAAATTAGTACTATTAAACACAATTTCCAGGAGACAGGGTTGTCATACTTTACGCTGCCTGGCTCACATTAAAGAGCACATTTTTTTACATGACGTGATTAGAATATGATTTGCACCCTGTCTGTCTTTTTCTGTTCCGCATCAGGTTTTGGATACTAAGAACCAGTTAGACCAGTGAACATCTCTATTGCAGGCAGACATCTCAGAGACCAAACAAATCAAACCAAATATTCTGCATGGCACTAGAGGTACATAAGTGAGAAAATATTTAGGTTTGTTTGCTTTGTTTTGTACTTTGGGTGAACCAACCTTCCTAAAAGTCTGCTAATCTGCCAGCTAAATCAATAAATCATAATTACTGCAGTAGTAGTAGTGTTGTTGTTGCTGCTGTGCTTTTTCTTCTGGGGGTACTTAATATTCTTTCAGTTAGTTTTGTGTCTACTCTTAGAGACTCCCTCTTGTTATGGCTTACACAGAACTGCCTTGGCTCCTGTTTGTAGTAGCAAACTAATCAAAATATTGCACTGTAATTGGTGGGTAGTGATGTGTAGCCTGTAATTACTGCAGTCAAAGTGGCCTTTATTCTCCAGCACTATCTTTGAGGGATGTGGGAGAGGGTCAGCATTCTGCAATCGTGGACGTTACAGTTTGTCAGCAATTGAAAAATCGATTGTCATGCCAGCCATTATCTCTTTATGTAACATAAGAGAGAGATTCCTGTTTTGTCACAAGCAAACATGACCTTGGTCAGGCAGAGCATGTCCAAAAAAATCATTTTGTGTTACTTATTTGTAATTTTGGATCCATTTGTAGCGACTTGTTTTCACTTTGACATATTAACTAGCATTTTTCTGTTAATCAGTGTAAAAAAACCCAACTAATTAATCCTCTGCAATTAAACTTTTAGAACTATTTTAAGGGACCGTATGAGCTTTTATAAAATAACATGACAGGAAGTACCAAGAGCACAGGGGTGTTCACTATTCATCGCACTAATTGCAAATGTGGATTAGGGTGGTGGCAGCAAAGAACAGAGAGATGAAGACTTAAAAGCCAACCACAAGACTAAAAACACAGGACAATAGGAAAAAAAAAATGTGTTGAGTGTTTTATAAATGAAAAAACGTTCTTGAGTAAAAACAAACTCAGCGTTTCATCTTTTTTAGAACTGCATGACGGTTTGATGCTTCATCGAGGAGAGCCTGCGACGCTGTTATATGCTAATAGACAATTCTCTCAGATTTGCGACGTTATTTGAAAACTGAAGATCTGGCATTGTGGGCTTTTGTATGACTTCAAATGTCTCTTCTAAATGAAACATTTTAATACCCAGTCGCTCTGCTCAGAAAAAAAGGATCACAGCTCGCCATAATAATGTCACCAAATGATGAAGCTGTTTTATAAACATGAAAGTGTGAGCCAGGGAGGCATGATAGGTTTCTCAGCCTCCTGCCTGTGACCAGATTTGCTGTGACCTCTTTAGCAGACTCATAGACATATCATTCTTTCCTCTGCAGGCAAGATATTGATTCCTTTATTACTGGATGTTCATGTATAAATTGAGATAAACTGCGTCATCTTTTTTAAAATAACATGCGAGATATATTCCCAATTCTTATTCATCCAGAGTGCTGATTATTAAATATCAGTACATGGAAAGCATGCATAAAATTTCTTCTCCGGGATAGCATGCGTCACGGGGGACTGTGACGCATGCTAGAAATGCCACCTCTCCTCAACCAACATGTACTTTTCCAGTCTAATTTAGCAGATACATTCAGATCCACACATGAAAGACTCTTCCATTCGGTGCCCGAGCAGAACTTTCCTGTAGCTGAAACATCCCAGCTGAACCTCACATCGTAACTTCTCCCTTTTGTTTGTTCCGCCAGGGGCCCCGCTGGTTATTTTTGGGTAATTAATTTAGAGCCTGTGTGACTCATTTGTTGCAACACCATAGCATTGATTCATGTTTACACCTAAGCGGCACAATTAACGGATCAATACAAAGTGGAGAAACAGGGAGCTCTTCAGTCAGCTTTTGTTGGACATAAATGAAAGCAGATCCGCACACATACAGTATGTGCACACACACACACACACACACACACACACACGAGCAAGCACAAAACACCAGCAGTGCCTCCTGACTGCTCCATATGCAAATGTGCATGAGTAATGGCTGCAAGGTAGACAGGGGATGAGAATGAAGACAAAGCAGCCCTACGTGTTTATTTACCAAGCCGTGGGGCAAAAAAATTTCGACGCTCGTGGACACTTATCCCTCTGACTATTCAATATGACCTTTTACATTATGTGTGTCAGCATCAACAGTAATTGTGTACATTTATTTTTGTATTGCTGCAGCTTTCACAGGCATCAGTAAAGCGCGTCAGATTCAAAAGATTTGAACGCTTTTATGAAGAAGTACATCATACCGCACTAGCCAGTGTCGTGCTCTTTCTGCAGCGTGTGGCTGTCCACAGGAGGGAGGAAAACGCATCCCATCAATTTTTCAGCTTCCATCAGGGATGAGCTTCAGCCATTTTGTGTCAGGGCGGTCTCCAGCTGTGATTGGCAGGGTCTGCATACACCCCCCTCCAAAAAAAAAAAAAAAACAAGAGAGGAGCTCAGGCCTAAATCTGAGTGACATATTACAAAATACACTAATAGAGGGGGTGGTGGTGCACTCTCTGGGGACAGAGTTTGAGTATATGGCTGTGAGTACCATCAAGCCATGTCGTGTCATACTGTGTGATTGTGTGTGTTGTATAACTACCACGCAGTGCTGGTCAGGTATGATGGATGTGAGGCAGGCAGGGGGCTGATTGCTGTGGTGCCTCCCCCCCAAGGGAGGGATGAGGTTGAAGGTCTTAGCTCCCTGATCACCGGGTGGTAGATGTGTATGGGAGGATGGTGCTTTTTTAATGAGAAGACATAAAGGTCAGTGTGTGTGTGTGTGAGACTGTGTGTGTGCGCACACAAGCGGGCCTTCAAATGTGCAGGTATGTGGTTAAGGTGGAAAAGAGGTGGAAAGTCCCATTAAATCCAGCAACACATTTTATATTTTAGGAAAATAATCTGAGGAATAATGCCTGTTTTGTACTCCTGGCACACACACTGCAAACTGTAATTTGTGTGTGTGTGTGTGTGTGTGTGTGTGTGTGTTTTGGAACTCACCCACAAACTACAGCAGGCAACTGCTGCTGTGTGGAATCATCTCCATACCGTAGAACAGCCAGACAGGCCACCGTCCAACAGAGAAGGATTTGGAGGATTTAAACTCTGTGAAGGTGAGGCACTCAAACACACATTCCTGCATGCGCACACACATACACACACACACACACACACGTTGAACCGCACATACTCCAAAGAGAAAGAAAAAAGGACACCGGCGAAGCAATTGAGGTGGAGGAAGAGGATTTTGCTTCTTTCCTCTTACCTCCTTTAAAGTGCCCTATCTCGGCAAACCACATTTGTTTTATTAATTTAATGTCACATCAGGAGGAGTCTGTCAGGCGGCCGACTCAGAAACTCACTTCCTAGAACTTTTTTTTTTTTTTCTGTGTGTTAAGTACTAACAGAACAAAGCATCATCGTGTAATAACAAAGCAGGGAGAGAAAGAGAGAGAGACAGAGAGAAGAGGGGCACTGGGGGATAAAAGTAGCTTCCCTCCTCCGATTAAATTGCCCTTTAGATAAAAGTAAATCTAGTAAAAGGCGGTGAAGAAAAGGGAAAATTATTAATGATTCTCTCCTCTAATGTGATTTTCAGCCTTAATATCAGAGATGAATAATAAGGAAATAAGGGGGGAAATGTGTGTTTCTGCGTGTGTTGGGAACTCAATTCCTTTAAAGCGACTCTGCAACCATTGGATCATAAACAAGCCACCTCAAGGGAGAAATATCTCTCTATCCATTTGCAGTTTGAGGCAAGAATTGTTTGAATCTGCCGCGTAGCTCGTATTAATGTATTAGTTCTCCCACCAGCAGGGACAAGCACATGCATTTTGATGGACAGTGGCTCAGTTACAAAATAAACGACACCTCTTTTTTCTTGCTCCCCATTGCACTTCCATCTCTCACGTGCATATATATGCATATAAATGGTGCGCTTTGCAGAGACTGCTGGGCTACAGCTGGTTTGGGTCAGCCGTTATGGATTTGACTCAAGCTCAAGTTAGTGGCAGGTAAAGAAGACATGCGTATGTGTGTGTGGTCTGAGTAAAAACAATCGCCACAAATAAATATATGAATAAACCTCACATGTAAAGCAATTTAGCTATTTCAACATTTTTACAAATAGTGGGCAAACATTTTATTACCCATTTGTTATCGGTGACAATATGGCCTAATTATCTAAAAATACATTATTCTTAGGTAACCACAACAATTAACCTATATATGTAAAATGTCAAGAAACTGCTGTATGATTCTAATGCAACATAATAAACAATTCCTATAGTGTTGGCACAAATTCATCTATTATTGAACCAATCACACCAATGAAAATTTCCCAAAATTTGAATATACATTACAGTAGTTTATGACAAACAGTTACAACACACTGACCACGTAACTGAACAAAAAAATCCTCTATGCACTGCACTACGCTAATGAACTAATAATGAAAACCAATTAAGAACTAAACGGCCACATAACCTTAGTTTCAGGAAAGCATACATTAAATGCTGAGTAAATCACCAATAAAAACAGATTATATCCTGTTCATTTGGCACTTTTCCAAAGAGTGGAGCTCCTTCAGTCAAAACTGAAGATGAAGGATTTTAAGTGCTGGCACGAACTGGATCTTGCTTACAAGAGCAGCAGCAGCAAGAATAACAACAGCAATACTAATATATTACACCAATAATATGTATTGTTTACTCACTTGGTCCAGAGGGATACTTTAGCCTTGAGGGCAAAGGTTCGAGCCATTTTTTCCAATATGTGAGCATGTCCCTGCCCATCAATAATACAGACACCAAGGAAAACTACTGATAATACCTGTAAAGAGGATAAAAGACAAGTCTAAGCTGCAATTACTGATGTCATTTTAACAATTAAACCATATTCCTCTACGCTTTACATATCTATATGTAGCTTCTCCTTTTTTTCAATCATCAGCTTTTCACAAAAAAAAAAAAAAAAAAAAGAAAAGCACTAATGCAGCACTTGACTCAAACTGACTGATACACTTGCCACTGTGACCGGTATGACCAGTTACATCAGGGATGAGAGGCTCCTCATGTGTTCAGCCTCCCCCTCTGTGTGACCTCCCCAATCAACATCTAGCCATAATTTTTCATCAGCGCTGATTGTTGCTCTCCGGCTACATACAGTTGATTGGCCACCTTTACATGTTCATCAGCCTATAAGCACTACATGTGTAGCCTCATCAGTCTCGACCTATAGAACATCCCACACTTTTCCGCTCATAGAGCAGAGCATAATGTTCTTACTTTATTGTTGGCAGCCAAAGCTTGATTAAACAGAACCCATCAGCCATTTCATTAACTCAATTTGTATGACTGCTCTGACTGGCCTATTATTATGTTTGTGCTTTGCAGTTTTATATTACCTAACAACAGTTTTGATTCTAATATACAAAGTCGCATCACTGAATTTAATTAAGCTTCATGAAATGTACAGGTTTTCATTAAGTCGTGTGAGTGAATTTCATCTGATTTCGTTTCTTTTTCATTTCATACATTTTCATAATGAAGATAGCTGGTGTGCAATGACTGTTCTCTAAGAACACAACTATTTTCTTTCTCCTCCTGTGTGCTGTTGTTTTTCCACTATAATCCTTCCACTGAAGCTGTTGAGCCCAGGAGGGCACTGTTTGATGACGGAATTGGTATCTTGCCACAGAGGTGGGAAATAAGAAATGAGATTTGTGGCCTCTCCAAGGGATAGGCCTGATTGTGACAACAAGTTAGCCTCAACTTTGCTCCGCATTCTTGACACTGCCTCGTATTTTTAATATCGATATTCCCTAGTCTAATTCAAGGCGGCAGAGACTTTAAAGGACATCCAATACCACCCCCAAACCGGTGGAGAGCAGAGACACTAGACTGCAATGTGAACATGCCCCAGCTGAGCTTTGATGACATTTATAACATAAAGTAGTTTGGTCTGGAGTTTAAAGAGTTCAAATTCTCTGCCACAGGTACAGGGACATGTCACAAATGTCACTACAGTAGATGTCAGACCTTTGCCGATTGGTATATTTTCCAATATACTACAGCTGATATGGGATTCATATTCATCTGTGTATGTATGTTGTGATTTTGTTGAGCAGAAGAAACTTTTGACACAGTGGTGTCTGAACTCAACGGAACATCTACTCAGTCTTTGCAGAACAAAACAATAAATGACTTAGAAACGTGAAATAAAAAGCAGATGCAAAGCAGAGAGAAAATGCACCTGATTGCAAAGTAATGAAAAATAACTGAATAATTATGAGTGATGAATGATGATTACTCTCCTAGTATCCCTCAAAAGGCAGATGGTTCCAGAAAGTTAGCTTAATATCTCTCAAAGCAATACATGGATTGGTAAACTTGCTCTTTGAATCATCAGTCTGACTGTGTATTCTTTAGTTGCCATTGTCCACCAGATGCCCTCAGACTTTTATGTTTGTGAAGATTGAACTGTGTTGGAGAGAGCTTGTTTTGAGTTGGACTTTTTGAGGGACTTTCAGACACGGTGTTACATTTGGGTTGCTTTTATTGGTTGGACTGTGCTCACTGTGATTCTGGGGTTTTAGTTTTGCTTACCCTGTGTTTTTCCCTCCCTGTGTTCATGTACTCCTCCTCACACCTGCCCTGCATTCGTCCTCGTTAGCCCTGCCCTTGTCTCAATGTTCTTCCCCAGTCTGCTGTCATCTTCACACCTGCCCTATATCACCCTCGTTAGCCCTGCCCTGCTCCTAGTATCTTCCCAAACCGATCAGCTTCAGGCTGATAGGTTTGTGTTGTGCCACCTGTTCCTTGTTGTCTGATTAGTTCAGTTTGTATTTAAGTTCAGTTCTCAGTTCAGTCTTTGTCGAGTTGTCTGCTCTGTTCTGTTGTTACTCAGCCCAGCCTGCTTTTGTTTTGTGCCTGCCTGTCTTTTGAATAAAGATGGTTTTCTTCAGCCCTGCTTCCTGGTCTCTGCATTTGGGTCCACCTGCTCCTCAACCCATGACAACCCAACCTTAACCATGGTAATTGCTGTGCTCAGATATTGTAGAGAGTGAGTATTTTAAAAATGTTAGCATATGGACACTTAAAAAAGGTGTTGAATCTAATTCAGTGTTTTGCAGAATTATCCAATATTAATGTTCTTGCCTGGTGACAGGGTTGCTGCTAGCTTATACATAAATAGGAGATTCCTTCTAATTTGATATTTTTATAAGTTTTGACATCTATCCGTAATAGCAATATTGCACTCCAAGTTTTTCGCTGAAATCTTGGAACCCAGTGACATTGCTAAAATCTTCAGATTAGCTAAACCTGTTTAGAATAAAATAACACAGGTCGGCAGTAAACTCAAACCATCACAATTTACAGACCAACTTCTTGACTCAACTTTGACCTACCATACTTGCTGGAGTTGTGTGCAAACAGTTTTCCTGTGCACTATGGCTGACATTTTGGGTGCACTCTTTCAGTTTTGCCTCCAAATAAAGTGGTTTAGGTAATTTGGCTAAACTGTGAAACATGTCTTGTCATGTAAGCAATTACTTTGGTACATTGTCATAACTGGTAGAAACAATGGCAATGCTGCAAAAATAAGACCCAAATCCTAATAAACTGGAATTGTCCTGTAATAAGACCAATATGAAATATAAATTTCTCCTTTTGAGCATTGACTTTATCCTCAAAAGAGGACTTGTATACAAGATTAAAAAAAAACATTTTAATTTCAGTTGGATGTTACCCTATCTAGAGGGTCTCTATTAATTTTCCAAAGCCTCTGATTATCATGTCTTATGACTTCTTCACCTGTACAAGGGCAGAAACTTCCCACTTTACTTTCCCAAAGAAAGAAGTTAAGTAGTGTGCACTGATGTAAAGTTTCCATTCTTCAATAGCAGCTTTGTGACTAAGCTCCAGTGTTGCTAATGCATAGCCTACGATTAATGACTGTTTCCTAATTAATACCCATCCGGGCAACACAATTAAAAATAACTTCAAAGAAAAACGTAAGCTCTAAAAATACTAAGCAGAGCAGGAACTGAAATAAACTACCCCATCTTTCCACGAGATAACACACACTCAGATACACACACATTCTATATGGCTCTATCACCACAGCCATCAGCATAGTTTAATAAGTTAAGCATTTCAGGCTTGTATATTTACTATCCCATTATTCCCAATGATTTAGCTCTAGCCAAGGGTAACATCAGGTTTATGATCTTTGTTACCATTCAGATATTGTTTTGTATCATCATCAACATTTAAAGGAAGCCACCTAACAAGCTGACTTGTCCACAGCAAACAACAAACACAACTCATGTGCAATCCACCTCATTATGATTCATCTCCTCTACAAGTGAGCTGAAAGTTGTTGCTGGGAAAATTATAAACAAGCCTTCCTCTCTCTGCATCACATCTGTCCTGGCCATTGCCTGATTGCTTTGTGGGAACTGTTTAATTGCCAATTAGGGGGAGACCAAGACAGCAATCACAATAGCTATGTGTGTGTATGTGCCTTTCAATATGTGTAGGAGGTAGCAGATGAGACGAGGTAAACTGGTGGTCTTTGAGGCACTGCTCAGCATGTATATGTTGCATATTGAGAAATGTTCTTTCACAAATACCAACACTCTTGGACACAAGCACACTTTCTCTTCAAATTAAATTATAGCTGAAGAAAAATGCAGTTTTAGAGGTCATGGCAGATGCAAAGGTGCATCCTCCAGTGTTTTTTCCTCCAAACAATGCATTTACAATTCTGATGTTGGGGATTGAAAACAACTATTTTTTTTTTTTTCCTAAAGGGAATCTGATCATTTGTAAAGACTCTGACAAATGATGTGTAAAATTGAACTCAACTGAAAAGTGGACAACACACATACACAACACAAGTCATATCATTGAACTGGGTAACATATTCCTGTGTGTGATTGTGTGATTCTTTGTATTCATTTATTGCTTTGGTGAGCTAAGAGAATTATAGAAAGAGATCATAAAGAAGGAATATGCAATATAACTCACCTGGCACAGTGTGGTTCTTTAATTGGTTCTCTGGCACAGAAACGTGTTAAATTAGCCTCTAGTGACACATAGAATACTTGTTAGTAGGATACATTCATTGTTGGTTTTGGTGAATAATAATGAAATTGTAAAATTATGACAGCTGTATCTTTTAGACAAGTGTGTTACACCTCAGGACAAATGCAAGCATGAACATACGCTCCAAAGGCCTGCTGCTCATTGGTAAGGTGACAGTGTATCTCTGTTGCTCTACTTTTTCATGCCGTTTGAAAATCCCATTGTTGAGTTTGACCTTTTCCAAGTCAACCCCCCCCCCACAGCCACGGGCATCACCTGGCCTGGGCATTTGGGGCTGTAGCCCCGAAGATTTTTTTTTTTTTTTTCTTCAGCCCCGAATAATTCTCCACTTTGAGTGGTTTGTCATGTAACGGAGGCAAGACCAGTCAGAGAGGGTTTACAGGAAAATATGTGGGAATACTCGTGTCTTAGGCTGACAGGTCGCTGTCAATTCTTCAATTGATGGGGTTAATATTCCAAACGCTAGCTCACACAGTCAATCAGTGTGAGAAAAAAATTTGATATAAAGATTTTTTACCGGTAAAGGGGTTGAAGCTGAAGCAGTGGCACAAACATCCTCTCATGCTGAGCCAGGAAAACAAGGTGTGTAAATGTCTGTGTGAGTTCCAAGTTATGTGAACATGATATGAGCAGCGCATAAGTTCTATACAGCTAACATACTTTACATTGTACTGTAGCCAGCTAAACCGTTAGCGACGATAGCTTAGTTGTGCCTCACCTTGGCTAGCAACACCAAACTAGCCTAGTCTTGTGTTAAATCTTAACCTTATGTCTCTTTCCCTCCTTATATTGCAGCCTTCAATACTGAAGTAGGCAAAATTTAACCAGATAATATAATTTAAAAAAAAACAGAATTCAGTCATGTTTTACTACCTGTACCATTGAGGTGGGAATTGTTAATATCAAGTAGGTCCATCAGCAATGATTTTGCAGCTAAATTATGAAAGTTTATTCAGTCACTTTGAGTAGTTAGCTGTTAACTCTCATGAGAGTTGCTATTGTATTATGGGTTTTGAGGATTTTCTATCATGTAGGCTTAGTATTAATGGTATGATGAGCTGATATGATGCTCATCTTGGTTTGAAACATTCGAGTGGCTGGAAAATTCATGTGCAGATTATGTGATAAATCAAATCCAGACCTTTCCTTCAATTTTCACATTTTTAAAAGCAATGTGTAGACCTCACATGCAAGAACAAAATGCATGAAAACAGTTTATTTAGAAGTACATTTTTAAAAGTTTTTTGATGGAGAATCTTGGCTCCTGACGGTTAACAGTCCACAGCTTTAATTTTTCATGGCTTTTACTCAACCTCCCCAGTTTCTTTTCTCTCTTTACATTAGAAGTGAATTATTAAAGTATGTTGATCGCCCTCCTGATACATCTCATCCTCTTTATTAA
The DNA here is from genome assembly GCA_038419695.1 of Scomberomorus guttatus. Lineage (NCBI taxonomy): Eukaryota > Metazoa > Chordata > Actinopteri > Scombriformes > Scombridae > Scomberomorus > Scomberomorus guttatus. Next base: position 18,637,747 of record CM076461.1, read on the forward strand.
TGGTGGGTTCAGATTTTAACTCATTGGTGATCAACCTTTACCGACTGCTGGCCTACTGGTTTGGCAGATGAGAGAGGTGATTGCCTGAGGTGAGCAGGGTGTTAAAACTGAATTAAGGTGTTCAGTGGACTTAAGAAGACTTAAAGAGTTACGCTGACATTCACTCTCAGGTGCCCCAGAATTTCCAATTAGCCTTTGCTCCATTATGTGCAGTCAGTGCTCAACACAACTCCTCTGTCGAGGTTTGGGCCACTATTTATTGGTATATTAATGAGGGAAGTGATCTACTGCCTGCAACATCTGCGTTCACCTCGCTTTTGACATTTTCCCCCATGTTTCTTAGTTTTTAATAGCAGGAGGACAGAAGGTCTCTTTATTAACATCTTGGTCTTTAGTCCACTGCTGATATGTCTTACCTTAAATAATCAGATGTTTTCAAAGCATTGCCATCGTTGATTGATAGTGACTAGTCTAATTATGCATTCCATTCCTGATGATACGATGTGTGTGCATGTGCCAGGAGAGAAAATTTGGACCAAATGACCAATTGCACCTTAATATTGGTAGGTTATGCAGTATTCCACTACACTATCCACTACAGTCTACCAACAACATTCATGGAAATTAGTCATTTTGTCAGAGGTCGAGTGTGTTTGTGCTACTTGTACTAAATTTGCAGTTGTGTCAGTACAGTGAATTTAATTGATACACTGAGTTTATTAGGTACACTTGTACAATCTAATGCAATCCAGTACAACAGCCCTGCATGAGCTCCTATCTCTGTAAGGCTTATAAAGTTCAGTATGTGTTGACACTGTGTCAGAAAGGTGATGATTCCACTCCATTATTATAATAGTTTATTATATATATTTTGAGCCTGTAGTTAGGGGGGGTTTTGTACAGGAAAGGAAATAAGGGTGGACAAAACATTGCATTAGATTGGACTAGTGTTCCTAATATAGTGGTATAGTCAAAGTTCTCATACTATAGCTGAACTTGGTGCATACCAGCTCTAAAAGGATAACATTACATCTCTGTGTTTAAGCCGTCTCAATAAATGTCGTCAGTTCCTGTAATATGCTCATCTGCATATGAACAGCGCTACAGTCCAGGCTGCACCAGGTGTGGGGAGTGCACTAATCATTAGTTATATTAGGATTGGACAGGCAAGTTCAAATTGGCATCAGCTGTCAACAGATACTTTGGGAGTTACCATAGCAACATTGTTCCCAATTTCAGAGTAAACACCCCCCTTCACTAGTTGCTTTTGAGAATGAAAGTGTTGAGGGAAAGTCAAACTTTCTTTTGATTAAATGAAAAAGTTGCTCATTTGGCAGCAGTGGGGGCTTCAAATGGGTCTGGAGCCAAAGAGTAGTTTAATTTCACAATCATTTTATTCCCTGAAAATTGTGAAGATGACTGAATGCATTTGAATTGCTGTTTTAATCAGTGCATGCAACAAACGTCTGTTTATTGGTACTCTCCAACTGCCAGCTGCTGGCTAAATAACTAGTCGCTGACCTCTTTTCTGACAGCTTTCTTCTTTTTTGTTTGAAATGAAGATATTCTGCTGATAAGAATATTTCTAGTTAGACAAACCCAAACCTAGTATGTCTTTGGTCCTTGCATCCATCTAGCTAGCTATCTATATAGATAGATACAACAGGACCAGACATTCTAGGTTTATCAGCAGTGATCCAATGCAGAATATCTTTCATCTGTTTTGAGGTTTCTGGTATGAAACATACATTAAATTAACATTTTTACAGATCCTCCAGTCTGCTCACATGTTTGACAGAGTAATGCTTTTATAGATGCATAAAGTAGTCCTTGAAACAGACATGAGGTGAACATGAGTACAATGACAGATATTGCTCAGATTTGCTGGTTTGATTGGACTTGACACTCTGTGCTGACATTTGGCAAGGACAATTGATTATTCAATAACTCCTGTCAGACCATGATAGATCACAATTGAATCACAGGCAAGGTGCATTGTCTGCAGCTTTTTCTTTTGCTATTGCTACACACTGTGCTCGGGTTTGGTGGTAAATTAGTGTAGTTTACAACTACAGATCTGATACCAGTTTTTTTCTCTCTGCAGTCACTGTAGTTTACTGTGTGTTTATAGTATTGACCCGCTACATGCTGTTGTCATGTCTCACAAATCATTGTTCAGTACTCATGATTATACAATGTTTCCCTTGGATGGTGTGACCCCCAAACCCCCTATGGCTCCAGTTTATGTCTTGATATATATATATATATATATATATATATATATATATATCATCTTTTTTTTTTTTTTTTTTTTTTACAAGAAAGCTTTGGAAATCACCAGCTGAGATTTTCTTTGCAATGGTAAAATAATGGTAGAAAGTGCAAAGGCTATAGTTTGGAATGTTTACTAAGTAAACAACAGTGACTAGTATTTAATTAATTTATTATCTTTTTCAAATTCAGGTCAATAGTGGCAGCAAGACAAGGAACAGCAACACTGTGTCACTGTTTGTGTACAAAATGTTAATTCAGTACTACTCAGTGTTTAATTTGGTTTGCTTAAGCTCTTAAACAAATCTTCTGAGCTTGTGTCCTCTTTTTTATCATTAGCGTCCAAGCGCTTAAGTTCCCACACCACGAATTAATTATAGCACACTCTCAAATGCCCCCCAATGTGCCATCATTAAACATTCTTTGAAATGTTAACAATTATTAAAACCAACTTCCAAGTGCTCTGGAGCTTGGTGTGGGACATTATAAAATGTACCAGTTTTTATTTAATTTAAAAAAAAAAATATTTTAATTTTAATGCAGTTTACAAAGATAAAACCCAAGTCATTTACTCTGCAAAGTTCATTGGAGCCCATAACAAGAGTCAGCTCATTGTGTTATCATGTATAGTCTCTACTGTATTTACCACTGTGTAGCGCATCAAAATGGTTTCAGTCTTAGAGTCACTTCCACCTTTGTTACTTTTTTAACATAGGAAAAAAATGCAAAACCTAATCTCCAGCAATAATATTATACTTATTATTAACCATGCTTACTGTCATACAGCAAGGTATATGGCTACTATAGCATATGAGGTCTTCATTTGTATTTATATAATATATATATTGCATTCTAAAGAATAATATGCCTCTCAGTTGTATTTGCAGATGCTGGTGGTAAAGATTTTTATATATGTATGTACACTATATAAAGTCAAGTCTTGCAATGTGCTGCAGATCACTGGCACATTTTTGATGTTGTTCAGGCTGCAATTACATTTGCCCCATTTCCAAATCGGTTCACTTGATTCTCATGACCACAGCAGTTCAAAAAACTCAAATAAACTCCAGCAGCACTTCATGATGAATGGTGTTTCCCCCCCTCCATCCAGGTACAGTACTCCTCAGTACTTCTGTTCTAGTATGCCCCCATCTTTGCTGAATAAAGAACTGCCTGGATGTGCATTTCAAAGGCTTCAGCATCATAAAAGGAAGCATCAGTCTTGGATGAAAGCTTCACTGTTGATTCAAACATCCAGCACCATCCCTTCCCTATCCGAGCACTTCTTCTCCGATGATGACATATGTTCTAATCATTGGGTCATGTCACATCTGATGCTCTCACAAACATCAAAAGTCCCATGTCGAGATGCAGAAATTCTCAAAGAAGCAGAGGAAGGAGAAGGGAAACTGACTTCTTGGATTGGTTATGTCGGGGAGGAGAAGAAAACGTTTGACACCTCCCTCTCTGCGCTTCCATTTTTGAAGCCCTCCGGGATACAAGGAGGACTGCGTAGCTGCTCTCTACCTCTGATTAGGGGACGTCCTTTGGGAATTAAGCAAGAGCAGAAATGGATTTTATTTATATATTTATGTGCATGTGAATGTCATCAGGGAGACCAGACAGAGTGAAGGCAGTGTAGGTCTCGGGTTAGTGCAATACATTTTTTTTCACGATATTAATAGATTTGCAGAGCACTGAGCAACCTGACCTAGTTAAAGCCCCTTGAATGGGCTTTGTTACTATATGCTGTGTTGAGTGTACTCCACCGTGGGCCTCACACTGAATGGACAAATACTATTAAAAGATCCACTCGTTCATCACAACGTTGACATTAATGCAGCACTTGTAGAAAACTGGATGAGCTTCCTTCTCTATGAATTTCAGTGTTATACTTTTTAGAACATTTTTTGTGTACACAATTTTACATTCTACATTTTGATATGCAAAAAAAACGATTTTTCTTTTCTTTTAAAACACTGGCAACAATGCTTCATCATAGGATCAAATGGCAGTTTTCCAGCATTTTGATCCCATTGGACAGGTACCTTCAATTTCCATGATCTGACTTTTTGTTATGCAAAGTCTTGCTGTTTGGGATGCTTTCAGCTCTAACAACTGCATCATTTTTTTTTCACTAAGACCCAGGCTGTGTGGAGCTTTGGGAGTTCTATGCTTGAAAAAAATGCAAAGCCCAGTTGGTTAAGAATGTCTTTCCATTATACACACATGGCGACAGTCATGGTTGATGCTATGCTATGCCATAGTTAGCAGCATACCGACACTGAGGTCATCTCTCTGAAAGATATTTATGTCTGTGCATATAAAACAAGCCCAGATACTGAATGTATAGATACAGTCTACAAGAATGGTATTAGAAGATAAGTATGCAAATGTTACATTATTATTAATGCACATCCAGGACTTTGTGCTCAGTAGAAGATACACTGACCCCTTTAACCAGATCCAGATGGTGACAATACTAATTTAAATAGAAAAGTGCATATACCTGTATGATAAATTATATCACCCATTTATAGACCAACAGCTGGTTGATATGGACACAGCCAACCAGAGTGTTATATCCCTATAGAGCTGCTGCACGCCAATAAATAGCACAGCAGTCATTATGTGCTCATGATGCTTTTACCCATTGTGCATAATTCCAAGTAAATGTTTTCCTTTTTATGTCAGTAACATTATTCCTATTACTTTTATGTATTTATATTTTTGTTATATTCTCCTTTTCTTTAAATTAATGATAAAATTGGATGAATGAGCGAAGTAACAGGATGGAATAAAATTCTAGTAATTGCCTTCAACACTAAAAATGAAAGAGGGAATGGCAGATTGATCTCCCTTCGTCTGCCACACACACACACAGTAACACCCACCTGTTAAAGCCACTGCCAGCATGCACTGCAGGAAGATGAACACATTAACACACACACACGCACACACACACACCATCTTGGCCACAGTGCACCTGATCACAGCCCACACATGGAGAAAACATACACTTAGCTCCACTTGCCAAAAGAATCACAGCGTGTTGTGTGATAGCAGTGGATGACTAAGGCAGGGGGAAAAAAAAGGAAGTCAAAGCCTTTTAGTGAGCAGAAAGGAAAAGAGGAAAAACACTCTGCTGGTTCTTTGTCGTCTGCAGAGCAGAGTAAACTATGTGGTCGCTCCGCTGTCTTTTACACATTACAACAACTCTGCCTCCCAGTAGAGCTGCTTCTTTTCTGAACGCTCTTTCATATCTGAATATTCACATCCACAATATGTTTTTTTTGTTCCAGGTAGGAAAATGTGGGAGTAAATATAGATGTGGTGCATTTTTGAAAGACCTTTTCTGTACTTTCTTTTTGACTTCGCTGTACCCGCCAGCTAACCCTCACATCCACTCGCCTGAGTGAGCCAGTAATAACTCTCTGCTCCCCATTCACCTTTTCACCTCTCATAAGGTTCAAGTATTGTTCAATGCAGGGTAGAGCTCTACTGCTAAACCCCGTGGCCTTATCCAGCAACTTGCACACACACGCACACACACACACACACGCCGGTGCATACGCACAAAATACACACACACACGTCTCATGTTTTATGGGCACTGCTCCAGTCATAATGGCATAAGGCTGAAGCTCCTTAAGGGAAGTGATGTCCATTGTGCACACACACTTGCACACACTACCATATTGTGGAGAAATCTCTGTAGACTTTCTTGCATCACTGCTCGTTGTCCCTGAGGGAGAAAACTCCCTCTGTCATGACAGTGAACATTGTTCCTCACAAACATTTGAGTATGTTTGCTCAGTTTTCAAACTAGTGTGTGAAAATTGTCACATAAATACATTCAATTAACACAAACAAAACACAAATATTTCCCAGCTAATCCACATTATAGTGTGATCACAGTTTGTGCCGTGTGAACACGTACGGGATGTTTGTCTATTGCAACAAATTCTCGGTGTAACTCACTGTTTGGAAAGCTTTAATTATATGATTTAGTAGCGAGAAATACAAACACACACATAAAAGCCTGATTCGCTTAAGACAGGTACACTCTGTGTGCCGACTGATGTTTAGACAGTTTATCTTCAGTTCAAATACAATGCTTGGGAAGGGCCCAAATTTCTTGACAGGCACATTTGTTTGTTGTGGAACAAAATGTTGCTCTCGTCTGTATCTTGGATACGAGGGAACTGTTTGTGTGTGTGTGTGTGTGTGTGTGTGACTGAATAAGAAAAGTAAAGTTAAATCATTCATAAAGTGTTCCCGCTGATCAAACAAACTCTCTCAATCAAACTCCCCTGCCTAGTTGGTGCATCCATATTTACATATTGTTAGGGCAAAAAAGTATTAATTCACATATTTTATTTAGTTGGTTTTTATACCTGGGAGTACAGAAGGAGGAAAGGTAATTATATTACATCGTAACCATGGTGACAGCAAACCAGTTGATTTATCTCCTGCTGATCTATTGCCAGTGAGTTCAGTTTTGAGTGCGCCCTGGGAAATGGAGTCTGCATGTACTGAATTATAGTGCTGGTAGATGCACTTCCTGGTCAATAACAGCTTAAATTCAAACACACATAATGAGACTGACTTTGTTTAGGCAACCAGAGTGGAACAGTCATGATAAATAAATGAAATAAAAAGCATAAGAAAGTGCAAAGGCCACCCAAACTAGGGTACATTCATCACAAGCGTCTGACCCAATACTGTTCATCAGCCAGACCTGAAAAGGGGCTTAGGACTAATAACCTTGTGTCATACTACAAAAATTTACAGGAACCTTTGGGCTAAGTTGTGGGAAACTATTATGCAAATTTAGCACATTATCTCGCTTTTTCTGTCTTCTCCATCACCAAAAACTGTCACTAATGTGCTCCGCCTGCTGTGTGGGCCACATACAGACAGGAGAGAGTCAACCAAATGCAAGCAAACAGGCAGACATGAGTAACTTAATGTTTTTTTTTTCTCTCTCTATCTGTCTCTTTCTCTTTTGTTTTATTTGTCTTGCTGGGTCTTTCATCCTCACACACAGAGACACTTTGTCAGACTGATGTATGCTCACACAAACACGCAGCATAAACAAAAAGACAGAGAGCAAACAAAAAGAAACTGAAAAATGCTTCTTTCAGTCTTTCTGCAGCCATGTCTGTATGGACAGATATGCACACACGAGCACATAAGTGCCTCCGCCGCATTCGCGCCAGCATTCAGGAAGAAATAATCATATAATCATATAGTGGTGAGTGTTCAGGTCTGTCTGCAGTCCTAATTACACTCACATCTGGCATTTAGTCACCCATGAGTAGGCAACCACACCAAGACAAACAAGCCCCCTGGTGTCACATCCCACCAATAACAAGGCTGACACTAGGGCAGGGACAGAGGGCAAGCTGGTATGGAGGGGTGGAACTGGAAAAATATAAAGAAACATGCCCACCATGGAACTGATATTTACAAAATGACCATAATATATGTGTGTAAACAATGCATGTCAATAACTCACCAATTACTTTGCCATGCACACTAAAAAATGGCGCTTTGGATCAACTTTAAAAAAATGACTCTAATTTGTTACACGTACATTTATTAGTTTTTCTCAAATTATATTTATGATTTGGTTGAAACCTTAAATTTTGATTTAATATCAATCAAAATATTTATTTTTCCAAAGACAACATTTTTAATTCACACAAAGTAAAAAGATTGTTTATTATAAAGACCATACACCATTTTTTAAAAACTTTGTTACAACTTAATTCATTTAGGAAAAACCTAATATTTATATTACATCTAAGTATAGTTTTTACTTTTGAATAAACTAATTAAAATACTAATTTTGTTACAGGCAGTTAAATTTCTGATTCAGTACAATAATTTTTAGTTATACCTTAATCAATATACTTAAATTATACCATAAACAAAAGCTAAACTTGCTATAATATAAAAGTAAAATTTTCACTTAAGATAAAAATAAAAACATTTTGTTCCAGTCAATGTTTAATTTAATGTACTTGGTATAAATAAAGACAGTGATATTCTAAATACCTTAATTTTTATTGAGATGTCTTTTTTAAAAAAAGCATCACCTTTTCTGTTATGTACTAAATAAAGAAATAAATAAAATCTGCAATGAATTTTGCAGTCAGTAAAGCTAGTCAGTATGTGTTTTATACATTAACACTTGAGGAACCCCCCCCCCCCAAACCTTATGCAGCCTTTCTGTAACCATATAAATCATAACATGTACAACTGGTTTGTACATCTCTCCTTTAAAACATGGCATATGTAATGTAATAGCCATTGGGAAGTGTGTTAAAACGTAGCTATCCTTTTGATAAAATGACCAGAATGTATGAATGTATGTCACATTATCAAAAAAAATAACCAAGGAAAAGTACAGTTCAGTTACTGGGGGTGCAATCTCTGAATAAAGGTTGGTCTTTTCTGCATAAGTCAGTTTAAGAAAAAAACATTACCATTGCTGGTACTATTGAATTGCTTGTCATTGTGAATTTAGCATTATTCACATTTTCAGTGAATAATGCATATCAGTGCCACAATATTTATACTACAGAGAGAATTCTGGTAACAGAGAAAATCAGAAATTAAGGCCAGTTTTGAACTAAAGTCTGCTCTCTCTCTTATTCACATTTAACAAAGACTCCATTATCCTGGAATGTATTTAAATACAAGCTATAAAACAGAACAAAAGATCAATCCAATATTTAGAGCTTGACACTCAGACTGCACACTCTGTGTGTAATTTTCTTTGATTCCATCTAAATGAATATTTTCTACAGTGCACAGATGAGGCCATATAACATGGCACATGCCTGTGCGACTGATGGCAACTCATTAAGGACTTCCAAACCTTCAGTAACAATCCCAATGTCATGTGGTGGCTGGAGAGGATCCTCCTACTTCCCGATGACAAACACTGCCATTGTACACCTCTCTGTTTCAGCTTCATCCTTCTGAACAACCTGATGAAAGACATTTATTAGAAAGTTATTCTGATGAAACCAGTGTCTGATATTAAAATAAATATCAATTCTCCCAAACAAATCTAAATAAAAAATCTTAAATTGGGGTTCTAGTGATGCGAACATGTTCATCAATCAATCATATGTTCATTAATTTCAGAATCTGGCCATATATAATATCCATTTTATGTCCAGGCTTTCACTGCTCCACCTGCACTGCTGCTGCTGCTCTGCAGTGATAAATATTTCACACTGTAATTAAAATATCTTAATATGTTCCAGCCACATATAGCCACACTATACAGTGTTTTACAAAATATAAAATATAAACCAGCACAGAGACCTTAGTCGTTGTATTATACATATTAAATTCTAAAAAGCTGTGTTGATTAATGACCACTGGGGGACAGAGAATTCCACAATAATTACAGGCGTAGGCAAATGTACATGAATGTATGATAAGCCTGAGTATTTTTATAGGACCCGAGACCATGTATATGAGCTTTAAACTTTAAATATTCAATGTTTTATCTTGTCTAAAGTTTAAGTGATTAATGCAAAACCACTTACCAGATACTCCATGATAAGTTGGTCCATGTCTTCCCCAAGATACACAATAAGGCACTTCAGCAGACACTGTCTTTTTAGGTTCACCTCGAGGCTCTAGGCGACAGTGTAAACACACACGTAATGCAAAGTTATGCTGTCCAATTTTGCAACCTGTCTGAAGATGCAAACACTACACAACACACAAAAGGGCGCTTGGAGTTACAGTAATTGTGATTTACAAATGCTCTGAGAAAACCAGTTAAACGGCCTGTCAAACTCAGAAGATAAACGCAGTACATCCTCCGTGTAATCTAACTCCACAATCAAATGTGTTGACAAAATGAACACTAGTGCTTCTATTTACAATGTTACTGTTAATTTATGTGGTATGAGGCAAATTTTAATGCATTGACCAAGTACGTGCCTGATCAGGAACTTTCAGTATATTCTGGGTCTTCTCACGGACCATTCAGCTTGCAGTGGTGCTTGTCCAAGGAAGCCAGGAATCATGGTTGAAGTGGAACAGTTGTAATTCTCATAAATTCAGCATTGATCTGTAAAAAACAAAACAGCACATGCAAATGTTATTACATTACATATTACTATTACTATTACTATTTCATTTTACTAGTTCATAGAGTATTTAAACTTGTAACTCTTACTAGAGGTATCATTATTTGTCTCTACAAATCTTTTGAATTGCATGAAATTACGTACCATTTAATTTATTTCTTGTTATTGTCTGGTAAAATTAACTTACATTACACTTGATATTTGCTTTGATTTGAGGTTATTTGTGTTTGCAATTCTTGAAATATAACAATAAACAAAAAATGGAAAGCTATTCTCTAAAGTGCTGCATTTCTGTTTTGGGTTTGTCATTCCTATTTAAACATACAAGAAAATCATGTTCATAGTTGTTAATTTTGGGACTTACCAAATTCAGCAACATGGCTAAAATTGTGACCTTTTCAGGAAACAACCTGTAAACACGAAGGACAAGGTAAGATTCCACATTTAGTTTTTTGTTGGGACATTTAGTATTATCCATAATTGTTACTACAGACTAGGGGTGTCCCATATCGTATCATTCACGATAATATTGGTATCATTTTGGCATTATTTCAACTTGTTGACGTAATGACATGCTACGTTACACACAGAAACAACAAGCGTGGCTGAAAGCGAAAGTAACATTGCTACTGGCTCCACGGTGGAGGAGCTAGTTCCAAAAAGGGGAGCAACATTTCGGTATTGTGGAAAAAAGATCAGATGTACAACGAAACACTGTAAGATATAACGTGATATATATATACGTGATATACGTGAGATATAACGATGTAACATATGTAAGAAGTGCAAGAAGACAACACAAGGAGGCCATACAGCAAACTTATTTCACCACCTCAAGTAGAAGCACCCGGTTGAGTATGAGAAGTGTTTTATCATCATATCATCAAGAATTGGTTATCGCAGAAATAACCTGAAATATTGTGATATTATTTTGGGGCCATTCTACAGACTATGAATTAGGCCTTAGACATACTGGTGGTATTGTACTATACTGCATTATACTGACAGATGAAAGAATGGATCAGTAATCATTGTCTACTACTTAATCCATTCTCATCATTTTTTTTATTATGCATAAAAGAATAAAAGTAGTATTAATATGAGTTCACAATATTTATATTACAAAATGTTATTTCAAGAGCAAAAAGAGCAAAGTCACCATGTAAACTAAGATATTCCTCATAGCAAAACAGTAACTCTGGATTTAAAAAGTCTGTAAAGCACAGAAAACTGTCAATCACCTGCTGTCAATCCCTCCCTCTGTTGCTAATCTGAATGGATTCACTGCTTGGAGGATACTGCTGGTAGAGGGGGGTGGGGTGGTCTGGGGGGTGAGCTGCATTGTTTTTTTTTTGTTTGTTTTTTTTGGCCTTTTCAAACATGGGATACCTAACTTTTAGTGAAAAGTGAGCAGGGTGCATGTCATCAGACATGAAGCCAACACGTTTAATTGCCTTCGGATTAACGAAAAGGAGTGCATGTCTGAAATGGCTTTAGACTCATCGGTTACATGAGGCAAACAGACACAGGCTGTGTCTGTGTCCACTGAGTCTCACCTTCTTCGCCTCACTCTGCTGCCAGCTCTGTTTGTCTGTGTGTGTAGTGGGGGAGCCAAGCCCCGCCCTTGGCACAAAACATGTCCAGACCATAGACTGTAAAAAAAAAATATGGACGTAGTCACTGTGATGTCACCCATTGGTTTGTGGACTGCCGTTCTGATGCCTCGTCACAGCTACGTCACCCACCACCCCCCCCCCCCCCCCCTCCCACGATGGAATCAAGATCATCCTCTGTCTCCCCAGCCTGATAATAGCACAGCACGTCCAGCTGTCTGTGTACAAAATACAGTAAGTTCTAACTGATATGTGCTGGGTCCAGGCTGCAAGGCTAATGGCACTCATGACTCTTCCCAGGAAAAAGCCGGGGTCTTGATAGGTAATAGAAAAAGAATGGTAAATCTGCAAAGAAACAGGAAGCACTCAGCCAGTTCTGCAAACTTATCAAATTTAGCATCCATTCCTCGTCAGCCGCAGCCTGTCACAAAAAACTGGGCAGATAATGCTTTTAACACACTAAATCTAGCTTTATTAAACGTCAGGTCTTTGGCAGGAAAAACATTTTTAATCAATGATTTTATTGTCAAACACAATCTTGATTTTATGTTTTTAACTGAAACTTAGTTAGACCAAGATAACAGTGCAGCTGTTTTATGAGTGAAGCTAGAGTGCATAAGAAAGGAGGTGGAGTTGCCATTTTGTTTAATGATCCCCCCCAATGCAAGCAGATGTCTTATGGAAATTTTGCTTCTTTTGAATATGTGGCTCTTCAGTTGAATTCCTCCTCTCGAGCTATATATCTACAGGCCACCTAAATACTGTGCAACCTTTTTTGATGAGTTTGCTGAACTGCTGTCTATAATCTGTATTGACTCTGTGTCTGTGTCGCTATTGTTGGTGATTTTAACATCCAGGACAGGGGGACTAAAGAACTGTGCTGTGTTCTTGATAACTATGGACTGACTCAGCATGTGACGGAGCCCACACACAACAAAGGACACATTCTGGACTTAATCATCTCCAAGGGTCTGAACATTTCCAAGGTTGTGGTGACTGATGTTGCTCTTTCTGATCATTCCTGTGTTTTCTTTGAGAGTACCATCTCTATCTAAATGTTCAAACAGAGGTAATCACAAAACGGTATATCACTGAAAACATCAGTGAAATATTTATTCAGGCTTTCTCTTCCACACCTGCCCCCTCTTGGGTCTCAGTCAACGATCTTGTAGATAATTTCGATTCTAAAATTACAAATGTTGCCATTGCAGATCTCCATGGAGAAATGCCACACTGGTCAGAATGGAAAAAAAGAGTGTTGAAAAGCTGAATACAAGTGGCAAAAAACAAATCTCCAGGTTCATTATGACATCTGTAAAGAGAGACTTTGCATTTACAGTTTGTTACTGAGAAATGCAAGGCGGTCCTTCTTCTCTGACATTATCACCAAAAACAATAATAATGCATGTGCCTTGTTTGCTACTGTCGACAGACTAACAAACCCTCCTGTGTCAGTAGCCTCTGAACTTCTATCCACCAGGGCCTGCAATAAATTTGCCTCCTTCTTCACTGACAAAATTCAGAAAATTAGACAGGCAGTCAGTGCCTCCATATCAGGATATGTGTTGTCCCTGTGTTCACTTAAAATCAGTTTAAGTAGTATGACACAATTTTATCCGATCAACTATAAAAACCTCGAGGACATTATACATCATCTGAAATCCTCCTCCTGCTGCCTTGATATTCCGCCAGCAGGCTTTTTCAGAAATGTTTCAAATTGCATTGCCTCAGATCTACAAATTGTCAACATGTCTCTTCTCTCAGGTGTCTTCCCACTGCCGTCATCAAGCTGCTCTTACAAAAGAACAATCTAGACACTTCACTGATAAACAATTATAGGCCCATATCAAACCTCCTGTTTTTTTAAGTAAAATCATTGAAAAAGCTGTTTTTCAACAGCAGAACAACTTCTTGGCACTAAAAAACTGTTTTGATGTCTTCCAGTCAGGATTTCGACCACACCACAGCACTGAGACTGCTCTTGTTAAAGTCTTCAGTGACATCCACTTAAACACAGACAGAATTTCATTCTTAGTGTTACTGAATCTCAGTGCTGCATTTGACATATATTGACAGCATATTACTAGACACACTGGAAAACTGGGTGGGACTTTCTGGCACAGTACTAAACTTGAATCCTACTTAAAGTGCAGGGTTACTTTATGTCTGTAGGTAATTACACATCTGAGTGGACAAAAATGACATGCGGAGTTCCCCAAGGCTCCATTCTGGGGCATCTTCTATTCAACATGAACAAATCAACGATTAGATGTGCCAGACTTTTCTTCAATTAAACAGATAAAACTGAAGTAATTGTTTTTGGAGCCAAGGAAGAACGAGTAAAAGTCAGCACTCAGCTTCAATTGGTAACGTTAAAAACCACAAACCAAGCCAGAAATCTTGGTGTAGTCATGGATTCAGACCTGAATTACAACAGCTACATTTACAAAGTCAACCTACTATCACCTGAAGAATATATTAAGGATTAAAGGATTTATGTCTCAGCAGGATTTAGAAAAACTTGTCCATGCATTTATCTTCAGTAGACTCAACTACTGTAACGGTGTCTTTACAGGTCTCCCTAAGAAATCGATCAGACAGCTGCAGTTGATTCAGAACACTGCTGCTCGAGTCCTTACTAAGACCAAGAAAGTGGATCAGTTCTCAGATCTTTACACTGGTTTCCTGTCTGTCAAAGAATTGATTTCAAAATACTACTGTTGGTTTATAAAGCACTGAATGGTTTAGGGCCAAAATACATTTGATCTGCTGCTATGTTATGAACCACCCGGAGCTCTCACATCGTCTGAGACTGCTTTCTGTTCCCAGAGTCAAAACTAAACATGGAGAAGCAGCGTTAAGTTTTTATGCACCACATATCTGGAACAAACTCCCCAAAAACTGCAGGGGCCAGATGCATAAAACTCTGTGCAGATTCATAACTACAACTGTGTGCATGCACAAAGCCAGAAATATGCACACGCATTCTTTTCGTCAGATTTATAAAGCCGTGTGTACACATGGTTCTGTTTTATAAATCAAAGTCATTGAGGAACTGGGTGCACATGCACAAGCCCTGAACCAGCCGTTTTCATATCAGTTTACCGCCTGTCTGTACACCTGTCAATGAAACAAAGGGGAAAGAAGAAGTGCCAAGACCAATATAAAAATGCACTTTAAATAAATGACACAGTTGTTTTACTTTTTCAGTGCACTAAAATTTCTGACCTTCAAAACTCACTTCCCAGCCTCCACTGTGCAGCAGATTAAAACAGTCCCCCTCTCACACCCACCTACTCACATTTCTCCTCAGTGATTAAGGACTGTGCTTCGAGTGAACAAAGGGCGCTGCAAGATACTTCAGATAACCAGCCTAAAAAGCCATATTATACAGCAAATGACAAAGCAGAATAGAGTTATGCACTGTGCATCAGTTCTTCACTCGACTGAGAGTTTCTGTTTGAATGAAGGCATTTTGTTCCCTGATTAGCTAGCTTGCTTGTCTCTGT
The DNA here is from genome assembly GCA_038419695.1 of Scomberomorus guttatus. Taxonomy (NCBI): domain Eukaryota; kingdom Metazoa; phylum Chordata; class Actinopteri; order Scombriformes; family Scombridae; genus Scomberomorus; species Scomberomorus guttatus. The sequence goes on from CM076461.1 coordinate 18,653,263, forward strand.
CGTGACATTATTGGTTGATACAGGTCACTGAAGCGCAAGCAGACAGCAGGAGTGGGAGGCTGTAACAGTGCCAGAGACTTGTGGAGGGAAAGTCTTGTTGGCATCGTTACATTCCCTGGTGATCACTGGTAAAGGTCAGGAGGTCAAGCATCACACGAAGCCAAGTTGTCAAGTCATTGTTGATCATATGTAAAAATGTTGCTGGTTCTTTAAGACATGAGATAATTTGAAGACAGGGGTATAAGGTATTTTTGACAAATTGAGCAAAACCACTAATAAAAGCAAAGGGACACTTTTCTTAAGAAAACATCTTGAATCAGACCAGTTTGCATTGGGTCAAGTACAGTTATGTCATCCTATTGTATAGCAGAGGTATGTTGCTACATGTGGAATCAGAAGTTTGTTGACTTTACATCCTTTGGTGGCAGTTTTCTATGACAGTTGTTCCAAAAAGAATTCCCCAGGAGCCAAATTTAGGTCAGTCATTCAATCATATAGCACTGCTGTATTTCATACTCTGCAATGCTTGCCCTGATGTCTGGTAGGTTATTGATAGAGCTAGAAGAGACACACGCTTCAGTTTCAACCAAGATTGAGGTAACACATCAGCTTTCTCTAACAGATTTGGGGTTGAAGAAGGTAACAAAATGTTTTGATTAACAAACTACTCTGGCACCAGATGATAGTATGAAGTATTGTCTTATAGCTGTGTAGCAGAGATATGTTTCTTAACAATACATGACATACAGTAAATGGTGTGGTTATGGTTATTTTCTTCCACTGTTGGTTAAAGCAGAGTAAGATTTTTAGACTTAAGATTCTGCCTCCATTTTGGAGCTGGGAGCTGAGATCTGAGACTTGATTTGGTTTTCAGGACTGGAGTGAAACAGGAAACTAGAGCTGGATTTGAATCTGCAGGCTGAAGTCAGACTTTCTAAGACAGGCACCCAGGCGTTAAAATTTGATTTGCTATTAGGTGGCTTGGCTCATGGCTAGACGAAATTCCAGGCTGGGCTTGTAGCTGACACTGGCACTTGATTAGGGACATGCAGGATGGGAATAGAACAGAGTGGTAAACTTTTGGGCAGCTTGTCGTATGTTTTATTTGAGCAAGAGGTGGGAGGGAGGGATGACAGCTGCTGAGAGAAGGGAGCGGGAGCAACGTGCTTGGAGTGAATTACATTATTTCCTAGCGAAATTAGTACAAGATATGACTGTCGGGCATTTTCAATATGGAGAAGCTTACACAGATTCAACTGGGATTCTTTCCTAGATTTGGCCTAATTCTCAGCTGTTTCACTCAGTGCATTAATTACCGTATACATTAAAGCCTGTTGCATCATCTTGAGTCACACCCTGAGCACACTAACACATCCACTTATACCTCAAGTCAGGAGTGGACGATGTGGCCCTGAGATGTGTGTGCACTAATGGGGGTGAGAATGAGGGAAACTAACAGGATACACCAAAAGAACAGGGACAAATAAGACCCAAACTTACTCCGACTGCTGCATCAGTTTTAGTTTAGCTTGGTTTGCTGCATACTGTAAAGGTTTGCCATGCCAGCAGGGATGGACTGGCCACCTGGAGAAGTGGGAGTTGGTGGACCTGTGGGCTGGTGGAGAGTCCAGCAGCACTAATAATAAATATATATGGTTTGGTCATTATGCTGCAGGTTGGCTGGCCTTCTCCTATGTGTATGGTGACTGATTTTGTCTCATAAATCCTCCTTTCCTCTGTAACTATTCTTTGGTGCACTCCACCATTTTTGTCCTAAACTGGCAATGACAGACAGATTACACTGTGCATAAATTGTGGCCAAGTCAACCTGACAAATTAACAGTATGCTGCCTTCAGGTGGTTGTTGAAATTGTCAGTTATAAGTTGAGCATGCATGCACAAAATAAACAAGAGGCTAAATATAACAAGGGGTGTTTAAGGTGAAGCCTTGATGACAGACAACTTCAGTGATGCTGTTTGTGTTTGGTGGTGTTTTTCATGACAGCTATATTCTGAAATAGTCTGACTTTTACATTATATTTTATTACCTCTATGCTTACTGTTCTTGCTCATTATGCGGATGCCATTTTGCAGCCAACACTGCTGTTTAGTCACTGCTCTAGGTGGGTTTTCCTTTTCTCTCACCACCATCCCACCATTAACCTGTGAGCTTCTTCCTGTGCTTAAATTTCCCGCCCAGTATGCATACACGGAGTGACACTTTTTGTTGCACAGTCTTTGATACCAACATAAATCTGTTTTGCCTATTCTCGAAAAAAAAAAAAATTAAATTTTCAAATATTTGATTCTGATATATTTGTTGATGTGATGATGCATCATCACATATTGGCTGCTTGTTTGCGAAGCCCTTAAATCACAACACAATGGTCACAGTATGAACAATACATGGAAAGCAGTCAGGGTCAGAGAATGGATAGAAAAGAAAATCAGTGAAGCGCCTTTGAGAGTACTAATGCTAGGTAAGTCAGCATCACCATTGTTGTGACGAAGGTCATCATCATCTCATACCTGTGATGCCAGTGTCATCTGTCACCATGGATACGACTGATGGTAAGCAGACACAATAGAAGTGGAGAATCATAAAAAGACCACAAATGTTAAACCAAATAAAAGATAAACCAAATAACAACATCTTGAACTAGTAATAACTCCCCAGTCTCCCCAGTGATTTATGTAGAGCTTCAGATGCTCCTGGTAATTGTGCAAGTTTAAGTTTGAAGTATCATCAATAGAGAAAAAAAAAGTATTGGTTTAAAGCCTGTTTTTGAAGACGAAGATGTGCAATTTTATGTGTATTCGCAGCAGGGAGTGTTTCATGGAGAGGGAGCATGTAGTACAGAAAGCTCTGCTACCTGCAGTTCTCTTTATCACTGCTGTGATGGATAAAAAGCCTACATCTAGTGTTTGCTTGGTAGTATATGTGTTGTAATAACATCACATAGAATGAACACAGGATGCTGTTAGCCTTTGTCATGTGTATCAGTAGGAGCACAATGAAGTCACATAAATGAGACAGTGAGGGAACGATATGGAAGGTTTGACTTTATATAATACAATATGGAGTATTGTCTTTTTTGCCAACATTCTGGCTGCAGAATACTATAAAGATAATAGCCACATAAATCAGAGAACCACAATATAAAAGTAATCAAATTATAATGTTATAACACAAATGCATATACTAAAGATTTAGCATTCCAGAAACAGAAGGCGATGTTTAAGTATATTGGTTGAATTCAGAGTGGTAAAGACGTATACCGTACATTCACAATGCCACATGTCTGTGGAGTCAGCACAATAAAAAAGGAATGAAAATTTGGGAATGATGTTACAGCAGAAATCCTAGCAACAGAACCAAAATACAACCTATAGCTGCTATACTCAATATTTTTATATTGACAATGGCTCAATTGACTGTGTGTAATGTGAAAGGTGTTGCTCGTAGGGATGAAGACATTCATTGGTTTTACAGCCTGCAACTTAAAATGTTTTGGTTCTTATCGACCTCATTACCAGACAGAGCAGGCAGCTGTTTTCACTGAAAAGGCTTAAATAAACCCACTGTACACTATCTGCCCAGCAACGACAGACAAAGTTAGCGACTAGCTGGTGAACATAGTGGAGTAGTTAGCAGCTAAAGTGCCAGATATTTCTTGCAGGGTTTGATGGACATCAAAACAGAGTTAAAGATAGAATTAATATTGGACTCAAATTGAATGCTAATAAAATGTTACTTCATGTCTGCTGGATGTGTAAATATGCAGCTGTTTGTTAATGTTCACCATATCTACTTTATAAGGTGATAATATGTCAGTGTTGTGTTTATAGCTTATTGCGTCGCCCCCAAGTGGTCAAAAAGTCTGTCAATGCAGGTTTGTACCATGAAGGCACCACTACTCATATAGTCTTCAAGACTTATTAAATGTTCTGCTCATGTCAAGCAGTAATTGTGCATAACTTGTATCAGAATTAGTCGTTAGAAAATCAATCGGCAACTGTTTTGATAATCCTATTTTTTTTTTGTTCTAGTCATTTTTTAAGGACACATGCCAAATATTTGGTGGTTGCAGCTTCTCAAATGTGAGGATTTGAAGCTTTTATGTGTCTTATGTTTGAAGACGTCACCTTGAGCGCTAAGAAATTAGAGCAGGCATGTTTCATTATATTTAGTCATTTTATAGACAAAACAATTGAACTGAATAATTGAGAGAAAAAAATGATAATGAAAATAATTGTTAGTTGCAGCCCTAATCAGAATCAATAACTGACAGCTAATCATAAAATTAGACTATTATAAGTGTCTAAAAAGAAAAATGGAGGTGTGGGAGATGCCTGTGACTTGCATATAGCTTAAACTTTGGCATGTAACTAAACATAGAGTTTTTTCTAGGGCTGCTCAAAGGTCCAGTGTGAATACACTGAAACAGTGCTGCAACTGGAGCTGCAGTCAGGGCAGCTTGTTGCGAGGGCTAATGAAATTAGAGCTAGTTGTCAAGCTGGGGCTGACATTGCAAGCTGCTGCTATTAAAGCTGTACGGCTAGAGATTGGGTTTTTGCTTGGGGCAAGGCTGATTGACATACGTATCAGCTGGCACAACCACAGTACATAATTCTCATGCTCTGAGATAATAAGACTAATATTGCAACATGTGCACAGTATTATTGGCCATGCATGTCCAAGTGGTTTGGGGGACAAAGCCGATATGGAAATGTGTGCAATCTGTGAATGTGGGGCATATCTGGCCATGACTAAGCTCAGCTTCATGAGCTTTGCTGGCCTGATGGAGAGACTGAGTTGGCCAGGCTAGTGCGGCCATGGAAGTGTAAGTATGTGCATCTATTATTCAAGACATAATTATGCAGTGGGCCGCTTTGTCAGCCAGTCAATCAGAACCCAGCTTTTCATTAGGCTGCCTGTCATTGCACTGTGCTGGAGGCATGCCTCTCACACACACACCTACACACACACACACACACGCGCACGCACACACACACATGTATATGCCAGTGAACACAGACAGCCACATATGCCCACAGTATTCTCTCTGCCAATATATCATTACAAAAACAAGAGGAAGCTTGAACTAAAAAGTGTCGGGGTGACTGTTGCTCCCTTCTCTCATTTTCCTACTCTTTCGTCCAATAGGCCCCCACTGAGGCTCAATTTAAATGTCAAACGAGGCTGATTGGATTATGCTAGAGTAAAATCTGAGAAAAGAGGAGTGAGAGGGAGGAGGAAGAGGGGAGACGAGAGGGGAGGAAGATATTGAGGTAGGGAGGGCAGAGGGGAAGAGAGCAGCCCTTAAATACCCTAAATACCTGCACCTTATAGACTGCAGACATACTGCATCACCCTTGATTGCACTAGAACTTTGACAGTAATTGAACCACTTTTACTGTGGAAATGGCAGCATTGTGTATAATATACGGTACCATCATGGTTTCAAGTAGAGCATATTTTGTTGTGCACTATAAGGAAAACAATGATAATACATAATATAAAATATATAATGTCATATTTATAAGAGACAACATACTATATGGAGCATCAATTGCTCACTCTCACTAATTAAACGTAAGTAGAGTGTAAGTTACTCCCAGACAGAAAGAGTAGTGCCCTGTCTTAAGTCCTGAGTCCTGAGTGTTTCCAATTAAGGGAACAAGAAGTGATTAAGTTTCCCCTTATTGCCAACCGAATCCTGATTTCAGCGCAGACTCCCCCGGTCTAGCACATTAGGTGGATGAAGTGGGTAACAGGATAAGTGAATGAATTTGATCACATCAGGATTCCACAGTATATTGCTGTTTTCCCATAAATCTGGTTTAATGTCTGCAGAAAATGAATCCCCATGACGAGCGCTAACATTGTTACTTCACCCTCTTAGACCATCAATGAAAGGACCCTGACAGAGATGCAACACAATAGCACTTTTTTTCTCCTTTTTTCCACTCTGAAAAGCCTGTCACCCACTTGATTTTACTCTATTAATCAATTTAAATATATATTTTAATTATTTTAAGTAATTTATCAAGCACAAGTGATTTGGTAGTCTCCAGTTTATCTAATGTGAGGATTTGCAGCTTCTTTCTGTCTAATATCACTATTAAATTGGAAGATGACCATAGCACAGTCTCACAAAATGTGAACATTTCAGTCTGAGAGCTGCTGGAAGAGACCTTTTTCTGCTAGAAAAAAAACATGTTTTTGTTACTTTACACCAATCTGATGTCATTTTGTCCCAGTTTATAGGTCACTAAGAATCCTGGGAGTTCCTATTTTCAACCATCTTTCTATAACAAGTTTTGTGAGTGGATCTGTGACTGAAATGTCAAAGTTCCAAGAGTTAGAGATAGACATTCAAGACCATGATATGTAATATAAGGTTCTGGATCAGGGCAAAGTTTTTCTTATTATCCTATTTTCTGACATTTTTTGGACTAATCAAGTAATGGATTAATAAAAAAAAAAAGTATGTTATTTCAAAAGTGAAGAGAATCATTAGTTGAAGTCAGGCAAATGTTTTAAAGCAAAACAAAAAAGTTTCAGTTTAAGAGTTTGAGAGAATTGTTACTTTAGCTGTTTATTGAATTTGTCTGGATGTCAGCTTCTGTCTAATACTGATGTCTTGAAATAAAAAAATATATTGTCATAAACCTAAAAAAATAAACAGCGGGGCTTTATAATGTTGCATACACCTTATTGGAATACATAACATCCCTGGGGACACGAGAAAGAATCAGTTGTCAAAGAGAGCTACAATTGGCTAGAAGAGCTCTCCTCCGCTCTCTCGCTTTCTCTTGAAAATGTCAAGAAAACATGGTATGACTGAAAGGGCAGAGATGGAGAGAAGAAAAAGTCAGGCAGAGTCATGGACTAAAGGAGAAAAAGGGCAAGAGATCTGGTAAGTCTAGACAGATTTCAGTGGACGTAAATTAATATAAATTAATGATATGCAAAAGGAGAGAGGTTAGAGATAAAAATGTAGGATGGAACAAAGATGATGGACGTTCTGACAGAAAGCCGTGAGATGAAGACAGAGAGCATGAACTCCTGCTGTAGTGCCGGCATTTTGTGGCTCGGTTTGAGAGTAAGAGAGATCTCATAAATATGTATGACTGCATCTTGTACATGTGTGCCTGTGAATGTTTACTCTCCTTTTGACCAAGATGTCTCATTACCAAATGTGACGGGTGGTGAGGATGGGAGGAGGGGGGTCCGTACTATAGACCTCGGGATCAAAGCCACCAGCATGTACTTTAACAAAAAAAAAAAAAAAAAAAAAAAATCAGCTCCGCTCCACTCCAGAGAGGAGCGGCGCACAGTAATGATGTTGACTCAAGTCTGATCCATGTGTACATTTCCTCCTCACTCGGCGTGCCTAGAGAGGGAGGTTTGCGTTTGTGGATGTTTAATTTCAAGGAGGAGTGTGCATAATAAGCAAAGTGACAGGGGACTGCAGTGAGATCTACAGTACACCAAGGCCGTCAGAAAATGTTTGAATAATGTTGCCTAATTGGTGCCCGATATGTTTGGGAGCAAACAAGCGTAAAGAGAGCAGTTAGCTTATAGCAACACTGAGCGGCTCACAGTTCCAATTGGGCCGCTCAGGGATGTGACTGTCCTCAGAAATACATGTGCAAATGTAGCTCATGCATATGCCGTAACTTTACAAAAAAATTTAAGTGTGAATAGAAAGCAAAAGCAGCTCAGACTTTCATGTAAAATACTGTAAATGGGCGTCACTATATATCTTTGTGTCAAATATCAAAGCATGCTTCACGGCTGCATTGCATCAGGAAACCCCCTCCCCGCTCTCTCTAAGTCTTTCCCCGACTTCCCTTTCCACCACGGAAGAGGAGCAAAAGAACAATGAATTATAAATCTTTGGATGTTAAACAGTTATAAATTGTAGACAGATTTATTTAATCAGTGGAAGACTGAGAGCCAACAACACATGAGCTGGCTGCCTGCAGGTATGTGTGGATGCTAATCATGAGTGTATTTAGAAAACGGGAAAAGCGGCTTCATTAGCCACGATGTTTAACAAACAGAGGAGGAGGGGACGTGGCGGGCAATGTGCGGGAAGTGCTGGGAGAGAGTGGTGAAAAGAAGAAAGAAGTGACAGTGTGAGAGGGACAAGAAGGGAAGATGAACCAAGATTTATATTTGGATGACTAAATTATTAAAATTTTCAAATTCAACATTGTATAAAAACACAGACGAAGACAAAGATTTTTTTCTTTTTTAAACAGAAACATCTATCTAACTGGCAGTTAGAGCAGTTAATAGCCACAGAGCAACATTAGCATAAATTTGGGGACATGAAGTCTCAGGAAAAAATATATAATAAAATAATAAATAAAAAAAAATGTATCTCTATTTTTGGTCTCCACCAATTCCTGTGAATCATGTAGCTGCTAAATGTACACCAGCTAGATACTTACATTGTCTGTTGGCAGTGTTTAATGTGTTTATCAGAGATTTTTCACAGAAAACTGTTGCCTGCTGCAAACAGGGTGGATGAAAGCAAAGTTGCACGCTAAAAAATTTAAACAAGTGGAAATAGACTAAAGCGCTCTATAGAGCTGCAGGGAACTGCAGAGTCGGGTGATATTCCCCCCTATGTTCATCACTTTGAGCGAGTCCTTTTACATTATTCATAGTCATCTGATCACATGTTAATATATAAACATTGACTGGTGCAGCTTTAAAGCTGAATATATGATCTGTTATGCCATGTAAATTCTACTGCAGTGTAAAAGTAGTGTTTTAAAATCACATTTAAAACAAAGTCAATTACTTTTATCATTGGTCACATTTTAAACACGAGTAAATGAGAAGCTATTAGGTTGATTTACTATGATGCCTGTTATACCGAAACACTCCCAGTCACATTATATTATTATTACAGTATTATCAGCATTAGTATTATAATTTTCTACGCAACTGACAGAAAGAAGAGCCCTACTATATACGACCAAAATGGAGCTTTGAACTATTTGTACAATACTTTATCTTAATAAGGACTACTTAACATATGAAAAATAGGACAACAGCTAAAGAGGGAAAAAAAAGACAATTTGCAGAGCAGAATTGGTTTAATTTTCCTTCTAATTAGCATACATAAAAGAGTAATCAAACTATGTAATCACCTGGCATCTAACAGCAGTACCAGTCTATCCATTACAAGGCCTTGAAGTCCCTACAGTTGTATAACTTGAAAGAACTTGAGGACATCCCTCCAAATATCTGACCCAAATCAACACACAAAATAAAAAAAATAAAAAAAAATCTGTTTCTTTTATTGAATTGAATGTCTTAAAATAGAAACTTCTTACTTTTATTTGGCAGTGGGCCACAAATGAAGGCATAAAAAAAATGAATAGGGAAAGCTGTGTCTTTTGATATAGCAGAATAATTATTGGACATGTCTACCCTTCTTTGTAGCTAATTAAAGTTATTATGTTGCCTTCACATATATTTTCCATCAGTTTATCTCCTCCACTCACAGGGAAATGTCAAGCGACTGGGTTGCTGCCCTTGGTTTGGATTAACTGGCGGGGGGATTTGGTTTGCCAAGAACCTCCAACTTCTCAGGAGCAATCCTACATGATGTCACAAAAGGTTTTGTTTAATGGATAATGTCACCTTCTATTTTCTTGAAATGCTTTGCAAAAATGTCATGCTCGCCTTGACTGCCGCTTCCTTTCTTTGTGTCTGCTAGCTCGGCTGCTGTTGCGAGTATTTTTTGGTTGTTTTGCACTGCTTTTTTTTTTTTTTTTTGCAATGCATGTTTTTATTAAAGCACTAAAACAAGAGAAAAAGCAATCAGTGAAACATGAATGGAGGAGAAACAGCAGTGAGTCAGCAGCAAGGACGAGGACCTCGACTGCCTTTCCACCTGATAATGCCTTTGATCTGATGTGTCACAAGATGATGCACAGTTGACAATTACCTCTCTACTGCAGCACTCAGGAAAAAGCACTCTCACTACTTCAAGCCCACATACGCTCAGGCGCACACATATTAACAAACGCTCTGCGCGTTTTGCTTTGCCATTTGCCAAGACCACTTGGACCAGCCTCCAACCTGTTGAACACAGCGCCAAGGTAAGATGGATTTTTGGCGCCCTGTCTCTCTGTGTATTTCCCAAGCAAAATGTCAACAATACCAGGTGTCCTGGGGAGTGGCTCACACTAAATACCTCTTCTCTATCAGTCTGTCTGGCCTCTGATCCCCTTTGACGCCATGTCGCGCCATTAAAACTCTGAAAGGATCTGGGCTCCTTATCTCCTGCCTGCTCCACCGCAGTCATGCAACCACCACTGATGAACTACACACTGCTTGTCTTGCTTCAGGGTGTGTATGTGTGTGCAACCTAGAGCATAATACATGCATGTCTTTGCGGACCTGGCCGCGTGCGTGTGTAAATATGTGTACGTGGTGCAGGTAAGTGGTTGTTGACAGTCCTCCTGGCATTGTGCGGCGCACCTTGAGTGACGTGCGGTATTAAAAGTGTCACTGTCGGGTGACATGACTGTGATAAGGAGCTAGTGAGAGTCATCCTCATTAAACATCAATCCTGGTTGGCTCACAGGCTGGTTGCCCTGGGAGACACTTGCATTGTGACACTTGGAACAACAACTAATGTAAAAAAAAAATAAAAAAAATAGAAAAAGTGTGTTGGTGGAGAAATTGGCTGCTTTTTCTGTCACCCGGAGGTAATTTGATGTCTTGTTTTGCATACATCTGATATGCCTGATATACACAGAACCATTCTCTATTTTGACACTTCTACAGCAAACATATGAGCAGATTAAGCCTAGTTAGAGGTGCGCATGTTTGTTTATTGTGAGTCCTAAATTAAAGTCTAGTCATCTGTTAAGTATTATAGGATTAAAACAGTTTTGTTACCAACTGCAGATGGTGCTGAAAGGGATTTGTTTGTTTCTGGTCGCTCTCTCTCCTGCTCTTATTCACTTGCTTCCATCAAATCACACACACACACACGCACACACACACACACACATAAGACTGTACTCTTGTTCATGTGGCATCAGTGTCAAAGAATAGTATATTTTCTTTCTCACATAAGTCTGGTTGCAATTTGATATTTCATACAGTACCAGTCAAGTTTAGACAGTTTCTCATTCAAGTGAATGGAAAGGTGTTTCTACACACACACACTCACACAGCGCCTCAGGTTAGAATAATAACTTTGTTATTCATCATATACAATAAACATACAAGAGCTTGTCAAAGGGAAATTGCTGCACAAATACAACCAACTCATTTAGCTATAAGTGTGTGTAGCGCGCCTGTTAAAAGGGTAACAGGCACTCACATTCAGGGAGAAGGGAGAAGATACAATAGCACGGATTACACATGCACCTCACATTCAATATTGTATCATTACGTGCATACAGGCACGCTGTGTGTAGTAGCCTTGGGTGGCAGTGGATATGAAAAGCATACCTTTAAAGTATTTTTTTGTTGGGGGCAGTGATGGAAATACATGAAGTAGCTCCTGAGCGTTATAGATTGCAACATGGCTGTAGTAGTTCCTGAGGACAGAGGTAAAGGCAGATTTAAGTTCTTGCCTGTGCTTGCGAAAATTTCAAGTGAGTTTATGCATTCTACACTTGAAAGTTAATTTTTGCTTTGCTTTCCATACATGTAGTATACTGTGTGTAGGTCATTTTTCAGAGAGCTTTCCCTAATAACCACTGTATATTTTATGATACATGCATAAAATATTGATACAGTATATTCCATTTGTTTCTGTCTTCTACTGTAGGAACAGCTATGAAGATATGTCTTTTCCTATTGGTTGGGAGCCATAGAAGCTCAATGCACCAAACTAATACTAACTTCACTGTGCAATTTAATTACAGTGGAATTTAATTATAGTGATCACATCTATCTGGGTCAAATTGACAAACATGATTATTATAACAGATTTTTTTCTTTTTCTTAATTTCTCATGCAGATTACCATCTAATTGACATTTGTATATTTATTACATGAATATAAAGTAATGAAACAGGCAGCTTCACTATTTACTGAATGTTACTGACTGTTTCAAAATACAGCACAGCTGTTTCAAACGGTTGTTTCGCTGCTGCATCTCGTTGGCTCGTTTTTGGCAGTTTGTCATAAGCTTCAAGGAGACTACGTTTTTCATTGGGAGACTTTCCTTTTCCCGTCATGATATCAATCTGCATGCAGCACCAGCCTCAGGTAACCAGCCAGAAGCAAACGGGCAGGGGCGCCGCAGTGGCCTGCAGCGAGAAAGTTGAACCAGAATCAACTTTTGGAGAAACGCAAACCTGTAACGATCAGACTGATTAGAGATGTACGACCCTGCCATGAGGACAAAGACATTTTTTAGGAAGAGGGAAGGGCATTTCTCTTTGGTTGATAATGTTAAAAGTAAAGTTAGGCTTTGCTGTAGGCTTCCCGGCTCATTTTAAAAAAGACGAGAAATAGAGAGAGAGGACATATTCAGCTTTAAAAACTAAATCTGTACAATATTAGCCCCTTTTTAGATTTAATCTGACATGTAGTAGTGCCAGTACATCATCCCCTGTTTCTCGGGAAAATCTCCTTAAAAAAACTCCACCCTGTTCCTCTAGTGAGTCACTGACTTTTTTTTTTATTTTCCCTGGAAGATAATGCTGGAGTTTGGTGTTGTAAATCGTGTAGTGATATTGATCTTGCAAAATGAGGTGCTCTAGTAGAATTCCAAGCAAATTGAAACACCCTTTTTTTTTTTCATACGCCCATTTTGTCAGGTGCAAAATCAATCTGTTGGAAAGTGTGTGCTCCACAACATTGTCAAAAGCGAATAATGTGCTCGCTCATCGATCACGGAGATGCACAATGGGTAGGCATGTCAATTCTCAAAGGGAGAGGGGCAGTCCAACTTCAAAACTCATCAAGAGCACATCAAACTTTCCCATCTCAAGGAACTCTGTTCATCTTTTTGAGACTGGGAGCTGGGTTATTTCTATTCATGACTCATTGCTGATCTTCTCCTCATTCCCCTGAATGAGGAGCATTGTTTCCCTTTTTTTCTCCAGCCACTAACTCCTATAAGTCTTTCAAGTTCAAATAGACCTTTTTTCCTGAGCCTTTCAGCAGCCAATCATATCATTTAATGCCTAGTGTTGTGCTAATTACCATCAGGTTTCAGAGCCCAACCGCCTCAGTTCAGAGGCTATATTGGATCCAGTGTTGATGATGAGTCACTGGCCAAGAGGCTGGCACCAACGTGGGTTATGTCTATCAGTTGGATCATTTGCATGAGGAAACCAGCATGATATGGCTTAAAAAGATCAGGGTCAGTGGAATAATAGAGATTCACTTTTCCTTTTAATCATCATGTGATGTCCTGAGGCCTCGTGCAATGCTGTTCTGGAAGAGTTATTGGAAGCACTTTGCTTCATGTACTCTGCTCATGCTGAACGTTTCGCTGACAATCAGCAGTATTGGATCAGTGCTGGATATACTCGACCCCATCTGGGTGAGCATTAGATACCATGGATTCTCCTCCCATTGCTCTCTGACTCTTTTATCCTTTCTTCACATTAACTGTAAACCACCGTTCCTCTGCTTCCATTTCACTTACATCAGAAGCATGACTGATCACATTAATCACCCATTCACAAAAGGATCAATTTGATGTGCATGCATAGAAAGGTATAGTGATACAATTCACAATACTGATAAGCACATGCAACTTAATTTCACCAAATTCCTTCAGTGATACAACAATGTGAGTTTTTTACTTATGGCGAAATAAGCAAAATATAGAAACGGGAATCAAGAACAATCTCATATCAAGGTCCATTTAATAGCTGTTCTGGAGCTCTTGATTAGATCACATGATCTTCATTACCACATGGAGTTTGTCATGGAATTGTAGATCTCCAAATTTCCTTTTTCTTCTTACTTAAGCTTTTTGACTTAGACTTTTTCGGCTTAAGATCTGAGGTTCAATGTTCATTCTTGCCGTTAGAAATAGCAGTTAAGAAAACAGTTTTACCACAAAGTCCATTTAGTTCTGGACTTTTTGTGTTTTTCAGTTTTGTCACAATGTGCAGTATCTCCAAAAATACTGTATGCCACCTTATATACCTGCATGGAAGCTAAACATTGGTTGTTCCATATTGGCCAAGCTTTGGTGTCAGCTTTTGTCAAATACAGGGAGATGCACATTGAATGACAAAAGCATTAACAATGCTGTTATTCCTCTAGGATATGCCCAGAATTAGGGTGAGACCTCCTGCTTATGCTGTAGGCACTATTGAAAGAATGTATTCTAGTGTAATAATAATAATAATAATAATAAAAACATACAGTGATGGAAAATAAGTTCTATGTCTTCATATTAAATAGGAAGTATTTAAAATAAAATCACATTCAATCTGTCATCAGCATGGCTGTAGCTACCTATAACTAAAAAAAAATAAGCTGCAACAAAACATGTTCAAAATGCACACACTGTATCATACTGTAAATGTCAGCTGTGTACAGCGAAGCCCGTGACGCCGATATGTCAGACTCGTGACAGTGCTGTGTCGTCAGTGCTGTCCCTTCAGCCTGAGAGAGCTTACAAGGCTTACTTGTGTGCGGTCCAATCAATAGAAGATGCTGCAATAACCCTACACTGGTGCATTAAGAGACATGACAGCACCACACCTCCCCCAGGTTACAGACCTAATATATTAGTCAAACTTTTACGCAAAGCAATACTGAGACATATTGTATGTTATTTGACAGTTTTATGATCCATTCACCACATTCAGAATCAGCTTTATTTCCCTACTGTTGAAGAGAGATGCTTTTACCACGGGTATAACCTTAACCTTAATCAAATTGTCTTCTAGCTGATCCCCGACCAAAGATTTAGTGTCCTAAATGTTCATTCTAATCTTTTCCCATGATGAACAGATCAAAATAGTGTTTCCAAATCATGGTGTCACATTATCCAGTTTGTGGTGAAGAAATGTAATCCTTATCTACAGTTACATTTATGTACACCGTGTTATGTGTTTCACAGCTTGTTCCGTTCAATAACGTTTTATGAGGCTGTGCTGCTTATGTCATCTGTATGTCACATGCTGTATAGGGCATACCTGTTTCCCTCACGCCCTTATTATGCAATCCACGTATCGGAGGCCATGATGCATCATCACTTCACCAGGGTAAGTGAATCGAGGATAGGGAGTATATGAGAAAGGAAAATAAGCAGGAAATCCTGTTAGATTGGCTTGCATCTTGTAGTATTTTCTGTTTTGTTGTGTTTATACTGTACATTATTTTATGTAGACCTTTTTTGTTTTTTACAATTTCATCGTCATCGTCAGATTCTAACAAAATACATCCAAATAATTTGTCCTTTTGTCAACAAAACTTCCATTTTGGTGATATTTCCAAGCATACTGACTTTCAGCTGTAAACTTTGCCAAGCTTATGCCATTTGAGGTTGTCTTAGATCGTCTGTTTTAGTAAAGCAATGCATTCCAAATGGTGTTATTTGTTTTTAGTCATGTTATTTGTTCTGCAGTCTAATTGCTAGATAGAAATGTGTATGTAGAAGTAATTTACAACTCCTGATTACAAGTGATGCCAATGCAGGAGGTAGTGTGATGACTATATAATGCAACTAAGGTTAGGAATCAGAGAGCACAGTGGTGAATGGTCATACAAATGGTTGCTTTCAGCACTGGCATTGTAGGATTATGCCAAACCTTTTTTTTTTTTCATAACAATGATCATGATCTTTCCCATGGTTAACCATACGTTAACCATGTTTTTTTTGTTTTTTTTTTACCACAATCTCTTACCGCAGAGTTGTATTAACTGTTGTTGTTTTGACCCCTATACAAGCCTTTAGCTTATTACGTAGTTACGACTACTTTGTTGTTGAGTCCTTTGTCTTTTCACCTGTTGAATGGAAGGACATTTGCTGGTGTTTTAGCCGTGTTTAGTTCACCAACTCCTGAAAAAAAAATATCTGGCTATTTATATTATGAAGTCCAACCTTCTTCACCACACATATGTTTTCTCTGCTGAGCCAACAGCACCTGCCTGTTGTTTTACATAAAAGCTCAGTGTTTTTGATTTTGTTGGTCCAATTAACCACTCATTGTAAAATGTAATCCAGGGTTTGCAGACAGGTACAAAATAACCATTTTGCCTGAATTGCTCTCATATGTTCATAGCAAACAGTCAGTTGTGCATTGCTAATATGTTTCAGGAACTATTGTGCAGGCTGAATTATGCTTTGCCCAAAGAATACAACAGCTGCATGTGAACACAACTCAAAAAGGAAACAGTTGCTATAGTGAGGACATCGACCTCTCCCAAAATATAGGTGTGACATAAAAGCGTGAACTTTCCCATGACAGTTGATACACAGCTATTTTACTAGCATACTGTGAGACTGAGGTAAAAGGGAGAAGGGTGCTGTAGGCAATAGGGATATTTTAATTAGATAGCCATTGTTTTAGTGGGCATCAATTGAAACACATTTGCAAGCAGAACACCCCAACACACCATCTCTACTTGTTTGTTTGATGGTCCCTGCGGCCTGCCACACTGGACTCAGGATTGATTTTAATCAGGGCTGTCACTGGATCAATGGAAGTTTATTACCCCCACAAGAAGCACTGGCAATGAAGCTCTGCCCCTTGGGAAGTGTAGTTTCGCCAGCCTTCATCATCCAACCTGCTAACACCCCTCAGGGAACATCTGGTATGGGAATTGCAGGTTTTATTGTGTGCAGTAAATCTCATTGTTATTCCTATGAAATGTGATGGTTTGGCAAATATTGGTATCATGAAGGAAAATTGAAAAGAGTGCCGCAGCAGAGTATATGTTGTAAGTACATTAGCTGAAAGCGCATTTGCACTTTGCCAAATGCAAAGCGATGTGTCCATAAGTGGATAGACAAAGGGGAACTGAACAAAAGAGTGCAGTTATTTATTTGTGCTCACAGTCCCGTCAGCATGATGAAACAGTGTGTTTGTCATCTAATGTCTGGTATTTGTGTGCACCAGGCGTTCCTTTGACAAACAACCAAGCGGCGGCGTTTACAGCGCAGTGTGTCATATTAGAGCCATTTAGAGAGCCCGCTGGAACCCACTCCCCACTGCTCTCAGTACACACTGGTTTTCAGTTGCCCAGGTGACCAGAACATGGCTGTGATTAATCGCACTTTGTTAATAGGCAATTCCTCCAACAACTGCCTGCTAGAGCAATTTGAGAATACATATCTGTATGTGTGTGTGTGTGTGTGTGTGTGTGTGTGTGTGTGTCAGCAGTAGAGGTATCTGCATATGCGCACATATGTTTCTGTGCCAAGCCTTTGTGTCTCCATGCCATTGTACATGATCATATTCACTTGGGGGTTAAACAATTACAAACAAGAGATGTTTCTCCCCAATACCACCCTCATCCCTCATTGTCCCTACCACTAGTATTTGTCCAGTGATATATGAGGTGAACCAAATACTGTTCTCACCAACCCAATGTCCTGATTACAAACAATTATTCATTGTTACTTACAGTAATAAAAGGGTAATGGGGCCTCATAAATCTACTTGCTAGTACTCCCATTCAATCCCAGAGGGGTGTTGCCAGTGGGCCCGTTGGGGGGGATGCAAGACTGGGTGAACAGGATGGTGAACGCCAACGTCAAACATTTGACCCGCTTCACTGATTTAGATCTTCTTGACTGTGACACATTCAAAGCCATCACGTTATTGTTTAGTAAATGGTGTTGTGCGATAAATCGTCTACAAAAGGAAACTAAGTGACGAGTCATAAAATCTTTGAGTTTATCAATAGATGGGAGGCAGAGTTAAGATGTATGCTTGCGAGGCTCTGATTGGATGCATTGAATGACTATGATTAGATGAAAGGAAGTCTTAAATGTGTGGAATCAGATTATGGAGCATAATGAAGAAGGTAATGCTAAATTATCTTCAGAAAGGTTGATGCTTTTAATTACATCCAAGTGCCGATGTTGTGGAAATGTATGATTAGCACATGTTAGGGGAAAACCTTTTGATGTGAAATGTCAGGATCAATGAAAAGTGAGACATAGGGGAGGGAGGGGGAGCAAAATATCATTATCATGATGATTTATGAAGCCTCCCTTCACTAATTCAAACTTGAATTATATGCACACTTTTCTCATCACATCAACCTATTCCCCATTCCCACGCTCTTCCTCCCACGCATCAAACATGCACATTCGTATCCATTTGATTCCAGGACGACCCTGCAACAGAACGGCAGTGTTACCATGACGTTACTCCGCTCAGTCATCAAGGACAGCTCGTTGAAATTCCACTCATCCCTTCACTTTCTCCCTCGCTTTCCCTCCATCCTCCCAGCCCTCTCCCCTTCCACGGCCAGGGTGAAGCGGCCTGCTTTTGTTAACAGCATTATATAAGTGCCCGAAGAGGAGCAAAGGGAGAAAGAGAGGGAGAGATGGAGGGCACAAATTCAAAGAAAGAAAACAGCCAAGAAGAATATATATATATATATATATTACACAGATAATCCTTTGTAAATCACTTATTATGCGCTCAGGGATAAAATGATTAGGAGGCCATTTGAACATTTGAACAGACCCCACCCCCATCCCTTGTCCCCCTACCCACCAAGTCCACACACATGAAATAAGACATAAGCATACCACCACTAAACTGATGGTGAGGAAGCATTGCTCTGACCTCAGTGTTTATTGTAAGGGTGGGAGGGAGGATTATAGAAAACATATAATAGGGGGGCAGATGAAGGGGAAAGAGGCTGTGGGATGTAGATGGATGGTGGTAGGCGGATACTTAAGTAATTTGTGAAGGCAGACTCATTGAGGAAAAGACCTCTGATGGACTGCACGTCCGGCGCTTCAAGGACAGGTTGAAGCAGAGGGAGGTGGGTGTGGATTGTGTGCATGGGGGGAAGGAGAGGTTATGAGTAGGAGTCGGCGGGTGTGGGGTTAGGGTGGAAGGCGGAGGGTGGGTAATGCAATAAGTGGGCCGTTTGATTCAATCGTGTTCCACGTCAAACACGTGTTTCATTCTGCTTCGTTTGGCTCAGCCACAGCCAGCCTCTGTAACTCCCACTTATACTGATACACCCGCTTACATGTGTTCACATGAGCGCATACATAGACGCCAATGGCATAAATATCCATCAATATCACATAATAGGGCTAAAATGCCTGCGCTGATTTCTGTCTGTGACACCCACAAACACATACACACACACACACACACACATACATGCAGACACAGAGCTGCACCTGCCTTTGGCTGGCCCATTAACCATGTTGAGAGGGAGGAAAGTCGGGGGCAGTGGAGTGTCTCTTGTTCCAACAATCAATCATACATTAGCCAGATAGCATATCCAACTGAGCAAGCTGCCAACCAGACAGGGAGACAGAGAGGAGGAAATCACTGCCTAACACCAGGAGCCAGATGAATAAAACTCTGTGTCAGTTCAACACATATAATCTGTGTGCACACAAAGGCAGAAACATGCATGCGTATGCTTGGCCCCGTGTAAGTATGGTTCTGTTTTGTAAATCTCAACCATTGTGAAATCGTGCGCACACAAGCCTGCTTTTCGCTCTCCCACTTAACCCATTAACTGATGTAGATAAGCTGTTAATCTGTTTTCATTTAAATACATCTGACTGAACCACCAGTCTTTGGACCTGTAAGTGAAAAAAAGATGGCATTGTCTCCAACAAAACCAGAGCAGCTATCATTACACATGCTAATTTATAGCACCCACTGTCATTTATTCATATGCACCTGTAAGCCAACATTGACAGTGATATCTTAAAGGTCCACTGTGTTGAATTTAGTGCTATCTAATGGAACGGACTTGGCAGAAATGGAATATAATATTCATAAGTATCTTTTAATTACTGTATAATCACCTGGAAATAACAATGGTTGTGATTTTCTTGCCGTAGAATGAGCCTTTTATATCTAAAGAGGGAACTGAAAATTAAAAATGAAAAGAACATTAACACATGAAAATAAATGTTGAGCTCATAAAAGCAGTTAATTGAAGTTTTATTGGTATGTTTTTGATGAAGTGTGTAGACTGCAGAAAAAAAATCATGTGTGCTTAGAGAAACTAGCTAAGACAATGTTACCACTTCATTATATCACACTTATTTGTTTTGTGCATGTTTATCATCTAAACATATGGCTCTAGGTGGCTTATGTATTGCGAATATCTGTAGAAAGAAGAGCCTATTCCTTTGTCCCACCAGCTCTTTCCCGTGTTTTACCAGAAATGACCAGTATATGTACTTTGATATGAATTCAAGGTCTTGACAGTCACCATAAGGCAGCGAGGACACCAATGACTACAGCATAGCTTTTACAGCACTAGCAGGGATCATTGCTCAGGTTGGTTTTTATTAACATGACTGTTCATTTATTCATGCTGTGTTTTGTCCACCGAAAGTAACTCATTCAGTAATGACCCTTTCAACCCAGCGGCTATCTTGGTCTACTTTTCATTTTTACTTGTCCTTTGCTCTTCTGTGTCAGTAGAGGAGCATATCTACTTCAAAACATCCAATCCACACTGACTGCAGTTACATAATTATCTGAGGTATTCCTTTACACGAGGGTTAGTTTGTGTGATTATGTGCACAGTGTTTATATTATATAATATTAACCACCATTAAAACAGTCACATACTACCCAAATTCCACCTCAGATTCACAGTTTTTAGTGTTTTTACTTCAGTGATGGCTTGTCAGCGTACCTTTTGACCTTATGTTGCTTATAATAATGAGTATAGTGCTGACAGACGTAACAGAATATTTCTCAGCTTGTGTATCGGCGTAACATCACCAGATATTGCTGCCTCCAGCTATTTTTTTTTCTCCATATTGACTGGAAGTAGAAAACAGGAGGACCTGGCTTCCTTTAGGTTTCTTTTGCTGCCTTGGGTTTTAGCCATGCCAGTGGTGTGGCTCTTTGAATGGTAATCTGTCAGTCCACCATTTTGGTCCACATTTAAATATCTCTAAAAAACAACTGGATGGATTGTCATTAAATCTTATACAGGCATTCATGGTCCCCCGAGGATGAATCCTATTGACTTTGATGATTTCCTCTAATGCCATCAGCAGGCTGACATTATTGGTTTGCAGTGATATGTCTCTCCGACTGTTGGATGGATTGTCATGAAAATTTAAGGTATCAATAAGATATCTTTTAATATAGCATCATCATCAGGTCAAAATTTCAATTGGCCCAATATAGTATTTTTCTTTATGATTAAATTCATTAATTCAGTCTCAGGCTAACATGGTAAACATTATACCAGCATGCTAGCACTGTCATTGTGAGCATGTTAGCATGCTGAAATTAGCATTTAAGTTAAAGTACCACTGTGTTTAACTACAGCCTCAAGGCTGTTTGGCTGCAGCTAAAGCTGCATTGACTGAAGTGGTACTCTAAGTTGCTGCAGGCATAATTATGGAAATAGTACATACGACATATAAGCGTGTAATGCCAAGTACTATAGCAGTTTGTGTATTTGTATTATACTATGTACAAGAACACCAACGCTGTTCTTTTTAAAGCTTTATTTAACCAAGCAAACCTCCCTGAGATTAAAAATTTCTTTTTCAAGAGTGTCCTGGCCAACGATGAATACAGACAAACAACATCAAACAGATAACTCAAAAATATATCACAATAGCAGAGTGAAAAACGCTGCTGTGTAAATCAGGAAGGAATAATATAAAATATTATGTCCTGAAGACAACCTAACCCTTAAACACAACCCAGTAGCTGTCTAGATAAAATAAATTAAGTTACCCACAGTCACCTGAATTGTACTGCTTACAGATCTGAAGAAATAAAAAGAAAAAACACACGCACACAAAAACCACATTTTCAGTTTGGACATTTAATAAGACATCAGGCAGACTATTAGAGACACAAAAAGGAACAGTGGTTTGCACTGAAATTCTTTTAAGGAGGACAAGTAAAAGGACTTCAGGAAGAAATAAAGAGAACATTAAGATAGCATGATTAAGACTCTAATGAGGGCATTGGGAAACCACAAACTGCTGCAACAGGCGCAGATTCTTTAACTTGCTGCAGTTCTTCTGGGAGGATAAGACTGTATCCCTCACAGTGATAATACTCAGAGCAGTGTGTATTTACTGCCGTTACAGTTAAGTTCTAAGAGGTTAAATGGACCTACAGGAGCCCATGCCAGGAAAACCCAACTGCTTTCACATTTCTTTTTATTTTATATCTTTAGTTTAGTCAGCTGTTCCTTTATTTTGCCGTTGTGTACATATCAGCAGAAATACTGCAGTCAGCACCACAGAACGCAACACATGCTTCAGTGAAAAGATTCAGGATTCATGTTTGCTTTTCTGTTTCCTGCCACTTGTCATTATTAAAAATACATGGTTCTCCCTTTTTTTTTTCGGCGGATGAAAAAGTTGCCACTGCTGCATCAGCGGCCTTTCACAAGGCTATTAAATAGACGAGGTACAGTCATAAAACGCCACTTAATGTCACAAAACAGATGCTTTTATCGCATCAACAAGTGTGCGACTGAGGGAAACAGGTGGTGCTCTGCTCATTGAAAGGAAACATAACAGAGTTGGTTGTGGGGAGCACATAAATAATAAATGACATTTAAATATGGTTAGGTAACTTAATGAAGTTCATCAAGTTCAAGATATGGCAACCTTTCAAGTTAGTTAGTAACTTTTATTTTAGGGATGCATTATGTATATCTGTGCATTAGTAATAACAACAGACTGAAGGCACTTATACACATTGGTTTGTAACTGGGAATTAGTGGAAGCCAGCAAGTTATGGGTCACTGACCTGTAAGCTGTTCCTGATGTGAAACCTGATGTGTTTGAAAAAAAAAAAAAAGTCAGAATAATGTTGAGGAAAAAGCTGAGCTCAAAAACATGATTGCATTTCCAAAGGATACTCCCAAAGGATGCCACTTTGGGAGCATTTTCTCTTCAAAACGTTTTTATCATGACACCCGGGCTTCAAGGGGGTTTTCACATACACTATAACAACTCCATGAGGTGTGAAACTGATTTTGCTAACTTAATACGGCTGTTGCTTTTTCTAAATAAATGTGTCCATTTCTGATCTCTGTTCACAATAATAATGCGATCATATAATGTCATGTCATATTAAAGAAAAGCCTGTTTTCTCTTCATTGTTCATGTAGACTGAGTCACATACAATGATAAAAATACTACCCTGTGAGTATAATAGTGCATATGTTGTTGCACTCAATTAAGAACAGGGCATTATAAATTGGTGGAGATCTTTATTTTGGGGGTTACATTTTTTTTTTGTTTTAACAGGACGTATAGTGTGTTATTTTAACTATATGCGTTGCATTTCCACTAGCTCCGTGTCCTCTTTTCATTCAGGACTTTTTCTTGGGAAGGCAGACATTTTCCTTCTTTGTGTGTGATGCTTTGTGTGAAGTTTCCATAAACAACTGCAAAGTCAATGTATTTTTTTTTAGGTTTCTGAGCTAAAGTCACATCTATTTCCATATATAAATGTGCTAATTGGAAGAGAAATGTGTCGATGCATGTGTGCAGCAGGGCTGCCGTGTAGCTTGCAGTGCGAGGGGGTACTGCTGAGACCATGTTGCCTAGCGTAGACTATGTTCATGGTATGTTCAGGCACAGAAAACATGTCATGTGAATGCTTTTTTTTTCTCTACAATTGCAGGCATTTTGGCTATTTCTGTTGAAATATTCCCTAGCTAGATCCATATTTTGGTATTTATTTTGTATGAAATTAATTAATTTTTCTAATGTTAGTGCTATGCTCTCTTTCTTCCTCTTTTCATCGTGGACTTTTCCCTCGGAAAAGAAGCTATGCTGACGCCATTCCTTGTGCCTTGCAATAAAGTGCTTAAAGGCAGTCCTAGGCAGTGAGGTTCTTGTTAGCTACACAATACAGTGCAAAGCCATTACATGAGCAGTGGTTTAACTCTCTTCCTCCAGTCACTTGATAGCCACTCTGTTATCCTGGTTCAAGTGTAATTCTGAGCTACAACATGTCATGCTCTTAAAGCGGTTTCTGCAGTATGCTAAAATGGAATCCTAAGGCAGAAGAAATAGCTAAAAGACAAACAGGCAGTGAGTTTCCTTCAAAACCTTTTAGGCTTAAAACTGTTTTCCAAAAGGGGTGGCGGGGGGCGGGGGGGGGTATACTGTAAATATTTAATTTTTTACTGCAGTCAACCACCATGTGGCAATGCTGTTTGGACAGGTTTTCTACTTCCTTGTGCTTACGAGGTCATGAAAGTCGTGCCTCTGCTTGCGACAGGAAGACAGGAAGTTATCCTCATCGAATTCATCTGTCTACCCAACAAAAAAAACATGCAACATATTTTCCTTTAAATCTTTCATGACCTACTGAACACCGAGTATGAGTAGCGTTCAGTGTGTGCAGTATGTTTTTTTTCTGTGTCACTGAACACATGCTGTGATTCTTTTTGAGCCCAGCTATTAAAAGATACCACACATATGAATTATGGATCGACTGTTAGAGGCTAAATTTGAGCCAAACTGGAAGTTTCTTTTAAAAACGGTACAAGTTATGCTCTTTTATGCAGACAGAGTTTTACCATTTATGTAACCCTATCTAACAGAATTAATCCAACAATAGAGGGAATGCAAGGTTATGTATTAATGTGTATGCAGCAGAATGCATTAAAGAACAACTAAAATGTACAACATGTGAAGCATTATTGATACCAGCTTCTACATTCCTGTCTCTTTTTGTCTACTCTCTCACTCTTTCTTTCACTCTCTCTCTCACACACACAATCGCAAACAGACTTGGGACTAAGGGCCATGGCCTTTACCTTTTAGTGTTTGCAGTGGTTATTGGAGCGTGCTGTCTATGCCATGGCCCAGCTCTCAACAATGGCCTCAGCAAAGATCCCATTTAGTTAAGAGCCCATAAAAGACCCTGTCTTGAGGCTAAACGCAGAGTGGCAAAGAGGGAAGGAAGAACAAAATAGAGAGAGGGAGACTCATCAGAAGAGCAGACAGACGATGGAGACAGAGATGAGTAACTGGTAATACATGGGTGACGCTTATTGGTTTATTGGCAAGTGGAAACTAAACCAGTCCAGTCATCCCTGCCTCTGTCTTCTTTCAGTGAAAGTTTAACCAAGAGGAAACCTCCTCACTCACCGCCAGTATTCTAGATTCTACACTCGCTGTCATGAATCCAGCGATTGTCACTTCTCCAACTCTGTGCATCCCAGTTGACCAAGCAATCTCAGTCCCATCTTGATTCCCTTTTGGTATTGTCAAAAATGATGGAAATAGCAGCAATTCTTCAGTGAGTGTAGCTCTCTAATGGTGATAGGTGTTTTCTGCTGGCATGAAATTGCTAACTCATCTCCAAGAGGGCAAGATCAACCATCATCACTACTGTCACGCCAGCTTTTATTCATTGCCTCGCTCTACCCACCTCGTGGTGATGGAGTACACTAAGGCCCCGTATTTCATGTGGCATAAACGCTCAATTAGGACCGTGTTTGGCAAGGAGAGCAATCGCAAGTGTATGCCACTATCTCGATGCAGAATCTGTTTGATGAGCTTTGGTGTTTTACATCTTTTACACGCTTTTCTTACATTGTTTTGTCTATGAGAGGGATCATTAGTGTTTAAGAGATCTTTTTTTTAGCTGTTTATTCAAGTGCAGTACTTAAAGAGATGGCTATGCTCCACATGAAGCTTGGGTATGTTGAAGACAATTGGACAAGACCACTGATTGTGTCTTCAAGCCATTCAGAATGGTAAAACTAGAAATATATCATACAAGAGCATCTTAATTCAACACACAGTGGATGGTTACTGTCGTCACTGCTGTCTGACTCTCTGTCCATGTCACGCAAAATATGCAAGCCGTTGTTTGTTTAGAGGTGAAATGAAATAAATAGATTTACTCTCAGTTCATGTTTCTAATTAACATTTTCAGAAAGAGGCCTGAAAATGTTTGTCTTGATTGATTATTCTTCACAATCAATGGAGAAAATCAAAATGACGCCAGCGGTTATGATCAAGCCTGTTGGATAGTAGAGAAGTTTGCTTTCATTGCTGAGCTCCAGACTTACCAAAATTATTTCTTTCACCGGTTTTTAGATCTAAGAACCAGCTGGGGCACCACAGAGCAGCCCGACCCGCTGAGAGCAAGGTAGACTTAAATCATAGCTTTTTTTTTTTCTTTTTTTTTTTTCCTCTGGACCTGTTTGGCCTACAGTAAGTCATGATGGATGGGGCGGCAATGTGTGGTCTGCTGTGGGCTTCAGCTGCTCTTAAATGTATGGGCAGGGGGCTGGAGAGATGGGATGAATGGAGCAGACAGAGAGATGAGATGGAGGGACCAGGGGAGATATATGAGAAGAAGGCCAGGGAGCGGTGATAGATGTCTGTGAAGACAGGTGAGAGGGTAGGGATAGACGGACAGAGATGACCACAGAAAAGTTATACTGTAGGTGGGCCGAGGGGGGCCATGGTCAGCCTGCGATCTGTCTCTGTCAGATGAAGGAAAGGATTTTCTCCCTCAGATAATCCAGAAATTGAACACCGGAGCTGAAGGTAAGGTCGGTTGTATGTGGGTATGTGAAAAGACACCGCTCAGTACATGTTACCCTATAGATATGTGATTTATAGCATGGAGGGAATGGAACTCTGGTGCTTTCTGATGAGAATGATTTTGTTTACTCACCATCATGACTGCAGCCACCCCTGCAAGTTCTGTAAAAGATGATAAGAAAGTGAAGAGACCGAGATTAGTAGGCATAGTAAGGCAGAGAGTTACAGTTGAGGCTGGAAGAATAAAATGTAGCATCAATTTAAGCATGTTAATCTTTTTATACTTCCTCTGGCTCACCGCAGGGTTGTGTCTTTTTTCCTTGATTTTTGATCTTATATGCAGTACCAGTCAAAATCAAAATGATTGCTGCAGTAAATGTGAACATCGCCATATTGTAAAGTCTGCTGACAACAGTGTTAACTTGTCTCTTCTCAGTCAGTCAGTTAGCTCAGTTGCATGGATACTTAATGCAAGTATTTGCAGTAAATGTATCCAAAGCTAAAGAAATGATAATTTCACTGAAAAACAGTGAAATTCCAACAGTCATTCATGGTTTAAATCGTCCAGACATATAAATACTGTGTTTGATGACAAGACTGAGATGCAATGAAAGTACACATCATAGTGAAAAAGGGTCAGTCGCATTTCTACTGTA
This sequence comes from Scomberomorus guttatus, assembly GCA_038419695.1. Taxonomy (NCBI): domain Eukaryota; kingdom Metazoa; phylum Chordata; class Actinopteri; order Scombriformes; family Scombridae; genus Scomberomorus; species Scomberomorus guttatus. The sequence continues at coordinate 18,680,615 of CM076461.1, forward strand.
AATTAAAATTATTTTGGCGTAGCTCAGAGAACACGGACAACTTTTTATACCCATCTCATTGAAATTGTTGTTAAAAAATGTTGGTCCTCCATTTGAGTCCAGATGGATCGCCCTGGAATCTTGTCCAAATATTCATGGTGCCCAGATGATGAATCCTGTACTGACTTTGGTGACTTCCCCTGACTTTTCCTGTAGTGCCACAATGAGGTCCACTTTTGTGGCTCCTATGAAATGTCTCAACAACTATTGGATGGATTCCCATGATATTTGGAGCAGAAATGTATGTCCCCCTCAGGATGAATTGTAATAACTTGGGAGATCCCTTAACTTTTCAACTGGCACCATCAACAGGTCAAAATTTCAATGTGTACTTTGATTAATGATTATATACCTGAATAACACATTCCCATCATCCTCAACTGTACTTTGTGTTTAGTGCTAATTAGAAAAATGTCAGCGTGCCAATTCGGAAACCAAGATGGCACTTTTTTGACACTGTGCTTATTTGACAGGATGTGTAGGTGTTGGATTTGACACTGCAATTAACTCTTGTGGATTTCAACTCTTTTCTTGCTTCATTTTTTTGTGTTTTTAGATTGCTTTTATCTGTGTGAAAGAATGTACAAACTCACCTGCCCTTACAAAAATTGCCCATTTGAGTTACAAACTGAACTGAAGATAAAAGCAGACATAGAAAGAAGAGACACTGAGAATGAAATGGTTAAAGGGGGGTGAGAGGGGGAGAAATTTTCATTTTGAGTGGAGTAAAAACAGCAATTTGGAAAATAGGAGTGTGGCACCCATGTGAGAGAAAAAAAGCAGCAAAATGGAGGATGGAAAGAAGAGTAGGCAGTGGGAGAGTAGAGGAAGGAATGGCTGGGGGAGCCAGAAGGGAGTTTTGTACCAAGGAACACTATCATAATTGTCACATTTGATCAGGGAGGAACTCTAGTTAGCTTCATGGACCACTGCTTTTTTCCAAGCTCCCAACCCACCAAGGATTCAGTAGGCTGAGCATTAGACACACACACACACACACACACACGGGCACGTAGACACCCAAATTTATGTTGGCATTCGTGTATAAAACCACACACAAACACATGCATGTTCAAGCGAAAATGTAATTACGTTCAGACAAGCATGCACATATGCACATTTACTGAAAAAAGAAAATATAGGAAACTGAAAGAAAGTTCTTGCAATTTGGCCATGTTTTATTCAGATTTCTTTTTCTTTCTTTCTTTTTTGCTTGCATTTACCTCGACATAACAAAAGCACCCTAAAAGCACACACAACCCTTTGCTACTTCTTGATATATAATGTAGGCAGAGAAGAGATGCATTAACACAGTAAAGAGAGGATTATTAAAGTGTTTCTTTGTGAAGGATAAAGAGGTAGAGTGGTGTCATTATGGCGTCTGTTATTGTTGACTGAAGTTAGTGCACTGTCAAACTTCAAAGCGGTTACTGCAAACAGGGATCAGGAAAGGAGAGAATGAATCCCAAAGGCAAGTGAAAAGTATGAACATACAAACAGTAGATGTTGATTATGAGGGCACATGTCCTGTAGGAAAAATTTACAACTCAGGAGAAATACCAGTCAAAACACTCCCGTGTCGCTGTGACTTTAAAGAGCAGTCAAAGCGACTGCGGTTGAATTGGGGTCAAGGTTTTTTTGTTTTTTTTCCTGATACAAGCTGAGTGAAAAAAAGGAAACTGAAAAACAATTGTGACAATGAGAGTTCAACCCTAAAGCTTTGGCCTGTCCTTACTTTCCCTGATTCATGGAACCAAATCAAACACACCATTGTTCAGTAGCCATTTAGCCTAACGGGGGCAATACAATTTTCCGACAAGGCAGACATTTTAAAATTACAGAGAGGAAGAGTTGAAAATTACTGTAGATTTGATTAGGGCCCCAGCAGTTACATAGTTGCGGGTATATGTGTGCCTTTCGGCTTGTTCATTTAATGTGAGTATTAAGGTTGTACACAAACACTGAGGACTGTATGCACACATTAGGTAGCTGTCACTAAGGATTTTTTTTTATCTTCATAGGGTCTTGTAGCACCCAATTTCTTAAAATTGACAATTTCTTACAATTAAAATGACAGCAACAAATAAAGAAAACAGCATTAAAAGAATATATCCCATACGCAGCACCTACAAACATGCAGGCATACAGTATGACACCAACGCAATGATTCTCACACTCTGATTTCCTCCTTGATGTTGTAATCCCGCTTTGAAGATTTCCTCTGCCTCTTTCATATTTCTTCCTATAGTGTCTGCACAGGGAACACTCCCTCTGGCCACAGCAGATGTGTGCTAATCAGGTCAAGGGGCCCCATTGACTTGTGCTGACGTGTACATACAGTACATGTATGATATGTGGTTGCGTGGACAATACAAAGCTTGACCTAGCTGCTTCCTGAAGCATGGCCACCAGAGGTGCAGGTCAACTCTCTGCCCTCTCTCTCTCTCTCTCTGCTGTAAAACTGCCATCACTGTCGAGGGAAATGTAGATGTCTGAATGTACGAAAGCTGAGAAGGCATGTGAGATGAAACAGAGTGACAGTCATTTAGTCAAGTTATTTAGTTTAATCAGCAAGTTCCACGAAATAGCTGTTTTCTCACAGTTATGATTACTGGAAAAATACATATTTTTCCATAAATTCCAATAAATATTTAACATGCTTCATCACATTATTTATGGTTTAGCTTATCAGAGTCATAAATATGTTCAACACATTGTTGACAATGTCATATTTAAATTAAAGGAGACATATCATGCACATTTCCAGGTTGATATTGTTAACCTGAGGCTCTACTGGAATATCTTTGCATAATTTACAGTTCAAAAAACTCCTTTTTTAACTCATACTGACCCTTTATGCAGCCTGTCAGTTAACCCTCTGTCTGAAACACACTGTTTTAGCTCCTCTCTCTTTAAGGTCCCCCTGCTGATGAGCCCACTCTCTTCTCATTGGTTAGCCCCAGAAGCTCTGTCTCGGCCGACTTCCGGCAGCTACGTAAACAAACAGTAGTTTGGGCATACGCATTGGCAAGGTAGAAAAAAATGTTGCAAATGAAGCATTCATATTTTAAGCTCAAGTTTTGGAACTTTGACCATGTTTAGCATAGATATCCAACATCATAACAGTATATAAATGACTGAAAATCCCAAAAAAGCATAATATGTCCCCTTTAAAGCTGAAATTTCAATATGTTTGCAAGAGAGTTTTCATTTCTCAAATGCAGTGACATCCTTGGTAAAGAATATTGATATCCAATAGATATTTTAAAACGCTTTGTTTCTCATCCCCCCCAAAAAGTGGTGCAGAATTTATGGTTAAAAAAATTCCCTGTGGTTCAATATGGAAAGGATCACATAAATATCTTATACAAAGAAGCTCTCAATCTCTGTGCTGTCCTGAAACTGGCTAAATCAGCTATAGTGTGTGTTTGTAAGTGTGTGTGCGTGTCCAAATGTGTGTAAGATGTCTCTGCAATAAGTCAAGTAGGCTCCAAATCACCTTTTATGTCTCTCTGAGATTCTGATGGAGCTCTCCGTGGTGCTGAAATCTTCCAAGGATTTTGTGTGTATGTGTACTGCTATGTGTGTTTTTTTTTTACAGCAAGAGTTTCACTAAAAGCATGATCTCTAAGCTTCGGTGAGCTCTCCATGGTGCTGAAATTGTAACTTTGCATACTCTTCATTCCTTCCCATCATCTAACTTTCATTATGCCACTATTGCAACTTCCCTTTCACCAGTATTTTAATGTTTTGGAGTAACAAGGTCATCTTTAGCCAGTATAACCAGACAGTATAAGTGTCGACATTTATTTCAATAGCCTAATGTTATATACATCTATTTGCTTTACTACAGAGCAGAAGCACATGCTTAAAGCACCAGCCAACCTTGCCTCATTGTCCAGCACAGAGAAACATTTATAGTCCTGACAATGTGATTATTCTGTCTCTGCCAAGAATCTTGTAAAAACAGGGTCTTAAAGGGTCTAGAGCTTCTGTTATTATAAGGTGCTGTCTCTCCAACTGGTTGATGTATAACGACATGAGGATGTCAACTTTGAAGGATGTTTGCATACCATCCTGGCCATTTGGCATGGGTGGTAGAAGGAGACGAACGGGTGAGCATTATCTGTAATGGGCTTTCTATTAGAATGGTTAACCTTATCATAATCCCTTTGCCAATTATTCATGGGAAATGATAAATTAAAAAAAAAAAAAAAAAAACAAGATTCATATCATTCAGTAAGTGAATTAAAGGTGGTAAGTGCAGAATTTTTCCTCAATATACAGTACGAAGCTGAAAATTTTAGTTGCGATGGCATGTTCTAATGCTAATAAATGAGCATGATTATCACAGTCACAGACAGTCTCCCTTTTTCATCTGCTCTGTGCTTTCATTTGGTTCAATTTAGGAGGCCACAAATTTGATTCTCTGCAGAATCCTCTCAGGCAAATAGCAAAATGTTCTTAGAAAGCAGCTTAGAGCTGGAGACTGGAGGATCATTTGACAATGGTACATTGAGAAAAAACGACTTTTTTCTTTTTTGATAAACTGAAGCAGAGTAAAGATGACCATAACCACAGTATTTCTAAACATAAAAAAGTCCAGAAACTCAAGCTGGGGTATATTTACATATGAACACATACATTGTAGGAATAGAGAAAGCCATTGCCTCACTTTTAAGGCATATTTGTGGACTGGCAGTACTTGCATGTTTCGTGCTTAATATCTGGGCTCTGACACGCTGTAATCTGGCAGACACAGTCCCACGATAGCTTCTTTTTTTTTTTTTCAGTATCATCTGCCGCTATGTTCAATGAGCCCAATTTTCAAATCTGTGTTGTAAAAGGAACCACTGTTCCGTAGCCTTGTTCTGTGTTTGACTGTGAGTTTAGGACCGAGTTGTGGACTGTTCATTAAAGGAAAATATAAGTCTACACAAAAGCTTTCATCTTCTGTAGCCTAGCTAGTGATGAGGTCAAATTATTACTTTGAATGCAGAGGGTAGGAAGCAGAGAATAAAAAGTAATTTAATAAGTTTGATTATGCCCACAGATACATGATTGGTTCCACAACTGTTAAGACTGAAAAATGGATGATGGATGAATATATGGATGGTTGGTAATCTGTCTACTCTAGAAGAGCTGCACCACTATTGCGCCTCTCATCAGGCCCTCAAAAGAAAACACTTTAGCTGACTAATGTCCCAACACTTTATGCAAATATATGCAGCAAGGTGCTCCTAAATCTAATCACATCCTCTACTGTATAGGCGATGCTTGTGATGTAAGTATGGAAATAGTCTTTGCTTTCACGCATGTGTCTAGTTCATATACTGGCTACCAGAGCCGTGAACACATTAAGGTGTGATAGCTGCGTTGTATGAATTGACATTTCAGCCATTCAGCTGCATCCGGGGTTACAGGATCGGTACTGAAATTATACAGAGTGCCAAATGTTGTGTCCATTTTAGAATATTTGTGGCAGAACGCCAGAGGAGCTAACAAGGACATGTGTAATGCAAAAAACACCAAGTTAAGTATTCACAGTGAAATATGGGGTGATATTCATATTTCAGTTACAGCTATTTAAAGAGGTGAAAATGCAGTGCTAATGTATTGAAATATTTTTTGTTTTTAATTTGTATTTAACTGAGAGCAGCAGTGCTTCCTCCAAACTGAGAGCTGCTGTGCAAACAGTGAAGCAGCGCAGTTATCCTGGAATGATGGCAAACAGAAAGGAAAACGCTGCAAATGATATTTTATAGTAGTATACAACATTCAAATACAAGTGTGCGCTTTCTGTATTTGGAAACTGCGCGTGCTGACGTCACTACTTGCGGTGGTAGTGTGGGTAGGAAGAGCGGGAAGGAGGGAGAGGGGCGGAGGGGGCGGAGGGGGGTGGGGGGGAGTTCCGATGTGAACGCGCCTGACGGATCCCCGGCGGAGGGCAGCGAGGGCGCGCATCTCTGTCCTCCGCTTGTGAAGCGACTGCAGGGGAGCCAGATGCCCGACTGTGAGCCGCTGCCTGTGGATACCTATCCCAAATGCCAGAGCAGGCGAGAGCCACAGACACATTTCACCCTCTGACAGAGAGGATGAGAGAAGAGGGGCAGTAAACGGAGTAAGAATTGCTTTTATATTTATATTCATCTTTTTTTTCCTCTCTCTCTCTCTCTCTCTGGCTCTCTGCTTCAAATGAAGAGCTTCCTTGGACTTGGAGTACCGGGCATCAGTAGGAAAAAAACCCGTTATCCTACTCTGCCCCTGCTGCTGCGGCGCTGCTGCCTGTGAGCGCGTCCTCTCATTGCTTTGGAATATACAGCGTGCCTATATGCGCAAAACCATGGAGATTATATGACGTGGATTTATTTTTTGAACAAAACTGGACACCTACAAAAACGACGTTCCCTCCTTTTTTCATTTTTTTGCATTACCTTTTTGCGTTCTTATGTGTTGTTCTTTCGTTTGATCCATGGCTACTTTATGATTTCATGTCCTTAGCGATCCTTCCTTGTTTTTTTATTTCTTTATTCATTTATTCTTTACTCGTATTATTTTTGGTCCGTTTCGGAGGCGCAGAAGTGGGATGCCTCGCCGAGAACATTTGTGGGGAGAAGAATCCGCGCAGCAGCGAGGATGAATCAATGATAGTCTCCCTCTCCATCTGAGACGTGCCATGGATGGGAAACTTAATTTGTATCCACGAAACCGATCGGGGAATAGCCGCCACATCAAATAACTACTGCTGACAGCGATCAGGTAACGTGTTTTATCTATTAAACTCAACATCTCTGTAAAAAGAAAAAAAAACGTTTATTTGCGCCACGTACTCCAGATTGCTTTGCAGTCTGTCGGCGTATTTATTTATTTTATTCGTGACATCTTTGTGTAAAGATCACTGTGTACAAGTGTAGACCAGTTTTAATGACGCATTGAGTCTTGGAGTCATGGGGAAACTGGAGAGTCCAGTTTCACAAAACTGAATCGGCAGTTATCCGCGGGGATGTGTGATCTGTGAACCTGAACGGAAGTACCGGTCATAGAAAAAAAAAAAAAAGCCCAAATACATCTTAGCAGTTGAATTACAGCCCATTAGTTGAGCACAGGTGGACAGCCTCTTGAATGCTGAATCCCTCTGTGGGAGACACAGAGAGCTGTATGATTGCCTCTAAAGCCGCTGGCAGACCTGTAACTTTGCGCAGTGGCCAAAAGAAACACACACGCATACACACCCACCCACCCACCCACATACACACATACACACATACACACACACACACACACACACACACACACACACACACGCACACACTCACGCACACACAGTATACATCGTGCTCATATAGCCTGCACAGACACTTTTATCTTCACCTTCCATACGGGCTCACCTTTTCCCAACGCATTCACATGCTCACGTCCGCCGCCCCCCAAACACACACACACACGAACGCACGCGCGCACACACACACACGCGCGCGCGCATGATGGTGTTCTCTCCTCTCTTATGGGGTTTTCCACGATGCCATTTTGAGTTTAGAATAACATTAACAAATCAGAGCCCACCCGCACGGGAGCTTCTATAACAGTGCCCCTAATGGCTGGAAATGATTCTTGGCAGGAAGATGAGTCCTCCGTGGCCTGGTTCACGTATAGCGTTAGGTTAGAGGGCTGAAGCCGATGTTCTCCCCTGTGCGCACTGTGCGCCTGGGTGAGTGGGTGCCTTCTCCCGTTGAATGCTAAAAAGCCAGGATGTACCAAAGACGCCAGTGAGCATGCACTTGGGATTGAAAGGGGGCTGGGGTGACTTACATCCGCACTGGCATCTCACCACGCAACAGAAAGCCCTTTGAAAGCTACCTGATCACGCATTGAGGTCCGATTTATTTGTAGGCACCTCAGTGGCGAGCGTCTGCCGCAGTGCCGCTTCTTGTTACCTACTCTCCATCTATTCCGTGTTACAGTCAGTAAAATGATAAGTGTGCAGGGTTTTTTTTCCCGGCTCTAAGGAAACGGTTCCCCAGACACTCGGCTTGTCTCCCCCTGGTAGCGAGCATGTGGCTCCGATGACGCTGAACGGGAATGACAACCGGGACGCGACAACGGGAGAGCAAAGGAGCCTCCGATCACCCTCTCTCTCTCTCTCTCTGTCTTTCTGCCTTTCTGCCTGCCTCTATGTTCTACCCATCTGTTGAGCATGCAGTGTGCGCTGTCTCCGCACGCACCTCAAAACAAACTCCCATCTTTTCTATCAAATCCCCTTAAATAATGGAATTTAACACACATGGCAGCAGCGACCTCGATTATTTTATTCCCCAAGAAGCCATCTGTGGCATGTTGAACAATTTCCTACAATATTCCACTTATTCCACCACTGAGTCTGCTACAGCAGCCTGTGGGTAAAGTGCTGTATTTAACTGGGACCCTGATTCATGAGCAGTGACCGTCTCTTTGGTTCTTGGCACAATTGGTTGACAGGTCATATTGTACTATTACTCAATGAAAAGGAAGTTCATATAGACATAGAAATATTAGCCTGACTTGTTATTTCAGGAGCTCTCCTCTCTGTCTCTCATCCCTCCCTCCACCCTGGATGTGAGCAGTGAATAACCATAACCTCGCCTCTTCTTTTTTTAAACTCACTGAATAACCTCGTTTGTTTTATTTCTCGGGGCTGCTGTCGGAACTAATGGAGCCGGCAGGGCCGTGTCCCCTTTTAGTAGAGATGAGCAACCCACGGATTATGGCTTATGTGTTGGGTGTGAGAGAAGGCTCCTTTTTAACCGCGCTGAGTAGAGGACAAAGGGTGGTCAGGGCCATCGGTTCAGGTAAAGATGTGGCAAGGTCTCTAAGCCAGCCTATAAACATTCAGTGGATCTTTATTATGTTCACTGTGAGATACAGTTAGTGTCACCACCTGCCTTTACATACCCAATAATTACCCATGGATATGATGCCTGTGTTAACTTAACCCTGTTGTGTTTGTGTCTGTGTTCCAACCTTGCCTGATAAGACATACTGAGACACAGATTATACTTTAATTTCATTTGAAACCATTAAACCTGCTTTCAGCATTAAAAAAAATAGAATGTTGCTTAACTGGTCCCAATTGCTGAGAACACACAACCATGTAACACATTAGCATATAGTTTCTGACTTGGAAAAACTTGAGTACATCTTTTCTTTGCTCAAGTCAACACAAAACAAGAACATCTACTGCCAGACTGGGCAAAAACTGAACTGAACAGGCCTCATACAAAGACACTGAACTAAATAAATAACTGTCTTAGCGAGGCAGAGCAGACTGGAATGGTACAGTAGGAGCCTGGTGTTGGTGTCTGCAAGACCCAGCAACTAGGATGTGGAACAACAAGATATGCAGTATACAGTGTTTAGTGAGCTTGGCAGGTGAGGCCAGTGATGAGGCTGACCAGTCAAAGCTAAATATTTGCCATCAGTCCCCATCCGTCAGATTCTTGCCTGTCAGCGCAAATATCAGTGGGAGCCCAGGGCGGCCCCAGTTTCAGCACCCTGGACAGTGGTCATGACAAAATTATGTTACAAAAAACTTAATTACAAGTTTTTTCCAGAAACAATATTTGGGTTACTCTAGATTATGCACAGACTTCACTGCACAGTTTTCATAGGAAAGTCTTTCTAAAGAAAGTCATTCTGTACTCCCCATGAAAACTGTTGACAGGGGACACTGTGTCTGTAAAGACATGTTGCTATTGAAATTTTTAAAAGTAATTTTTCAATTGCACAAGCACCACAGGAAAAATTCCATCCAAATCCTTTGTAGTAGGCAGGCAGTCAAAACCTCAGAGACGGATATCCCAAAATCTATGCAAATAAATCTGTTTGTTTTTGCATGGCTAGCTACCTCTAGAGGTAAATTAGATGCCTTTTCTGTAATTTAGGTAAACTACCCCATAAAAAATAATGATTATGAGGAAACATTTTAGAGTGATTGTTTCTGAATGGTAATGATAAAAGAAAAATTATTATCAAAGGCCCGACGCACCAACACCAGTGTCATCAATTACTCCGCTGATTAGACCTCTCAGGTTGCACTAGGCAGAGCTACACTGGGGAATCACATTAAATCACCAAAGTCAATGCACCAATAACAATGATTGAGGTGTAAATTGTCCCGCCTTAACAGTCTGCATACATCCCACACCATCCTGAGAAGAGATCTAATCAGGAAAGATAAGTAAAAACACCTGTGTGAGTGGACAAAGGATGTGCAGGGCCTTTATACAATATACCAACAAAGAGTGGTATAATTTTCATCATATTGAAATCTGTTGTATTGTGTGTCTGGTCAAAACTGAAAGGTATGAATTTTCTTTTTTTTTTAGTTTTTTTTCTTTTGTTTTGGGTGGAGTTCTTCCAGGAGCAGAGCCGCCTCCTTTGGTTTATGTGTCCGTCGCCAAACTGGCGAAGACCAGCGTCCACAGAGATCTCCAGAGAGCTTTCAAGCTCCTCTAGGAGGAGCCACCTTATGTGGGGCTTCTCGTGGTTCCAGGCTGGATGTTTTCATCCTCATCAGGGCCTTCTCACAATTACAGTTGGTAGCTCGCTCATTGTGGCGTTACCACAGAATGACATGTGAGCAACAACAACTTATTTATTGTCCGAGAGCTGAGAGTGTGGCATAGAGTTATGTTGTGGTTGGATAAGATATTGTGTTTAATCAGGTGTAATTGGTTGTAATGTTTGGTTTCCACAAAGGGAGAAGCAGGGTATCTGAGAGAATTGTTGCATGTGCGGATGATTGTGGATTGCGTGTGATTGTATCTGGTTGCGAAAAAGGTGTGTGTATGTGTGTGTGTGTACCTTATGTGTCTTCATGTGTTCCAGGTCTATAATATAGGCACATACATTCATTTTCTATGTCCAGTCATTATCATTTGACTCGAAATCATCAAATATGAAAACTTGAGGAAATTATCAAAATGTTAATAATTGCGGTGATCATTAATGTTGCGTCCTTGGATATCTAGACTGAAGGATGTCTGGCATATATCAGGCAATTAGATAAAGAGAAAAAAAAAACATTTATTACAGAATCAAATTATGAAATTGGTCAATTCTGACTGAAGCACAACAGGAAGGTTAATGGGACAGAGAAAAGAGACAGCCTGTAATGACTGCACTATCACTGAATGATGATCTGAGCAGCTGCTGGGAATGCAACACAAATGACAGTGTGACACATATCAGCTCAAGATGTATGAAAACCACCCAGCTCTGTGGCAGTTTTATAAGGCCTGTAAATGTGATACTAATAACATCTTCAATATCCGCCCACATGTCATGCACTAATGCTGGCAATGCTAAATCTTTCGCCGTCTCTCTCTCACACACACAGACTGCACACACAAACCCCCACCCCCCCTCTCTCTCTCTCTCTTTCTGTTTCACATCTCCCTTTCACTCAAGCAACTCTGATGAGCAAATGTACAAGAGCCCACATTAACACACACACACACACACACAGCGGGAGGGAGAAAATACAGTATGTAAAGTGATGGTGGTCAAGCTGTGTGTGTTAGTGTATGTGTGCACACATGCATGCTGTTTAAATAGTGCATATGGAGCAGGGGCCAGGCAACAGCTTGGTCTTGCCTGGATCACTGCACCCTGGCTGGGCCATTGTTCCTCTGACACCCCCCCCCCCTCCCCCCTCCCACACACACACACCATTACGTACACCAACACACACTTCCTCCCCTTCACTGGCCTTTCCCTAACAAGCTTCCTGCTCTCTATTCCTCCTCCCATCTCAATTCATTCTATTATAAACCCATCCATCCATCCTGCTGTTTCCTTATTGAAATATTATTTTTAGTCCTCATCATTTCTGTGATTTCCAATCTTGGCCTTTTTTAAAATTTTTTTATTTTCAGTATCCAGTTTGGATTTACTACACGATGAATGGGCAGCACTGGTAAAGCCTTGGTTGCATGTATTATTTTAATCTGGGCAGGACTATCTTTATCAGTGTGGTTGGGTGAGCCTGGCCGAGTAGCACGCACCGTCATCAAGGCTTAAGACCTTTCATCATCACATCTAGAAACTCTGTTGTCAGCTCTCTGCACATCGGCCATCGCATGCCAAGGACACGGCTATACAAGGCAGAGAGGGCCATAGTGGAGAAAAAAATAAATAAATATGAGTGGGTTCAAGGAGTGGTCAGAGAGATAAATACACCAGCATGCCGAAGTTCATTATTAGAGGTTTAAAAAAAAATTGGAGATGGAAAAAGGTGAAAGATTTTGTAAGCATAAGTATCTACTTTGGTCTCCTCCCATCCTCAGCGTCACGTCTCATACCCTCCTACTTTTTATGCTCTGCCATGCTCCATTTGGAGTCACAGATGCCTCTGTCACTGGGGCAGCATTCATTTGGCGCAGCCCCGGGTGACTGTGTCAATATTTGCAGTGAGTGCCATTTTGGTTTGGGGCGCTCTATAAGCATGACTGGGCTTGGGCAAGGCTAAGGCTAAAGGAAAATCAACAGGAAACAAAACCCCGGCCCTATAGACTCGTTCCGTACAATTAAGCCTTTTGGCAAGAAAAGTGAAAGGATGGGCCTCCTTGGAAATAGACAGGTTGAGGTTGCAGGAGGATGAGAGGGGAGAGAAAACAAAACAAATTAATTGCCTCGAAATGCAGGGATAATTCACATCTCTGATTAATATTGATCGCACAAGGGATACGAAACTGCCACAGTACAACCATAGAGAATAGTTAATTCAATGAGTTTTTGTGTTAATAACTCTCTTTGTGAACAGATGAACAAGGAGTCCTTGCTGGGCAATGACTGTGCAATTTGAGGTTGTTACTTTCTCGGCTCCAGCCGTGTGCATCAAATTGTGTGTTTGTGTGTGTGCGTGCGCACACTTGTTTGGTGACTGACTGCATCCCAGCAGTAATATTTGCCTTTTATGTAATGTTTTTCATAATGTGTGGCCCTTGGGGACGGAGAAAGAGCAAGAGCTGGCAGATTGTATTGATTCAAAGCATCTGAAGCTGCTATTTTACAGTGTAGTACAGGAGGGCCCGTGAGGATTGCCTCAGCTAACGTGTTTTCATGATTGCTTTTTTTTCTTGGGTTGCTTCTCAACCTCTTACTGGACAAGTCTTACCTTTTAATTTTCCATTCCCACGTCTATGCCTCGCTTTTTATGGTTCTTCTGCGTCTCTCCATTCTTTTCCATAACATTACCGTGCACACGCTCCCAAGCACTTTGTAAAATCTTTTTTTGCCTACGCTAATTATGTAATGGAAGATGGCTGCACTCCCCACTGCCACAGAAATGCACACACGCACATACAGTTGCTACCCTTTGCAGCTCACACACAAGCAGCCGGCTAGTCCCACTGCTTAACTCAGCGTTCAGAGGGCGCAGACTCATCTGCCTTAGCACATTGGCCTCGTCATCAGCAGAGTGCCCTGCTGTGACACCCATCGGCCTCTATTACGGCTCCTCGTAGAGGAGGATGCTTTGTGTTTGCAGGCCAACAAGTGGAATGCTGTGGTCTGCCGAAGCAGATGGAAGGAGCCTGGGCTCCTTTGTGGTGGGATCTAATGGGATCTGACTTGTGCATGTGTGTTTTTCCAGTTTTGCAAATGTGGACTTGGTAAATATGACATCTCATGCATCCAACCGCTTTTAGTCGGAAACAAACACATCACAAAGCGAACCCTGCTGCAGTATGTATTTGGACAGCTGCTGTTTTAGCTGTTTTTTTCAGAGACTAAGTTGAAAAAGGGTAATGTGTGTTACAGCAGCAAAATTAATAGGAGGTAAAAGTGAATAAGGCATTGAAAGTATGCTTCCATTCATTTATTAGGCCAGCATTATGCATATGTGTAAGTAATGTATTCATTTTAGGAATACGCCACACTTTCTGCTCCCTAAATGTTTCCTACCTCTTGATAATTTTCAGTAATGATGATGAAAAATCCTGACTTTTCTTAGTCATCTTCATCTCGTCCAATTCTTTGCTGGGTGACGCACACAAAGACCCCTGACTCCTGACAACCCGCGACATCTCAACAGTTACGCTGGGTGAAAGAGAAGCAACATCTATTTTAAAGGAAAAGCAGGAAGTTATCTTGAATAAGGGCTACAACTACAAAAACTCCCCAGGCTGTTGCTGTATATAAAGTCTGTTCTTGGAATGTGCTCGGCTTGCCAGTTTGAATAAAGGTAAGACAAAAAAAAAAAAAAAAAAGCCAGGCATTCAGGGTAACATGCTGTGATTTTATGTGCTGCCAGTTTTCATGTTTCATTAGTTGTGTGTGAGTTTGGGTGAAAATGTGTGCTATATGTGTGTACATATGATTATACAGGCCTGAGACAGGGTAGTGTTGTAGTGTGTGTGTGTGTGTGTGTGTGTGTGTGTGGAGAACCTCCCCAGGTCCAGTGGGTTGTCAGGGCTGCAGCTTGCATGTTTTTGAAAGAAACAAAGTGGACAGGTGTAATTCTAGCCCAGGGGCAGGCTGGGTAGACTCACAAAATGATAGGTGAGTACATTTAACAGTGCAGAGTTGCCATAGAGACAATTAGCTGAATCCCAGCGGTGCATATTATCATGATTTCTGTACATATGAGACGTATTGAGAATAATGGAGATTGATTGTTTGCGTTGTGTGTCTCTGTGGGTCTGTGCATTTGCTTGCACTCCAAAGGCAACATGCATCATTCAGTGTCTGAATCCTGATTTCTTTTGAACCGCCCCAAGAGAAGAAGAGATGCAGAGAGAGAGAGAATAGAGAGAGAGAGAGCGAGAGAGAGAGAGAAAGGAAGAGGCACTGAGCAAGGAAGTGAGAGAGATGTTTGCAGGTTCTACTGTAATCGCTTTAGACTGCGCACAGAAAGTTGCATGCAAATGTGGCTCTCCGCAGTGGTTAAAAGTCTACATATATTAATGATATAATTCTTGATACTGTTAAACAGGCTTATTTAGAGAGAGCTGGAGAAATAGTTGAGGTAGGAGGTCAGTGAAGAAAAAAAATACAGCTGCAAGTGGCAACATCCTGTTAAGGGGCCATTTTTACAAAGGTCTGAGTATAAGTGAAAAAGTTCCACTGAGTTTTGGGCATTAATATATTCAGTTAGGTATAATTTGAAAAGTTTTATCATTTACTTGACTAACTAGCATATTTGAGTGCTTCTGCATTTATTGTCCCCAAAATACCTGCCAAGGCTGCTCTATTACTGGTTCTAAGTACAAATACATATGCACTGCTAGAATTGGCAAACACCAAACCAAACCAAACCATGTCCTCAGCCTGAGCCTAAACTATTACAACCTAAAGAATATGATCAGCAGAGCTTGATTGGCACACAGCCTGGGAGGGAGAATTGCTCAGAGGTGACGCTGGGGGCAAAATGCTGCAGAAAACATATGTAACAGCACACGCCAACTTCCATCTACTTCACCAGAACAATTTTCGACTCATATATAGGGGCCTGGACCTCACAGGGAATGTAAGTGGTGCAGAGTGGCATCGAGTGGAGTGATGTGATTTTGTGTGAAGTACCTTTTTTGAAAGTCATGGTGCTGGTTCTCTCCCTCGCCCCCATTCAAACTCATTTGATTGCTCATGTGCTTTCGGCCATTAACATTTAGTGTACGTGTCCCCAAATGGCACATGTGGGACATTCTGTTTTCTTATCTTTAATTCCACTGGACAAAACCTCTCTTGAATTCCACAGAGACATGGAGGTGAGTGTTTAACCCAAGAGATGAACTGACCTTTCAACTCTCCCAGTGGGGGTTGACCAGTGACACTCACTAGATCAACACTGGTGCTTTCAAAAACCCCCTTTTGAGAGACCATGGCTGACAAGATAACTCCACATTAAATATGGACAGAGACTCCCTTTGGGTTTTGCTTATCTCCAGAGACTGTCATAAATCTGAAATGCATTCTTTAGTTGACTTCCTATTGGTATATCTCCTATCTCCTAAGCCAAGTCTTAATTAATGTGAATTAAGTTGTCTAATCAGTATGTAAACCAGATAATGTTGCTTAGCCTTAGCTTTCCTGAAGAATGGTTTAACTTTGATAACTGTGCGAGATAAGATGACTGAATTAATAGAATCTATCTGATCATGAGTCGATGTCGAATCAAATTATTTCCTCAGAGAAGTAAGTTTTCCCAGCGTAACATTACCTCCATCCTTTTATTACTTCAAAACACATACTTCATCACTATCGCCAACTCAGTTATGATTTATCTCACAATTTAAATCTTTTTATTCATTTTCTTGATTATTTGCTTTATCATGTATATTCTTAAGATGTTTAGTTATAAATAAATGTCTTCGTTTATTAGAAAGACTTTGTCTGTGTTAAAATTGTGATATAAATGTAGTGTAAACCTCTACACACTACAGATGTTTGCTGTAACAGCACTAAGTGGCTCTGTTTGTGCAGTGTGTCTTTGTATGTCTGTGTGAAAGTTAAGACTGGAGCTCCAGTTGTTTCTCTTATTTCCCGTTAGACTATCATCTATTGCTGCTGTCTCTGTATATTCATCAAGTGACGCCATGCAGCTTTTCACCTCAAGTTGACACATCTTTGAGTTTTTGGCCCACACAGCAAATCTGGATTGGTGTCCTGGATTTCATAATACTATGTAGTTCTTATGGACACACACAGGTGTTATGGTCTTGCTAATGGTCAAATTTGGATTTGCTTTGGTGTATGTCCCTCACAAACAATAATAGGCCGTAATGATGAAAGACCCCTTGTCAACATCCATCGGTTCACTGGCTGCATAGTTATTTTTCTGGAGAAAGTACAATATGTGTTTAGCAAGTTCCATTGACATGGTTGTGGGAATTATACACTTTAAAACTTTAAACTTTAATTACAGCACCCCCATGTGGCCAAGTATGACAATTGTTCATCAGGTACAAAGTGCTTGCGCAACGGTTCAAGTGTCCAAAGTGAACCAGCAAACAACCCCTGCAAAACATGTTGGGTTTAGCCTTGCAGCTTTAAATGTCTCAGAATGAGTTACTGCGGTTAATAACATGACTCTGATTTTCATGAAGTACCAACAAGAATGAAAGGTCTTTTGGAGCCAGACTACAGTCCCTCCACAGATGCGTTATGTAATTTAATGTCTCCCCACTAAACATTGTGGCCAGAGGCCCTCCTGCTACCTTTACAGCAATTAGACAGGTAGATGAAATGAGTGTTGCAGAGGGCATTGATGTAATTAAACCTGGAGTGAGAGGCCACTGGGCACCCATGAAGTAATACCCTACTCACCCACATACAGTGATGTGTACAGGCATTAACACAATGGTGTGTGCTCTTCATCAATATGGTTTATCTGTTCTATCTATGTGTGCATATCATGGTTGTGCGTGGGCATTGGAAACTCACATTTGAAGCAAAAGCAGTCAGAATAATACATTTCCCTTTCATATCAGCGAGTAATCATTATCTGGAATAGTACAAGTGTTACAGCCCTTGTGTACAAACTAGTTACTCAAGAAGATACTGGTACACTTAAACAAGCACATACTCTATATACTGTACCATATTTATACTTATAATGACTAAATTAAAATAAGTGACTGTGTGATTTCTGCAAGTGAAAGATGAATCTTACTACTCATGCCTTTAAAGGCAGGTGTTGACACTGAAAAAGTGCAATGGAAGGTTAAAGGAATGGCTCAACATTTTGGAAAATGACTTGTTGAGAGGACTTGCAGAGTCGGGTGATCATTTTCTGTGGGTTCGTCACTAAAGTGGCCCCTTTCACCTACAAGTAGTCATGTGATCCATCAGCTGCTTTGAGTAATTTTAGTTGCTTACCTGTACCCATAATGTAAATCATAAAAGACAGTCTATTTTGTTTCATGGGTACATATTATGCTGCTGGCTCTGTGCAGATATAGTATTGTGGAAATGTTAAGAAGGAGAACAAGCAAATGTAGAGATATAGTACAAACCACAATATCCCTAACTGTGTTGTGCTAAATGCATGATTTCTGTGAACATTTTTAAATCATGTACACAACAACTGCTGAAACAGATCAACTAAACCATAATAATGATGGGTTATGTGATTTATAGACAATAGGAGCACCACAAATGATAGTTGGAGCTCTGATTTGTTTCATCATATCTGGTCTGCGCTGAAACCAATCCCTCGAGTGTGCTTTGCTGACGTGGACGTGGTTTGTTTGCAGTAAACAGAGGCTGTAAAAGACCAAATTGGATTGTTTGTTGGCGTAGTGTAAAGCTAAAGGTTTGTGACATAGTGCTTGGCCAAATTTTGCCAGTGCTTACTGGAAACTAACATGGCCATACAAGTGCAATTTGAGTTGTTAATCAGTCTGCTTTTCCCTGCTTAAATGATAAGTGATGATGATGAGTTGCTTCCGGCTTTTGCAGAAACCTGATAGGTCCAAAGAGTTCGCTTTTCTGGAATTCAGAAAAGTACAATGCGGTTGTTTAAGCCCTGATTTTTTAATGCATTATCTCCACTGCAGGATTATAGAACATCTTCTTAAACAGCAGATGGCACAATTAGACTTAAAAGGTTTCCATGTGTGTGTGTGTAGGACTGGAAATACTGTTTTATCCATTTAAGAATCCACCCCTGGAACATGGCTCATGTTAATGGTTCTCTTATCAAATAACTATAATTCAATCAGTAATACATTTCTTTTTCTTCTTCTTCTTTTTTTTTTATCCAAGCTGTGCTGAATCATTTTTGTCCATAAGTTTGCTCTGCCTTGATCTTTTTAATAATATCATTGCAGAAACATTAATTTTTCACCACCCACAGTATGTATGCACCTTGTACCACACACTCAAACGCTTATCACAGGCAGTCATTGCAATTCATCTTGTTTTACATCGCATCTTCCCACTAATCTTAATCATGTTTTCTTTAAATGGGAAAGCTCAGTCTTTACATACAGAAATTGTCTCCACAGCGGGACCTTAAATCTGCACGCAGAAACATAACGTCATGCATGTTCCCTGCATCTATTTTATTCTTCCTCTGTTGAATTAGCACTCTTCTCATGAGCCTGGCGCTGTGAGTTTAGTCACACACACACACACACACACACACAGCCGTGCTTTTCCCACTCAGCTGTGACATCCAGGTTCATATGACTCTATATACACACACTGCAAGACATGAAATATTATATCATATTACAATTATAGCTCAGCAGATGCCCTTAGCCAAGGATATTTCCTGAGCTGTACCTTTCTCCAGAAGGGCGCCGTGTTGCCACGTCTTTCTTCTTGCTGCTCGGGACTCAGAGAAAATGCAAAGAGTGTTCTGACTTTTACAGTAAAGCAAATATGACTGGAATAATGAAGGATATCTTATGATGATACCTACACAGACAGGATAGAAATGTTAACTGCACAAGAGTGGAACCATCCAAGTTGTTAGGTTCCTGGTATTCTGAGTTGAATGTCCACTTTAAACTTGACAATAAGATGTTTTAACCGTATTTGTGTACGCTGATAAATCTACAGCTGACTTATGAACACGATCTCAAACGTAATCTCTTATTAGGTACATATGGAACACTGAAGACGACTTGCAGGCAGTCATTACACATGAACATTAAAATCAGCCATTAATACCTTATGACTTTCTCTATATGTGCTCTAGTGAAGAAGAAAATCCCTGGCTGATGCTTAGATAGGTTTTATTGCTTGCGGCCTGACAGCATTTTAATTCCCCTTGCGTTTTCAGTATCATAGCAGCCCAATCTTCTCTCACCACACCATCAGCACCTTTCTCCCGGACCCAATTTAGTCGGTGATCCTAAATCTAGCATGCTTGCGACCCGGGAGATTCAGAACAGTGCTCTTCGTGGAATAGCACCCAAGTACCTTAAAGGAATAGACCGCCTCGGAATGTAATTAGATGCTGCCAATCTCTCGCAGTCACTCGGGAACGGGGCTAGTGGGTCTCTTAATGGAGATGGTTTCTGCATGCCGGTATCCTCCAGAAGTAGAGCAGAACTCACTTTCAAACCAGTGCGCTAAACATCAAAGTGTCTTGTTAAAATGCCCTGTTGTTATGAATGTCCCCGTTGGATCTGATCTCATTTACTAAATGATGCTTTGTTAAACTCGCACGTCTTGTAAAACAAATTCACAACATCTGCAACACAGCCAGGATTTCTATAATTAGGAAAGGGAATATTGAGAATGGAGGATCATTACCTTTATGACTCTGAATACCTATTTTACAACATTTATAAATTAATATCACTTAGTCCAGTATATGTTGTCTAAAAAGATAAGAATATAAATATCTCAGCTTCAACTGAGCCATGTTATACTTTCTCAACAGATCTGATGGTCGGTATGATTATCAGTAAATCATAGTAGCTGATGGCTTGTTGAACCCTGATATAAATGTGGTTTTAATCCCATAGAGCTTAAGCTATAGTGAGAATGTAGCTTATGGGACTCTTGCCTCAACTAAATCTATTAATTCCAGTGCTTAGCACTGCCATTAAGGCATTTTAGGGTATTTATGTAACAAGAGATCCAAATTAAATGACCACATAGGTCGTTTGACCATCCACTCTAGAACGACCCGTAGGAGCGTACTCTAACATGCCGCCTCTATCGGCAGTAATTAGCAGGACAATGTAATTTATTTGTGCTTTTCAAAGCCGTTATAAATCACTGTTAAAAAATATGTTTTATGATGTGACATCACATGATTAGACCACAAAAACCACCTTACCACCTTATATAGACGTCAGCTGCACTGCGTCACTTCTCTGGGTCATAATTACTATGGCTTCTAGATGGCGTCTGTCACTCAAACGTAACTACAGATCGTTTTTGGCGACTGACATTACGACCTATTGTGTTGTTTTTCTTGGGAGGACAGGCTCTATTTATGCTATGGAGAATATGCTATTAAGGACCTGCTACTGGAAGATTAACCTGTAAAGCACTTCAAACTACTAAACCTATAGGACACTTGCATGCTGTAAAGACAACTGGGTGAAGAGTACAGATGCGCCCTGCTAATGTATGGGTGCTGTGGACACATAGACTACTATAGAATCTGCCACAGACTGACTATACATCACTGGTTCTGCACTTGATATGTGGTCTTCGTTTTCCCTTAAGGCAAGGTTAAATGGCTGTAAATACCTATCGAACAAATGAGAGTGCAGGTTTGACCACATGAACCATTGTGTAAGTGCGCATGGTTGTGTGTGTGTGTGTGTGTGTGTTTGTGCGTATCTGTGTTTGTGAGTGTGTGTCGCTCACAGTGGATTTGCCTACGTGAGCATGTATGCGAGCGTCTGGCAGTGCAGTGATAGGACTCTGTCTGCTTCTTTCTCGCCTATATCCCGTAGGCCTATCTACACTGCTTCATACAGCTACAGGATTAAATGTAACAACGTGTGTGTGTGTGCGTGTGTGTGCGTGCGTGTGTGCGTGGGTGCGGGTGTGTGCACTAGAGGTGCTGAAGGCTGTGAAGTAAGGGCCACTGTCAGAGCTGGACAGCAGAAGGGGACAGCAGGAATAAGAGGCTACTGGCATTATTAACCCCTCACTGGGTTGAGTGGAACAGGCAATTACAGCCAGTCATATGGCTGTCAAATTGCCAGTGGGAAATAGCTCTAACACACACACACACACACACACACACACACACACAGATACACACACACACACAAGAACTATCAGATTCTTTATTTAAAGGATAATATATTATTTTTACTAATGCATTACTGCATAAGCAGCATTTTAATGTTGTAGATTGTGGAGATGGAGGTAATTCTATCTACTTTATATACTGTTTAAGCCATTTTAATATGTAACAATGCATCAGGTTTTTGTTTTCTAATGTAAAATCTAAATCTCCCTGGTATCAATACAGTAACTATGGTTGACAAATAATAATTAATGATACTAATCTTTATTTTCAAAACCCAGGTTACAAAGTGCTTCACCAGGGCAGCAAAAAAACAACAAAAAAACAGTCACATCATAAAATCATTAGATTTGAAAAAACCAAACAAACAGATACAACAAATTCAGTGTAAGATAAAAGAAGAGAAAATATAAAATAAATAAAAACCGAAATAAGTTCAAAGAAAAATACAGAGTCAAGTAAAATCAGGAAAGGCTCTCCAATAAAAGTATGTTTTAAGAAGAGATTTAAAAGTAGAGTGACTCAGCCAACCTTATTTCCGTGGGCAGGGTCGTTCAAGAGCCTCAGGGCGCTGACTGCAAACGCTCTGTCCCCTCTAATTTTCAGCCTGGCCTCTGGAACAGATAAAAGACCTCTGCCCGAGGATCTCAAAGGACGTACCGGCCCATATGGTTCAAAAAGGTCAGAAAATATAGCAGGGAGAGAGGCCATGAGGAGCATTAAAAGTCATCCATAAGATCTTCAAATCCAGTGTGGAGAGGCTAAAACAGAAGCGATGCGATCACGTCTCTTGGTTCTTGGTTCAAATCAATAGATTGTTGGTTTAGGTGTGTAAAAAGTCTGTTGCAATAATCCAGGCGTGATAAGATGAAGGCATGTAAAATGGTCTCTGTGTCTTTAAGGTTGTATTTTTGAGTATTAAGTAGTGGAAAATAGAAATGCTCATGTAAAATACCAACACCTCAAAACTTGAGCAAATGCATTTAGTTACATTCCACCACTGCATATACACGCACAGTTCTAACAACTTTTCCCGTTCACATAACGTCTGTCTTTTCTGAAACATCTTCGCTCTGTTTGCAACCAGCCACAAATGCTGCTTCCCCGCTTCATTGCTGTTATTGTCTTATAAACACTCCACCCACACCGAATCTGTCCTCCTCGCTTTCTATTTCAGGGTGTTAAGCTGCTGAGCACAGCCAAACCTGCTCACAGCAGTATATTTGATCAAATCGATACCTATTTCTCTCTTTCACACTTTTTTTTTTTTTCCTGTTCTTTCCCCCTCGTTTCTGACTGCGGTTAGCCATGATAGGATGATTGGAAGGCGATACATCCACCGGGTCTGTCTTGTCTGTGTGAGATTGATAGATTAGCAGGGGGCGAATAAGATCAGTGAGAGGGCTTTGCCGTGCTGCAGCGCAATAAGGTGTTAGAAGATCCATCAGTGTAGCACGCTTTGTGGAAGCCAAGCGAAGCCTACTGGACTCACTCCGATGTAACTCCTCCATCTCACCTTTCCCTCACGTCCCCCAGTTAACACCTCATGGAGCCGATATGAGAACAGATTGAGATGTCTTGTAACACCCAAAAACAATCAGAAACATGTCAGCTATATTCCAGTGTTTGCCTCGACTAGATTTGTCTGTCAGATGCCGCTATTTTCTCACAAGTGTCTTTTCTCGCCTCTCTGTTCTTTTTTCTATCTGCGCTGTTGTCTCGTCGGTTCCCATTCTTCCCTCTACCACACTTGAAGCGGGGGTGTGCAAATTTATTTGCATCTTCCCTGAGAGCTTAATCTTTTTTTGTTGTGTTCATTGTGCCTTGTCTCTCTCCCCCTCAATGATCTTCCTCTCCCAGCCTGGAGGAAGGTTTATTATTATCTGGGTGCAGAGTATGTTAGTTTTTTGGGATGGGAGCGGGTCAGTCTGCCGCATCTCTTCTCAGATTTCTTACTTTTTCCCTCCTTCCTTACCGTCTTGCTGCTTGCTTTCTCCGGCTGTGTTTTGATGCTTGCGTGAGCTGGCGCGGGTCCTGTTAGTATAGGAAAATGTGAGGAGCCCCAGTATTTCATTAGTACCGCAGGTCCCATCACAGAAGACAGAACGCGCACACACACACATTCGACTCAGCCATTTATTCATGACTCAGGCAATAGGCCAGCACGGTGTGAGCGAACGTGGGGATGTGTGCTGCCTTTGTTTTTGCTCTTTTATCAACATCTAAAGACTCTCATCGTGCTCTTGTCTTCACACACATACCTCTGTGTATAGCTGTCTATTCCTATCATGCTTTTATTCGTGTCAGTCCCCCTTCTGGATCTCATTCAATGCTGTACATTTCACTTAAAAAGATCAGAGGTTTGTTTTCCCTTTTTTGTCTTACCTGGTACATTATCTTTTTCACGTTTTGTATTTTCATTGTAGCAGACCTGCTGCTATGATTATGAAGTGGCTGCCTTTGAAAATCCTGTTTGTGTATTTTCTTAAAACTCTTTTGTGAACCTGTGAACACACGTGTACTATTTATCTTTCACTCTGTCTCTGGCTGCCTGCAAACTTGTTAACTTTTATGTGCGAAATGTGAATACACCCAACCAGCTAAGCTGCCCATCAAACTGAGTCAGTAGATATTAACATCACGTGTTGCAATTGAGAGTGTGTGCACAGCACTTACCAAGCAAGCAGGGAAGTTGAAATAGTTCGATAAAAGTAATGAATAAACAGCTGAAATAGTTGACTAAAAGTAATAGATAGAAAAAATGAACCATTAATGAATAAATAGCTAAAAGGTCCAGTATGTAAGATTCTATGTAAGGTGGTTTGTCTGTTCTGGGCTACTGTAGAAACATGGCAGTGCAACATGGCGGGCTCCGTGGAAGAGGACCTGCTCCCTATGTAGATATAAAGGGCTCATTCTAAGGTAACGAAAACACAACAAATCTTATTTTCAGGTGATTATACACAAATGAAAACATACTTATGAATATTATATTTCATTTCTGCCAAGTCCGTTCAGCCAGATGCCACTAAATTCTACACACTGGACCTTTGAAGTAATGGATCAGCAGTTAAAAGTTGAGCATGACATTCATGCAACTGACACAGATCTCATAATCTCACATCACACATGTCTTTTCTCATGATGACTTTTCGTCTTCACTTCCTCTGATGTAAAATGTGCGATTTTTAAGCGAAGGAACAGCAGTTTATTATTTTTCAAGTTCAGACGGGCTGAGGCGCAGAGCACAACAAGGTTAAGGCAGCACTTTTCACAGATTGTCCATGAACGCACCAATCATCATCTGTTTGAACCGAAAGCATGCCAGAACAATTCATTGGTGGAGCTGATCATTTCATTCAGATATTACTTCTATTTGGATAGACCTGAGAGACTAAAGTGCGGAGTGTCGGATGATGGGAGCGACTTGGTGAGGAGCATAGATCTTTCTTATCCTATGTTCTGAAGAAAAATATGTGTAATATCTGGAGTGTATATCAAAAATGTTACCCAATAAATACAAATAAGCAATAGTAATGGTTTAAATAGTTGAAATAGTCAACTAAAAGGAATGAATAAGCAGCTGAAATAGTTGGCCAAAAGTATAATGAATAATTATAATCCATAAGAACATATTTAGAACATGACTGGTGGGGTCAATGAAGGGGCGCTTGAGCTCATCTGATAGGGCTGTGGGGGAATGTCAGACAGAAAAGATTTGCAACCACTGAATTACATAACTATTCAACGGCTGACAAGCCATTGTCCAGATTACTGTGCTAGTGTCTGTCACTTTGTCTCCCCCTCTCCTCCTCCAGCACTGTCACCAAAACCTCTCCCTCCTCCCCACATGTTCCCTAGCTTTACATTTCTTATTTTGCCTAGTGACTCAGTGCTGGCTTTGTAGATTCAATCATCACGTATTTATGAGAAGCCCTTAAATGCACTCCAGTTCTGGAGTCGTGGTGCTGAAAGAGATTTTTTTTTTTTTTTTTTATCTCACTCATCCTTTCTACGGTTTTTATCTTTGTTGGCACTCATCCTCCCTGTCTCATTTCCCTCTGACTTATATTCATCTAAGGGTCCTCTAAGGGAAGTAACGACATGACTGAAGCATGAAGCCCAATCAAGGCCAAGCGCTGATAGGCTGACTAACACATCCCCTTTGCTTGAGCTTGAGGCCTTTGATTGACACCCTCTCATTTGCTGAGTTTAAACCGAGCCCGCATTAACGGATTTGTAGCCTTCATTCGCAGGAACAGATCGTTGCTCCCTTTCCCAGTACATAATGAATCATAAATGGCAGTTATGGCTATGATCAAAATTGTTATGATGGATCCTTTTTGTCTGTTGTCAGTAAATTACACACTTTTCTTGGTCCCTCTTGGCTGCTGAAGATCCAATTCATCAAGGTAATGGTCCCCCCAAAAGTAGAAAATGTCAATTTAATGAGATACTTAGCCTATAGTACATATGGCTACTAACTCTTAAAGACCCGTGTCTGTTAAGAATCATATAATCGTGCAATAACATTTTGGCAATAAAGGACAACCATGTGTGAACATTGTGTAATTGATAGTTGCAGGTGTCCATGTGGTGTCTGTGAGCCCCACTTACAAGACAATGGAGTAGAGTAGCTACGGATGTGCTCTCCGCATTAGTAGCTGTTATCCATAGGAATTAGCTGCAATATTGGTATCATTAAAAACAAAAATGCAAGCCTTTAGACTCTAAAAGCATTAAGAGAGCGTGATCCTTTTTAGTAAAAGCTGAAGTGTAGAAAACAGAGGGTCTAGCTAATCAAAGCAAAGGAAGTATTTGTGCATGCATGTACTGTATATGTGTGTCTTTCAAGGAGAAGAAGAGACCATCTGCATTGTTGGCTAAAAGTGGGATTAACCCGCCTAATGAAAGGAACTAGATAAAGGAAAAAAAAAAAAAAAAAAACAACAACTCTGAAAATCTCTTCCTGGGCTCATTTAAAAAGCACTAACCCAGCACTTGCCCCGTATATAGAGGACACGGGCAGTGTGGAGGCAGGCAGGGGAAAGAGGAGAAGGGAATGATTTTCAAGATGTTTTTTTTGGCAAGTCCTTTTTACAGTTATCAGTCTCAGTTTCTCCTTTTATTAACCTTCTAACTCCAAGTTTTTAATCCATTACTTTTTTATTTTCCTCGCCCTTCCGACTCTTAGGTTTGAGTGTATATTTCCACCATTACACTATGTTTGGAGACTAACTTCTAGTTTTAACTCGATTTTTTTTTGTTTCTTTTAGTTTCCAATCAATTTCTCATTATTTCTGTGCAATTTTTACTGTATTTTCTCCATCATACCACCATATCAATTTACTTTTTTCCAATATTGTCACTATCTTTTTACTGTAGTCCCCTTGCTATCTGAAAGTCACAATTTATTCTTTTTTATTTTTTTTACTATTCATTCCTGCCAGTACAATCTGGGTTCAGCCTGGGCCAGTGAGTAATGAATTATGGCTGTAATATCTTCCACTGGCTGACAGCCAAATCTCATCTCTATACACTTTTTAAAGGTGTGTGTGTGTGTGTGTGTGTGTGGGTGTGGGTGTTTGCTGTTTAAGTGGAATGATCTGTCATCCCCATCCCTGTCTTCTTCCTGGCAGGATGTTCCATCATACGCATGTGCATTTCAATAGAAAATGCACCGTCATGTTCCTGTCATTTGCACAGCCATGATTATAACCCTTCCCAAATTGTAACCTCATCAATCTCTGAGGAGAAAGGCGAATATCCTGAAACCGTCGCCCCATTTAAATTAAAATGACAGATAACAATGTGCTAAATATGGCTCTCACACCTGACTAGGTTCATCTTACCATCAGAGGGAGTAAAACTGCCTTGGATTAGAATATAGAACCAAATTCAGGGTGTCTCAACCAATCTAAGTGTCCACTTTGTGACGGGGCCCTGACTCTTTTAGCTGACTTTAATTCTTTATAACCACCATAAACCCAGACACTCCGCAAGCAAATCATCTTGGCAACCAGAGGTCTTATACAGTGTACAATATGGGCTGGGTTGCTGCTCTTTTTGGCAGATGTCTAAAATAACTAAGCCTAATTGGAGGGAAAAGGCCAATCCCACAGTGGGCACTTAAGTCATTCGACTGTAGATCTGAAGATATGCAGTGTTTGGTCAGAGAGGGCTTTAATGCATACTGCTTTCATCTGCCACCCTCATCATCTCACATCATTCCACTTACTAACTCAAACAGGAGGTGTAAGATGTGGTATGCATTTATGCATGTTTTCATGTGGGAATGCATGCATTAAAAGCATGCATATTGTGTGTATATGCACGTCTGTGTAGGAAACGCAACCAAGCGGATCTTACTCTTGTGAGCTAATGGGGGGAACACGACAGATTCATTATGTTTTCCTCATAGATATTCTACGCAGGGGTTTTAAACATGAATAAACACTGACAACAGTGTCACTTATACTGTCAATTATATTCCAGACAGATGTCTATAGTGGGTTAATGATTGTGACAGAGTGTCATTCATGTGTCCATACAACACATAGACAGAGCCCACTGTCTTTTGTTCCTGTTTATTTTTTTAAAATTACATCTTTCACTTTGATGTTGTCATAAGCTTTGTCCAAGTGTGCATAGCAATCATTGTCCGACCCTTTTTTATTTATTTATTTATTTTTCTTTTTTGCAGGATTTTATTAAACAATTAAAGCACTGATTTTTCCTCTCTGCATTGAGAGTCTGGCGCTATAACCAAGAGCATGCGCAGCAGTCATTGTACTGCAACAATGATAAGGAGAAGTGGAGAGCAGAGTGTGGGAAGAACACAGCGTCTGATTTGGCTGTAGTGCTGCCTTCTGTCTGATCTTCAGCTAAAAAGGCCCTAACTCCTACAACAGGCTTATAACCCCTCACTAATCCCCCCTTCTGACTCATTTCACTGCAGTTTGAAGCTCTCTCTTTAAATCTCTTGTTCGCTCGCTGCCGTGCATTTGCACGCACACACACACACACATATGCCGGAGTCTCTGAATAACAAAACCCTTCAGTTGAAATGGAAATGTCTCGCTGGACCGGTAAATTGCACTGTGAGAAATATCTTTAGCCAAATGTTCACACACAGGCACAAGCAGAGACACAAGTACACACTGCAAATCCATTTTGTAATTCTGTGTTTAATTATAAGTGCGTGGATGCTAGCCACCCGTGACCTCCATTACTGATTTTTTGTTTTCTTTTAGCTTGTGTTAAATGTTTTCTTGTTTCTGAGCATAATACTTTTGATGATGAGAGGAAGAAGGACACCCTCAATGGATATTCACAATATATGGGCACGCACACACACACACACACACACACACACACACACAAAGATACACAAGTACACAACACCGATACAGTCCTTAACGCATGTGTCTCTTTTATCCTATTAAGTCTAAAATTAAAAGATTGTTTTTCTTGAAGCAGACCAAACAAAATTTTGTGAACTAGTGAGTTAGTGAGCGAGTGTCATGGTTTTCCCATTTCCTGTTTTTTTTAATTCACACAAAAAATGGAAATAATGCATTCTATATTTGTTTATCCTGTTATCAAACAAGTTGAACAAAACTTTGGACTGAGGGTACACAGACCCTATAGCCCCAATTTTTTCTTTAGCCCCGAATAATTCTCCACGGTTTGTCACTAACGAAGTCGGCGGTGTTGTAATTTTATATCTTCAGTAAACGGAACGGAGGCAAGACCAATCAGAGAGGGTTTACAGGAAAATATGCGGAAATACTCGTGCCTTATTGGCTGACAGGTCTCTGTCAAATCTTCAGTTAATGGGGTTACTATTCCAAACACTAGCTCACACAGTCAGTCAGTGTGAGGAAAAAATGGTTATATTTTTAACCGGTAAAGGGGTTGAAGCTGAAGCAGTGGCACAAACATCCTCTCGTGCTGAACCAGGAAAACAAGGCGTATAAATGTCTGTATGAGTTACATGAACATGATATGAGCAGAGCATAAGTTCTATACAGCTAACGTACTTTGTATTGCACTGTAGCCAGCTAAACCATTAGCAATGATAGCTTAGTTGTGCCTCCCCTTGGCTAGCAACAACAAACTTGTGTTAGATAGCTAACAAGTTTTATATTTTATCGGTCTGGTAGTCCTACAAACAGTGATAACACCCAAAGCAAGTTTTATGACCAATCTAACCTTTTTCTGATCATGTCATACATTGACAGCTAAGCTACAAAACTTCAGGCTACTAGCCGAGCTGATAACGTTAGTTTAAAAAGTTGGCTCACTCACAAGAGATGTCAGATTAAACTAGGTCCATCAGCAATGATTTTGCAACCAAATTATTAAAATGTACTCAGTCACTTTAAGTAGTTAGCTGTTTTCAACTCTTTCGTGAAATTGCCATTGTATTATGGGTTTTGAGGATTTTACATCATGTAGGCCTAGTAATAATGGTATGAGGTATCTGATATGATGCTCATTTCAGTTTGAGGCATTCTAGTGGATGGAATATTCATGTGCAGATTATATGGTAAATCAAATCCAAACCTTTCCTTCCTTCTCCAATATTCACATTTTTAAGCAATGTGTAGCCCTCACATGCAACCAAAAAAATGCATGGAAACAGTCTGGAACAGAAGTCCGTTTTTAAAATTTTTTTGTTGGAGAAGAGTCTGACCTAAGCCCCAGATGGTTAACAGTCCAGCCAATGCCCCCGGTGAGTGCGGCTGTCATGGTTTAGAGGGGACAGGAAGTAACCCCTCCCCTCAACAGTATGCCTTTGTGTCATTATTACAGATTAATGTTTGTACGAGCGCCGGAGGAATTAGCATTAGTGACGGTTTTAGTGTCAAATGCTTGTTTCAGAGCTGTCACTCGCTCCCGCCTCCATAAAATGAGACGACTTAATATCATGACACTAATAATACCACCTCATCACTGTGCCAAAATAGCAGATCACAGCCACGAGTTTAGTGGTAGGGGCAGAAATACAGAGAGAGAAAAAAAAAAAAACAATTCTGTCACACTGCACCCTAATAGTATTTATATGAGACTAAAGCTACTTCTATTTATGTCTGTTTCACATTTGATTAGCACAATTGTCCCTTGATTACTGTGCTGGCCAGAGCCACTTTTTGCCATACCTGTTTTAAGAGAAAACATCAGTGGCTAACCAGTGGGTTGAGATGCTTGGTAATTTTGAAGCTTTACAGCTGAATAACATCTTTGTTAATATAAGTCATTTTCTGTTAAAAAAAAAAGACAGAAGCTTTTATTTTAGATTGCTAGTGCTGGTCTACGCATAGGGGTTCCCTACACTGAAGATAATGCAGAATATTCCTCAGCAGTTACACATGAAAACTCTCCAGCAGCTCCCACTGATGGATTGGCCTACCTTCAGTGTGCCTCTGCAGCTGCACTCTCCATCTTCATTGCCCTATGGAACTGCATTGACCAGTCGCATGTGAATGAGATGAGAATATGGTTATGGAGAAATGGATATTTACCATGCAGAACATATCACCGTCTCCCCCTTCAAAACCATTAGGCTCCGCAATCAAACAGTATTTCAGGCCCTCTTTAAGGCCAGACTATCAGGGGATTTTTCATATGATCCAATTACCTTTGTTCATCAGACAGGAGTTAAATGTCAGTGATTCTCACTGTAATTTGTGTGCTCTCAGCCTCATGACACACATGCTTGAACCCAGATAGTAGTATACAGTCTCCTGTGCTGCATGTAAGATGAGTGTGTAATAGCTCAGTGATGAGGGCGGGCTTATCACCAGGATGTATGGACCATTTAGGGCCCCATTACATAAATGAATATAGTGTGGGTTCAATGAGCAAAGCAGCCATTCTAATCTTTAGACTACAATGCTGTGCTTTTGAATTTTGTTTTTGAGGGATGGCTCATTGGCAGGGGAAATCCAAGCCTTAAACTTGCATTAATGAATATTTTTGATTTGTATTGAGTCAAATGGTTCTGTCTAATGGGGACAAGGTCATTTGCAATGCCTACAGTAAATCACAGAGAATTGGCATGGAACTTTGCAGCTGTATAAAGCTTATTAGCCTCTTTTAGCTTAATGTTTTAGCTTTGCGACCTGCATATTTACTATATGGTTGAGTCTGAATAGTTTTCATAATCATCTAAAATAATCATAATCTAGGGACCCTTAAGTGTAGTGACCGCTCATTCAAGCACCATAGGCATTTTCATCAGGATGGGGGACAATTATTTCAGCACTTAGCACACCTACTGGGAGTATTCAAATGGCTGACACCAGCGTTTGCCCCGCTGAAGTAGGTCGCAACAGTGCTACTCCCTGCTTGTAGCCACCACTTATTCTTGGCCATCTTAATATAATCGTTTATATCGGCATTTCCACTATGCACAACTGAAAATGTACTCATGCAGTGTATGCACAATGTAGCATTTTCATTGCCAGGTACTTTACGAAGGAAGGAGTAGGCCTCCTGGAGCTCTTAAGAAAAGAACGACTTTCTCTTCAGCATGACAGCTAATCATTAGCATACTGACAGGTTCCGTCAGAAAGAGCTGCAGGCGTCATAGGCTAGCAACGGCCTTGACAATGACACATTGATTGATTGACACACATACAGACAAATCAGTGTTGAATTCAGATGTTTGGTGCATTGTTTATGTTTTTATATTGGGTTAGGTAATAATGAGCAGGACAGCGCATGATAAGCATCTATGTAAGCACTGAAAATAAGTATAATATTATAATTATTATTTGAACTGTGGTGAACGCTGGGACAATTTGGTAGTGAATGTTGAAAACCTGGACATTTTAGTGTTTTACAGATATTTGTTGGGACTCGGGACACCTAGCTTCAAACCGGGACATCTGGTCACTGTATCATAACCCCCATAGGCAGAAGTTTCTAGCAAAAAAGCTACATACTCAGTACTAAATGGCCAACAAGCTTAGCAACAAGCTAGTGAACATAGTACAGCATCTATCAAGCTTAAGATGTAAATATTTTAGTTGGTGGAGACAAAAACAGCTGCTGAGTATTTGACAGTTGTTCTAGAGTTGTAACTCTGTGTTAGGATCTTGTGCCTTGAGAAGAGCACCTGTATCTGAAGGTATCTTCTCAGAGAGTGTAGACAATCCTGTCTTTTCCTCTTCAGGACAAGAAAGTCTTCCAACCAAACATAGTTCCCCCTCAAATTGTTCTCTCCATTGGGGTGCGTTCCATCTCATTTCCACCTCTGTTTATTGCTAATTGTGAACTAATGAATTGTTCTTTAAACATACATAACTAATGCACAGTAAGACAGCTCCTGCTTAGCAAGGGAAAGCCACTCCACAAACAGCAGAAAATTAAATTGAGCTTTGAGCTGCGGATGCTTTCTGTAATATATTATGTTCACATCCTTTTGAACCTGCTTATTTGCATTCTGTCAACTCCCATGTGTTTAAACTTTACAGCTGGTTTGCAGAGAATATGGTCTTTGCAAAGTGCTGTGCAGTTTTAGCGCACAGTACACAGATTAACAGGCTCACAGATAAGCAGATCCCTATGCTGTTAATTGCATTGTAGAGCATTCCTCTAATACTTCAATGTCCTTGCTTGTGCACTTTTGCGACACCACCGCAGTGTCCCTGTTTGTTTTTGTTAAATGCTAGGACAGTTAGCTTCATGCTAATTAGGAACTAGGCAGTACCTTGCTAGTTTGTATGCAAGTGGACACAAACCAATCAAGGCGCTTTCAACCAATGTCAGTCGATGTCAGTTAACAGCTTGTCCTGATTGAATAAACAGAGGAGGAGAGAGGATGGAGGGATGAGAGAGATGAGAGGGTACATGTTTGATTAGCCTCTGAAGTGAGGGATGTGCCTTTAATCCCTTCTCTAACTAATCCCTCTCCTCTTGGAGGGTCCTCACTGCCTGGGGGTGAAAAGTGTTGCAAGTCCTGAGTGTGGAGCTAGTGGTCATACTGTAGGGCTTTTTTTTCTTTTCTTTACATCGGTCCATCCTCTTCATCCTGCTTTTTCATGCTACAATGAACCCAGATGTCTCATATTCAGCACAAGTTGCACATGTTTTCCACTGATGTTGTGGAACAATAAAGCAAAACGCTTTTAAACTATGACCTCTGTTCTGTTATTACATGACAAACAACCACACATATAAATTCAAATCATTATGTATTTAGAATTAGTTTGATAGTACTGGTTAAACAGCGTGATGTGAATTTTTGGCAGGTTTTGTGGCATAAAAAGATGGGTATTCATTCATATAACTGTGGTTTAGGTCACTTTAGACATAGCTCTTCAGTAAATCTGTCATTCTCATGCCTCAGAATTATTACTTTTTGCCTATCAAAAACTTTTCAAACTGTTCAATTAAAGAGCAAGGTCACAAGAGTAGTGCATGATAACCCCACTCTTGAAACTATACCATGTAGCAAATGAAAAGAAAGAACGAAAAAAAAACTGGCAGCTAAAGCTAATTGTAATTCCCCGAGCGCCATTGGAACTTGAAACCTCAGCTTGTAGCTTTATCCTGAATACTGAGTTTCAGCTGCCTGTACCCATTATAGGCTAACATGCCAGAGCATATCTTGTGCTGCGCAATTCAATTTAGCTAAATGAATATCCAGGCTCCAGATAGCATGCTCTAGCAGCTATAGCAAACCTCCACATAGACAGCAGCTGTCATAAAGGACCAGTCTCTGCATAATGTATACCAAATGATTCGCCGGTGGTATCAATGTGTGATCAATATGCAATAAAAACTCATTAAAGCATTCTATGTTCTGTCATGGAAATTAATTCCGGAAGACAAATCTGCGATGTGTCACCCTATGATTTCAGTCCATCCATGCAGAAACAAGTTATTTAAAGCCAGAAATTGGATATGGAGGGGGAGTGGGGAGGGGGGGGGGGGGGGGGGGGGGGGGGGGTGAGGAGAGAGAGATACAAAAACAGAGATGGAGAGAGGAAAGGGGAGGATGAAACCAACCCATCTGGAAGAGAGGAGACAGAAAGAGTCTATGACAGCCCAGCATAATGAGATTTGGTAGTCTGCGTGGCTTTCTATTCACCTGAAAGGGAATTAACATAAAAAAACACACACTATTCTCCATTCTGCTTACATCTTTTCAAACCACCATTGCTCCATATCCGCCCCTCCCACTCTCAGTGATTTCGGCATCTGGCGGATCAATCATCTGACTGTTTATTACAAATGGAGTCTTTTTACCTGGTTTAGAGGCGGTGAGACAAAAATATGACTGAGATGTGTGATGAAACCACATGTTTCATTGCAAACATGCAAGCAACATACCCGAGCAGGATGTCATTGGATGTTTTTGCCACAAAATGCTATTTTGGTTTAATCTTGCCTTGTTGGGATACAGCTGTGAGCTATGGAAGGAAACAAATGCAAAGTGAGTTTTAGTGCGGTATAATCTATGTCTGCATTCCCTTTTCTCAGTTAGGGACACAAAAATACAGAGCAACTCAATCTATATGATAAACTGTAGCTGCTGGGGAATGCAGGTTTCCTCTCAGTCTGCAAGGGCTGATATTTTAATGGCTTTAATGGCTTTCTGTGTCCATTTTTTTTATTTTTAGGAAGATAGGCATGCATGTGCACACACAGGAACATACGCCAGCCTACTTGCACCTTTCCTCCCACTCGATTTTGTGATCGAATCCTACATATTACCCTGATATGCATTAATATGATACCTACCATTTATTGATTGCCTTGGTTTCTCTTTGCACATTTGCCTGTGCCCACGGGTAACAATGAGCTATAGGAGACACTGACAGTCTGCGTTTTTCCGAGCGAAACAGAGGAATATAAGTATTGATCTGGCCTTCTTCTGTTTTTTATCTGAGCAGAGGCCTAATTCTTCTTCAGAACTCCTAGACTTTAAAAATGAGGCACAGCTGATTGATTTAGTGGTTGGAGAGGGGTTGGGGGTCTTATGTGTTTTGGGCTGTGTTAATGTGATACATGCACTTTTCTTTCATTTTCACCTTTGATTATCTGCAGCACCGAAATAGTATATTGATTCATATTACATTATCCCAGTCATCTAGTAACCAGCTTTTGAAAGCAATAGCTCATGCTGACTCCATTGACTCGTGATAAATGATGTACATTACTCACATGAATTACTGACTTCAAATCAATGTAATTGACTCGTAATCATTATTTTAGGCTGGTAAATCACCATAAAGGAAGGCACTTAGTGAATTTGCCTGATGGTGTTGCAGTCATGCCCTTTGTGAATGCCGTCAATAGGCAAATTAATGATGTTCTCAAGTCTCTACGGTTTAGTATATTATTTGAATAGTTGTTTTTGCAATAAAATGCTTGTTATTTTATCTGTCCCTGTCTTTTTTGTTTGCGACACCATGCTTTAGCTGTTGTTGGAATGCGGGAGGACGTGTAAAGAACTTGTAGAAGTAGAAAGGCTGTGTGTGAGTGTGCACATACACGGTGCGCATGCTATGACTGCAGTATTTTGTTCTGAGTCAGATCCTGTGAATAGCTCGGCTAATTTTTCCATTTATCCCTGACTCTGCGTTTACAAATCGGCCCTGTCACATCCTATTCATCAGCCTTTCATTTATCCAACATCCCCCCTTTCTTTTATCACATTCTCTTCATTTTTCTGATTCTCTTTGAACCAATTGGGCCATTTGCACCCGGACCTTCAGCATTGTGCCTAAAAAAATGCGTGTGGAGGGTCTCTCCCAGCTTTCTGTAAACCTCTTCTTTTTTTTTTGTCCTCTTCCCATCCTCATCTAACCTTAACCCCTCCATGTGTAAAGTCAAATAGTCTATTATCTATTTGCATAATACATTGGAATATTTAGTCTGTATTTGCTTATATTAAGCACGTCCACAGGAATTACAAGCCTTGGTAACATTTGTAGTTCAGAAATGCATGACAACACACACAAGGTCCTCACTATGTAAAATTACAGATGAATATTTATAATTCCCCCCATCTGTTCGATGAATAATCATCATCAGCATAATGTGCTCTGACAGTGGACTTAGTAGAGCAGCAAATCACACCCCACTTTGACTTCAAGGCCCACAGTCAAAAACCTTTTTTTAAAAAGATGCATGGACTAAAGCTACTCATTATGCCGTGGCACAGATTTAGCTCTTGTTCCTACCTGCCGTCCTGAAGTCGGATATTCTTATCCCTTGCCGTTATGGCCGCGCATTCCTGATCTTCAATATCATTCAATTTAGAGAGCTCACTGTGGGCTGGCAATTCATTAGAACTGTATGAATCACAGCATGTCTGTCTTTTCTGTCCCATCCGTCCTCCTTTAGTCTGGGTTAGGACAGGGCTCAGTGGATTGATGAATAGGGGAAGTGGTTGGCAGGGCATTTCCTTTACTACTCTTTTTAGCTATAGCATGGAAGCCTCGCCAAACTGCCTTTCAACTGGTTCAATGGTTTATTGCCACTTAACACTGAACGTGTACGTGTTCATGTGGAAACGCACACACGGGCTGAAACAGACATAATAAATCTGCTGTGGTGTTTTGAGTGTATTTTTGTTGTGCAGACTCGTTGCCACTATGTGCTGGAAGACTGTCTATGAATGGAATGAGCGGAAAGGCGGCTTTCTGCCATAGAAAACCCTGCGACAGCACAATGTATATGGCTCAGCTTTCATTGCCCAAGGCTTCATTTGAATTGACTCATATGCGGTTTGTTTACTCACATTTAACTGCAGCAGATAGCAATATCTGGCTGGTCTATTTGGTATATCATATCTTCTAGCTATTCATTACCCAGCTTCCTCTCAGGGATGAAAAGTTCATCTTATTCATTTTTTAAACTGATAAATATCTTTTTCTGTGTCTGACTTTGAAGTTTGAAGACAAGGCATTTGCCTCTGCCTATGATCTGAAGCTATCACTATGCTCTTAAAGGCTGAGTTCACACCAGGCAAGCTTGAGGATGCTTATTATCTTATTATTCTTATTGTTATCTGTGGTGTTCAGCCCTTTATTTAAGTTGCGTTGGGCAGCTGAACAATATTAGCCTACCTGAACTCAAGTGTGCAAGAAGTGAACTTTTGGTCCTCTTTCAAGCTAAATGTAGATTATCTGTTACTGAGCACCAGTTACTATGGCCACAAGTCACAATGTATAGGATAATGGTAAATGCTAAAATGTACCATAACAGTAGCACAAGTGGAAAAAAAAGCCATGAAGTCAGAAACTGACTCAGTAATGTCAGCTAGACAGAAATATCTAAGCTTCTCATTTGAAAGAGGACAACTGTGTTATTTCTTCTATCGAAAGTTACATACTCTTGCTTTAAATGTGAAGATAGTCCAAACCAACTTCAGTGAATGACTATGAGCACAACATAGGTGGAGCAGTCCTAACTGCTTACTAATATAACTGATGACTCATGCTCAGCTCAATCTTCATGCCTTTGTAACTGGAAAAAAAAATTCATTCACAGTGAAGACTTGCAGTTACAGTTCAGGTTTATGCCTCCAAAATCTCTAACTTTATAGGGTGGCAGCTTACCAAAACTGTAGCTACTATAACTGTGAGTCACTGTGACTTTTTACACTGTGTCATTGAAAACTAAATGAACCAAATACAAAAATGTGACAAGTAAATAAAAGTGTTCCACTATGGTTCAGACACATTAGCGGGACTAATTCATTGTATTAGTCGCACAAAATTCTGGGACAAAATCTGGGAACTCCTCCGCTGCCTTTCCGCTTAAGTGGAACTGTAGCGGTGGAGTGTCAACAGTGTAAGAGTGTAAAATCTGGACAACACTATAAGTGCTTCTATTTTTTTTTTTTCTTTTCTGAGACACAGCTTTCTCAGACGCTCTGACTTTAGGATCTTAAATGACTGGCTCACTGACTTTTGCACCTGCATTCACCATCTCCTATTTAACCGGCAGTCTGCCCGTCACCGGTGAAAGTGTGTTATAATCTGCATATGGCTCTATACATATTTGTGTATACATGTGCGTGTGTTATAGTGTGTCCATGTCACAACTAATCTTAGGGGTAGACCACAGCTGTGAGAGATTTTAATTAACTTCAGGGGGGCTCGGAGGGAAGATTATTATATGTGTATGTTTGTGAGTGTGTATATTTGCGTGTCTGCGAACAGGCACATTTATGGGGCGTTAACATAACTATTAATGTCACAGCTGGGGGGAAGCATTAGTGTGGTAAATGGAATTTGTATACTTTCATGTGCATGCATGCATTTGCATTTATGTGTGGTGTGTGTTAGTGTGTCTGTGGTGGGTACAAGTTGGGGTGACGTGAAATGTCATACCACATGGGAAGCAGGAGGTTTTGATGTGACAGGTGCACCCTTTCCCATTTTAAACCCTAAAATGTCTCCTGGGCATCCAATCAGATGTGTGGGGGTGAATTGTTGTTGCAGTGAAGGCTGATGGGAAACATAGCTGGCCTTCATGGCAGGAGCTTCAGCCTGAGCCAGCTAGCCCTGTGCACCTTGGTACACCCAGGTCTTATTACTGATTCATGACCCCCGGCCATCCTGCACACACATATTACAGAATATACACCTGGAAATGTGCAGTGAATCAAAATCACTTCTTCCACCTCATGACTGAGAACATACAAGTGCAATGATTGTCACATCGCACAAGGCAACAAGTCAGATGAATGTGAAATAAATAGAAAATAGGTCAGTCTGTGAAGGCTTTCACTAAGGGAGCATGCATGAGAGAAATGGGGGATCGCACACACACACACACACACACATGCAAACACATTCACACATAAACACACAGTCCAGCTGTTATGTTCCTTTGGAAGACACACATTCTCCTCTTCTCCTCTTCTCTTGAATGGGGTTGTTCATTGGTCTTGTGATGTGAGTTTATATTTTCATGTGCTTGTATATGTGCACAGACCTCTCTGGCTATTATAAACAGTTCTACATTTTTACATTTAGGGAAGGTAAAGGTGAGATCTATCAGAACTCAATGTCATTGTTGGATAAGAGTCATGACATGTTCTGGGTTGTGTGTATCTTTGAAACTAATCAGGCTTGTCAGGTGTTATAACATGTAACATTATATAACACTACAATTTGATTCTATGGGAGCTCATTAGACCCAAAATCAGTTACAACAGTGGTTAAGTGGAAAAGGGGCAGTCAGTCACAGTCAAGCAAAGGGGGAGTAGACAGCGCTGCCAGTCAAACAGCAGGCTGAGGTTTGTTTGATAATTAACAACTGGATCCACATATTATCCAATACAGTCTGTGGTGAGTTGAAGTTAATTTAGCGTTTGGTATTGATCAGTTGAACTATGCTTACTATGGTCAGTACAGCAGGTCTGTTTGTATCAAAGACTTGGATCAGAGTTTTGTCTGCTCCTCCAAAATATCCTGTGAATCCACCACAGACAAAATGTAGAGATTGGGTGAATAAATCTGATGGACTGTATGTACAATTGTCACAACATTTATTATATATCATCACAAATGTTTTAATCGAAAAAAATACAGAGAGACAGTGAACTTATTTTAAGGCCATATCGCCCACCTCTACTGTTTACAGTGGATTATGGATTGGACTGTGGATTATCTACACGGACGCTGTTTCTGGAAAGTGATGTCGCTGTTGTTTTGTTTCATTGTTCAATGCTGTGAGCGCCACAAATGGAAATCCCTTCATCTTGATTGTATTCTGGTGGCAAGAAGTATCTCAGAGACAGATATCTTTAAAATCCGGTCACATGAAAGCAAAACTATCCACATTGTTAGACACCACTATTAGTAATTCAGAAAAAAAAAATTACATGTAATTTTTGAATTACATGTCAAGCTGTTCTTGAAACAACAAGAAAAGTGCACAGAAAGTGGAAAGATTACACCAAATTATGCTAGCAGAGGCTTCAGTCAGACTGCCTTTCTGCTTATTAAAAGCAAGCCGACATGAAGGTGAAGTACTGAAACCTTCTGCTGCCTCTCAGAGGTGAGCTGTGCAAGAGCAAGACTGAGAGAGGGAGGGAGAGAGAGAGAGAGGAAGTAGAGAGGCGAGGGACGAGTGAACCTGACAGTTGGCGTTCAGAGAGCGTTTTCTGCCGACAGGTTCCACCTAGCCTGGGTCAAAGGCAGGAACTGAGATGAAAAGGAGGAGAGGAAAAAGGAGTGGATATGGAGGATTGAAACATAATGAAGAGGGGCTTCAAAGAAGGGGAGAGGAGGTAGACGCTGCGATGGGAGGTTGTGTGCTACACCTTTATCTCTCATTGCGGAATAAAGTCTGCATTTTGCTTAAGAACAAGCACAGAAAAAATAAATAAATAAATAGAAATAATAATAACTCAGCTTGATCTTATCACTCTAAGCTGTTGGTTTTTCATTTTGTACAGACTGATATCACAAGGCCAGTCACAAAACATTTTCCATTTGGTGTGGGGGGGGTTTCTGCAGCACTGATATGTAATCCTCTCCCACTATAATACATTTATTCAATCCACAGCTAGTGGATCAGTTGACACTGTTGCACTTATAAGCTCCTTCTTTCTCCCCCGTCTCTCTTTCTCTTCATCACTGTCCTTCTCGGGATCCCATATCTTCATCCTTTACATGCATACTGCTTTTTTTTTTCCTTTTTTTCTTTTTTGAGGAACGAGTCACCTGTTACTGGTTATCTCACCTGTTACATTGTGAAATCTTATATGTGTACATTAAAAACTGAGCGACACACAGTCCCGGTGAATGGTGTTAGATGGATGGATAGAGCTTTCTACAGCATTTACACAAGGGAGACGAGGGGAGGGGGGAGAGATTAAAGAACTGGAGGCAAGGAGAGGAGAAGAGGGAAGAAAGGAGGAAAGTAGGCGAGGATAGAAGACAAAAGGAGAGGAGAGGAGCGCCGGGCCTTATCAGCATTCACTCATCCTACAGTAGATGAAATTACCCTTCTCTGTCTCGCTATGTCTGCGGTCACTGCTATCTGCTCAGGCGAGGGATTTGCAATGGTCATAAATCAGTGTGTACGTGTGTGAATATGTATGTGTGTGTATGCGAGCATGTGCCTGCGAGGCATGCGAATGCACGGGTGTGTTGGAGCAGGTGGGTGTTTGTGTTTAGATGTCCTGTTGTTAAGATAAAAGGACTTTGTGGACAGAATAAAATTTACGGAAATGAATCTGCAGCATGAGGAACGAGCGCTCGTAAATCATACATGCGTATATGCGCGCGCGTGTGTGTGCATGTGTGACTGATATGGCAGTCAGCTAAAACCAAAGCATGGCCTTGGATGCCCTGCTCTCCTCAGCTTACTCATAGTAAAACAACATTAGCAACAGTTACAAGTGCGGGTGTCTTCGCGTTCCTGCATCTTTTTTTGCGAAAGCATTTGTGCACGTGTGCTCATTTGTGAGTGCGGATTAGCCTGCGCTGAGACACTAGTTAAAAGAGCCCTCTGGTTGATGATTTCTCTTTAGTGAAAAAGCTGATTTAATTGGGTTGCTCCCCAATCCTTTCACTGATAAGGACGCCTTGATAAAAGATAATTCCCCTCTTTTCTCTTTGCTTCATCTTCCCTACTCACATTTTTTGCATGTTGTACATTAAGCTTTATCTGCAGCTTAATTTTTCCTTCTTTTTTTTTTACCTTCCTTCACTTTCACTTTTTACCTTCTTCTTTTCTGTGTGTGTACAGTGTATTTTTTCGCTTTCCAGCTTTCTCCTCTCTCCCTGCCCTTCTAATTTATTTTCTCTGTGTGCTGTGTGTGAAATGCTAAATTAGAAGTCGGGTAAAAGAGGGCCTTGGAGCAAGAGACATCAATAGCTTCCTTTTAATTCCGAGAACTCCCCCCCCCCTCCTCTTTTCTCTCTCTGTCCCTCTTTCTATTGCCTCTCTCTCCTTTCCCCTGCTAATAAAGCCAAATTGGCATGAAAGCTAGTGACCTCTCCCCTCACCTTCTCTCTATTCTCTGCTTAAAGAACCATGTCGGGGGGAAGAAACGACAATTACAAAAAGGCTGATGTCATTTTCCATCTGAAAATATATCTCCCCCCCACATCAAGTTCCTTTTATTTTTACCTCTTTTACCTTCTCTTTTATGCACTCTTACGTCTAATCTGTTTGCTTCGGGTGTCATTCTTGCGTGGCCTGCCCTCTCTCACAAAAGACCTGTCTTTTTTTGGCACTCCCCAGGGAAGGTGGGTTTGAACACTCTTTTTTTTTTAATGCCTGACTCACTTGGTGTGTATTTAATAAGTCTGCCTGCCAGCCATACCTGCCTGCCTCTCTGACTGTCCCTTTTGAAGGAGTTGGTGCACAGTGACCTGGAGGTGTGCAAGACTCACAGAGTTTAGATTTAACAATCACGCTCCTTTTTTTTAATCTCCGTGTCTTCCCTAACCTTGAGGGGCTTTTTTTTTTTTTTTTCCTTTTTTTAACGCCGACTCCCTGGCGCTTTCTCGCTTTGTAAAAAGAAAGAAACTTCTTCACTCCCTAAACTTGTCGGGAGGCTGTTTTTGAATTCCCTAAAGGGCAGGCGAGAGTTGAGTGTACCTGTCATTCGCTTGTCCTCTCTTTTCACAACTTTGGCTGTGAATTATAAATAATAATAATATGGAGGGAGCTGAGCGCTGGCACACACATACTCACACACATAGACTCTGCATCCCTTCTGGGTTATTCATATAGTGTACATGGAAGCACTTGATCCATAGCTTATTTGCATTTCCTTTGTTCTCTCCCTCTTCTATTGCCTTCCTATGGTCCTCTCTTTTGTCACGCTCTCTCTGTTTTTGACCCTCTCTCTGGCATCACACCAAAAAAAAAGGACATAGAGGA
This sequence comes from Scomberomorus guttatus, assembly GCA_038419695.1. Taxonomy (NCBI): domain Eukaryota; kingdom Metazoa; phylum Chordata; class Actinopteri; order Scombriformes; family Scombridae; genus Scomberomorus; species Scomberomorus guttatus. The sequence goes on from CM076461.1 coordinate 18,724,230, forward strand.
GAAAAGTTTTGGACTGGTGACACTAACTTTTCCATAAAGTATGTATGATCTGTTATCACCTATATTTTCCATTTTCTCTGGGCGATTTTTTCAGCGAGTGCCATGATCCCCCTTTCTGACCCCCCCCCGCCCCCTCTTTCTACTGTTTGCACACTTGTGTGTATGTGAGTGTGTTTGCATTCAGTCTCGGTGTCTATATGAGTGCGTCCTGTCCCTCTGGGAGTATTTACACATTAAGTTTGAGCCTGTGATTATTTTGACTTGGTAGCTGTGTTGTACTCAGAAGAGCCGAGGCAGTAATATAATTGGCAATTAAATTAAGGAAGCAAGCTTTCCACACACACCCCCCCTGGTGAGTTTGCACAGTGTCTCCTGAAGTGCTCTGCACACACGCACTCAATACACGACGAATAGACTCCCTAAAGTAATAAGGTTTCAAAATTGATATAAAATAAGCTAAATGTGGAATGAACAGATTATTCTCTGTCACGGTCAGGGCTTTACTGCGAGGAAACACATTTTTCACAATCAACACTTGATCACTTGCCAAGGACTACTTTTCTTGGTGACTGAGTATGATCCACTGAAATGTTTTGATCACTTGACGACAAAGAAAAAAGCCCCTTTCAGTTCATTGTTCATCACAGTAGACGTAATGCATGAAACATTACTTTCTGTAATGTTTTCAATGATGGAATAAGTATTCAAATCTAAAAGTACTCCATTACAAGTCAAAGCATCACATATTCTACATACTGTAAGTAAAAGTACATAAGTATTTTCAGCAAAATGTACTCAAAGTAATAAAGTAAAAGTAAAAGTAATCATTCTGCAGACAATATATTATGTGATATTACATTAAGATTGCTACTGATGCATCAATGCATGAAGCTGAGGTGGAGCTAGTTTTAACTACCTTTTATACAGTTAGGCAGACCTCCAAAGGGTCACAAGATAAATATGGCAAATATATAAGTAGGAATAACGAGGAATAAAAGAATAAAGACGAATAAAGGAATGAAGAAAAAAACAAAGTTTTGCAACACAAATTTGTATTCACTTTTTGGATAATTCTACGTCTTTTGTACTAAAACTGTTCCAAATCATCCTTTGGTAACTGCTACCAACTCATTGACATCGAAACATGACAAGGGACCCAGTCTAGACTTTTATGAAAGGAGTCAGCCAAAAAGGTTGGGGACCACTGGTTTAATGTATTTTATAAGCTTATCATGTTCTTTTAATGTAAAATATTAACCTGAAATGAGTAACATTGTGGAGTAAAAGGTACAATATTCCCCTTTGAAATGTAGTGGAGTACAGTAATGCAGTAAGTAAAACATGATTGAGTAGACGTTCTGCACATGGACTTGACGCTGATGAACCTTGTCTTTCTTCTGCCAGGCCCAACAGTGGGAGTGAGGAATTAGGGACTCTGCATTAGTATGTGAAACACTCCTCTTCTCAACTTTCTAAATTATACACTGCTCTGCCCATTACTGGGAGCCCAATGGGAGTGAGGTTTGTTTAGCTCTGCTCCAATGGGAGTGGATGTTGTTTGAAGGCCTGCCATTTCAATCAGGGTTGTTGTTCAGCTGTTGTTGTCTTTGGGGAACCTGGCCAGGCTTGTCGCCAGGGGGACACATGTGGTTCATCATGCCTGTAATTGGATTAGATTTTGCGTTTTCCACTTTTTCCCTATGTTTAATTAGGGGGCTATACAGTAGGCTCGAGCGAGGAAAAGCGAAGAGACCGAGAGGAAGGACAGAAGGACTGACAGGGAACTCAAAGTGAGGCTGCATGGTGATTAGTGATGTGGGAAAAGTGGGAAAAGTTAATGGGTGTTTGTCAGTTTACAATTAGTTTGAGTCTTACTCTTGGGGATAGAAGCAGTTGTCCACAAGCTGCGAGTGATTGTATTTGATACCAGTGTTTTCACCTCGTGTGCATGTGAGTGTATCAGTTCAACAGTGAGGGGGGGAGGGGAAGAGGAGGGAGTGATATACGTGGGTAGCTGCATCGATTATGACATGGCCTTCCTCTCAGGGGCAACAATGGTCAGGCCATTTGTTTGACAGGAAAAGAGAGGGGAAAGTCTATTAGCGTGGTGCCTTCATGGACTGATGACAGGCAGCTGCAGTGGCCGGGGCCGAGCCCGCTGGGACCAACCCCTTCAACCCTTTGCTGGTGGCTGAGCCAGAGAGAAAGGGGGAGAGATAGTGGGAAATGGGGGGCTAACAACGCTTCCAAACCCCCATGAGTGCTTTGAAGGTCAAGATCTTTGTATGGCATCACATTTTATCTGAAGGAGGACAGAGGACAGCGTGTGTGTGTGTGTGTGTGTGAGCCTGTGTGAGAGAGAAAAAAAAGGGGGGGGGGGGGACGGGGTCAGCATAATGGTTTTCACCTTTCAGTATGTTACTGACAAGGAACTACAAATGGCCTGGTGATGTCACACTGGTCACACTGGTTTTGTCCTCTTTTATTACAAGAAAGGGTTCTATTTCCAATTGGAAATCTGTTAAATCAGCACAGTAAAATCAGCTATTTGGAAATTGTATTTCTCTATTTTATTTCTTGTTAAAATGACGGTGGACTATTCCTTTAATACCTTGTCCAATACACTTAATATATATACTCTTTTCAATTATTAAGACCCAGTTTGTCTTCCGTTCACTCTAGACAGCCTATTTTGATGTTGCCAGAAACATGAGACCTCAAACTGTACACCAGAGGATCCTTTCTCAGAACCTGCCACTGGGAGTTTGGGACATCATACATTAAAGCTTCATTAACTGACTTAGAGGTTGAATTGCATTGCATCAACTGACAATGAAGCGCAGCAAACAATTATTTATGGAACACATCAGTGCTTGCAGCCTTTTCGAGCAACCGCAATCAGTCAAGCTCCTTGGCTCACAAAAATTGCTAAGCGGCTTCCTTCCTGACTGCGCAGCTTTAGCCTCAAGCTAAGGCGACATTTGCTCACCGCCTTCAGTGTCATAGATCAAATTTGGGTACTGAATCCAACTTATTTAAAAATTTCCCACGGTTGTCCAAGCCCACGCACGTACACACGAGGACACAGAGGTCATGTCCTCTATATTTTTTCTGGGTCTTTTCAACATTTTTTTTTAATATATAGATTTCTTAAAATATTAAACTAAAGTGACAAATTGCTAAAACTACTTAGTGGTATGGTGTGTTGTAAACAAAGGTTGGCATCATCTCGCCAGCAGAGCTGAGCAGCTCTGCATGTGCAACTCATTACAATATGTGACAAAAACGCAATTTACTGGCTTTGCACACGGTGGCAAACTAACACAAAGCAGCCTGAATAAGGTTGGACCAAACGCAAATCAGCTTAGTGTGATGAACACAACCAAAAACAAACAGCAAGCAGCAATAATACTTCTACGGCATTAACAGCAGCAATAACTGGACTCACGGTCGGTAACTTCACAACAACAGCAATAACGCTTAAAATAACACACTTTAGCAACTTATCTCTGCCCAGACTTCAGCCTCTTACTTGTATTGCTTAAGCAAGCGAGTAAAGTGTGTTTCAGTCCGTCTTTCAGGTCCGGCTCGGTTCTTCAGGGCTCGGATGATGACAGGGCCGTCTTCTCGCTCTGTCAGCAGGTTTTACAGCAGCTAATCTTCGGCGGGGTTGTGAAGAAACAGCGGAGTTGACTCAGTTGAAGAAAAGCGGGGTTATCCTTCTTCTTAACTTCTGCAGGAAAGGCTGCACTCTCAGGTGTTTCTACCCTCGGTGACGTCACAGCCGAGGAGTGGGACCCCTCAGCTCAGGGGTTCCGGCGGGTCTCGTCCCGTGGGAGCCAAGAGTTTGACTCTGCCGGATTTCGCACCTGGGTTTGAGTTGAGCAAAGCATGGTGGGAGCTGAAGTCCGTTTTGGACTCCTTTTGTTCGACTTGGCACCGTTTCTTTGTTATCAAGTCCCTATCAGGCTTCAGTCAGGCTTTATGACTGCGTGCAGGCCTGCCTTTGTCTCGTACACGGGGCATATGAGGCCCAACAATATCTAAAATATAATTGTGTATAGTCAATGAACCCTTTTTATGTTAAAATGGTGTCCTATCTACCTGTCAACAGATATCCACATTACATTTGTGGATATCTGCAATTGCATTTTTTCTAGTCATAATTCTAATTGTAGATATCTGAAAAGTTTTTCCTAGTAAGAATCCTATTGCAGATATCCAGAATGTTCATTCTGGATATCAAAAAAGTAATTGTGGATATCTGAAATTGAAAGCCCAATACACATGAATGTCAAAAGTGATGTCATTTGTCCTGGGGAAGAATGTCATTGTGGATATCTGAAATGTTCATTCTGACTAGGAAGAATTGACTTATGAATATCTGCAATACATATCCAGTCTAGCTATTAAATGTTAAAAGGGCTTGTCATAGGTACAACACGCAACAAAGGTCCCCAGCTGGAATCAAACAAGGGACATTGCACTTATGTGACATACACAGTAACCATTCAGCTACCAGGGCGCTCTGTTCTCTTATGTTTTATACACTAATTTTTCGCTGTCATGCCATGTGTACGTTTTTAAATTATGGCTTATTGTTTGGATGAACTTAAAGGAATGAGTGTTAGAACACTTGTCAGGTAAATTAGGGCAAAACCTGAAAGATACTGCAGTTATGCTCCTCTGCTCAATTTGTTTGACAGCAAAAGTGATTTCAAAGCAATAAGAAACTGACTGAAAAAGAGTAATTTGAAAATTGGCCATATTTGTGACTTATCTTGTGCTGGATTCTAGTCCAATTTTCATCTATATGTTGGCACTGATATTATTTACTAAGTGATTATTGTTACTCTCAAAATGCATTAAAATGACCTCAGTATTTTCTAAAATCCTGGCTACAGCCCTTCCCTTCTCTCTCTCTCTCTCTTTCTCTCTCTCTCTCTCTCTCACCCTTGCCATTTTCCCTCTGCTGTCGTTCTGACATCCTCGCTGCTACCCAAACAACTTGATTGGCAGTGGTTCGCCCACAGCGTTACACTGTAATCTAAGTGTGCCACTGAATGACCATCAGAACAAGATCATGTAAGATAGGCAGCCATTCGAGCTGACATACAACATAGCATTCAGTTTGACACTTTTTGGTGACCGGAGAGTCGTGAAGCTCAGCTGTGTATTTCAGAAGAATACAAAGCACTGCAGCTGCTTGAGGAATGGATTTTTTTAATTTCACACCTTAATTAGGGGTCCAAGCAGCAAAGCTGCTGGAACCCTATTGTGTCTGTTAGGATTCTTCTTCTTCTGCCCTAAATGAAATGAAATTTGGTTTGCATGATCTAGGGTCATGATGTTGATGCATAAAATATGGTAATGATTGATAAAAGTGGACATGGCTTATTACAATGAATCGAAATTTCTAGACATTTCACATTCCAAACTTAAAAAAAAACCCCAAATAAATCGCCAGTATGTCCTACAGAGCTGACATTCAGCACATCTCACTGCAACCTATGGTCAATTCAGTAAGCACAATATTATCTTTTCATCGCATTTTTGAACACATTTTGCCAAAATATTTGACGATACACCAGAGAAAAGCAGATTGATGTGTGATTTTTTTTTCAGAACTTTATCCCCAACAATTCAATTGTTGTGATTGTGTGATTGTGAAGTTTAAATAGACAAAATACCCCAGTTTTGCACATGGTGGTGTTGTAGCAATACAAGGCTCAGGCAGAAAATACTCTTATAGCGGTGTGTTAAGGGACCAGTGTGTAAGATTTAGGGGAATCAATTGGCAGAAATGGAATATAATATCTATAAGTATGTTTTAATTAATATGTAATCACCTGAAAATAAGAATTTCTGTAATTTCATCACCTTAGAATGAGCCCTTCATATCTACATAGGGAGCGGGTCCTCTTCCACGGAGTCCGCCATGTTGCATCGCCATGTTTCTACAGTAGCCCAGAATGGACAAACCAAACACTGGCTCTAGAGAGGGCCTTTTGCGATTTACGCGGGTTTCGCGGCTACTGCAGGTTCTTCTACATGCTTGAAAGGGAGGGGTTGAGAGGAGGAGTATTCAGTTGTTTGCAATTTTCAACCTCACCGCTAGATGCCACTAAATCCTCCACGCTGGTCCTTTAAGCCGCACTGTGGTTTCTGAGCAGCTGTTCGTGCACATGCTTGCGCGCAAAAATGAATAAGCACATTTGAGAGAAGAACAATAGAAAGGGAAGAAAAGTTTCTCGTCAGGTTTCAGGCCACTTCAACAAATGTCATGTCCTTGGCTTTCCCATAATGTTGTTTCCATTCCACGTGGGCTCAGCGCTCAGGCGCAAGGCCAAAGAGATGAATCCACCCGAAGCCCTTGACTCTCCAAACAACTGTCAGTGACAGAAGTGAGATTGATTTTTTTGTCCTTGGGGTGCAATTTGAGATTCAAGCATAAACATAGTCATTTTCATTTCAATTCTGAATGGTTATGTTGTCTGAAAAGGAATGAAATAATGAATAAAACGGAGTGCCTGTCTTGAAGCCACACGCCAAATTGCTGCGAAGTCAAGTAAAGGGCTGTTAGAGAAATGGAGTGATGATTGTACAATTTAAGTGACAGAAAAAAACACAGCACATTTACAAGTCATTGGAGTGGCAAGATTTTTTTTTTCAAAAAAAATATAAAAAGAATAAGAGTGTTAGATGATATACCAAGACTGACGGATAAAATGTGCTTACACATGCACGAAAATGCAAATGCAGGTAGAAGCAACAGTTTTCCAAGGTCAGTATGACACAGACACACTTTTGGCAATATGTTTCAGCTCTTATAACATCTTAACTTCAGGGTTGCTGGGATGATGCAGTATTTTTTGCCATTGAATTTGTACACAGGTAGCTTGTTCTGTTGATGTTGATCTCATCTTTCACCTCAACAGGACACAGTGACACAGTATTTTTTTCTCAAAGCTATCCCTTTTGTACATCCAAACAAAAGAAAAAAAGATGATGCACGTGTATTCAAGATGATTTTTTTTTTTGTCTTTTTTGAAAAAGGGAATGAGTTTCTCTCCAGAGAGGCAGAGTAAGCCACCATGACACACCAACACACACACACACACACACACACAAACACACACACACACACACTCTCATATACACAGAAAACCATGCAGAATGTCCCTAAATTTTCAACACATGGAAGAATTTAAAGGTGTTGGAAGAAAAAGAAAAAAGAGGAAACACTGTGTGTGTGTGTGTGTGTGTGTGTGAACTAATATGTGTGTGTGTGTGTCAAGACTTGGTCCCCAACGCGTCTGTAGCCTGTCTGTCATAGTCTGCTCTGCTCAGCACTACTGTAATATCCACTCATTCTCCTCCGATCCTTACACACAGGCACACACACACACACACACACTCATTCTCTTTATTCTGTACCTCTGGCCAATGCTGACTCAGGATATATGGCGACCAAAAAGAACAGACAAAGAGCTGACAACACCAGGTCATTTGGCTCGCAGCAAAGGGTTGCATCGGTTGACAAAATTTACAGCTCAGCGGCTGTAGCAGTTATGAGCACTTCATGGAGTGAATTGTTTTCATTTTAACATCTCCTCCTTTTGTATTCATCATCAACAACAACAACAAAAGACACCCCTGCCCTTCCTTCTGTGCTCACAGCATCATTCACATCTAGCCTTTCATCCATCTTGTCTCCCTGTAGCTGTATTGTTGATATGTTCTTGTTCACAGAGCGAGATTAAAGAAAATGGCAGAGAAAGCCATTTGCTTTATGTGACTGACCGCGCAAGTCAGCATCTCCTTATCTCTTCATTGATTGGCTGCTGGATTAGCCACCTGCTTTGACCAGGGTGTGGTATTGACGGGCAGCCTGTCACAGTCAAGAGAGCCCTCCAAGCCACTGAATAGAACTCAATGGACACATGGTGGGGGGTATTGATACCGACCTGGCAACCTGTGAACCTCAGACAGGTCATTTGGCTGTTACCACAGGGTGTCATTCTCAGGGCTGTTAGGCGCTCTGAGTGTGTCTGGGTTGCAGTGTTGGGCTTAATGCTTTAAAAGCGTGACACATTGCTCATTACTCATTTTAAAATGAATATTGTTTAAGTTATTACTTCCTGGGAGGAGCGCATTCCTCACACTACTCTGTATATTATCACTCGGTTACACCCTCAAAATTGGCAGTCGCATCCCGTGTGACCTTCAGGAATGAGGATAATTCAATTGCTTAACCTGTGTTGTAAATGATCAGGGTATCCAAACAATGGATTCATCTGCCAGCTGATTTATGTGTTGCACTTTCTGGGACTTACATTAATGTGATGGAATAGTTGAACTAACTGTGAAAGCATGAATGCTTGGTGGGATCACAGTCCACAATCGCCCCCTTTCGATAGATAAAGATGTGAATTTAGATGTCATTCACTCTATAACACTAACCTGATGTTGGTTATGGTGTGACAAACATTAATTAAGTTTAAGGGTGACATTAATGTAGGGTCTAGCCATCAATACTCATTTAAACATGCTGGTTTACGATTATAAATCAACAAGCTTGCGGTTCAATTTTGCACTGAAATCAGTTTTTCATTGAAATCAATTTTATATTTGTGTGTGTGTGGCTTTACAGATTCAGTTTTGTAGGCTTAATTCTCTGGTATGCTTCCTCATGTGTCTCTGTATATGAATCCGTGTGTGTTTGTACGTCTGCTCGTGCTATCAGCTCCTTGCGATCAGCGGGGTGGGTTTATGGGCTCTGCCTGGCTTCCTGAATCACGCCGGGTCGTCAGGCCTCTCTGGCGCGCTGCTGCCAGTCTGGAGCTCGAGATAAAGTTCTGGCCTAAAGGAGAGAAGGCAGGCCACATCATCCCTCTCTCCACTTAATCCGCCCCTCTCTGCCTCTCATCCCCTCCCTTGTTCACTCTCTCCATCTCCATCTCACTATCTCTCCCCCCTCCTCTCCCCCTGCTTACCACCTCTCAGACCTGTGTCCTTCAATACACCACACTCTGTCTCCCATCACTACCTCTCCACAGCCCCATTTTTACTTCCCTCCTGCCGCTCACTCCTTCTGCCCCGTATTCCTACATTTTATTTTTATTTCTCTTTCCATTTGCCCTGCCCAGGCAGTTCTATATTGAAGCCTCCCACTGCCCCTCTCTCTCCCTCTTACTATCTGTCTTATTTTCCCTCTGTTTTCTACCTGATTGTGCTTTAATGTTGTTTTCATCACCCTAGATGGTGGATCACCACTGATCACTGTCTTTGAGCTTAGTTTTTTTTTAAAAATGTTTAGATCATTGTTGTTGTCTACAATAAACTTATATTATACTAAATCATATAAAGGATTAAAATAAATAAAAAAGATTAAAAAAAGACAAAAAATGTTTCAAGATGTTTCCTTATAATGAGCTAAATCTTCTGTCCTCTATGTAGTTCTCTGATTCAGCACATAAAGTTGCACATAAGAGATGTTAGAATAAAGGTCCGCTTTTATCCGCTGATATATTTTTAACTTTGTGGAACTGAAACATTTACAACCTTCAGTGTTGTGGGAAACGATAGCTCACATTGAGAAAATAACACATATTCTGTCAAGGGCAGCTTTTAAAGAAAAGCAACCCCATCAATACAACCCCCCCCCCCCCCCCCCCAGCAAAACATGTTTAAATTGTATTCAGTAATTGGTATATTGCATGATATTCCATTGGGAAGGATAATGACAACCGTGTTGTTAGTAAGGAACCCAACAAGATGCTATATTGGACATATGGAGACTTGAGGAGGAAGTGATCTTCAGTTTTTAGAAATGTAGACTTTGTCTTCTTGTTACAAACCTGATTTACACCTGCAGGGATTAGATTGTGTTATAATTCCCCAAGATATAAAAGTATTGTGAAGCTTTGAAAGATCACAAAGGAACATTTCAGCTATCACAGACATTTAGAAATGCATTTATTGCACTGATAATAAGAAAATAGGCACAGCTCTTACCTACCATTTTCTAAAGCATGCCGTTAATGTTTAGATAGATTTTCTACCTTTCAACCATTAGTTCTTATTCATTCATGACTATGAAAATCAACTCACAGAGAGTTGAGGTTAAAGTGCATTTTTTCATTGGTGGTATGTTTAAGGAACCTCAGAAGTCTGTGATTTCTGAGCTAACTATCACTAAGAGGGCAGATGCTTCTTTGTACTACATAGTTGTGACACTAATGAAGGCCAGATGGCCGAGTCATTGTGTGACTCTCCTCTGTCATCATTAGCCGATATGTAGAGGCAAAGTACATATTGGCTAATGATGACAGTAAACTGTCAGGTGGTTCTTCGCCTCCGCCTCGTGCTTTAAAACCATTTAACGCACACCTACAAGTTGATTATCCTGCTTATACCATGGTCATTTGCCAACAATATAAAATAAAAGCATTCTCCATTTCTTTTTTTCTCTGCTGCGTCCCATTCTTCAAAACTTCATAGCAAGTAAGCTTTGACAGCTGTGCTATTTAATGTCGCTATGGTTACAGTTTGGGTAGCGGATGAATTTAGAACGGTGATTAAACTTGAGCTGAACTACATGTACAATAAACAGTTTTAATGCACACCTGCCGGCCAATCAGAAAAGTGTATTTACCCAGATATAAAATAAGGATAACAGACCAATTTTCCTGAGCACAGTGGAAACACCATAGAGCACCAACTATCTTTTTAAAGCAAGAAACTATTATGCAATGCTTTCTTGGCAGCCATAGTTCAATTATCAGATATCAAGGATTCTTAAATTACACCAGAAAGGAAGAATTTGTGCACAGCTGACTTACAGGTCAACAATTATCTGACAGGAAAATTTAAAAAAAACTTAATGCTCAGTGTGATATATGCATCTCTAGCATGATCCAGTCTCTGTAACTTTATGTTAGTGTATTTAGTCTTAGTACGTGTTATTTGCCAACACATCCTCGACAGTGTAGATCTAAAATTCTGGCCGGCAAAAACAAGTTAGGTATTGAAAGTTAAGTATTGAAAAAACAGTAGTGATTACACTTTTCTATGTAATCATACCATAGTAGTTCTTTAATTTGTTTCTAGGCAGCGATTTAACTTAAAGGACTTTAGATATGCAGTTACTTAAGGCACTTTTTTTATCATTAACTTAACTGACATTAGCACTTCTTTCTGACTTCTCAGTGAACTCAGGCTATTGGCAGTCTCTAGGGTTGGAATGAATCTCAGATGCCAGCACACCTCTAGCCTTCCTTAAAATATGTAGGTTTTTCAAAAGTCGTTCCTTTAAGGACAATCCTCCTCTACTCTTGCACCCTCTTTTCTCATACCTGTGCATGGTCTGGACCATTTTTAGGCCAATCCAAACCATATTAGAGACAATAGGTCCAGAACGGGATATGATGTCAGATCTACTGGGATTGTTTAGCTTGATTTGTGAGCCAAATTTATTGTGTGTCTTCATGTCCAAATATCCAGACACAGATTCACTGTGTGAGAATGCCACTGTCATTAACATTTGCATTTCAATAGTCCTTGCTTGATTGAACACCAATAGCAACATAAGTGGTTTGGCAGGGCAATTTCCTTTTTGCTTCAAAACAAACATCCATGCTGACTGATGTGCCTTTTCATCAGGCTTGAGACACTCTTTGTTGCTGTCATTTTGACTGTTGAAAAATATTACATCATATCTTATCATTCCTTTATGTTTACTATTTCATTATTTTGTCTCCTTGATGCCAAATCTTTTTATCATCTACTTTAGCTCTACTCTAGCATTTTCTTAACACAATATCAACTTTTAGGGCTGTGGGGTTGGCAATGTCAGTCTGTCGGTCAGTCTACCACTTTGGGCTGGCGTGGTTTGGGTCCACTTGTCCCCTTAGAGGGAAGGGTCACTGCAAATCAATAGAAAGTTCTGAGTGATCACTTTTATCCTATGATAAAACATTTCTATCCTGATGGGAGTGGTCATCTCTAGGTTGACAGTGCGAGGGGTCTGAATGGTTTGATGAGTATGAAAATGATGTGAATCATATGCCGTGGCCTTCGCAGTCACCGGATCCCAACTCAATTCAACACCTATGGGAGATTTTGGACCGACGTGTTAGACAGCGCTCTCCACCGCCATCATCAAAACACCCCTGATTTTACCTCTTCCCTTTGTGGTTTTGAGGGAAATGTCATAACAACTCGGATGGATTGCCTAGAAAATTCGGCACAGACATTCATGCGCCTCTCAGGATGAATTCTAATAACTTTGGTGATCCCATAACTTTTCATCTAGTGCTACCATCAAGTCTAATCTAAATGTCCCCAAATACTTCATTTTATGGCCAAATACCTGCAAAACTAATGACCTTCCCATCAGCCTCAGCTGTTCTTTGTCTTTATTGCTAATTAGCAAATGTTTGCATGCTGATGTTAGCATTTAGCTCAAAGCACCGCTGTGTCCAAGTAGGCTCTTGTTTACCACAGACTGTATATACACTAATGCAGGCATGCACAAACTTGTACTTCAGAGAAAAGTGTGTCAGCTTTGACACTTTGTTTCATCTTTTCACCCTTTGCTCATGACACTCACAGATTGTATCACACACACACACAAAGACACATATGTCTCCCAAGAAAGATTTTCTGACCTCAACATCCATCTACCTGCACACCACAATGACAATAGACAAAATGGTGCCAGACTCTAGCCAACGCCAGGGCAGAATCCATGCTCAGTGGTTGTCATGGAGTGGTCAGTGTGTGTGTGTGTGTGTGTGTGTGTGTGTGTGTGGAGGGAGGTGTGTATGAGATCAGTCTGGCTCATATTAGTCTCTTCTGTTGTACCTGCCCTTTTCTTATTGTCCTTCCAGTTATACATTGTTTTGACCGCTTTGTCTCAGTCAGCTGTCATTTTATGTGATTTTCATAATCAAAACTGACTGTTTATTTTCCCTTCTGAATCCAGTGGCTGCTCCCCTGATCTACACCTTTTATGCACAACAGGAACATTTTTCTTTCTCTTACTTTTTTCTTTCTTCCTCTGTTTTCTCTTTTCATTGTAGCCACCCCCCACCCCCTCCCGTCCGTCTCTTTGCCTCCTGCTTTCTCTATATATCTGTCAGCGCATGACGCGAGGTTAAGAAGTGAAGCAGACAAGAAATATATCCCAGTGAAAGACAGGTCTGGATAAATAAAGAAGAGGTATTCTCAGTCCTACCTGAGAGAAAAGGCTGGAGGGAGAGGAGGTGGGGATTTTTTTCTCCCTCCTTTTCCTTAAGGCAGCTGTCAGATTTTGAGAGGACGATGAACACCGGAGAAAGAAGGTTAAAAAAAAGGAGGAAAGTTGAGGTGAGTGGTATTCAGGAGGGGAAAGGGGGGCTGGATGGGGGATAATGAGAGACATAGGGATGAAGTCAGTATTGGTGAAGAAGACGAGGATGGATGCAACATGGCATGTAAGTAGAGACACTGACTGTAGTCAAGGTTCAAGATTGTGGTGCTGACTAAGCTATATCAGCTTCACTTGCGTTAAACACTCTTGGAGACACTGCAATGGTCCAGTTGTCAATATTTCTAAGGGAGGATCTGACATTGCAGCAGTTATGGAATCAGAATAAACAACTTACATGACAGTGTAACCCAAATTCAACATATTGCTCCAGATATACACATTAACACCAGATGTGTCTTTGTTTAGAGAGATTTTGCAAATCATTTTTGTTGGATAGAAACCACATAACCCCAAAATGTCAGCTTTTCAGGGGCTCAGAAAAAGCTCTTTCATTTATTAATTTGTTTTGAAAAGGTGTCTCAAACCCAACGGCTATTTCCTCGACCCACAGACGAGCACAGAATCCTTCAGTAAAAGTGAAAACATGAAAACCAAAATTGCAATAACAAGGTTTTTACCTGACAGCAATGATATGTCACGTTTGCAATATTTTAATAGGCTCTCATTTACATCACACTGTCAGGACTCTTAAGCGGATCTATTTTAGCCACAACTGAACTCAAAATTGAAACCTTTAAGATGGAAATTAAATTTGGGCGTACTGGTGCAACTATAAGTACTCGTCTTGATCCGATTTAATTTGAGTAACTCCTTTAGACGAGCATGACAGCCCCACTGCTTATATCTGTTATGTTCCAGCCAACCGAGCGCCACAGTTTTATTTACAGTACCTGAAAGCAGTGAGGCGACTAAAATTAAAGATTTTTTCTATGACTTCCTCCCACAAGAAACAGTGTTCCCCACAGTCCGCATTCTATCCATTCTAAAAGTCATGATTATATACTCCAAACTGCATGTATCTGTTATGTGAAACTTGGAAGTGGTCAAATGTATCCAAAAAAAAAAAATTGGCATCAGTTTTACCAATGTTTCAAAATCTTGTTTTGGAAGGTTCATATTCTGCAAAACCGGTATTAAGCTCTTCAAAGTAGAGCTCAGAATTAAGTCAATATAATGCTTTCCAAATAATAGAATTACAATCATGATGCATCTTCAAATCTCTTTGTGTAACTGCACTTTATCTGCTTATTTCTTTTGAACAATGGCGCCTGTCTAATAATACGGTGATAGTCAGAGGAATTTAGAAAACTGTTTAAGCTTTCAACTTGGCCATTTGTATTTTTAAGAGTATTGGCTGTGATCCTTATTTGTCCATAACTGTCTTTGAATGAGAATGTGCTTGGCTGTGTTTTAGACTTCAAGTTTGGCAAATCCAGTTTCCTCTAGAGTGGGATTACCTTTTTCTAACAAATACAGTCTTTCAAACAGTTCCCCTGATTTCTCCCAGGATTTCGTACAGATTTGGTCTTCTGTGGCTTTCAGTAAAGAGCTGAAGATGTACATTGCCAACACCGCTGTGTACCGTGCATGCAGCTGTCTCTCGTGAGGTAGCCGACTCATTGTTTCTGAATGTTGCTTCTTGCAGTTTGTTGGACTGATCATTATATAGTGAGGCTGGTGGTGTTTTTAAGGGACGACTTTCAGCAATAATTATGGATTGAATGTTCATGTGTTGTTAAATTGGATGAGTGTTTTGATTCTTTTGTGGGGCAACGTCCAACTCAGCATGTGTTTCTAGGGTTAAAATGGTGTTTTACAGTATTCAGGCGCTGCAAAACTGAAGAGCTTTGATATAGTTCAATTTTCCAAGAAAGACAGCAAGATTACTCTCCATTACACACTCAAGGTTGAACGTGAGGTTAATTAGTTTTACACCAACAAAAAGAGCACAAAAAAGACACAAACACAGTTTTAAAGAAAATAATACATAAACACCAGTTAAACCTGTGATTGGACAATTACCATGACATCTACTCGTAGTAGCCATCCTTGTACTTTTAAGTGTTGCTCACACAAATCTTGCTGGCTACTGTTTTCCACTTTATGTGCTTTTCTGGAGGATAAACGAGCTTCATTTTGAAAGTTTTCTTTGTTTAACCCAGTGAAACGTCATCAAATCATTTGTATTTCTGCATTACTATCCAGACTATACCCGATCTATGATTAATGTGCAATTCGTGATCACCCACTCACTTCATGATTGGATCTGTATAGTCCACACTGGCAAGCAGGTCGTGTATTTGAGCCTACATGGCTGTAGTTAAATTGTGGCTCTTAGCTATTTATATAGATATATTTTGTGAAAAAGATATAATTTAAAGAGGTCATTCATATTTGGATGTTGTAATTAGCTGACAGAAGATGTCTGGGTATTCATTAAAACTACTATAAGCCCTAATTAGTGAACAACATAAGGGAAACTTAGATATATTTACATGGTCACATATTACATTATATTAAGTCTGATACTATTTAGCATCATGTGTGTTATTCATTTACATAGTGAAATTTGTGGGTATTTACCAGACACTGAAGTGATACTGCACCAGGACAACACACCCACACAAACACATACACATACACACAGACACACACCTTCACCTGGTCAATAGCTGTGTGTGAAAG
The DNA here is from genome assembly GCA_038419695.1 of Scomberomorus guttatus. Taxonomy (NCBI): domain Eukaryota; kingdom Metazoa; phylum Chordata; class Actinopteri; order Scombriformes; family Scombridae; genus Scomberomorus; species Scomberomorus guttatus. Next base: position 18,740,230 of record CM076461.1, read on the forward strand.
GTCAGCTCTCCTCTGTGACCCTGTGGGTGGTGCAGCTTCACTGTGGACACAGTCAACTGTAACCCCTGAACCCCAAGCTGAGGTGTGACACGTGTCAAACAGACACAGGGAGAAAGGTCACACACACACACACACACACACACACACATGCAGGTGCTTGGTGAGTTCACGTCCCCTTCAAGGTTTCAGTGCAGTTCTTGCTGACATGATGGATCCTCACAGACTTGGAGCATGCTCAGTAGATGGGCTTGTGTTTACCGATTCAATATGGCCCCAACCTACAAAAATCTCAGGCTGTTACTGAGCCTCATAGGTGTGTGTGTGTGTTACTTGAAACAGAAAGACCTACTGTAATTAAACAACAAAACCTGAATCCCCACAATAAAGAAGCAGTTTGTGGAGGAAGTGTCCTCGTTTTTTTAGATTTTTTTTCTCATCTTCCCATCCTTGAGAGGACATTTGGTCCACATAACGATCGAACAACACACTAACACAAACACACAGTCCGGAGTTGTGGGCCTATACCTGCAGTGTCAGCTTTCCCTGCCTGTACTCCTGTCTTCCCCTTGATACTGAGCCCTAAAAACAAGGAGAGGAAATAGAGAGGGAGAGGAGATAATGAAATAAATACCCTGCTTGGCACCACTTCAAAGAGAGAGGGAGAGCCCGATCTGCTCTACTGCAGCTAGAGAGGAAGAGATGTTACATAAAGAGAAAAGATAGGGAGATAACAGCAACCGCCACCTCCACAATCACACACACACACACAGATTCACACAGAGAAACACATTAATAAAGTTTGACAGCTTCTCAGCTGGATAGTTAAGAATCATATTCTGTGTTTCATTGTTTTGGATCACTGAGCAACATTAGTTAGTTATAGGTTTCTTATTAGTTGTAACATAAACAAGTTATTCCACCACTTTAGCCATGTGCTGTGCAGGAACAAGCTGTCAAAGCTGAGCAAGCCGTGATTCACATTTATTCCTGGTGTTGTGCAAGTACGGGCTTTCTCGCGCATTATGCTCTCATGTCATTGCATTTATTATTCATATATTCATGTAATATGCGTATGCAGGCGGACAGAGGATATTCCTGTTTTAAAATATTCTCTGATGTCCACAGGACCGCAAGTGCATGTGTGTTTGTGTAATGTCATGCGAATGTAGTTGTCGGAAACACTGTCCTCACTCTGAGATCGTGATTTACATTCACCTGAGCAAAACTCTGCCTCACGCATACATGCACACACAATCTACACATACTCTATACTGTTTTTTTTGTATAAGTAGGTGTCCTTTATTCATAGATATTTTGAGGAGAAATGCCCACCTGATGGATGGCTTTTCCGGTTTTCACACGTGCGCGTACACAGGAAATACACGCTGACAAATTTATGTGTTCTGACACGACATGCAGAACCTGTCAAACATGCACACACACACACACACAAACATACACACTATCTTGCCCTTTTCCCTTTAGCTCTAACATTTCTGTTGACACAGACAATACATTTTGCTTTGGCTTGTTTTTATCCCTCATCCTGAGGCCACAATTACATTAAGTATGCTATTGCTTTGTGTGACATATCGTCTTTTTTTTAATGAATGTCTCTCTAAGCAGCTCACTCACTGCTCAATCAGTGAGTTTGGAACTTAAAAGCTTCTTTAATGCCCTCTACATCGCATTCAGATGACTTGGCTTTTCATGTAAAGTGGCGCGGGGTAATCTTTTCATATTTTAGTCCCAAATCAAATTCAGGATCAGGTTTGCAGCGGGAAATTGGAGCGGTGATGCGCAGCTGTCTTTATTTACATTGGCGAGAATCAATTGCTGCACTATTTTGCCTGGAAAACGAATCATTTTCTTGCAAGATTTTCCTCTAACCCTGTCGCAGAGGAAATGAAAATCTCGTTTGGGTGGCTTTGTTGCATGTAGGGGGTCTTTGATCAATATATTTCTTATTATTCATTCTGATGACACACACTGTAGATGCCTCTTTGCTGCACCTGAAATACAGTGCACCAGTGTGGACAGTGTGGGCTGTCTCTTTTTTTGTAGTTATGTCCCCATCCAACTAGGGTAATAAGTGAATTTTAATCAAATTGCATTTTCCAGCCCGTTCTCATTCCCAACTCATCACATACCGAAGTTTTGACAGGACCCCTTGGTGTCACTTTTTAACACACTGGGTACCCCTTTAGCGTCATTTTTCAACATACAGGGTAGTCCAATAGACACCGTGAGACCGATGACGTCTATATAAGGTGACAAATTTCTATATTCAGAGGTGGCAGTTTGATTGGATAGCTACATAAATAGATGGCTGGATTTTGCTGCAGGAGACTGCTGTTGGCTTCCTGCTTCCAACCACAGTTTTTAACCGCAAGTCGGGACCGTAGATCGGTTAGCCCACAACATGATCTCTCCCTAACCCTAACCAAGTTGTTTTTGTGCCTAAACCTAACCAGACCATAGCCACAAAGTTGTCACACCATAAAACATCATTATTTTTTAACACTGACTGCTGTGATACTGCATGTTGAAAAATGAAGCTAAAGGGATGCCCAGTATGTTAAAAAGTGACGCCAAGTGGTCCCGACCAAGCCTCCGTATGTGATGAGTTGGCAGTGAGAACTTGTTGGAATTTTCATATGCCAAAGTAATTACAAGTTTCCTACATTTTACAAATCTGGAAAAAAATCACATCCATGAGTAAAATCATCAATTGTCTCCATTTTTTTTCTTTTCTGTCAGAAAGTCTTGGCAATAATTAGTGTCCATATAACAATAATGGACACCTTATTCATGGAAGCAACAGATGTGTGGAGCAGATGCTATTTAGGTATGTCTTATCTGTTGTTCAAGAAACCAATTTCTTACTTTCCTTTTAAATAAGACAGTTTTCCTCATGAAACACGCTGCAACTTTGAGGAATTTTAGCATTTTTTTTTCTTTTACAATTAGCCTTTCTAATTTTATGAAAAAGAATACTTAGATGGGAGCCAAGTTTCCATCCAAGTATTCTGTCTGTCTCTTCGTCCCTCTCCTCACTTTTCCTCTCATCTCTGCCTCCTTCCATACCATACATCTGTGTTGTCTTGAGGGAAAAAAAAAAGAAAAAGCTGGTGTAAGCTGATCTGTTGGCAAGGATACGCTGCAGAGGAAAGCCGATCACCCTCTTCCTCAGTCTGCAATTCTCTCTTTTACAATGAAACCAAAATTCCCTCCAGGCCCACCACAATACTACAAGGCCTTTTTCCAACTCCTTATTGGACACCCCCACCTCACACGCACACACACACACTTAGACACAGATTTATGCAGATGTATACACGCTTACACATGCCAATGTGTTTTGTGCACAAAGGGATGGTGTGCTTCGCTTTCAGTTCAGCAGAATCTGACTGTGTGCGCATGTGTGTCACATCAGATTCTGTTCAAACACTCAACAGATGGTGACATTTAGTTTTTCCCCCCCACCATGACAACAAGGTTAAGGGTGTGAAGATGCCTGAGTGGGTGTGTTGGGGTTTGCAGGGTCAAGTCTGACACATGCTTCTGCATCTGCAAATTTATGCTCTGCTAAAACACTTCATCAGTAAATTTGCACAAATAAAGACAGACAAAATGTTAATGTTGTGTCTGAATGCATCAATAGTACCACTTATACAAGGCACTGATAAGGCACCCTATAAAAAAGGCTTAATTAAGCTGTAATTAATTGCTTTACTGATGTTAATAAATCAATTACCAATACTTTAAAGACAATACTTTAGGTCGAACTGTTTATGAGAGGGGTCTTCCTGATGAATTAAAGAGTTAGCTAAAAAGAAAAACAAGTGTCATACTGAAAGATAATATTTCAACACCTGGTCACCCCAAAGTTGTTCTTATTAATGGCTTATAACTGATCTATAAAGCATTAGTAAACTTTTAGTAAGTTAACCATTAGCCAATATAGCCAATAGTTACAGCTTATAAACCCTTTATAAATGGTGCCTCATCAGAACTTAGTACCACATCATTGCTGTAAGTCATATTATATTATCGGTGAACCCACAGACATTCCTGGTGGCGTGCAGCGTGGTACTGTCTGTGGAGTTGCAGAAAGAATCTGAGTAACTACAGCATTTAGCCATGTTAGCTGTCATTGACTATATATAAATATAGACAACACGTCTCCACTTCATACCGTTATGCGAAACTGAAGCAAAAATATCTCCTTTCCGGGAGCTGCCATCTTGCTTGTGTGACATCATTTGGAGCCAGAGTCTGTGCAGTGGAGTTGGGGCAGCGGGATGACGGTCCACGGGACACACCCCCTCAGCCATCCCACCGTTTGACAGAAGTTTGAGAGTGGCTGTCACAGCTGTCAATCATGACACCACACCCCCTTTTTATATCGCTAATTGAAAACAAACTTATCAGAAAAATGAGCAAGCATCTAGAACTACCTAAAATGACAGAAACCATCTTTGGAAAAAATTTATTTGAGGCAGGGGGCGATCGAGACATTTTGGCTTCACTTTTGGGGAGCTGTCATGACGTCCATATCATAATAGACTGTATAAAAATAATGGACGTAGCCACCGTGACGTCACCCATTGGTTTGTGGACTCGCATCTTGCAGCCTGGAGTTGACTGGCATTTTGACTGTTGCCATCTTGGATTTTTGGAGCCAGAAGTGAAGAGAACTGAAAATATTTGGACAAGAGGATGGAGCTGACCCTAATGCTAGCTGCTAGCTTGGTTAGCATGGGGCATTTACAGTCTATGTTAACTGTGATAATGCTAATTCAAATTTTTGCTAGCGAAAAATGGGCTTAAAACCATTAAAACAAAATGTACTTACTGGAAAAACTGAAATCTGACTCCTTAGAGGGTCTTTTAGTACAACCAACACTGAATAAGACTCTTTCAGGTGACCAAAATGTGACAATTAACTTTCATGAACTGAAAACACACTGAAATAGTGACTGCTATGTATATACGTTACCTAACCAACATTGTCGCTGTGGTAGCGACTTGCCAATCACAATCACAGCCACGCCCTAAAGCATACCCTGCTTCATTGTCAAATTTAAATTAAATGGGACCATAATTTAAAACTAGTGATTGAGACAATAAACTCATTGGGAAAGTGTTAACTAAGGTAATAAATCAAGTGAAAAGTAGGGTCATTTTCCCATAGACTTGAGCCTCTGCTAATGCTGACAACCAGAGATTATCCTCCCACATATGAATGGGTTCAACATGTGCTGAATAGGTGTTGAATAAGCCTGTGTCATACATAATATTTCCAATATTACAGGGGTATAAATATAATGAATACAAACTCTTAAGACCTTGAACAAGGAGCAAATCAAGAAGAGCCTGTAGAGCCTGAGAGTGTAAAAAGTTTGAGAACTGTTTGACAAACTGAATTTGGCTCCTGAAAAACACCTTCCTATGCTGTAGAAATTCTCCATGCCAGGTGTGAACTTAGTATAAGAGATGCATGATTGTCAGTGGGCTTTTCAGTCTTGGTTTTTGGCAATATGTCCTTTCATACAAACAAATGTTTTGTTTGTTTAATTTTCATCAAACCATATGCTCTGGGAAAAAAAAATACTTAAAACCTCATTATATATCCATCACTTATTCCTTCACTTAGAGCAATGTGGGTTCATTGTACATCCTGTTCATTATAAGCCTTTGGTAAGGCTTTATAATCACAACGAGTATAGAGTAGTGTGTATAGACATATTTACTTTATTGGGACATTGGCTTTTGTGGTATTTATTAACTCTCTTTATAAACTCTCTCCCTGCAAGTCAATTCCCTCTCCATCCATTTGCTTATCCTTATCTCCAACAATCACTGATGCACTCATGTGAAATTAACGGGCCTCATTATCAATATCGCTCTGTAAATGCAACAGTGATCAATATTGAAATTGAAGTTTGGTATCGAATAAATGTAACATGTCAGCTATTTTTTAAAAGAATATGAGACCATCTAATAATTAGCCTAAATGTTTTCTCATTGAATATATTGAAAAATGCTTTTGCTCTGAGTGTAAATATATGAGTGTAGAGGCTGATAAATGATGCATACATTTCTTAGAGTATTGTGAGATAACATGTCAATGAAATTTTACCACAATATCAGAGTACTAATGGCATTGTCATTTCTTCTGTTTGTTTATTTAGTGTGAAGAATGATACAAATGTTGCAGTAGAATATAGAGCTGATATACAGAATGATATGCACCAAGTTAACAGTTGCTACTGGGTTTTATAATCTCTCAGAAAATAGCTTCCTGATAGCGTTGGCAGTCGTGGTGCTCATTTCCACGCTGTTTAATCAGCGCTCATATTCATAGCTTATACTGTCTGTTTCTTTTTGCCGCTGATTACAGATGTTATGGATCTCGTGTGGGTGGAAATTACAGTTATGAAGTCATTAATCATGAGAAGTCACTTTCCATTTGTCCATTCCCTTTCCCTTTGTCTTCTCTATGTTGTAACTTTCGTGAAGGTCATTCATTTCTTCTGCTTTTCAACCTTCTCCATTCTCATCATTTTTTTAGACCTTGGTCCTTTCAATCTGTTGCTACTTCTTGCGTCTGTTACTACTTTCTTTTCACTTATTTGACCCCTTCTTAGCATCTTTCAATTCTTCATTCAGGAGCACAAGCCATTAAAGCGGAAAAAAGATAGAAATACACCATATTTTCTTAAATGTAAAAAAGGAAGAGTTTGCCTATTTTATGAGGAGTTGTGTTGATACTCCTCTTACGCTACCTTTAACTTGCCTCTTCTCTCTTTGTTAGAAATTTCACCTACATTTACGTTTACAAGAGGGATGTCAGACAAACTTCAGAGAACGGATCTGCATCTGTGCTCCACATGCACTTGTGGGGAGAGTGGTAATAGGGGTTAGTGTCACGATTTGATTCAAATCGATTCTCAGTTCCAGTCCGTTTTTTAGTTCAATAAATAGAAAAAGTTTCAGACTTTTACTCTAGTGCACTGTGTTCTAAACTATTCAGTTGGGTCCTTAGCTTGCTGAACTGCAATATGAATAATAGCAGGCAGTTAAGCTAATTTGTCTCATTGGAAGTCACTGTCTGATGAGCAAGAAAAAAGCAGTGAAAATTGTGTGGTAGCCTTTGTGTAATTATGATGTTATTAAATCCAAACTGCAAACTTTTATCTAACTTTTTCTTAACTTAAGTGCAAGTGTGTTGTACAACAGAGCATAGAAAACTAGTACACCCAGAGTCATAACAGAGATATAATAAGGTCAATAAGGTGTAAACTGTGTTTTCATTGTATTTGGGTGTATCATGGCTGCCTATGTTGCTTAAGTGTCTATCTCTCTGTATTATATAGTAACTTGGTAGCTTTGCATTCAAACTCTGCTGTAGTCAACCCAATCTGCCATCACACATTTCAGAAACTGTGTTACACAGTTGTTTTTTGTTCCTTTAATGTCTATAATGCCTTGTTCTTCCATCAGCACACGTGTTTGTGTGTATGTGTGTGTGTGTGTGTGTATGTGTGTGTGTATGTGGTGTATGCCATAGCCGGAAGACAAAATGCCCTTTTCTGTGATCGAGGGGTTTAGTACCGCTGTCTCTTTTCACAGCATGAGATCCTCTCAGCTTGACTGCCATTTGTGAATAACTGATAAGGCGAAGTGAAAAGCACTGACTTGATGGTGTGCTGGAGTGAGCTTGATAAAGGGACAAACAGAATACAGACTTCTAAAATGTCAACCAGGCTAAATCAGTTGAACAACATTGGTTCTTCATATTGGTTTACAGCCAAAAGATCTTATCAAGATAAAAGACTTAAACCGGAGCAGACATGGATGTGTGTAGATATGGGTAAATAAATTATGACTGACTTTAAAGAAGGCTGAGATTTCTACAGGGGTGAAGCTAAAGATTAGAAGGGGCAGAGTTGAGGATTTATGCTAGAAGGCAAAGAGAGAAAGATGAGCGTTTCATGACTTAATCAGTGGTAGAGAGAAACTCCAAACACTTGGGAGGAGGATGCAGTCTTTGATAATATTGCGTTAGCATTCAAATGGACAGTGTTGGGAAAGCTACTCTGAAAGCATAGTTATACAAGGTACCAATTACTTTACTCAGTGGAAGAAGTTGAACCAGGCCCGGCCCTAGCTATAGGCGACCTAGGCAACCGCCTAGTGTCAGGGTAGCCTTGTTATAACTCCTGACTTAAATGAAGGCTCAGGGCTGAATACGTGGAGTGTGTTGGGACTGGAAGAGCATTTCAAGATGAAAAGAAAAAAGCCATCAGGGGCGCAGGTCAGAAAAACAAAAAAAGGAGAGAAGTGTGCCAAATGTAAAGGTATGTATCTTCTTAAGTTTTGTTATGTAGCTGGCTAGCTCCTAATGTAGTTAGCTGGCTAGCTAATGTTAGCTGCTATCGCTAGCTAAACTACATTGGAAAGCACTAGCTAACTAGGCTAGCCCACTAGATTAGCTAGTGAGCATGAACTCAGTATCTAATATTATCTTTTATATGATTTCAAATGCACTTTTAAAATATCTACAATCACCATCTGTCACAACTGGTGGAACGACACAACAGATGTGTCTATTTCTTCAGGTGAGTGAGTGCAACATGTTAATTTAGACATTCCAGATGGTAAATAATCTAATGTAAATACTACATGTAATAACATGTTCTTGTTTCCTCTGTCTCTCAACAGTTGGCCACATCTTCTGATGATGAGAGCACAATACTGACCACAGATTCCACCTTGTCACTTTTTTTAGGTGTGTGAATACATGAATAGAAACATATGGACAACGTTGTCATCTTGTTTAAAGGTCCAGTGTGTAGGATTTAGTGGCATTAGTGGTGAGATTGCAGATTGCAACAAAGTGAATACCCCCCTACCAGTGTTTGGTTTGTCCATTCTGGGCTACTGTAGAAACATGGCGGTGCAACATGACGAGCTCCATGAAGGGGAAATGCTCCCTATGTAGATATAAAGGGCTCATTCTAAGGTAATGGATACACTAATTAAAACATACATGAATATTATATTCCATTTCTGCCAAGTCCGCTCCACTATATCCCACTAAATTCTACACACTGGACCTTTAATAGCCACCTCATTTGTACATCTGAAATTGTCTACAAACTCCATACATTTGTCTCAATCAGTTGATTCAAGTAAATTCCTTATAAAAGATTATATTATGACCTGTGTTCATGTGTGAAGCTTGAGTGGACATGAAGTGAGAATAATAAGTGTATTATCTGCCCTGCAGAAGCACCAGATACAGCGTCTTCTGCCCAGCCTTTGGAGCTGCACACACCTGCTGCTGCTGAGACAGCTGAGCCACTTTCATCTGATCCTGCTGACTCGTCTTCACATCTGATAGACATATATATATATATATATATATATATTGTATATATATATACAATTATATATTGTAATTGTAGTTAGATTTCTTTTAGTTAATATTTTAATAAACGAAAGGCATGTTTGTGCCTTTGAACCATCGCTGCACATGTATTCATTTATTTATCTATCTTTTTGCGGGGGCAGTGGGAGGGCAATGCAATAACATCTGCAATGCAATACAAAATTATAACATACAGGCTAACACAAAACAAAAAGAAATGATTACAAAAAAAATACCACTCAATTGAAAGTGAAAACTAAGTGCACAATGTGGGCTACTTGTCACTTACACAATAACAGAAGTATAGTGCAAAAATATTAACTTGTAAAACTGCATTTTTATGCAGACGTTTCCCAACTTTGCCATGACAATGATCACCTGTCAGCTTAGTTGTCAGAGCAGAATCTTTTGTACAACAGGGACAGAGGAGGGTTGGTCAAAGGGGTTTCACTCAAGAGAGGAGAGGCAGTGGTAAATAAAAATAAATAAATCATGTAATTCCTTTCTTTTCTATTAGCCCTTTCAGCCAAAATTGTAGTTCCAGTAGTTAACTCCACCTCAAAATGTCAAAAAAGTAATTCACTACTAAAACCACTATGCCAATTTGAATTTAGTTGAACTACTAGCAAGCTACTGCCAAATATAGTTAAACTACTAGTTTAATTACATGTAGTGAAACTACTCCCCATCTCTGCAAACGGGTGGGCATGTGTGCCTGCGTGTGAATGCACATGGATGAGTTAGTGTGTGAGCTCATACACGGGCCACATGCTGATCTCCACTGAGGGCTGCAAATGAGTGAAATATTCTCCATCAGTAAATCAGACGATGCCATTCTCCACCACAGTGCACTTAAATGTCTGCACTAAGACTGAGAGATTAGGGTGGGGACAGAGAAAGAGAGAGGGAGAGGGAGAGGGAGATAAGAGCGGATGTCATGTTTCTCCATCGCAACTCTTCTGAAATGTATTTCCCAAAACAGAAGCACCCTACCCAGGGATATTATTAAGTCTGGTGCCCACAAGCTATTCCACTCTATTATTCCACAAGAACAAAAAAGTTTACTGGAATTTTCCACTTTATTTCCATTAATTCCAGAGTAATGGAATCACATGTCTATGAAATCCACAATGCTTGCTGGTTTTCTCTTTGCTGTTTTCATTTCATACATGCTGAGGGAAACATGCACTGTGCGTTGTTGGATAACTTTGCAAAAGTTCAGCCAAGTTCAACTTTTTTTTAAGCAGCTATAATCAATAATGACAATGAATCAAATGTCTATGTGTAATGTGAAAGGAGTCGCCCGTGTGACAAACCCACAGAGTCATACTATTGACTTAGGAGAATTATCCACTGACTGCAGCTTCTTTCAGTTCAAGTTTTGCAACTTTGCTGTTTTGGTTCACTCACTGATGTTACACCTGTGTTTTTGAGCACAGCAGGCAATTGTTTTCAGCGAGAAAGCTCAAAAAACACTGTGCACCGATCTTCTAGCTGTGTAAAAAGGCAACTGTTTGCTAACAAGTTTGCCATATCAACTTATAAGAGGATAATATGTCAATGTTGTGCTCACAGCTTGTTTCCACTGCCTCCAAGTGGCCAAAAAACAGTTATTACAGGTTCTGGGGACATTTCATTTGAAAGTATACAGTAGAGAGCTGACAGGAAGTGAGGGGAAAGAAAGAGATGGGGAATGATGCAACAAAGGTCCCCAGCCTTAAACCCCAAGACCACTAGAGTGTCCCAAGCTAGGTTTGACTTTGTTGTCAGATGACCGTGCTTTAAGACCAGATAAAGCCTTTACAATATGATCACTGTGTTTATCATGCTTGTGTTTTTATTTATTGTGCACAATTGGCAAGCAGAAATGCCTGTTGTATATTGGAGAGTGTGATAAGGAGCTTTTCATGTAAACTAACTACCCAAGCTCAAATGATTCAGGCTTGAGGCTTTGCCAATAAGGACATCAGGCATAATGGATCCATTACTTATACATGTCTCTGTCAGAAAAAGACTTTCTCATTACTCATTTTGTATTTTCTTATTCTGAAAGACCCTTTTGTACCAAAAGTTGTCTTACCTTATTGACTGGATTGATAAGAACTTAACTGTAAACACAAACAAAAAAGAGGAAATCATTTTTGTTTTTGTTTTTTTCACAAGGTGAGTTTTAACCTCCAGTGATAAGTTACGAGTTTAATAAACAAGTTACAGACAAGCATTAGATGGTTAATGTGGACTGTGAGTCTGCGGATATTTTATAATTCAGTCATTCCGAGTGTGTCTCTTTGTGGTTTCACAGTACGTTACAGTTGCATTTCAATGCAGCTAGTGCTAAAGCTGTTCAGATTATGGGGCTTCCATGGAGCTCATGGAGCATAATATAATTGGTAATAGTTCCTATTTCCTTTTACCATCAGGGAGAAAGTACAGCATCCCACTGTGGAGGAGAAACAGATATACATTCCTTTATTTTTCTCTTTATCTATATATCACTTTTTGAATGCTGAATAAATGTAGAGCAGAGTAAGGTCATGCAAAAGGACATTATTTTTATTGTTTCACTTGTCGTCTTAAAAACCGATGCCTTTTATCTTGTAACAAAGTTTTTTGTGTGTATGTGTGGAACTGTAACACAAGAGGCACCGATAGTTTTGGACAGACATGATGATTTGATGCTATGCAAAATTCCTGGTAACTTAATCTCATTTAAGGACAGTGTTACTTTTAGCACAACTGTATTCTATTATTTAGAGACTGTGATGTTTCAGCACTATTCTGTTTTGCATGACAGTGACGACAATAATCAGATGAGTCATATTGTCACTTGACTGCATTAAAGGATGAAGAGAGAGAGTCGAGAGGGAGAGGAAAGAGAGACGGGGAGTGAAGGATATACATATTCTGCCATCCATGGTGATAACATTAATGTCAAGGTGGAAGGGGAAGGAAGACATCAAAGCTAATGAATATTTATGGGTGCCCACCGTAAAGTGCTGTTTTAGAGTGAAGTGGGACAGAATGGCCTCATGAAGACAGCACTTAGGGCTTACTCTTGCACAGACTGTGGGTCTATGAATATTCAGTGTTCATTGTCCCAAAAACAATTTGCTTAACGCTTTTGACTTCTTTTCATCCGTAAAATATGCGCAAGGTTTTACCTATGCATGATTTGGCATATAATGCTATCTATCCTGACTCTTCAGGTCTGTGACATGATAAACTTTTGTTTTTTTTGTGCAATAAAATAAGAAATACAAAGTTATATTTGTTTTAAAGCATAAACATGTCACCTTTTATTGGTATGTATCTCCCAATTCAGCTCAGTTCCAGTGGGGAACCAGAAATGTCATATTCCATACTGTAGAATGTTGCTTTGAATTTCTGGATTAAACAGTTCAGTGACACATAGTTAGTGAGGCTGTCACTGTGTCACTGGCTGCGCTGGAGTTTGTATGGATGTCATACAGGTATCATGCCATATTTGTTTGAAAGTACGAGAGCGTGTTTAAGTGGCAGTGTCTATAACCTTATAATATGCCAGACGGCATGATGTCCTTGAGCATATTTCACAACATGCTACATTAGCCTTCCCTTGGCCCAACTGTGCCATGCATTTATCAAAGTGTCATCGCAGCCAGAGACAGCACTGTTTAAAAGCCTTTTATGTCACCTGTTCCGAGTGAAAAATCTCAGCTGACAGTCTTGTGTATAGGAAACTCCAGTCCCAACAGTAACAAAAGAGGAAGAAGAAATGATCAGAGACCAGAAAAAAAGTACATTTCCAGGTCAGGAGATTGGTTACTTATCACACACTACTATCAGCTCCTTCCACAGTATACACTATCTGATGAGTGAAAAGAACAATATGCTTTTATATAGTGTGTTCTGGGGTGGTCTAATGGTCTAGTGTGTTTTTTGTACTGTGCGTAGGTGCACATATCTTATGTTTGCATGTGTCTTTTTTTCTAGCAACTGATTTTGCTTTCTCAACATGACTCAGCTTGCTTAAAAAAAGAAACAAGGAGGGAAAACTCAATTTTTAAAATGCTCCTTGTGAATATTCTGCTTCGAGCAACGTTTTCGCTCTTATTGCTAAATAAGTAGCGCCGTGGTTCTGTAAAATATTCCACCACTCTTTCCAAATGTATTCCACTATTTATTCTGCACTGCAGGTTAAACTACTGGTTACAGAGACCTTCCCATGACCTCAGGCTAACAGATTTAAAGCTCTGCAAAACCCAATCTGCGTCCATCAAAAAAAAAAAAAAAGAAAAAAAAGAAAAGTGTGTAGGTGAATTGTCCTTGAGCATGGTAGTAAACCATTTTATGCATTGTACATCACTCTGACTTAGCATCAGCAGAATGCCTAAAACCTCAAGGAGATTGTTTATTTTTCATGGTGAATGATGCAAATTTTGCGCATATTTTCATAATTCCTGTGTAACTGCCATAACACTAATGCACTCCTCCCTCCAACATCTCAACCATCTCTCCTGTTTTATTAAACAGCCCCCCCTCCCCATCATCAGTCTGCCTTTCATGTGTTTCCAACTCTCATTAACAGCTCCCTCGTATAAGCCCAAGTGGCTCTTACTGTCCGACCCCTGTGGGGTCACCTCTTGACACGGTGAAGTAAGCACAGTTCTTAGCCTCTTACCCAGCCCTGGACTATATGTCCAATGCTAGAGAGTGTTAACAGACTTACATAAATCCTGTGAAGTACAGGCTACTGCTGTGTTTCATTACCCGGGGCCTTAGGGAAGTGGAGTACTTGCTCTATAAGCCCACACATGCTTCATACGGGGGCATTTGCAGTTGCATCACATGTTTAGTAACCTTGGTTGGTGCTATGGTACAAGGGACACCAATTTGAGACGGCCATGCAAGAAAAGGAGCGATTGTTATGGTGTAGCTAGGCGCAGGTGAGTTTTGCAATATTTTAAGGAAAAGTGGATTGGGAGGCGATACATTTGCCTCCAGATTCCGGTAACGGCAACTGAATACCGCGTGTCTTGTCTTGAACCCGAGCCTTTGTGGTCTACTCCAAAGTAAATGGGGACCCGATGATTAGTTTAGCCACTGCTAATACTAGTATTTATGAGGTTAGTTAGCTGTATTGCAAATCACATCTTATGTTGCATTCATATTCACTCTATTTTAGCAGAATGGGAAGAATGAGAAAGTGGTGGTTGAGCATTGGTGCATTATTGCTAGCACACATGGAAATAGAAAAGTAGCCTAAATTGCTGTTTTTTGTTTAAGCTGTTCTTTACAGTGCAACATACTTCCAGCCCTTTGTTAACAAGTTAAACCAGATATAAACAAACTATAGACTAAAATATATCATGCAAATTGCACATTGAGCATGATCCTTGTCTATGTATAAACACTTAAAACATGGCATTTGACATTGCAAATTATCTCAACTTCTAATATCCTTAGCTCTTACCAACAACTGGCTACCGCCAGGCCACACTGATACCCAGCATATGTCAAGTTTATGCTCTTACACTCTGTGAGTCTGCCCGTGTGTCTTTTTCATCATATCACATCAAATCATAGCCTTCCATACAACTACCCAGCTGCTGTATATTTCTTATATTATGCTCTGACAAAGATCTTTGCGTTCATCACCTTTTTGTTCTGTGGTACTGTGCAGTACCACAGTGTGAGGTTGTGCCAAATGTTTCTTATATTACAGTATAAAGTTGTCTGCATCTCTATGTTAAATTGTATGATGCAGAGAGGCTTTTGTTGGATTTCAGGGCATAGCAATATTTTAGAGAACACGGTGAAATTTCAGAGAAAGTTGTCTGGGTATCATGCTGTAAGGTTACTGGTACAGTGGTGCGAGCATTTCCTATCTCCCACACAACCTCCTCAAACTGCATTTATGCAGAACCACTTGAAAGTCTCAGGTGATGGAGCAGACACACAGGAACGTACAAAAATGTAGCAGGAATTGAAGTAGTTTCAAGCGAAATACTAAAACACTATAAATGCTGTATGTTTTGGTTTTTTTTCAGCAGTGTGTGTGTGTGTGTGTTCGTGTGTGTGTGTGTGTGTATTGTGTAAGTCAAAATCAGGCTGTTGGCGGACCCTTACTGTGTCGGTGATGGTAATAGTTTGCCAGAGCCTTGGGGGAGTTGCTCAGCAGGCGGTATGTGTGTGTGTGTGTTTGCTTGTGTGTGCGTGCATACGCCTGTGTGTATGTGCGCACATATCAGCAGGAAAGGGTAGAGCAGACCCCACAGAGCATGTCTCAACAGCCAAGTCATCAACCTTTTTGATCCAGCCCAGCAGGGATGTGTTTGTGTTTTTGACAGTGTGTGTGTGTGTGTATATGTGCGAACTGTAAGAAGAACTTCATGAGAACTGCCACCATAAACTTGGTCATGTTATACTCTGAGGGGAGGCAAATATCTGTCCAGAAATATTTCTAATCACACGTGATTCGAGACTTGTACAGGAATATTGATAAATTCTTCTTTAGTCCATGTCATGCTGATTCTGTCAGGTTGTCAGTGAAGATATGCCCTGATGTGTCTAATGTAGAAACCCTCTCTCTCCTCCATCCTTCTCTCTTTTCTCTCCCCCCTGCAGGACGAATGTCATAGGATGAACACTGCTGGTGGGGTGTGTCTGTCTGTGCTGTCCTCTCTCCTGGCTGTGGCTGGGGCCCTGGCTGCCGTGTCTGCCCTCGCTCTAGCTCCTCTCTCTGCCCTGGCTGAGGCTGCCTATGGGGCTGCCGATGGCATCCCCAGCACCGGGGCAGAGGGGGCCCCCTCGCCCATCTCCTCACCGTGCTCCAGCTTGGTAGCTGGGGTGCTCTATGGCTCTTTCTCCCTAAGGGAGCTTTTTCCCTCCAGGGCGCCGGGCTGTTCCTGGTCCCTGGAAAACCCTGATCCCACCAAGTACTCCCTCTACCTCCGCTTTACCCGCCACCCTACCATCTGCCGGACACACTCCCCCATGCTCCTCTCCCTTGATCACCACCTGGCCAATCAAAGCTGTCCCCTTCACTTACAGACGGCAGCCACCAGGGATCAGGAAGTCATTAATCTCTGTGGCAGCCAATCCAACTCAGATGAACCTTACTCCTTCCTACAGTTTGATAAGAACTTTGTCCAACTATGTCTAACAAGACATCCAGCTGCAGATGAGCCTCAGGTATCCAAGGAATTGCTGGAGCTGAGACTAGTGGAGGTGTTGCTCATTAACAACGAGAACTCCAGTCAGTTTACCTGTGGCGTGCTCTGCCGATGGTTCGAGGAGTGTTTACGCACAGGTGACCATGGGGACCAGGAGGTTTCCGACGGCGATGGTTGCGGGATGACCCAAACGGGCTGTATCTGTCCTAATCACAACATCATGGCACCACCTATCCCGTTGCTCCCGGAGACACCGCACAGTTTCAGCAATGGTTCGCTGGTTCCCGATGACTGCTGCGTCACTGAGCTGCATTCCAATGATGCAATCGCCATAGCACCCAGAGATGTCCGGCAAGGTAAGATTATGTTTCTTCTCAGGTAATGCGTCTGCGTTTCAGGGCTGCTTTTGCGATTTTCAATGCATTACATGTGATCACACATTTCTGCACTGAGAATATTACTCACGCCCCGCAACCTCGACAGTTCATTTTCATGCTGTAACAGAAATGGTACAAAGAAATAGCATCTTATACAGCATAACCAGAAGAAATCCAGCACATATAGACAGTTAAATCCAGCTGACATTCAGTCAGTCTACTGCTGTTTCTTATACTTGTCATTTTGCATTTAGTTTATTTGTATACCAAGCTTGGAGTGGCAAATAGACAAGAAAAGTTTGTCTTGTTATCCTGGCCTTTGAAACCACCTCAGGGAGTTCGAATGCTTCTGCTTAACAGAGAATTTATTATCTGAATTTTGTCTTTTGGCATGTTGGCCTTTAACTAAAAAATGAAGCAGTTCAAAGGGTGGGGGGGGGGGGGGGGGGGGGGGGGGGGTTTAAACCTTCCATCAAAAGATTTGTAAATGTCTGTCAGAAATTCAGCCCTCTGATCTATATTTTAGCGATTCCCCCATGTGGCCGAAGAGGTGTGGTTCCAAGCACTTCAGTTTACATGCCGCACAATATGGTGTTTGTATGTTTGTGTGTGTGAAACCATCTGTTGACAAGACGAGATGAGATTTGACACATACGCGCGCGCATGGTCGTTCATACATCAGTGAATTGAACACGAAGCAGACAATCCCTTTGCACACACGACTCATGGGAATATTTACGCATGGGTGCATCTGCATTAATCTGTGTTGGATCGTCTGCGTGTGTGTGTGTGTGTGCGTTTCTGCCTGCAAGCGACATACAGCAACATATGTTTTTAATTTAAACAGAAATGGACAAGTGCTTGTACATAAGCTTTCCTAATCGTTTGAGTTTATCACTGCCACAAGATTATTTCCTTTAATGTAATCAAATCAGACCGATGTAGACGTGCGTGGAGATATATTATGAAACATTGTAGTATAGTGTACATAATTACATAATAATTTTTCCTTTAGATGGATTATAGGCATGTTTTCAAAATGAACAGTAATTACATGAACAGTAAAAACCCAGTGATTCTTATTGCAAGACTTGGCCTGCCTTCAACAACACTCTAACACACAGACTCAGAGCTCTAGGGAGAATCTTACCTTGCTGACGGGAAGGTTATTGCTCTGCACTCAATCAGTGGGGGATTTTATCATCTAATAAAGTTAGAGTGGGAGAAACGAAGGGACAGGGTAAGAGACTGTGGCGTAGTAGGAAAGAGAAAGAAAGAGTCTCATACCATTTTGACACGGTCTGATGTGCTGTTGCTCGACATGAAAGCGCTAACGGTTAGCGCTGCTCTGTAAATTGATGCCAAGTGCCGGGGTGATATTAAACTTATGCCAAATACCTGGAAGCTCTGTTTGGCTTTTCTGCATCTCACTTCAAAGACGCTGATGTTGCGCACATATTGGTTAGCGGCTGGTCACTCTATGAGAGATCACTTACCGCTCATAGAGGCCACTGTGAACCACGGATAGCTCTTGATGAGAAGACAGCCTGAAGAAGTATGGGAAAGCTGTTTTCTACCAAACAATTCCCAGACGTCCTAATTACCCTAAAATATCAGAATTACTGTAAACCCAACATCAAGCTGTCAGAGTCAGAGCCAGAATATTGCCTGTTTCTCTCCTGTCCCCTATCTCCATCAACTAAAAGACAAACACAGAACACCCTCGCTGAGATGCTTGAAAGCAAAGCTGAAATGTTTGTTTTCTCCTCCCTCCTCTCTGTGTTCCTCTATGTCTTCACTCTAAAACTTTTCTCACGTTCCAACTCTAAGTCATTGACTTAGAGATTTTGACCCCTATATTTTAGAAGCGCCTTCACAAAAATAACACCCCAGACAAATAAATAACTATTTGTCTGGGGTGTACTCATGCACCCTAGTGGTCTAAAATGCATATTATGTAATCTCAAAGTCCTCATTTTTGATTTTGGCTTGGGAATTTGTTGCATGTCACCCCGCTTTCTTCCCCCGTATTTCTTGTCTATATCTACTGTCCTGCCCCTGAAAAATAAAAAAGACCAGTATTGTGCAAAATAAAACACCAGTATTGTTGTAAAAAAAAAACTATCACTTTGTTATATTGATTTGGTACAAATTGAACAAACTGAACAAATTGTCCTCTTATGTTTTGGATTGTCTGTGGATGCCCTTCAACAAAATACATTCACTTTTCTGGACTACTCGAGACACTATTCAGCCAGGGAACTTTGGTCTTGTATCCTTGAGTGGAAATGCAATGTTTGCTTGTTGTGGAGGCTAACAATGGTTGATCACAATAATGTGCCCGTTCCTCCGCATATATGTTGATGGTTATTGTTAAACTGATGTACCGAATGTCGTACTAACAGTCTGACCCTGAGCATCACCTCTGTCTTACTCTCAAAAATCAATATTAAGATTGTTCCACCCAGCTAGTTTTCTGGCGATTATTTTAATTATCTGTAATTAATTTACACAAACAGCAGTGAGCAAATAATTCGCTTTGATGGTATCTCACAGCTGTTTTAGCCTGAAAATGGGATAGAATGTAATAAAAAGGACAACATTCAGCACAGTTCTATCATGTGATGGACAGTAGTCTATTATTATACTGACCTTCACAAAACTCATTTTATTTTATTATTTCTGTATTGGCAAACCCTCAGCTGGTCCCTTCAACTGCAGCTGAGGGAGTTTTTTCTTTTTTTTTTTTTTTTTCTTGAGCATATTGTATTTTTATTATAGACATGACAGGCACAATGACCACATTATATATTGCATGGCATTAGGTGACCTGCAGGAATATATTTTTCATGTCTCGGTAGTATCTGTCAATAATCAAGGGTATTTAATGCAGAACCCTGTTTGTCCTCCATCCTCCCAGTTAGAGGAGAAAGAAATAGTTTTTTTTTTAAAATACACATCTTAATGAAGATTTGCTCTGTGGAGTCTATAACATTATATCTGCGATCCGTTTATTTTTTATTTTAGAGAGAGGTCTGAGGTCTTTGTCCATCAAGTCTATGAATGCATTACTTTGTGACACTGAACAGATTTAAACCACATATCTATGTAAAATACATTTAAACAAATATCGTCTCATTTCCATATAAATTGAGTATTAAGGGGCAGCGTAAGCTGTTTTATACAATATAAAACAAGTTTGCTATTTTTTCCTACCTTCTTAGTACAGGTGTCTCTAGTATCCCTGCTTGTATTTAGCACAAAGAGACATCATATGTGCGCAATTTAACAAACTGCCAATCTCACACACAAAAATACTGCTATTACAACTACTACTAAGAAGAAGAAGAAGAGGATAAACATGAACACATAAACTTTAAACACCCCTTTGGCCTGATAGGTTCAAGAAACACTGTAATTGAATGATAGTAGAGGTGAACAGTTCAGTGTGACCAAAGAAGGCCTGAGAAGCTTTTACTCTGATCGAGTGCAGTCATATTATCTTGCATTGCACTTGTACATGACCTGCAATTCTAAAGCACAAAGATCAGTGCAGGCCAACATGCAGCACATCCATGTACATTCAAGAGCATTATGGCTGAATTCTTAACCATGTACACCCCCGCTATGAACTGATGCAAGTCATAGAAACCACATGAAATCACACACATTCATGCCTGAGTCTGTGAGGTGATGTGTGTCTGATTGTCAGGCCTGATAGAAAGAAAAAAAAAACTCAGTTTCCCTAGTTTTCCTGTCAATCAACAACCCCCCCCCCCCCCCCCCCCAAACAGCCCTAGACATACATCATAACTGACACGAGATGCGTTTGAAGCAAAAACAAACACACTGCTGTGTATCACCTTCTCATTTTCATTCATTTTCTTCTCCTCACCGTGGTCACATTTCCATTGTGTTGATATCCGTGGTGCATTTTCACTCTCTCCCTCTACGAAAACTTTCTGTCAGCCCAAATAAACCAATTCACGGAATTTCAGCTGGTGGTTGATTTCCTGCCAAACTCCGTGTGTGTTTTGCCAGAAAAATTACCCCACTGTTTCACACATGCAGCTAGTATTTATAACTGTAAAACTATGACAGTGCTCATCCAGAACCCTTACATGTTCCTTCTGACACAAAAAAACAGTATGAAAGCGCTCATAAGCTCCTTTTAGACGACTGAATAAGGCAATTCTGGATCATTTTTTAATTAATTTTTTTGCACCTTTCTGAAAACATAAACGCCTAGAGGAGCACATACATAGAAAAAGACAGGAAAAAAAATACACAACCATAGAATCAGTAGAAAGCCCAAAATAAAGGGGTTTCAAGATGCTTCATAATTCATGGTCTAGCTAAAGTGGCAGTAAGGACATGGTAAGGAACACAGTATTCTTTCTACAAATACACAGTATTCTCAGGCTTTCAATTTAGAATGAGGAGTAGCTTTGCTGAAATTGATTCAATATTTGATGGGCAACCAGTGAAGAATGACTTGTAGTGGGGTATGGTTATATTAAGATATGGAGGATCAAAGCAACCACTAACCACGGTCTCAGAAAGATACAACCACAAGATCAGAAAGAAAGGCACCTATAGTTGCTGTAGTGTATGATCTCTGAGATACGGGTAACTAACTGTATATCCTGCTGTAGGCTGTAGTTTTATAGTATACGGATGGATCAAAGGAGGATCAAATATATGTGCTTATGTGTGGACATAAACGTGCCCTCCACAGCACTCCTTACATAGCGCTGAATGTGTCACCCTGATGTATGATGGATGCCTTTCCCTGGTTATTGAGAACGAAAAGGGCGTAAGGGGTCAGAGCTGTGATCTAGGCCAAGATATGGAGCTCCTTGTTGTGTCACTCTCAAATTTCTCTTGACATCAGATTAATCTTACCATGTTAGAATGAGCTTCTCAGTGTCTTTATGGGTTGTAAAGCCATATAGACGTCTCATTTGTGCAAGGAATATCTTTACATAGAACACGGAGTTAACGCCATTGTTCTCAATCGCAATCTCTCAGTCATCAATCATTCGCGGGAAAATGACACCATCCTCTATGTGTTGGCTCATCCATCTTGCTGCAGAAAAACCACCATGGCTGTCCTTTAATTTAATTAGACGGCTTGCACACATTAATTTGCGGCTGGAAGTGGAAGCTCTCCTCTAAAGTTTGTCAGAGGGGCTGTATGTTGGTAATTTTTTAAAACGGCTAGCAGGTGTCCATTGCGATCACATCAGGACAATTAAAAAGTCGTTAGTTGTTGTCAACAGTTTAACCACTGTTCAGTTTTATTATTATTAATCTATGCCGCAAAAGCACCCCAGCCTCATTCTATGGTGCCAGTTTTGGATGTCCATGATAGCACACTAGTGTATAGTACAGAAAATACTTGATGTCACAATGTGAAACACAGTGATATCCGTCTTTATTCTTCCGTATGCCGAGCAAGCAAGGTGCGGTCTGAAAAGTCAGAAGTTAAGTGGCTGAAAGCAGTGTCCACTGCCTCTGACTGTTTTTGTGCGGCCATGACACATTCAGGTCATGGTTGTAATGTCCACCAGCAGTGTTTACAGATGCAGCTGAGCAAGGAGCGCCACATTTGCATGTCACTGCGGTGTTTTCCTCACAGTAAGGAAGCCAGGGAGCCATTCATCAGCTGGAAAGAACTTCCTATATTTATAACAGCCCTCTACCAGGTTTTGTGAATAAATCCTAACTCTAATCTACATAATAAAACACTCTTTACTTCTATAAATTATGGGAAAATAGCATCTATGCATTTCTAATAAATGTACCAGAAGTCTGCATATTTAAAATATTTCCATTTGAATCAATGCGATTTCTTTTGTTTCGTTCCTGGTTCTGTCTACACTGTAGTTGGTTCTGTATCCAGGCTTCAGGTTGTCCCACAAGTAGGTCTTGTTGCTGGACACCTGCCTCAGTCTCTTGACATTCACACACACAGACACACACACACACACAGCACTGCCACAGCAATCATTATGAATTCTCATTAACAGCCACAGAGGGTGTGGATTGTGTTTCGTGTGTGAAATGAGGGGGGGATAGAGAGGAACAAAGAGAGAAGGTGGCGGAATAGAGAGAGAGAGAGAAACCTAGAGAGAGGACTGGGATTTGGCTGGGACTCTTGGGACCAGATCACCCTAGGACTGAGCAGAAGCCAGTGGTCCGTCACTCTCTCTCTCTCTCTCTCTCTCTCTCTCTCTCTCTCACACACACACACACACACACACGCATACATGCAGCTCATCTCTTCCTCATGGAATACTATCTGATTCCTGGTAATTAGAGCAGAGAGAATCGTGTGTTTTCTTGTATGTGTCTTTAGCAGCAGGGGTGAGAGAGCTGTTTGCTTTCACACTGCGCAGACGTACGGCACATTCAGGTGTTTTCTTAACCTTTACCCAACACAGAGCGCATGCACACAAACATCGAACACATTCACATGCGCGCCGCACACACACACACATACACAATGACACTTTTGATGACAAAGAGTAATTACGTATCCGTTTTCTCCAAAATGAATGAAGCAAAACTGCATGTGTGTGTGTGTGTGATGGACTGTCTGCTCAGGGTGGCTGTGGCAACAGGATTAGTATTCTGTGCTCATGAGCTATGGCTCTCTCTCTGAACGGACTCAGCACTGAGCCCCTTTATGCTCTAAAAAAGGCCCTTACACACACACACACACACACACATTCACAGACATACACTCTTTGTCATTTATATCCCGTTTTCTCAGTAGATCTCTGTGGATCCGTATAGCTTGGTATATAGTACACTGCCTGGCATTGGCCATATTTCAGACGCAGCACCACAGGCCAACTTCCTGTTGATGCTATTAAAAATGTCTTAAATCAAAATAAAGGGAAAAAATATAGTGCGTGTACGTTCAATGAAATAGACCTCCTTCTCCAGCTGCATTGTGCACTGGCAACATTTCACTAGGAAACTAACTTTTTTCTTGCAGATGGAGAATCTTTTTGCAGTATATTCGTGACTGGTTGACGCCTACATGTTCTGATGTATCAATATCAGTACTCATTGTCTTATTTCGCCCCCCCCCCCCCACAGCAACCATCTACACACAGAACCACGGACACATGATGATGTATCGCTTCAGTTTTGAAGACAGAAATGCAAACAAATCCAGTGAGATTCTGTTAAAATGCAGTCCAGTCACAAGTGACTTTTTTTGATGGCTTGAATGCTGATGTGGCAGAAAATATAAAGTCACCTATTTGGATGATCTAAAGGATAATTCCAGTTTATTTCCAACTGTCATATTTACCATAAATGTGGCCATTGTGGCTGTATGGGTCATGCTAGCGTTGCACTTGCCAGCTCCAGGATAGAGATTTGGGGGAACAAGGACTTGCTCAGAAAGACTTTGGGGCAGGCTGCACGAGACTCCTCCAAATAAACTTTATTACT
Source organism: Scomberomorus guttatus (assembly GCA_038419695.1). NCBI lineage: Eukaryota > Metazoa > Chordata > Actinopteri > Scombriformes > Scombridae > Scomberomorus > Scomberomorus guttatus. The sequence continues at coordinate 18,764,670 of CM076461.1, forward strand.
TTTACATGAATTATTTCAAATGTTTGTCTCCAAGTCTGAACGAAAGTAAACACAGAAACCAGCTGCCTGCAGCAGCCATTATGCCTAACTGCATAACTTACCAGCTAACCTAACCACCCTGCATATTCATCCTCAGACGCTGGTTTATTTACATGTATGAGGCTGAATTTCACTGCAGTTAGACTGCCTTCTAAGAAAACTGTATTTAAGTATATTGTGGTATTGTTTTGTTGTAGAGTTGTAGAGTCTGCTGTGGATGATTTGTATCCTGTACCATAAAATGTTCAATTTATTATTTTTCAATAAATTTGTCCTATCACCCGAGCCGAACCCCTAGTTCATGTCCTGTTTTCCACTGACAGACTAGATATTGGATCACACACAGCTGTTTGCCCGTGTACAGCAGTGAAATAAAAGGATCCTTTCATACAGGTGAACCGTCGCTCAGTTCCCACAAATAGTTACCGGAAATCAAATGCTTTGCTCCAAACTGTGCGTCGAGGCTTTGTTCACACAAAATGTCATTGTCGCCAAAGCAACAAAACAGGGGTTTGTGTCTGAAAGTCAGCTTGTAGTCTCACGCAAACATAAACTAAAAACGCAGTGACTGATATTCACACAAAATGTCAAACCTGTCACATAGATTTGCATGGTTGGAGTTTGACATTGGAATAGTTTTAAATTGTCACGCAACCAGAACTTCAGCAAACAGATACTGTACAAACACACTGACACATATACACACGGACACAGGAAAACTCAGGCCTTTAGGGATTCTATCACATGACCATGGGCACAGGTGCACTATGGGATGCCTGTCTATTTTCTACAGTTAATCGATCACATGAGCCACTGGAGCTTGACTAGGAGTCAGTGGGCCACAGAGTGATATAGACTGTGTGTGTGTGTGTGTGTGTGTGTGTGTGTGTGGTGCAGTAATACATCTCTGTACTCCATTATTATCGAATTGCTCTACGACCACTCTGGAGCTGCATGAGCCTTCTGAGAAATACTGTAGCTCTGAGGTTTTTTGTCATCCCTTCATTCACACACACATCATATGCACTCACACACACACTCTCTCTCTCTCACACACACACACACATACACCCACACACAGTCTCCCATGGCGGGTAGGCACAGGGGGTCTCTAGAGGTTAGCTAATTTGGCCCACTGGTGCCTTAACCACATCTCCCTCGCTTCACTTCATCTCCTCTCGCTCACATGTTGCCTCCAAACTCCCGCTCTCCCTCTCAAATATCCTGCTCACAAATCTACTCGGCCTTCGCTGCTGCTCACCTCTTAACATCATACAACTTTCATTAGGAGCAGACAGAGTGATGGGCCTAATTCAGAAGCAACCTTTGCCCCTCGTCCTATCCCCTCAATCAGTTAGATCCCACAGGACATGAAAGACGTTGGAGCAAAGGAATGGATATTCACTTCACTGTACTGTGGTCTATATATATATATATATATATATATATATATATATATGCTTCCGTTTTTGCACGTTTGTGTGATCTACAATATATTTCCTCATTCTTTCTTTCTCTCAGTAACCTAGTATGTATTCACCTTCAAATTTTGAGGTTACCACAAGAAAAGACAGTGTAAACAACAGGTCATATAAGTGTGAATAACACGGTTGTTCATAATTAAACAAGTCACGCAGCTCTTCAGTATGCTATGCTTTATTCTCCAAATGATTTCAGTTATTTTGCTGTGGTATCTGATGTTTCCAGTTTCTTTACATAGAGTCATTTAATGAGTCATATAAATTCTTTTATCTTTATGTTTTTAGAATAATTGGAATTTCATTAGAGGAGGGATGTGTTGAGGTCAAATGTAGAATTAGTTAGTTATGGATATCCAGATGTACTGTGTTTCAAAAAAATGAGGTCTAGAGAGAATATAGATTTTGCTATTTTGTACGAAAAATTAAGATTCAACCACTGACCATTAACCATTGGCAGTTTTATGATATAATATTGTATTTTGTATAAAACAGTTTAAAAGAAATCACGAGACTAATTGATGGCCTGTGTAAAAAGAAACAGAAAATAACCTCAACAATTCCCTGGATGACGGAAAGAAAACATGTAAAGCCGCATGGTACATTGGAGAAGAGCTGTGTGAACAAACACAGTTATGATTACATTCAGAGTTTCCCTAAATGCATCATGCGTAAGCCTAATAAATCTGTGTTTGTGCAATTTTTGTGTGTGTACATGTGTGCACATTTTAGTAGAACACGAGATGCAAACAACATGGAGACTAACTAATGAAAACATCGCCCACATTCCACAGACTACCTTTAAAAATCCAGGATTTCATTCTCTGACTTCATGACTCTCTAAATTATACCTGATATAAAACATGAAACTGGGGCAAGTTAGTTTCATTTTTATTTGTGAATAAGAGTTTGCTCATTATTTACTCCTGGCCAATAGTGTCAGACTGATGGAACGGATCTGAAGCTGGGGAAGAAGCGTAAATTAATATTTATTTATGCTCCTGCCATTTTGTTTTAGATGAGCTCACCCACCCACCTTTTAATTTAACACTACTGTATATATATATATATATATATATATATATATATATATATATATATATAGATCTGTTTGTTACAACTATGAATCCATTATCCACTGATAAACAACAGTCTTGCTGCCCATGTGAATGGGTTTTCTGCCTTTGTGCAAAAAAAAGAGCAGCATGTGAGTAACAACATCTGACTTTACAGGTTTACTGAATAATTTCTAAACATGGTAAATAGCATGCGAGCTACTGTATAGATCGATGATTTTGAGTGCATATGATCCAGCAATGATGCAGCGGTTGGAGTTCGCTGTGACCCATGTGGTGAACAACTGGCCACCTGAGCCCACAGAAGACTGCGGTGTGTGCATGCCTCTGTGTGAGCACGCGCCATAAAGTCTGTGTGCATCCACGCCTGTATGTGCGCATGCAGGCATGTGCGAAGATGATCTAACCTGCCGAGCCATCAAAAAGATTTACAGTGGCAGTATAATTACCTCTTGGTACAGTACAGTGATTTAGCGTGCGTGGGACCTGTCACCTCTGAGGTGGAATGATACTGAAAGCGCCATAGCAGCTGACAACCAGTGGTTATCTAATGCAATTCTGGAGGTGCTATAGGTGCTGCCTCCATCCATTTCCAGAAGTGAGCTGATGGTATTGTCGCCAAGAGAGACATACTAAGACAGACAGAAGGATGTTATTGATCCCAAGCAGCAAGGGGAAAGACAGATGGCCTGCCATTATGTAAATGCGTTTTTTAACATCACAGTATCCAGGACAAGATTCATTTTTTATGCTGTTGCTGCAGTGCGTTGAAGTTCAATGCATAGGGCTGTATGTTAATGTGGTCCTGAGCGCGCTCCATGTTTAAACACAAGCTTGATACACAACACAGTCATGCTTACTTTCTGGCTGTCACCCACACTTCATCTTTTACCAGTAAGATGTCCTTCACGATAAGTGTCACAGGGACACTCTTCCCCCTGAAATGTCTCCTCTGGGGAACTCATTTGTGTTCATCTGGCTTGACGTGAGGGGAATCTGTTTGCCAGACACAGCCTTACATGATAGACAGGGCTATTTATCCTAATACAGGGAGGGAACACACTCACAATACGCTTACATACCGATGCGCACATTTCACATGGGCACACATTCAGAGATTTGTTCACTCATGCAAGCCCCTGCAATAAAACATGTGTGTTTCACATGCAAGTTTATTAAAAAAAATCACCTCCAGCCATGAAGTATAAAGATGTTCTGTTCTCTGCTGTTTGTTTGTTGGGAGCCGGTCACTGGGGTGCCTCCACATTCACTCTACAAGCAGCTGTACTCAATACAAACACCCACACAAACGCCACAGCAGAGCACGACCGCGTGTGCCTGCGTGTGCACATATGGCTTTATGCCCTGTGTGCGTGTGTGTGCGCGCGCATATGCATGTATGTGTGAGCCTACAGTGTGTGCCAGTGTGTGTTTGTAACCAATACCTCCATTGTGTAAAGTGACAGTGAATTTAAAGAACTGTGGTCCCTTTCCTGAGGCTGGGTCTCACTGGGTAGTGATGACACCCCTTGAAATACATGCACGGATACACACATCCAAATAAATACGCAGAGTATAAACAGACGCACGCGCTCGCAACAGAGAGGGAGATATAATTGTTATATCTATGAGAGAGTCTGGCGACACAGTGCAGAGAGAACACAATAGCCTGGCATGGAGGTGGGCACGTGTGTATTTGTGTGTGCGTGTCGCTGACATGTGACAGCTGCCGCTTCCGGTGACTACAGTAAACCCCCCCCAAACTGTTGTAGACTAACGGGTTGTGTAATGCTGACCACTGAGTGACAGTCGCTCGTGCCCTTGCTAAGTCAAAGTAACTTTAAAACAAGTGTGACTAGCTCCTCTCTCTCTCTCCCTCTGCCTCTCGCTCTCTTTTTGTCAGTGCGCATTAGCATCAGCAGCCGGTGTGTGGCAATTAAATATATCCCTGGGCAATGAGGCCCTATTTAGAAATCATTACAAGACAAGGAAATCTTGCCCCACGAGTTTAGCAGAAACACATGGGAAACTGTGTGCGTGCGTGTGTGTGTGTGTGTGTGTGGGTGTGTGGGGGGGTGCTTGTGTGTGTTCTTTACCTTCACCATCCGTCATTCTGTTCCACTCATCCATGGCTCTTTGCTTCCAAGATAACTCTCCCCGTCAGACAGTCTCCAGCAGTGCTGTGAAACCTCCCCTTCCTCCCTCCCTCCCTCCATCCCTCCCTCCATCCCAACCTTCTTCTCCTTCCCTGCATGCCAACTGTAGAGATGATATCATCTGCATGGGAGTCTAATGGACCAGTGGGGCGACACCATGGTCAACTACATATTTGGTGTGCGTGTGTGTGTGAAGGAGCTGGAAAAATGGTTGTCGGGATGTGGCAGTTTAAGGAGCGCTCAATCGTGTTTTCATATTCTCCTCACCGATGTCCTTGACTGGAAGCTGTGTGTGCCTGCGTGCGTGTCTGGCATTGTTTTGTATGTGTGTGTGTATGTGTGTGTGTGTGTCTGCAAGGTTTAGGATTATTGGGATTAGTGACCTCTCACAGACATTCTTATTGTCAAATCAGTTTCCTCCTGTTTCTACTACAGTATCTATTATATTCTTATTGATCTTTTTTTAATCATATCTTTGTGAAGCACATAGTATTGAAATGTTGCATTAAAAAAACTATATAAAGGATTTTTATTTGGCATGGTTGGATTCAGTGTAAGAATATATAAAGAAAGAAACAAAAAGAACAAAAGAAAGAAATCAAAAGTCTCCAAAGTCACTAGTTTGCCTCCAATTACAGACTGTTCCATTAGAGAGAGGTTGTGCTGATTCAGAGGTTTCTCTTTTCACTTCAAATAAACATGTTACGCTTAATTGTCTGAGCAACTTTGAATAATGATCCCATTAGGTTTTTTTTTTTTTTTTTTTTAATAATTATGCATCAACCATTAGTGTTTTATTGCTTTTTTTAGGACGATACAATAATCTGCATATCAAATGTGATGTTTGGAGGAGTGAACTTAATCACTAACAATTCTGCCTAATGTGTGAGCCAATGTGCATGCTATCATGCAAATGAAGAGAACTTTAATCTAATACACAACAAAGAGAGACATATTCAGAAAGTTAAGGAGGCAATAAACAATTCATATATTATGCTCAAAGCCTGTCCAGGGACTGACTAACAATACTATAAAAGTTTATGATGCATGTGAACCCATTAATATATAAATAACAGTACAAATAAGTAGATAGAAAAAAAAAATCACCTTGCCTTTTTGTTCTGCAGGGGGACATAAAGCGAGGTATGCTTTCTTGGTCTTGCGGGAAATAAATGCGCTTGGGATTTATCGACACAGTGGCTGTTATAAGCCTACTGTCACACTCCAGCAGTTACCCATGGCGGATTTAAGACTCAGAGAAGAAGAAACACTCTTAGTCTCCATCTCAGTCTCGTTTCCATTTCTTTCGCACCCTGCTGCAAGTCCTTTTATGCCACTGCAGCCAATTCTCATTCAAATGTGGTCAAGTGGAACTGGATGGGCATTTTGGAACGCAAATTTTGTTAAAGTTCCTCAATGGAAGCATTTACATCTGTGGCCAACCCCACTCATCCTGACCCTATAATTTCTGTTGATGGCAAAACATTTGGCACAGAGCCACACTTCCTCTCTGCCCCTCTGTTTGTCCCATGTGCACAGCTGCCTTGAAATTGCGTTTTGTTTATGTGACGTTAAAATATTCATAGTGAAAAATAGCTGTGGAAGCTGTCCATATAATCCCCCATAAAGTGATATCTAAATCCATCTCACACACACACACACACATGTGCATGCAAAAACACCTGCATACCCGTGCAATGAGAGATGACACCCTGAAGGGCACAATAAAATGAATGACAGCGGCACCATCTTGAGTGCCAAACATCTTGCTCATACAGCAACAGATATGCACGCACAAACTCGGGCGCAGATGCCCAAATAAACAAAGTGCATGTACGCACACACACACACACACACACACACACACCCAGACGAATGCTGCGGTTTAGGGAGTCAGTATCGATCGGCACTTGTCAGCATGTCCTCCATAACAAGCACTGTCCCCGAAAGCACTGCAGCAAGCCTGTCAGGGAGAGAGACAGAGAAAAATAGTGGCAGAGAGAGAGAGAGAGAGAGAGAGAGAGAGAGAGGAAAATGTGGTGTACCTTTGTAGACAGAATAACAAGCTGACAGGTGATACCTACTATATGTGAGTGACTGTAGATCAACCAACAAACATTACACAGAGAGCATCATCCAGAGATGGGCCGCCAGTGTCTTTACCCAGACTGCATTGCCACAAGGCAAAGCATCCTAATTTGTTCAAGATTTTTCACTGTTTTTTTTTTTTTTTTTTCCTCTGCAAAGCCTGCTTGAAGATTATGAGCAAGGGCAGAGTGGCTGGGACCGAAGCTCAAGCCTGATGATAATGATGAAGTATCTAGCCACCCAGCTAACGAGAGCCCGGATCTGCCCTGAGTCTGCCTGCTATGCAAATTTCTCTCACACCAGCAATGAATCAAAGGCGTAGCAAACCAATGTTTCTCTTCGCAGCACTTTAGCAAAGCCATCATTCACAAAGGACACACCAAAGGCACGCACGCTCAAGGAACAAGCATGCACGCGCGCACTTACACACACAGGAAGGAGGATACACTCACTCAAGCACTACAACACGTCAAAGCGCTTTTAACACTTAAAAAAAAAAAAAAAGGCTAAAAACAATGCTAATTCTTGTTTGAGCTCGCTGAATTCTTGCGCACGAGTCTGTGTGCGCGCACGCGTCTTTCTGTTGTTGTGACACTGCAGAGCACAATGGCCTCTAACACTGAGTCGACAATAACAAGGCTCCGGAGACAAATTCTTCTAAGTTGATGTTCTTGGCAGAGAAACACAGCGACATGAGACAGATCTTTTCTCTCCCTCTTGCCGTCTTTGACCTCACGGCACCCCAGTGTTCCCGCAGCATGGATTTTTAATGCTCAACAAATAAGTGTGTCTTTGTTGCCAAGATGAAAAGTGAGGCATCTCAGAGGTAAGTCTTTAATTGATGGATGGAGTCATAAGTGCACGCACAGATGCATGCAAATAGAGAGGCATTTCCTCGCCACTGTATGTCCTTCATTCTCTCTTTCTCTTCCTCTGCCTCTCTGTCACTCTCTCTCTCTCTCTCTCTCTCTCTCTCTCTCTCAGTCCTCTCATTATCTTGCTGCTCTGTCAGGCCTGTAGGTTTGCCTCTGGGGTGTTGAACTGGCAGAAGTAACAGTATGACAGTAATTTGCTGGAATGGAAGGTTAGACGGGCTTGCCTTGCGTTTTAAAAGGTGTCATGCGGACTAAACGGCAGACCTTTGACACCGCAATTAATTTTGTAACACATGTAGAGGAGTTTTTTCCAACTGAATTTATGTCTTAATTGGATGTTTACATAGGGATACTACACTGATTTATGCTTGCAAACAAATTGAAAAAAAAAAAGAAGCTCATATTAATGCGTGTTTAAGCGAAGGCATGCATTACATATACACAAAAGCAACAAGCACCTACACGCATATCCTCAGATGTCATACAAGCACACACACATATACAAACAGACGGTGACAGGCTTTTAAGCCTTTGTCAGATTAATAGCCACTTTCTCTCTGTGGTCAATAAATGCTTCAGGGAGTTCCCTAAAGGCTGCAGGATAGCTCCCTGTGTGTGTGTGTGTGTGTGTGTGTGTGTGTGTGTTTGTGGTGTGAGCATCTAACAGGCCTCATGGGTCAACCTGTCACCACAAAGTTGGCTAAGCAGTCGGTTGACCAGCGGGAAATCAATGTAAGGTGATGAGGCTACTGTGTGTGTGTGTGTGTGTGTGTGTGTGGGTGTGTGTGTGTCTGTTTGTCAGTGTGTTTGTATGTGTACCTGTGCTTCCTTCATTTAGACTGAGAAAAATACCCAAATAGGAGAAACTTTTTACTGAGGTGATGGCGCTGAATTCATTCAACAGTTTAGGCTCTAAGGGACAACGGGTGGTCATAAAAATGTCAGTTACATAAAAACAGCTTCTTTGCTTCACAGCCACATTCTTTGCAACTGCATATTGCGGCATACTGTAGACACTCATTAGTCGAGAAAACTTGGATTCAGATGTCATGATGTGGAGGTGGGAAGACAGTAGGGAGCTAAGGGACTTTTCCGCAAGTCACACCCACAGGATTTAGCTTCATTCTTTGGGCTGCTGAGAGTGGTGGGCCTGCAGGGGTCAGGGTGGGTTTCAAGGCATGATGTGACGCGGGCTGGAGATTATAAGACCGGGAAGCGCTGGAGCTGCTCTGCTTTCCCTTGCTCTAGGAGGGGTGGAGGGGGGGGGTGGGGCTCTCGCTCGCTTCTCCGCAAGTGAACTCGGCTTGTTTAAATGAGCCCCAGTGGTCCTCATTACCCTTTCCCTGGGCACACTCACGCTCACAGATGCAGTCGCACACATCCGCGAATGTACAGCAGGATACAAGAGAAGAAGCACTTGCGTGCACACAGCTGCTGGCCTTGATGATGTGTTACAGAGCTGGACACCAGTTTGCGATAGTTTGCCTGGGCAGCTGTCCTATCCCTTATCAGCCCCTTGGCTTAAGGGGTCGTTACCACAGTGATGGGTCTAATGAGGCTTGGATCGCCCTGGGGTGGACCCACCAACAGTCCAGAAAACAAAGCATTTTAAAACTGATTTGAAGTTCACGTTGATCCCGTAATATCATCATATTTCCATTGATAAAAACTCTCGAGTGCACTTAGTCAGCTATGTTAATTGCACATGATTTCAAATGCGATTTGTGTTTTTTTTTATGCAACTGTCACTACAGTATATTCACTATTTCAAGTACTTAAGTGCAGCTATTTGAGCTCTCCACACCCTCCTTAATCACTGCTTTAGATGAGTTCAGCTAAGAGTGCATTCCCTTCTGTTCACTCTCTTCTTCCATTTCCACCTTTCTCTCAGTGTTTTCCATCATGTACCCTCATATACGCACCATCTACATACACGCACAAGCACATACATGTGGACGGCTCTCCTGTGGGAAAAGGGAAGCCACTGAAAGCGTGACTTGCTCTGTTTTCAAGCTTATCTTCCTTTCCATTTGTCTCTGTGTTTTCATTTCAATTATGATCTCCTGCTCCAGCAGATACCACCTATGGGGCTGGAGATAGCCTTGGCGTTATATTGCCTATGTGTTTGTGTGTGTGTGTGTTTGTCAATGTGTGTGTTTTTGTGTGTGATATCGAGCGCTGTTTGAAGCATTCAAGTGAAGTCGTAGTGCTGGGTTCAGTGAGACAATGATATAAGGGAACAGTGGTCCTTGAATGTTACTGGATATGGCAGCACACTGCAGCACATGAGGTTTTCTGAAAGAAACAACTGATTGAAATGCTTCTGTTGATGCGCCCAAACACATGCTTGATCATATATATATATCACATTCTCTTTTTAAGTTGAAAAAGCTCAGGTTCAAAAAGGGCAACTAAAAAAATCCTTCCAACTTTCATGATGCCTTTGGCTTTAAGATGTTTTACTTCTCTGTAAAAGCCCTAAAGGGACTGTGTAGCTGTCTGAACAGAAGGCTTTTTCTTGTTCTTTGTGGCAAAAGGGGCTCGATGTTCTTTGACATCCCGGTGGTGTGTGATCTCTCCAAGATGTCACGGACATGGATGACCTTCTATGGCAGAGTTTTGCACAGATGTCCCCTGGTCATGCTTTCCATCAGGAGACTGCAAAAAAAAAAAAAAGGCAGACTCTCTGGGGAGTCAACCAAAAAGCCATCGTGTGGCAAAGTTAATCAATGTGACTATTGGCTAGAAGTAATCAAGTGATTAATCAGTGTGACATTCAGCTGATGCGGGAAACTCCGGAGAAGGACTTATGGATACTAAAGGAGAGGGTAAAGAGAGGTGGAATAGAGAGTGGTAGAATCATATGTAAACAGCAAATAAACACAACAAAAAGTAAATGGAAAAGTAGGAAGATTGGGACCTTGCTTTCAAATAAGAAAAAAATACCTACATAGCTACAATCCAGAAAAAAATGAGCAAGAAGAAAAGTAAGAGCTCTAATTCATATTGACGTTAAAAAAACATCCTAAAAAACATTGTGTTTTTTCCATGTAGCGATCTGTTTCTTGGTCCTTGGCTAAAATGAGGAGCACAAAAAAAAACAAACAAACAAGAATGTTCATTCTCCGTCTTCCAAACGAGGGTGCATATCTGAGCAAAAGACAGATGTTGATGTTGAAGTAAGGGCAAGTGGAGGCTACAGAATGCAATGTGACAAGGCAGACAGGCTCTCCTTTACTTGAGCTAGTAATGTGAATTTCCATGAGATGATGGCACATTAAAACACACGTTCAGCTTCACAATGCCTGTTCTCTTACTGCAACTGCGTAATCTGTAGTTTCAGGACTGCCATAAAAACACTGCAGAACATTATGTTCATGCATTTGTTTTTTCTATTCATTTTTTGTGTCCGGCATTTTTTTGACCTCATTGTGTTTCGTTTGAAAATGATGCACCATCGGGGGAATCTGCAGAATGAGAACTACGGGGCAAAGCTCATTTTGTGGCCAACAGCTGTACTTTGAGGCTGAGTGTTGTGTCAGAGTCATCTGCAGTATGGTTTTCTCTCTCATTTATTGGTTATTATATCCTGTGTTAGTCATTCTAGTCAGTCTTTTGTCTTCCAGAGAATAGCAAGACTTTCTTCACACAAATATCACACTGGAACCACAAAGGTATTCCAGTTCAAACTTGAAAGAGTATCAAACGGCTTGCAATGGGCTTTGATTTGCCTAAAATATCTTGCTAAATGAAATATTTTTGCAATTTGCTGTGATTTTATTCACTGCATCACCCCCTTTAATCTAGCCAAATAAAAAAAATGCCTTTATTTGTGCCATGTAACAAACTAGTCTCATCTACAGCCTCATGACAATCATGAGCAAAGTTCATCGTACCAGCCAGCGAGGCAAGTGGAGGCAGAAATGAAGGACAGGAGAGGAGGAGGTGAGGACCGGAGAGAGGAAGTGATAATATCACTCAGTGACACCTAGCATTTCCACTGTCGCCTATTGAAGGGGGAGGCGGGAAGAGAGGCAGGGAGTGATTGAGAGGTAAGGGGTTAAAGAAGGCGAGGAGGAGTGGGTCAAGCGGGCTGATGGGGGCCAGGAGCCAGAGAGAGTCATGGAAGTGAGAAAGCCACGGTGGCAACAAAGATACTGGATGTGTAGGAAGCAGGTGCAAGAGTGACTGATAGTGACAGGGAGATAGTGTAGTTAGGATGGCACATTTATGCCTTGAAGAGACAGGAGTGCAAAGGCTGATGGTTTATTCTTGTTATTTATTTATTTTATTTTTTTGAAGTGAAGCCATGAAGGAGAAGGAAGGGCATAAGACGATGGAGTTGGAGAGGTACACCCTTTGTGCTTGGAGTGGTGGATTCCTTTTATAGCTATATAAAGACCAACCAAGTGTCTCTTTATGAGGAAATACCTATTTGAAAACAGGGCCTTGGTAATGTCATATCAAAGTGCAATTCATGAATATTGCCAGAGAAAAAAAAAATCTGTGGCCCATTTTTTTTCATTTCAGATTTGTTGAGATATTCAGCATCCCAGTACATATGAACAATTTATCCGATTCATTAAATCCAAAAATAAACACAGACTCACATAGGGGAAAAATTCCCAAGATAATGAAATGTCCAGTGGAACTGGTCACTGTATTTTTGTTATTGAATTAAAAATGTACATATGTAACATAAATGTGTAAAAAAAAAAAATGTACAGACAATAATAATAAACCCTTTTATTACAAAAAATATTTCATACATACTGCATATATTGTACAGCACATGATTATGCAGCTCAGTGAGTTGCGGATGGCACTCACACTGCAGGGTTAGGGGTCTGTCTCCCACTGGGAAATGCTGAAAATGTCTTATGGGCCCGCCAGGCACACTAAAGGAAAGGAAAACACTATAAATTTCAGTAGGATGCTAGCGCTGTGCTATAAGCCTCATTCCCACTGGACTCCTGAATTCTCAAAATATATGTTTTGTTACTGTATATTGTAAAGCACTTCATATCAAAGTGTCCACCAAAATATAGAGACTGTCCTCCAAAGACAAGGAAACAAACAGAATCAGTCATTTCAGCAAGTGCCCCAAAATAAGTTCTTCATGTGAGCCCTCAAGCATAGATAGACACAAATCATCATTCCAAGTATTTTTATACATCTAGAAACATGTCTGGAGGGGATCTTTAAATTATAGACAGCCAAAGGTAAAGGGAGGTAATGTAGCATTTAAACACCAGTAAATCTTGCCCCTTGTCAATATAAGGTTCACATTTTCTTCAACCAATATATTTATTAGCTGTAATTGTTCCTTTTGTCCATAATGGCCATGAAGAGATTAGTGATTTTGACCCCTTGCGTATGGAAAGACCCCCCAAAAAACTGACAATAACAGAGACTTAATATATTTTCATCAAGTTAAAGCTCTTATGGTTAAAATTTCAGCAAATCATTTCTTACTTCATTAATTGTTTCTTAAACCAAATGAATGCAAGTTCAAAATCCCATTTATCATGGGTTTACTCTGCCAGTTTCTGGGTATCTTTGTCTTGCTGGGTATTTTACTTTCTTTAGCAGCTGCTCATTCTCCACATCTATCTGCTACTTTCACTGAGCAGATCGTCTGCAGTTGGCGGTGGAAGTTTCAGTACTCTCAGCTGCTGCCCACGGTTTTATATGGGTGAGAGCTGTTGGCACAGAACTCATATATAAACCAGTTAAACTAAATAATAAATTGAAAATTGCCAAAGAGTCAACTATAGCTGCACATTACGAGAATGATTCTCAGTTACAGGGTACAGTTACAGAGTACTTTGGTTTTATGTTCATATAAAAAAATATCACTTTAGAAAAATCACTGTCCTTTCAGTAAAAAAAACAAAGCCAAAGCTTTTACAATGGCAGATGGTGAAACACCTAAATATGGAACGGAAAAAAAAAAAAAAAATCTCACAAGTTTGTTTTCTTCAGTAGAGTAAAACAGAAAACAAAACTGATGCCTGAGAAGGTGAATGAGGACAGGACAAACTTTTTTTGTTTCATTTTAATCCCATCTTGCTAAAATTTCTCCAGAAAATGAACGCTTCATGCCAGTTCTTGCTGAGTGACATTTTTGGTTTTTTTTGTACACATTCAGGCTTGCACACACACACACACACACACACACAGACACACGCAAACACCCACACAGACTTTGCTTCAGCTTGAGTAACCATACAGAAATCTAGGACAGAGGCTTATTTTGATGAGGAGAATTTAGCTAAGCATGGTGTTCTCAAAATTAAGGGTGTTAAAATTCCCACAGCAACCTAGTAGCTGTACATATTACACAGCATTTCTCCCTGGGAAAAATGCACGACTGATTAGCCCTGCCGACCTCTATGGGTGAAATTAACTCTTTAGCATGGAGCCCCCTTCATGCTGCATGACTACACTGCTCTCTCGATTAGCCTTGTGGCCTGACTGCTCCTAGCTATTTATCCAGGCACTCATTCTGCACAACACCTTTTCTCTCCTTGGACTAAATTGCCTGGAACATTCTGTAGAAGGAAAGAACGGGCAGATAGGCCTCATCTCAAAAACCGATGAAGCCCTGGCAGTCCTTGAGCCCAGTAAAGAAGAAGATTGTTCTCACTGCAGGCCATATATACGTGTGTGTGTGTGTGTGTTTGCAGCGTGTGGACTACTGCACACCGAGGAGGAGTGAAGAAGTATTTTAGTGCAAGTCAAGGCCATGTCTTTGCATTTTTTTTTTTTTTTTACTTTCCCGAGAGACACATTGTTAGTGAGAGAAAGAGAGACGGAGAGAGAGAGGTTAATAATATGGGAGACTGGGGTGCAGGACATATGGATGAGAAGAAAGGCATTATGGGAAGGAAGTAGGTTGGCTTTTTGATACTAGTGTCAATGCAATAAATCAGTTTCCGTACTGATTCTACCCAATACCTTTTTGATATCTTACTGCACATTTTTCTCCTAAACCCCCTTTTTTTAGCAACCATACAATTTCTTTGTCTAATTAAAAATTAGCATAAGTTTGAGCATTTCATGTTCACATTGACTTATTACAAATGAAACAACAGCTGTTAGCATGTTAGCAGGTAATTCACTGATTGTACAGATTGGACAGTTGGACAGACCCTCGTAGGGGCGTCAAATTCCAGTGACTGACAGCAAGTCATGAAGCACCACTGCCTATTATGTGTTTATTTATGGCTCCCAAAGATAACCGATTATGAGCACTATCAGTCAAGACTGCATCTTTCTGTTCTCTTACTACTTTTTATAACTTGCTGATGTGTCAAGGGAAATCCCAGCACTCACACGGTGACGCACATACAGTACATGTTGCCATGGTTACCAAATAATCTTGCAGATATATACATATTTATAGACTGCTTATACAGATCTCTCGCAAGATGTCTTCCTTGACACTTTACGACCAGGAGCTTAAATCACATACTCGCTTTCATAAAATCCTGTGTTTGGTACATTTTGGTTTTCACAGTGCAAACAAACAGAAGCAGACAGAGACCTAAAGTCTGCACCGGAGTGTGACTGACAGTTTTCACAAGATCACGAATATGTGTTTGTCTGCAGTATGCTTGTGTCCATATGTCTCGCTCCTGTCTTTATTGTTGTCACAGCCCTCTGGTTTGTTGTGCCAGTGTTATCTCTACATTGCGAGCCATCCCATCTTTTTTACCACCCATAAAGCTTATACAGGCTCAAAGTTACGATCACAGTTTTACAGAATGCTATCCTCTGCAGGTACAGCCCTGTTGTGAAATTCCTCTTTCTATCACACTAGGGGGGGGGGGGGGGGAATGGGCATGCCACGGAGCCAGAGTCACATTTGTTAACGCCAGACATTACTGCTATTCTCTCTGCCAATGAATTGAGAGTAATTGTGAACGAGGATCTCTGTGATTAATGCTTCACATCACAGTACGTCTTTGACCTTACCCAGCAGGAATTTCACAGATGATAATGTGCAAGAGGCCTAAAGTGCAGCCCAAACAGGAAAACTGCTCATAATATGGAATTACATCAAGGTAAAAACTTTGAGCTGATATCAGAAGGATACTTTAACAAAGCATAGCACCGTAGTCGATGTAATCCCAATGAAAGGCACTTAATTACCAATGACTACATGCCTGGTCACTCTTCACAAAAAAACTGAATTGAAGAAGGTTTTTAGGAGAACAACGCAATGTCTTCATGAAAACGTTAGTCTAGCTCCGTGTATACCTTCTCCAGACATCTTCAGAAGCAGCTTCAACTTGAATTTAAAGTGATCCTAGTTGTGATCCATTTGAGTTCTGTAGATAAAGACAGTGGTTTACTGGCCATCGGGCATACAGGGACAAATCCCAGTGGGCCGTCAAAAAATCCATAAAGTTTTCACCGGCCTTGTCTGTCTCTTTGCCCTCTCTGTGTGCCCCCCGGGCTGGTCCCAGTCTGATAAGTCCAGGGCTGAATTTCTTTCCTGGTACACCCCTGGATAAAGATATGGAACTCCTGATCCCCTGAAAAGAGACAGCCATCTGTCTGAAGTCAGACACTTATGCTAGGGATTTGACCATTTACGGCAGATGGTTATACAGTTAGGTTTGGCAGAAAAGGATTTCCTCTTTGAGGGAGCAGACAGAATCTGAAAAATCTCAGCAGCTATGACGATTTTGCTGTGAGAATTAATCCCCCTATTAATAAATGTACATTAACATGAAATCCCAAAACAATAACAAAAAAAACTTAGCACATAAGGTGGTGGAAGGAGCTGTGGCGCATCAGCAGAGTCATATTGAGAAGTGTCAGGTTGTGTCGTCTGCTCTGTACACCTCACACACCACTCTGTGCATCAATGATCAACCAGTGACTGTGAAGCATGAATGAAGCAGCTGATGCCAGAATAATGCAAGTGCGATTTCAGTGCTCTGCCTGAGCTAATGCAAAGCTCAGCTTTTGCAAAAGGACACCTTACAATTCCCCCAGAGAGTAACTGATCTATAAACCCTGAGAGGTTTCAGTATGCCACTGAGCAGTATATAAGAGATGAACTGCTGGTTAATCAAAGGTGTCAATTAAAAGGTCAGAGTGCAGCCGCCATTTTGAGGCCATTTTGGCACATCTGCCGGCTAATTTGAAATGATGCAACAGCAGTCTGTAGGCATTTATTGATGTAATATTGTGCTTTGGACTAAATATTTTACTGGACTGGATTAAATTGACCTTTGCCAATATAACAAGACCATTTCTGTCAGAGTTTTATCGATCGTTGGAGTACTATGAAGCTTCATAGGTGAGTTGCATCAATCTTAAGTTTTTTTTTTTGTTCCAAAGCTACATCGCATGAGTATCCAGTTAAACACAGGAGTTGTGCACATAGGTTGCGTATTTAACAACTTAACCTCTTAAGAGATTAAGTCTCCGTCTCCAACCATACTGGATTCCTGTGAGTAAACCATCAAAGTCACTCTCTTCTGTCAGGAGTACGTGGGCAACTTCTGGGTGGATGTGAAAATTTTATGCCTTTTAAGTGAGCGTGAGGTCATGGTTGTGTGTGTGAGTACTGATGTGTATTGGTTTGTAACATATTGTTCTAAAGGCTTAGCCTTGCCTAGAAAATTACAGGCAATGCGAGAAAAAAACACTCTAGCAGCCACATTATAGAAGCCAATAATGCTGAAGGGAAAGGCTACTGTTAGATCTAAAGATGAGTATAAAATCATCTGGAACAAACCAGAACATTCTGAACTGAATAGTTCAAAAATAAACGCGAGCAGATGTTAACACAAATAGAACATGCAATGCATTAGGAACTGTATCAGACTGTACCAAAGCACACTAGACTAGTATGCGCAATACAAAGCAACATACACAAAGAGAATTTTCATTCATACAGTGAAAACACAGTAATGTCAGTGCTAACATGACAATAAATATGTTCTATTTTCCAGTTTTCAACTCACAACTCAATCTTGCAACTTAAAAAAGGACGGGGTAACCATGTGGAAATCTAGGACACAGTCTTATTTTGATGATTCAAGGGAGGGTTATCAGTGCCTGACTGTGTCGCCGAATCATCGAGCTGTTCTTTTTAATTTTTCTTTCAGGTTTCACCTCTATTTTCTGCTTCCTTATCATTTTTTTTCTCACATGGGTTCATCCTTCTATCTCACCTCCTCTAAAAAAACAGCAGAAAGTGGGATTGATTCAGCTCCCTGTCTTACTGAGCAAAACCTCGCGACCGCTAAGCCAAACTAAGCACATCTGTGAATGATTCTGTGTGTGTGTGTGTGGGGGAGCGCAAGAGCTGGGGTGCATGTCCGTGTGCATTGAGCATGGGAGGCCCCAAAGATTGCCTCTCTCTCCCACTGTGCTGACCCTTTCCTGATGAAAGGTAGTTGACAGAGGGGAGGCAAGTAGTGTGTGAGTGTTTGTATACTCAGGAGAGACATTGAGGGCAAGAGTCAGTGTCTAAGTATCATTTTTTTCCTACCCCTTCTACCAAGTGGAGAATGAAAATCTGACTATTCTAGACACTTCTCATGCTACGCTGTTGTGATTCATGAAAAACACCTGCCAGAGTATCTTCTGGGTTGCTTTGTACTGTGAGTGCCCATGCAAACGCAGTCAGTGTGTGTGTGCGTTTATGAAGCCACGCTTGCATGAGTGCATTTCAGTGTGTGCAGGCAGATGCAGCTAATTTTCCACTGCAGTCATAGATTGCACTCGGTTTTCTTATTAGCGGGAAGTGCAGGCTGCTTTCATTGTTGATTACCAGAGAGAGGATATGCATGAATGAACATAAATAGCCAGCATTATAGTAATGTGTGGTAATACACGAGATGCACTGTACACACTCACACAATGTCAGTAAATACATGGCAGAAGTGCCGCAGCTATTCCTGTTGCTATATCAGTGTTAAAGTCAGAAAAAGTAGAAAAAAAAGAAGAGAAAGAGATAGAAGATAAAAAATATTGTCATTAAAAGAAAGCTAAACAATTGAAAAAGAATGAAAAAACAAACTATGGTAATTAATGAACAATAATTTAAATGAATAATTACACAAAAACTTAATTAAAAAAACATAAAACATAAAAATGAATGAAAGCAACAGAACAAATGAGAAAAAGTAGAAAGAAAGAAAAAGAAAGGAATAGTCATAGCAACAGCACAGCAGCTGCCCTTCACCACAGTTGAGAACAACCTCCGCTCACCTCTCAGCCAGACGCAGGACCGGCATCCGAGTGTGGACACTGATTTATAGTCCACCTCCCTCCCTCCGCCCCTCTGCGAGCCCCCCCCCTCGCCCGTGTCCCTTCCGTTTCTTTACGGCGTCAGCATGACGGTGTTGCTATGGCAACAGCTTCCCACTGCAGAGGCCGATGTGAGCAGAAATCGATCTTTTTCGTGTGGCTGCGTCAAGTACATACACATCACTGTTGAAAGTGTGACAGAAGAATGTCATATTGGGTTCGGTAGATGTTTTTTTTTTTTTTTTTTTGGTTATATTTTTTTGGCAGATTTACAGTATTATCAGAGGGAGAGAAGCAGGACAAATGAAGGCAGAGAGACAGAGATGACATGTGACAAAGATTGTAGGCTGTTCGCTCCTTTGTCTTATAAATTCACGTGAGCGCTTTCAACCTTGGGCTCAATTAACCTTTCAGAAAACCACCGACAAACCACAAAAAAGCAAGTTAAAGCAAAATTTATCTCAACCTGATGTATTTCTATAAATCAGTGTCCACATTCGGCTATTTCTAACTTTGCACTGGCAGCTGGATGCCTCAGATGAATATCCCTATGCAGTTATATTGACCATTCCAGGTGGCTACTTTCTGTGTGTACTTTCAGTCTGACTCAAATGTTTGTGATGATTCATGTTTCCCTAGAAAACTTTAGGAGGCTTGCAGCTTATACATAATTTTACAGGTCCCTAAAACTCTATACATTTATACAGTAATCACTTTGCCTGTAACTACAACCTCACAGACCTGTTAGCATGGCTGTAGACTCTTAGTCTTGCTTAGTATATGCTGCTGATGGCACTTTCTTTCCACAGTGGTGGAGTGTGTGACAATAAGATGTCTAAATCTGGACTCGAGTCTTTCACCCCGCAGCTGTGGTATCGTTACATAATGTGTGTCAGACAGAGGCAGAGATACAAAGTGCACCAACATTGGCTTTCCAACATGTTCACCAGGGGCTCAGGCTTATCTCATATCGATCCATTTAATCCAAATCCATCTAAATACTCATGGAACTGAGACAGAGGTAGAAGACAGAGCATGAGGGGGTGGAGGGCAGAACGATAGACCCAATGTGCGGTGTGGGAGTTGGAAGATTTGAAAAGATCTAATAAGAGAAAGAATAACAGGGGAGAAAAAAAGGCAATTTGAGATTGAGGATGAAAGTGAAATGAAACGAAGCCAATTTGGCAGCTTGGAAGTATAGCAGGGCTTGTGTTGATGTATGTGTATATACAGTATGCGGATGTGTAGGTGTGAAACAAAAACACCAGTCAGCCTGTGGGGTTTAGAAAACTAGATTCTGAATCCATTTCGGAGGCACACACATGACCTTGAGGCCCCCATAGTCAGGCGGACGCTGTCCTGCACCAACCTGATTCAACTTCTCTCCTCATATCTGCCACTGAGCGAGAGAGAGAGAGGTGAGAGAGAGGAGCGAGTGAGCGCGAGAGAGAGAGAGAGATGGAGTGGGTCCGTCTGTCCAGTAGCTTATAAAAAGTCCATTATGGTGCGCTTCTATCAGTTTGGGCTCTCCCAGATGGACCCTGGAGTAAATGGACAGCACCAGAGAGCTATAAGCTCAGATTTGATATATGGCTGAGAAATAGCTCTGCGTGTGTGTGTGTGTGCGAGTGCACGTGTTTGTGTGCGTGTTAAGGAGGGTGTGTATTCGATCATATACGCTGCACTGAAAGGGCTGGCAGTAGTCAACAGCGAACATTTCCGTGCCGCTATGTTTTTTTTTTGTGCATGTCATCTACTTAACACAGCTGTTTTACCATACTACCATATGCGCTCCCTCGCCACAAACAAACACACACACACACACACACACATACATACAGGCTTAAATCCCGGCTCAGTCTGACAAAGGAGCCTGTGGCTCTTCCCCAGCCCGATGCTTTGTAAGGGCTCAAAACCGCTTTACTGCATGACGTTTATTTATCAGCCATATTTACTTCCTATTGTGTGGATTCATCTGTGTCTCAGCATGTGTGTGTGCCACATCAAGGTATATTTGAGCTCCTAACGTGTGTATTTGGATGTTCAGTAAGCTCTGCGCATGTCCCCATGCTTGTGTGTAAGTTGTTTTCATTTAGGGTATCACACTGCCCTTTGCATTGAGTTGACGGAGCTGACAAAAGCCTCTGCCTGCTGAGTGATAACGCTCAGCAGGCTGCTATTTGGGACTTTGTCCTTCTACATGGACATGCTTTATCAACGCTTTCTTTGTTTGGAAGAAAGAGAGAAAGTGGCCTCAAGCAGAAGAGGTGGATGATGGTTATAGAACCATTGATTATCCTCAAATAACCATCAAACCTTAACAATTTGTGGAATTGTTACGCTGTTTGTGTGCTGCACTTCACTACTTCTCTACAGTACGGCGCATTTATGCTGTGAATTACTTCCCTAATAGCTAAAGAACTGCTTTCATTGTTCTGAGCACAATGACAATAAAGATCTAATCTAAATCTAATCTATTAACTAGCCGGACTGCGTGACTAGCACTTTGATGCCTTTTTACTTGCAATTCTCATCTGATGAACTCCTGTCAGTAAGTTGTGCTTGTTTTATGTTTTTGGTAACATGGAATAGGATATAAGACATTTATTTAAAGTCAACCCTCCACTCAAAAATGTGTTTTGCTTATTGTTACTTCACTCAGATGTTTGAGCTTCACTGTGCAGAATGATGTATGTGCAGTGAGTTTGACACTAGACTGTTTTTACATTCATCTGCTGAAGGGGGAGAAGTTTCTCTGCGCTCACCTTAAATCTGGGTTTAAGTCGTGTACCTATGAGCATGATTTGTGACATCACAACACGTTTAGAGCCAATTATGGGCCAGCATTTAACTTAGACAAGTCTGACATGGACACTTAGTGTAAAACCTACAGTACAGTGCATATATACTTTGAATTGACTTTTCAGTGAAGTACAAGACATCTTGTGTACAGCAGTTACAACTTTTGAAAAGAAAAACATTTGCATATTGATGGCTTCTGGAATTTTTAATGAGGAGGAAGGAGGAGATGCTATTTTAAGGATTGTAACGAGATAATTCAACTTTTTTGTGGGAAAAAAACATATTTAGACACAAATTATTACTAAAAGAGTATTTTATATCTGTCTTAAAACATGTCTGGAGGGGATCTTTAAAAAGAGAACGTCACAGATTATGTGCCCTCTCTGATGGGACATTACCTATCTTCGCTGACTGAACTGTACACAGGCCAAAGCCGACACCTACGATCAAACCTCTCACTTACACTTCTGCTACCGAACTAGCAAGAAAGAAAAAAAACTCATTCCTTCTAACTCTTTGTCAATCACACATACGCTGTCTCACACAAATCACTGTCATAGCTGAGATGACTAACAGGCTTCACAGTGTCTAAAGTGACAGCATGTTTACTGAAATCCCAGTGGCTGCACTTAACAGTCTTTTTTATCCTTCGCTCTCTGACTGAACAAACATCTCTGAACACAGTGACAACCATAATATACCCCATACTGTTTGAATTTGTTTGAGCCTTGATATGTTTTTACAGCTGTCACTATAAAAGTCAGTAGGTCCTAACTAGGTTGTAGCTGAGCTTGTCACGTAAACTTTACTCATGTAGATTGATAGAAATTGCTGCTGTTCAGGTAAAATATTGCAGTTCCACCTTGCAGCCCCCTAATCACAAGATCATTGATTTTAACTGCAAGTGTCCCCGCATGGTTTTATTTCTCTTCTTTCAATATCACATCTTCTCATTTAATTCAACTGTATAAAGGCAGGTTCACTCTAGCAGCTTTTAACCAGCCCTTATTCAGTCAGATGACACTAAAGCATCAGCGCCACTACAAGTAAAATATCACATCTCCACCTCTGCTCCCAACCAATCATAGAATTATTGACCCTAACCACGATTGGAAGTGACACTGCCAGCTATATTCCCCTAGAGATGAAGAAACAGCTGAAATGGGTGAAAAAAAAAGTAAGAATGAGAGAGGGCAAGACGATTTGATGAAGTGTGTGATGATGTGTCCATTAAAGTGCAGTCCAGAACATTAAACAATATAGTGGGGGTTTTGTAAAGGTCAGTACTCTCAGGGTTTATCCATATTGATCTTTACTTTCGATTGTGCCGGACTCTGCACCGGTGTCCATCTAAATCCTCTTCTACGCCACAGACTTGAGTGAGTGACAGAAAGAGAGAGAGAAACAGAGGTAGAGAAAGACATTTAGAGCTCCCACAATGACACTGGCACTGCCTTTGTGGGATCCAGCGCTTTCTATGTCGCTATCCAAATATATCAATACCTTTTTTTTGACATTTTGACAAGTTGAATCCACTTTATCTTATTGAAGGTAATGGTATCTTGTTGTGTCAATAGATTATTTCCCACTGATGTAACTAATCATTTAATCGGTCAGTTAGCCAGTCAGTCTAATGCTAAACCTACAGTACCAAACTCCCTTTGGTGAATCAGTGGTGTGGTGATGGTAGCAGCACATGCTAGCATGTTTAGTGCTGGCTGATCATTATTGGCTGGATGAGCTATTACAGTGTTATCTTATGACAATGATGATGTAGAATAGAATGTCATTATGAACTGATTACTGAAAGTGACCTTTTCTGTCTTTTTACTACAATGGTGCTGAGAAGTTCTTCAGAAAGACATTCAAAGTCTTTTTTTTTTTTGTGGTTGAAAGAACCAAGCACTTAAAGGGGACATATTCTCCACATTTCCAGGTCTATACTTTTATTCTGAGGCTCTACTGGAATATCTTTGCATGATTTACAGTTAAAAAAAAACTCCTTATTCAACTTATACTGGCCATTTATGCAGGCCCTCAGTTCAGCCTCTGTCTGAAACAGGCCGGATGAGCCCACTCCATCCTGACTTCCGGATGCTACATAAACAAACAACAGTAGCAGGATTTCACTTCTTTTTCTCATTCCTTACTCAAAATGGAAACTTCTCAAATACATCAGTACATGTTCGAGCCTGAATCAGATCCAAAATATTCTAGTGGACAATGCAAACAACCCATGGAACAACCTTAGCAACAAAGACTACGAAACGGGCGGATGTTTATGGGCATGCGCAAAAGCTGACATCAGCAAATGAAGAATTCAAAGCAGGCTGAAGCTCTGACTCTTTGTATGATCCGAACTTAATCCATTTGGTGCATTAAATTCTGGAAAGTCTAGAAGAGCCGCATCATTAAATCATTAATGATAACATGTATGCTGTCAATTGACTCGGCCGGAGAAGGACATAAGAATAAATGAGGCACCATCTTGGAACGTGCTATTCAGTTGCTAAGAAGTTAGCAGCCCTGCTAGCATTGCCGTACATGTTAGCAGACATGACCAACCAGAGGAGTTAGATGAAGATGAGGAGAACTTGGAATTGGAGCTAGAGAGTAAATACAACAGGTGAAGAGTTAATGTTTTGCTCAAGTTTTTTAACGCCTTTTTTTGCCCTGGTGTTAGCTACTGAATGTTGATTGGTTAGGAGGATGTGCTGTGTGATTATGATGATGATGATGGTCTGTGGAGTCAGTAACTGTGGAAATGCAAGCTTCACATATCAAGGAGCACTATGCTGGCACATGATTTAATGTTTTTGGTGGAAAATATGTTTGCAAAACCTGCAAGCAAGCAGGCGTCTGTACTGTGCACTGACCTGGCTGAGGCTAATCAGGCCAAGTTTGATTGTCACATTAGATGCAACTATATTCCGTCTTTTTTTAAGCAATGATTAGGCAAAATTGAAATCACTTTATTGTCTTGCAAAACACTTTCAAAGCGTTGTTGCACCATTTGCTAATTTCAGCTTATTTCAAAACAAACCCACACACACACACACACAAACGAACACAATAGTTGCTTCTGTTACCCAGGGCTATAGCCAGCTGTAGATATCATCTAGACAGTGCACAAACAAAATTTACATTGTTCCTGAGGTAAAATATTGTACTTTGGCATTTAAGCACAAGTGGCTCTGCTGAGAACAACACACAAAACAAGAGAATGGGAGGGAGAGTTAGCCAGCATGAATGAAAGAGCAAGAGCTAGAGTATAAAAAAAAGTGTATTTTTCCTGACAAAGAGTTGTTTCTGTAAAAGGCCAAATTAGGGGGCTGGTAGCAATGGGCGTTTGAGCAATCATGACAGAGGCTCACCACACTTCCAAGGCATTCATGCTACTGGGCGGCGGGGGAGGATGTGTTGTCTGTGCACGTGTTCCTCCCTAGGTCAGCTCCTTGATAGAGGCTAACGCGAGGACATTTCAGTGTCAATCACTTTTGCACTCGGTAATCTAATACACACACACACCCACAATTACATTCCATGTGGATAATGTAGCTTAGATATGCTGTATGTTGCTGCCTCTTTGCGTAAATACAACCACTGCAAAAAAAAAAAAAAAAAAAAAAAATCACATGGGCAAGAGGTACCCAAGTGAAAAAGATCCTCTAAATCAAAGATTGTTTTCGCCACCAAGGGAGTTGATTAAGTCTTGTGCTGCTGAAACTAAGCCTACAAATCCATTTGCACAGAACAGAACAGTCTGCGCTCATGCCTCCGTATGTTTGTACCAATTGAGATAAAACTGACTTAGATATGTTGCATGATTTCACTTTATTATTTCTCTCTAGGCAATCTTTCAGTTCCCAAAATGCTTGCCATCTATGTGAGGTGTTCCGGTCCAAATCCGCTCTCTGATGTATCAGATCCAGGCTTTTCTCCACTGTAGCAGCATATTTATTTATGCCTGTATAATCAAGCCAAAACTCTTTTATTACTTACTTTGCTGTGCTAAATCATAAGAACTCACATTGCATTTCAATGTGTATGTTTCTATTGACATTTTATTTTTTCCCTCTAAGCTAATGAACCAGTCAGAATTGACTTCTTCCTGACTTTCTGAGATTATGCTGCACACTTGACATTTTGTTATCTGTTGCAGCACGATGTGTGCTGAAATATATCAGTGTGTTCTAAATATTCTGCTACAAGGTACAAGCCAAGGAAATGTAGGCGTTTGTATTTTTATTTTGCCAGAGTCGTGTTTTGGATGTACTGAAGACATGCCTTTTTGACTTCCCTGAATGTATAAAGTGGATGTGGATGCTGAGGAGCACTTATTTACTACAGTTTTAAAACCAACTTTCTGTATGCTATGGCGCAAGTGCATGTAGTACACAATAAGACATCCACATGCCAGTATTTATTTAATCTTACCACACATATGCTTCTCACTGGATCTCGTACATTTAGCTGAACAATGCAATAAAAAGAGAGGAAGAAAAAAAAAAAGTCTCTGTCTCCTGTTGTTTCAGACCCATATGATGATGATGATCTGAAGGTGAAGACACAGAGACCACGATCAGCTGACCAGCCAGGTGTGTTTCAGGCACAAACAGGTGAGTAATGTGTGTGTGTATGTGTGCAAGTTCACAGCCTGGAACAAAATGCAGCCAACTTGACCTATAACTAAGAATAAAGAGTGCTATGTAGATAAAAATGATACATTTTCCTTTTGAGGCATTGCTGAACCCTGGCAGCTCTGCCATAGTTGACCATTGGCATTTGTGAACATGTGGAAGTGTGAACTTCTCTGTGTGTGCGATTTCAAAGTCTTACATAATTAATAGGATTGGAAAAGAAAGATTGAATTATTCATGACATGATACATTAAACATATTAAGAATGTCACATGTATATATGCAGAGGAATGTGCTTATACGTACATGACATTACATGTTGGCTGCTTCACCCACACCAGAATAGGTCATACACTAATTTGAGCTTGCGCCCACATACACTCATACTGTACGCGCAACCACGATTCCATATTCACAGCTCCCGCTGTGTGGAGGGGGGGAGTCCCTACTGCGAGGGAAACCCCTGGCTCTATCTTGTCCTTCTCCTCTGTTCTCACCCCTCTTCGCTTCTCCCCCATTCTTCCATTCCTCCAGGCATGTGTGATGAGCTTAAGCCCTGACTCACAGCATGTTAATGAAGATGTAATGCGATTAACGGACATGCAATTAATTTGATTTCCTTCTTTGCCATATGATGACGCCTCTATCAAAGGACACGGCGCTCATAAACAATTTCGAGAGCGAGAAGTAGGGAATGACTTAACTCGTAGATTTCTCTTTCAAGGGCGTAACTCAGAGGGAACAATGGAACAGTTTCCATAGGCTGTTTGGAGGACGGAAAATCACGCACAGTCATGTCTAAACATCAATTATTGGTGCTTATGTACACATAAACACACATCCTTCCTCAAAGAAGAGACACGCACAGACACCCTGGCACACAGATATGCTTGTTTACTGTATGTACTACTCCTGTTTATTCACATATAACTCCATCCTTTGGGGGCTTATTTTTTTACCATAATTCCATGAGTATTAATGTCTTTGACTATCATCTTAAAACACATTTGTCTAATGTGATCATCCTTATGAATATTCAGTCACACTGAGGGGATTTGATTTATTAATGTCACATGTAAATCATCTACCACTCATATCTGTATGGTATGGAGGAATATCCTATATTGGGTATTAATATACTGATATAGGTCGGGCCATGTGAAAATGATCCAGCACAGAACGACATCAGTAAAGTTCTTTTGTATGTGAATGATGAATCAAGACTCTCTTAACTTGTCTAAATATCTCTTGTCCAGGGGGAAAAGTGGGGAAAAAAAGGGGGGAAAAAAGCTTCTATAAATACAAGAAATGTGTTTGGTTATTAAAACCACAAAGCCCCTCTTTCATCATTGTCAGATACCCCCAAGATTTTCTCTTGACAATTGTATAGATTGCAATTTTGTTTGTTTTTTTATTGTAGTAAAATCGCAATGGTGTCACAGCCATCCAAAAGAAATTTTGATTTTGTTTCAGAAAATAAAGAGCTGAAGAAAACTAAGAATTGCTAACAGGAATAAATAAATCAAATATTTGTTTCTGGGAACAGTGAAAGTGGAAAATATGCCAATGCACTATGTCATACATCCCCACTAACAGTTACTTTTACAGCAATATATTTACAGAAATAGAGGAATATATTTACAAGAGAATACAGACTCTGGCATGAACCACATGGTTGTATGTGCTTTGCTGATGTAGAATAACATGAACGCATCATCTGTTGCATCAATTATAGGCTTTTAAATGATGTTTTAAGTCTGGCATCTAACAAAGTTTGTAGTTTCAAGCTTTGGAGCAGAGAGCTGAAATCATGTTCTAATAACTAACAATGTCATTCCTCTTGAAGAAGCGTAGCATAAGAAGAAGACGAATTATCCCCTCCTCTGTCCGTCTCTGTCTTGATCTTCAGGTGACCCTGCAGCAGAGGAGTGGTCACAGTGGAGTGTGTGTTCTCTCACATGTGGGCAAGGCTGGCAAGTGAGGACGCGATCATGTGTTTCTTCTCCCTATGGGACACTGTGCAGCGGTGCCCTGAGGGAAACGCGCATGTGCAACAACACAGCTTCCTGTCCAGGTGAACCTGGGATCACAGGCTCGGGTACGTTGACCTAATTGTCTGTAGGCCGTCTTTCTCCTTCGCCTGAATTCAATGGCACTTACTGGTCAGTACTGTTTTCCCACAGCGAGGATGCTGAGGGTCCAGCCTTCATCTGTCTGCAGTTTGTTTGTTGCTGATGTTTATACAGTAGACAAGCAAATACAAGAGTGATTTTTTCTTTGTGAGACAGATGACCTCTCCAGGCTGTGTCCCCTACTTCCTCACAGTGCATGCTGTGATGTGATGAAAATGGTTTAGCAGTGTTACACAGTGATGACCAGTATACAGATTTAGTATCATGGAGATACTGAATATACTGAATATGTGGTATGCCTCCCTTAAAAGCTGCACTTTGTCAAATGTAAAGTTTGATGAAGTGCAGCTTTAAACCATAAGTTTCCTGCTTAGCACCTCACTCACCCACACAGCATTTACCTGTCTTTTTACAATGTGTTAAGAAAGTTGTAAAACTAAAGAAAGTGACAGTGTGAAACACTTTTAAGAAGGGCTGGTGGTATGCGTGCACATGCGCGCGCACACGCATTATCACGCACATTGCATGGGATCTGTGCAGCCAAAATATAATCTGACCATGACGTACAGAATGATAATGTCATTTTGTCATTTCAATTCACACTCCTGGCCAGCGGAGAGAGAAAGGGAGACAGAGATGCAGAGAGAGAGAGAGAGAGAGAGAGAGACATGACACCTGAGCTGCATGTCAGAAAGTCTATTAGACTTGCCACAATTGAGAAGTTCATACTTCCTGGCTTTTCTATCTTTAGCTCTCCTCTGCTCCTTCACTTTTATTTCAGCACTGTTGTCATTTCTCTTGCCTCGTGTATATCGACATTAATGTCTATACAGAAAGTATAGATAGAAAATTGATCTAATTAGCAGACAAACTTCTGAAGATATTTTAATTTACAATGAAAACTAAGGTACGTTGTTTTCATTTTAATGTGCACTGTGGAAATTGTTATATGTAAATTAAAATCTGTGACATAGAAACACAGAGATATAGACAACATACATAGGAAACATTCAACGGGATAACTATAGCTATGCTTTTTCTTTGACTTTATTTTTAGATGCAGTGACTGCTAAAAAATATATCGAGCCAATCAAATCAAATTTTCATCTTCATACATGCCTTGCCAGTCAGGGTGAGTGTATTCAGCCCTGTCTGCTTGCTATTAAAAGGCAGCTGCAACATGAGGAACGCCTCATCCATTTTTCTTCAGCAATACACATCAAAACAATCAAGCCAGATCAAGTCACTGAAGGAACGTGTGTGATGTTCATCCTGAATAATGCGAGTTCTGCTCTGGTTTGATTACCAGTGTAGGTCTTTACTAGATGAAATTGTGAAGTACTGCCTGTCCGACTCTTGTTTGATTGCCCTGATTGCAATGGACGTGTACTGTATAGCACAGGCTCTCTCCTGCCTGGCTTCTGTCCCTCCCTTAATCCACTGCTAATGCTCAGCCCCCCAACCAGAGGATGACAAACAAATCAGTGCTTCCTTGTCAAATCACAGTCGACGCATCATCCGGTATAGCAGACCTCTGCCATCCTGTCCCAATTGTCTGTAGCGACTGCTTCCTAGCCTGCCAGTCTAGCCTACAGACCAACTGGGGCAGCAAAGCCATTTTTAATTTTTTTTTTTCTCCTCTTGATGAAATCTGTGGTTGTGTGGAGACAAGTTTGTTTGAACCTCTTATGAATAAAGCTCCGGGCATTAGGGTCATCACCAGAATGGAGAAGGCGAAGGGTCTGTGCCAACACATCCCCCAACTTTACAATAAGTTGTCTGTCTACTTGCATGGTACTTGTAGGTGAAAAATTACGGAATATTCCCCTACAGACCAACACAAACAACAAGGACATGGTGGAAAACCTTCAAGTGAATATCTGTGAACCTGGTACATTTTTTGGTTGGCATCAGGCAAGACCTTCCTGTCAGCTGAGGAACTGCCACTTTACGCAGTAGATAACTAACTTTGTGCTTTTACCAACCAACTTTTGTGACAAAAAGGACACAAAAGATTATTTTACAAATTGGGACAATTTGTAAAATCAATCCTGCGGCTACTCAGCAGAATCAAGAGATCAAGAGAATCAAGTCTGAGCCAGATATGATATACTCTACTAGTGACAAGGGGAGTGGTCACTGATGGTGTCCTAGCTCCGTGTCTCTGTGGCGACTGGGCACTGACTGTGGGGCTGTCTAAAGGTCCTTTGACACTATGCAGTTTTGGGCTGTCTGAGACGAAAGTTGACAATTGTGAAAGAGATGTGGTAAAATCTTTGGTCGCCAATCCAAAACGGTGTTCCTAAATCTCACTGCAAGACACATCCACCAACTACTGATTTGGAGCTTTGGCAGCCAAAGACAGCTGGAGGCAAAATTCTGACAGTGTTAAAAGACTTAAGACCAAATTCTCACAGTGTGACTGCTACTACGAGCCACGTCTTTAAACCAACCAGTCAAAATACGACACAAAATGATGATAGAATACACTGGCCACCGTGACTGATCTGACATGCCTCAAATTAGTATTGTACAGTCCGACATAGATTGTGACCAAGATTTGATTAGACAGTAGGTATCTCGCACAATGTGACACGCAATAAACTTACACAATCATTGTTGTTGCACAGTCTAAATGCGCCCTTAAGGAGCACATCAAAAAACCCTGCATTGTCCCTTAACTGTCAGAGAGGAAGGAAGCTTGGCCTCCACTCTGGCTGGCAGACAAGGGGGCGGTCTCTAGCCTAACCTCCCTGAACCCACTGATTGGTAAGGGAGTATGTCACAGGATTAGGGCACCACCGTCCTCTCTACCCAACCATTCTAATAATAACCGTGGATGATGGAAGGATGTGTTTGAAGGTACAGTGTTAAATGAAAAATCAGGGCTACTAACTTCTCAAAGCAAAAGTGGGGACCCTACTGTCTAAATGTCAGTGTCACAGCATGGGATGTAGTCATTAAACTTCAGCTGCTAACTGTAAAAGTAGAAGGCCTTCCCACTAGTTGCTTAAGAGTTAGTGAATGAGGAGGCTTTATAGAGCCAAAACTGGAGTTATGATATGTAAGTTTGTTAACTTTACATCAAATGGAGGTCATCTTTTGTAAAGACAAGGGGTCTCAAAACCACACAGATCTGTTGTGTTGTATAGGATCCTTGTTATACTGGTGTATGCATGGATGCTGAATCTTCCATCAAACCACAGGAAGACATATACTACACACTACCCTAAAGGACTCCCAGTCACATAACACTTTTCTGAGTGCTTTTGTGGACTCATATCATTATAAATATGCATTCATTTTCTGTGCCACATATTGTGTGTGTTCCCCCAGTATGTATATGTGTTTGCCAGCATGAGGTGTAGGTGTTGTTTTTGCTTTGTCTTTTGTTATTGAAGTGACATTTAAGAGTCATTAGTCAATTCAAGTGCAAGTCAGTGTTGTGTCACACAATTATGGTGTTTTGTTTGCATCTTCTGTACGCCTGCGTGAGGGTTTTGTGAGTTTGCACGAGTGTTCCATATAGTATTTGTCATTGTGTATATTTTTAGGATACGTACGCGTTCACATATGAGTTCGGAGTCAGTCAATGTTTACTGATGTTTACTCTCAACCCCGCCTGAAAAGAAAACGAAATGAAAAAAAAGAGAGGAACATTTTCCTTCCCTGTCGGTGCATATGCTAATCTTGTTTTTATGCAAATGTGCCAACACGATTTGTATGTCTAAGTGCCTCATTTTCCATTCAGTGTCGATATTAATATCCTCAGCCGTTCCTTTGATGGGATATTGGTTGCTGTGTTATGTTCCATTTATTATTTCATTATTTCTTCCACTCCTCTGATGTTTTCTGACGTGGTTCTGGGGGGGTGTCGGGCACTCTGGGGATTGCCTGAATGGGATCATACCAAATTCAACTAGACTTGCGAATGTGGGGGCGGTAGCAAAGAGACATAAAAGACATAAAATTAAGGCCTTCGATTTCTGTTTCTGACTTTTAATTCAGTCACTGAAATCATAATTTCATGCCTCAAATACTATAAAAAGTCAAATTAAACAACTCCAGTTTCATTTTTAGAGAAAATGGAGTATATATATACGCACACAGCTAATGCCTTTCATGCTGTTCAAAACATGGCATCCAGTCGTGACAACTTCTTTATTTATCTGAAAGATCTGCAAGTGAAATGTTTTTAACCAACATCCTCTATCCTGTTTCATATGCATTTACTTGCAAAAGCAAATACATAAGGCAAACAAGTATAAGTGAAAGCACACACGCTTTCTCCCAGAGTATCCCGAGGTGGGGAGAGTGTACTCTGCATACTTTATTTGGTAGGTGGCTTTGCCAGAATTTTCGTTTCATTTTCTTTTTATCATTTATTTGTGTTTTTGCACAAGTTAGGATTTAGAAGTATGGGTGTGTTATGAGTGTGGGTGGATTTGTCTGTGGGCACATCTCTTTGCATGCCCGTGTGTGTGTGTCTGCACAAGTAAGGAAACATAAAAGAAAAGTAGCTTAGACAGAAAGCCAATGAAGTGTAAATGGAAATTTTCTTCTTGTTTTTTCATGGGTAAAACTCCTAAATTAAGGTGATACAGATAATCAATTTTAAGTAATGGTCCGTCTCTTGACAAAGCAAACTAAGCAGTAATTGGTCCGGCAAATTAACTTTTTTTCTTTAGAATATGCGCTGAAGTATAAGCCTTTCATGCCCCAAAGCGTGCAAAGTGAAGTAGTACCCCATACTTCTGTCCTATTTAGCTACTGCTCATTTGCCATAGATTCAGTGACATTTAAAACATGGAGTAGAACAATGGTGCGTTATGAATACAGTGTGTCTGGGTCAGTGCGTATAGTCAAACGCTGCAACACTACACTTCCAGTAATCATTCAAGCAAGACACTGAGGGGTGCATACGAGGATGCAGTCATGAGCTCGGATGGCTAACACACAATTACACACACACGCACACACACACACACACAATTTTAAATAATGCATTCATGCTGTGCTTTAACCCAATGCGAAAATGCTGATAATGGTGGTAATCATTAAACTCAATATGATTAGAGGCTACTTGTTTCAAAAGCTAGAAATGAAAAGTTGATATCTTTATACAGCATACATGATTATATATGAGTATATTTAGTAATTGAATATATTTTAAAGACATGTTAAAAGGCTTGCATCCTCATTACACATAGCTTTATTCTGATTGGTGCTGTGAATGTGTGCTGTGTTATGAATATTCGTATGGAGGAGGGGGAGCTTGGACATTTTATCTTCTCTTTGCAGTCATACTTCAGATACACTTGTACTGAGTTTGTGAGATGGAGATTCAATTTGGATGAGTAAGTATGTCTTACAAGCAACCCTGTTGTGTTGTAAAAAAGAAAAAAAAGCTGCTAAATAACAGAAAGAGTGAATTATAGTGTGTGTGTGTGTGAGTGTGAGTGAATATTGTACTGTATCAAGTTCTGGAGTCTGTTTGTCTCCTGAGAAGGTTTTGCAAGTCAGCCCCCGAGAAATCTTCTTGCACTTTGAGGATGCCAGCAGAGCCGGCCCTGACCAATTTGGTGCCCTAGGCAAGATTTTAGCTGGTGCCCTTGCATTCGCAGCCAACTCCACCTCCAATGTTCGTACACTCACACAGAAACTGCATAGTGTTTGAGATTTTTTCTTTATTCTAGAACCAAACAAACAAAAAAAAAACTAAAAACCACAAAATAAAAACAGTATTAAAGAACCTGATGCTGCATCACCAGGCTTGCATGAGGTGAAGGGAACAGGAGCGCTTGATGCTGCATCGCCGGAAGGTGCCGAGGTGAAGAAGGTGTCTGCAGGTGGCTCAGGATTTGCAGGGGTGGGATTAAAATATTTTAAAAGTGCATCTGAAGAGAGAAGAGTAGAATACAGTATGTGACTATTTGGTGTTACATTATATTAATAAAAAAAGCTGCTGATGGTGAAACCCAGCCAATAATAGCACCTAAGTCCTGTTGTAACATCTGAAATTGCACCAATCAGAAACGAGACAGAACCACGAAACTCATTATGCACATGGTCTGTGATGATCCCTCTCTGCCTGCCAAAAGACAAACTGATGTCTCTAAATATATCTGAATGTTGATGAAGAGAAACCCTGTTTTTTTTGTGTGCATGATGCTGTTTCTGTTGCCTATTCATTGGAGATTGTTTTTATATTTGTATAATTATGATTAATTATACTGTTTTAGTTAAACTGGAATTAATTGTCCAATGGATATTAAATTTTAACTATATCTATATTCTTGGGAGTTTATTGTGGTCCTTGGTATTTATATGAAGGTATTATGTGTGTTGTTACAATCACCCCTGCACGTGGGGGCAGATGTAACATTTGACTTCTAGTGTTTAATCAATATCATGACTCTAACACTGCTTATAAAAACATGTGATGACTGTTAACAAGTAGAAACACAGATACAAGTTGCCTACATAAAAAACTGTATCCAAATAGTTCAAGAGGTTTTTGAATAATGTCATCAAAACCAAAAATTGTTACA
Organism: Scomberomorus guttatus; assembly: GCA_038419695.1. NCBI lineage: Eukaryota > Metazoa > Chordata > Actinopteri > Scombriformes > Scombridae > Scomberomorus > Scomberomorus guttatus. Next base: position 18,799,784 of record CM076461.1, read on the forward strand.
GTTGCAGCCGGCATTCATGCATAAAACATGTATTCAATGAGCACTTCTCCTACAGGATGCATGCTGTTTGCTATACATATATGACTTATCAATAATGAAAATTCAAAGGCTTACAACTATTAATTACAAAAGGGGATGGAAAAAAGAAAAGCATTTTAATTGACTATTATAAGCAGGGCTAATGTTGGCTAATGAGACTAAAATGTCAATAAAAATGTATGCCTGGTCTCTTGAGGCAGACGGTGGATGGTTCGTACAGCAGCAGCAGCACACTTAAAAGAAAAAGTGTATTTCTCAGAATTATGTTGTAGGTTATTCCCCAAACACCTGAATAGTCTTTCCAACTTTCCCTAATGAATTTAAGGTGGGGAGTGGCTAACATTAACTCTAGTTATTTATTAAATTAGTGAATGTTACTATCGTCCAAAGTATTCTAGTAACACAGTAATATATTATTATTATTATGATTATGATTTATTAATACTTTGGAAAAAGGCTATATTTTGTGCCTGATACCAACATTTTTAAGTCTGACATGCTCCTCCACAGCCACAACTTTGTCAGTGTGTTGTACTGAATCATAATTCCCAAATTAGGAATCTTTTATTTGATGGGTAATGAATGAAACAGTGCATTAAAATAACCAGAAATAAAATTGAGATTGGTTGTTTTCAGGTAGGCTATGACACATCTTAAGATGAATGTCAACCTCATTAATCTGCAGGACTATCAGGAAAAGTTCAGGATTGGGTTCTCTTAAAGCCATCACTAAATTTGTATGGAAAGTCCTTTCCTAGTACTTAGTAACTGCCAGCTGGTCCCAAATTAGTTATTTGCTAAATCTTGTTACACCAAAATGTCTTAGCTACTACAGAGTTTAGTAATGTGGAAATCAGTTGCTAGGAAACACATGCACTGTATATGCACCATCCAATTGAAAGCAAACAACGGTGTAAAAAGGGAGTCACTGCTGCATCACAACCTGTACCATAACTTCCAGTTTTAGGGGTCAAACAATTAATTAAACTTAAAAGCCAAACCTTTGTAAATGTAGCTATTTTCATCTGTGCATATGAAGAAAAATGTGTGTTTCAGAGTTCATATTTACACAGTTTAGAATGAGAGGGAAATATCTCATTATACAACCCTATTGTTGGTTAATATATAATCACATCATTATTAAACAGCATTTTGATGACATGTCCTTTCAGTTATATCAACCATATTATTATCCTGTATTAGCAAGTTAACATTACACACGGGTGACAAATTAAAGAAACATAACGGATGCAGATGCTTCCACACAGGTGCACTGCATGGTACAATTAAGCAATTAACAACCAATCACGCTCTGTGGCATGTATAAAAATGCTGAGCAGGCCCAGTTGATCCTGAAGATGGCAAGAGGAAAAGATCAAAGTGACTTTGAAAGAGGGTTCGTTACCGGAGCGCGGATGGCAGGAGCTTCAGTCACAAAGACTGCTCAAGTGGCTGGTGTGACATCTGCATTTAGATCTATGGGAATGAAATCGGTAAATAGGGTCGAAAATTGTGGTCGGCAGCGCACATTTGATGGCTGTGATGCTCGTGCATTAGTGCGATATAAACAGAAGAGCAACTCTTTTTGACCCCTACAGTGAGGGGATCCGGTGGCTGTGTTATGCTGCGGGGGGCATTTTGCTGGCATGGTTTGGGTCCACTTGTCCCTTTAGAGGGAAGGGTCACTACAAATCAATACAAAGTTGTTCTGAGTGATGCATGAATAATGTATAAATCTCCACTTAGTGAACTCCTATGTTACGACTTGGCTAAGTTTGAACAGCTGCTGCAATGCAACCGGTTTCGGTTCAGAAAGGCCCACAAATGAGCTTACTTGAAAAAGCATTTCATTAAAATCAACATTATAAGTGTAACAAAAAGTGACGCAAATGCTTAAAACGGATAGAGACAAGATGTTTTTTTTTCTCCCTGCTGTTCTTTCAGCATATATCCACTCTGTGCAGCAGCTTGAAGACACACTGATGTTGCCATGTTACCATGTTTTGCTGAATTTAAGAATATCTCACTATTTACCAGCATCCCATATCTGCGTACTCTTTAATACCTCCATCTCTGTCTTTGCCTTCTACTCTTGCTCCTCCGAGCCTTCCTTCACAGAAGACTTAATTATTTATCGCCATGATTTATTTAGCTTCACTCAACACAGGACCAGCTATCTTCATCCTGCTGTCTCTAACTTTCTCTCCCTCCCTCCTTCTGCCCCTCCCTCCTGCTCTCTATCTTGATTTCTATCTCTCTTCCGGCATCTCTCTAAATCTGCTCCTCTCTCTTTTCCTTCCATCTCTTTCAACATTATTTTTTTTTCATTTCAAACTCTTTTAAAATGTTTTGCATTCTTTCAAATTCGCTCATAAGCCCCTTCTTTTGTAGTGTTCATCTGTTTTTAATTTCTTCCTTCTCGATATACCCATCCTGTCATTCATCTTTTCCTTCTTTGGTTTCTCTTGAACATTTCTTCAGCATTATTTTTCCTCTTTGCATCATTAATACCTCTAATCTCAGGTCAGTTGTAGTCTTTGTGCACGTGTGTGTGTGTGTTTTCTCTTACATTGCACAATCTGCCAGTGCCACATGGCTGAAACAGATCAAGTCGACGCATTCCTGCAGAGAAGTAGCTCTCATCACAAGAGGAGTCTTGAAGTCACGTTCATTATCTGCAAAGTTTCTGTGCAACTCCACTACTCATTTATTCTATTCTCATTTATTTCAAATTCATCTGTTTCTAAAATGGGATGAGATGTGCAATAAAAAGGAAAAAAAAAAAAGAGAACAAGGGGGGGAAAAAAAGAAGGGAAACATTTTCAATACTTTAATTGGTGTTTGAAGTGTTTGAAGTCTTTGGATCCTTTGGTTGGCTGTATATAGTAACTGAAAGCTCTAATAATTTCAGAAGCAAGCTTACCACATTCATTTCCTTGTCATGACAGGAGCTGCATGACTTCAAATGCCAGTGTCCATTCCTGACATCCATGTTCTCCATGATGTGCAGCATCAGCCCGTTGTGTTTTTTCTTTGCTAATTGGAACGGGTTTTTTTTGTGGAGGTCAAAGGTCACCTCCATCACGTTTTTTTTAAGGAATGTGCTCATACTCATTTAATCTCTCATGTTTCTCTCATTCTCTAACCCTGTATTGCCTGCGATGGGATGCTCCAACCCCTCCTTGCCCTCCCTCCGTCCCTCCCTCCCTCCATTCCTCATCCCCCATGTCGTGTGTTTGCGTGGGTGTTTGCAGTGCATGGGCTGTGGGAGGAGTGGTCGTCATGGAGTCTGTGCTCTGTGACCTGTGGGCGGGGCTCCAGGACACGAACCAGGAAGTGTGTGAACGGAGGCGGGGCCGTGGCTTGTGGACGGCCCGAGACACAGACCAAACTCTGCAACATAGCGGTGTGCCCTGGTTAGTACCATCCCCATTTACATGACACACTCAGTCTCTCTCTCTCTCTGTCATTGCCTGTTTACCTATTCAACCACAACTCTTCCAAGTCACAATCCAAAAATCAAAACCAAAAGCAATTGGGTCACTTACATTTGATTTTACATGTATATGCATTTACATTACTATTCTTCCATTATAGCTCTTTATCAAGTCTCTCTCTGTTGTTAAAATGTCAACTAATGCTGCATTCACGTCATATTGTGCAAACCATAATTACAAGCGGGTGAGCAGGAAAAACTGTTCATTTTCACTTGACATAATAGAGCCTATTTCAGGGCAGACATTGTGACCTGTCAAAGCAGGAAAAACACAAGTGTAAATGATAACATTAACGCTGCTGCCATTCCATCAAGTGTAAGCCTTGTCAGTGAGTGAGCATGCATAATACCAGAGCCCCGGCTCACCTAGATAGAATGCAGCCATCATTAATGTTATCAATTCCACATGTGCTTTTCCTGCTCTGACAAGTGAAAAATGTCATGAAAAGGGTCTATCCTGAGTCTGAAATATCAGGAATTTCTGACAGCTACAATATCTCTGCCTTGGTGAACAGAACTAGCAAAGTGTCGACAAAATGATGGCTGCAAAATTGGCTCCAAAGCCACCATCGCTGGCATTTACTGTACATCTAAATTAACACTGGTCGGTCAGTCAGTTGATTGAGTGGTTGGCCCACCACTTTGATCCAGTCTGAAATATCTCAACAGCTACTGGATGGGTTGCCATGTAATTTGGTGCAGACATTCATGTCCCCCTCAAGATGAAATTGTGACTTTGGGAAAATTTTACTTTTCATCTAGCTCATCCAATTTGTCTAAAACTTTGGTTTACCAAATACCTGCAAAAAACGACTCCCATCAACCTCAGATGTAGTTTAGCAAATGTTAGCATACTAACATGCTAAACTAAGAAGGTAGACATTGGCCTGCTAAAGATCAGCATGGTAGCATTGTTGTTGTGATTATGTTAGCATGCTGGCATTAGCTTTTGGCTCAAATCGCCACTGTGCCTATTGACTTATTATATCAAATATAATAATAAGTCAATATTCTCTTGACTGTCTGATGTGCAAAGGAGCCATACACTGTTTGTTTGTATCTGGTTTAACCAACTTGGAATAACACGTGAACACTTTCAAGTTGTAATGTTAAAATGTTTTTTTTTCCCATTTTTCTGCTGACGTGGCGTGAATGCAGCATAAACCCCATCTTTCCTGCCTGCACATGCTCACTGCTTTAACTCCTGTAACCCCAACAGATTTTTCATTTCCATCTTCATCAGCCATGGAATTCAGACCCACTTTTCAAACTCTCACTCAGCCATCATGTAGGCCCAGCAAAACCTTTAGGTTGGGGTTCTATGCTTCGTTCATGGTTGGCTTGGTTTAGATTGCTGAGCAGTCCTGCAGTGCAGCTCTTCAGCTTTTGTCTCTGAGATTACATATTAGGCCTATACCTTGTCAGGAACAGCAATAAGTCGCGGGGGCAGCCCCATCTAATTCTGGTGTCGAGGGTACCTCAGGACTTTATACCAATCTGGCTCAGACTGTCCAGCTGAAACATCTTTATCAGGCTGCCACGGTGTGGAAGAGGACCAACTAGCGATTGAAATAAAGTCTGAGTGGTGCGGCCTCTGAAGAAACAGCGGGGCATGAATTGACCAACAGAGACTTTATCTTATCTCCTGAAATGTAAACATGAAAATCTACTCTTTAAATAAAGTAGAGTTCAAACCTGACACAAAGGAAAAACCTTCGGCATTTTAAGACTTAAAGTATACTTTAGGCATGGGAATTGTCTCCTTGCAGTTTTAATGTTGTATTTGAAGTGTCCCTTTTGAAAGCCACTTACCTTGAAAGCATTGACATTAGAAAGGAATATTCATTTCAGCGATTTAATTTGCTCTGTGTTTTCTCTGTTGGCAGAATATGAATGGTTTTTGCATAACGTTGGAATAATGGCATTAATGGACGCACAGACACTAAAACATAAGACAGTTTATAGCTAAATTGGTGGCTGCTCACTGAATAATACCTTTTTTTCCCCTGAATTGATTTTAGTCCGGTGGGAGTGTGTTGTTATATACTATGTAATCACTCACAGGCTGAGCAATTATCACAGGGTAAGTACTTTTTATTTATTATTGCTAAGGCAAAGAATCCTGTATCATTCTCCCCTGGACTGTGAATGCACACTGCCTTTACATTTATGTGAATGTGACTGGAGCCTGTTAGTGTCCTCACGCTCCCTATTGATAATATTTTTTTTTTTTGTTTTTAAAATGTATTTATTTATTTCAAAGCAGGGATTTTATAAGTTTAATATTTAAATCAAACAAAACTGTCCCCGTTGCCAGACAAAGAGGCTGCAAAGTTATGTCTCAAAGAGGGAGGAATAAGGAGACGTCATAATCTAAAGTATGGCCTCCGGGATGTTTTGCCATGCTGTTTTGGGAACAGTGATGGAAAGAGAGGTTTTCTTCAAGGGCCTTAAGGAAATCTGTGTATGTGTGTTTTCATATGGTTTATGTGTTTGTGTATGTGTGTGTGTGTGTGTGTGTGTGTGAATCTATCACAACAGATTCAGTGTGCTTTTGGGAGTTCAAAGGCAATGGTCCTTTGAAATGATGAATACCAGCATAGGCCTTTTGGCAGAAACGTCCACACATAGAGAAAAGAGCTTTGATGGATCTTGTCTATATGTGTGTGTTTGTGTGTGTGTCTGTGTGGGTGCGTGTGCTTGTTTATATTTATATGTCTCAGTGATTGGATCTTAGTGCACATATACCCAGACTGTATACTAGGCAATATAGCATAGCAGTACGCTATACTGTCTTGACAGTATGTTACACCAGTGTAGATTTGCATTTAATGTAACTGGACTTCTTTTACTATAACTTCCTGTCCGTTACACTGGCTTGTCTCTTTTGTGGACACATGCTAAGATAACACATCAAACAAACGCATGTATACGCGGGCAGAGCTGCAAATGTTAATATGACAGCTGTTGCATCAAATAAAGACAATCAACAGGCTAAGAGCAAAATCAGCCGCAATTTCATACATGAATAATTAATTTAATCATCATATTAGACATTTCAGAGCTCATGTCAAGAACTAAAAGGCACTCGTACGTAGGCAGAGAGCGGCTGGAAATTGCCGTTACGTTTTTTTGACTCCTACTTTTTTTTTTTCTCACAATATAAACAGTCTGTTCATAGCCAAGCATATGCAGGAATTATTGGCTACGTCTCAGTTGCAGGCAAATTGATATTTTTTGGCTGTGCCAAGAAAAAAGCTTCCTGTCAGAGAGCTGTTTGTATGTTTGTTTGTTGTGGTACTTTATCTGGCCTGGCTGGGAACTGTCTTTCCATGTATGTAGCTTGTTTTGCTTAAATTTAACAGTTTTTGCTCTCTGAAACTATATTTTGTTACTCTTTATATACACACATACTGACAAGCCTCTTGCCACCCACTCTGTGTACCCACTGTGTATTTAATTTTTGTGTGATTGTATGAGTTCCTGTATTTGAAGAGCAAGTGTTCTCACAATGAACTAAAAAATGAATATATCTAAAAATCTAGTATATTTTTATGGTCTCTTTCTCGTGTAAGCAGTTGTTTTTTTTTTATTCGTGACACTTTCCTTTGGATTAGTCATGTTCACACTTGAATTGTAGTTCACAATCCCTTCTATGTATGTCATCTCCAACGCAGTGTTGGTGTCGCAGCTAGCTGGAACACTGTACGAGTCACACACAGCGTGATTGACCACATTACCGATGAGAGCTGGCAATGCCCTCCCCCCTTGGGAGAACCAGACAAATACATTTACAGCACTGTACTTCACTTTCTCTTCTACTTAAAACCCCTGTGTGTAAGATGTGTGCCTCAATATATCATTCTCAGCCCAAACAAGATCAGTTCTTTGAATTTGCTGTTCTCGTTAATATAGAGAAGACAGGTAGACTAGTGTACGATCCTACAACACATGCACAAAAGAAAACACATAACCCTCACCCTATAAAATATTACATACATCTGTGGATGCAAGATATCAACAGTCTAAGAGGAAAATCTAATGCAAAGTAAGAATAAAATGTCAGGTGCTTTAAAATACAGTAGTAGTTTGCTTTCGCAAAGTGCTGATGCAGAATTAGGGAGCCATTTAGTAATTGGATGGTTCTGCAGTAAGTGCTGTTGAGGAAATGGGATGTCTTAGTTTTGATGGCCCTGAGTCTTTTTCCTGAGGGGAGAGTTATTAAGAGGGGGTTGGCAGGGTGCGTGGAGCCTTGTAGTATTTTTAGACCTTTGCGCTGAATGCGGGTCTCATAGATGTCAGAGATGGGGGTGAGTTTGCAGCTGATGATTTTTGAGGCGGAGCAAACAATTCTGTCCAGCTGCTTCCTCTGCTGAGACTGTGGAGTTGCCGTACCACAAAGATATAGAAAAAGGTGAGCACGCTTCCCTGCACAGCTCTGTAGAAGTGCAGCATCACCTCTCTGGACACCGCAAACATTTTGAGCTGGCGCAGGAAAAAGAAGTCTTGAGTGGGCTTTTTTCGGTGATCCAGATTGAGTTGTTTTCCCATTTCAGAAGAGGAGGAGATTGTTGTTCCGAGAAACTTAAGGATGTCCACTCTTTCCACCTCCGGGCCATTGATGGTCAGTGGCGGGAGAGCCTTACCATCTCTCTAAAAGTCAACCGCCTGTTTAGCTTTGGAGACATTCAGTTCCAAGTTGTAGCGACAGCACCGGTCAACCAGAGACAAGACCTCATTTCTGTAGGCTGATTCATTGTCACATGAGATCAGCCCTACCACTGTTGTGTCATCAGCGAATTCAAACATCCAAAGACATAAAGAGTGATTGACTCCTAGTTGCCATGACTTATCAAAAAGTTTTGTAAGTAAGATCATATTAAAAATAGAGCTACAGTCCACTAAGCTTCTAAGCGCTGCAGGATGGAATGGAGACAGAGGGACACAGCATCCTCTACAGGCCTATTTGCCCTGTATGCAGACTGGTAGGGGTCTAAGCTGACCGCGCTGGATAGGTGTTTACATACTAGGCGCTCGAAGATTTTCATCATTACAGATGTTAATGCGACAGGTCTGTAGTCATTCAGGTAACTGATGTTGGATTTCTTAGGCACAGGGATTATGAACGCAGACTTAAAACATTCCTTGAGAGACCTGTTAAAAATATCAGTGAAGACTGTAACAAATTCATCTGCACAACATATAAACTTCTAAACAGCATAAAGGCAATAATGTGTCAGTGTTGTGTTCACAGTTTAATTGGTCAAAACTGTCTGAAAACAATCAATTAAAGCTGCTTTAACATTTAAGTACATTTTCTCATCAAATAATTACCTATTGTACAGAATTTAGAGTTAGAGTTCTTTTGTAGAATTTGACAAGCAAAAACAAATTAAAGCATATTTCGAGTCCATGTCAGTAATCCAACTCAAGGCAACACATAAATTGGATTTTTTTTTTCAACATAAGTGACACTGCTGCCAACAGCAAGAGGCATTGTATTGTTACTCAACCAAAATGATTACCTCTAAGAATGTGTGTATGTGTGACAGAAGGTGCAAAGTATTTTTTTTTTTTTTTTTTTAAGAATAACAATCAAATATTCAGTGCAATTTATTGCGGATTAAGTAAATCAGGATTGGTGTGACAATGTTATTCAGACACAATAACTTCAAGATATTCTAATACATCGATACATTAATACTGCATTAATACAGATGCATTATAGAGTATTTGTTGACCAGTCAGAGTGCAAGTGTGCTTTTGTCAGCCTGCTGTTTAAGATGTCAAAGGATGAGATTTGTGTATTTTGCTCAGCAAGGTGTTTTCAATTAACAGAACAATGTGATATTGAGTCCCTTTGTTCAACAGTATTCTAAAATCTTAAAGGACAGTGGTCACAGGTCAATAATTGGTTCTTCTGTCATGTTTTTGTTACAAAGATGTCAGAAAGGACAGTAAGTATCCGCTGACAGTTAAATTGTCACAGACCTTTACCTGCAGCCAAGCATTTCCACAGGAGAACATTTTCTGTGGCGCAGATCCTCAGATCCTTTGAAGTTGATGACAAACCAAAACAAATCATCTCTTCTTGATAATCATTATTTTATTCCACTTTTCTACCACCTATTAAAGGGGACTGTGAGAGCTTTGATTATACCGGTGCATGTCATCAGGCTTTGGTTAAGCTGTTTGGTATTCATACAATGTCTGACAGGCAGTACTGGATTGTGTTGGAATTTTTTTTTTTTTTTTCAAATGTATGTATTTCTGCACAAACGCCAGTCGAAAGATGAAATGTGGTGCCTTTCTAATAACACTGAAAATCCAACTGACGGCACTCTGTGTGAACTCTTTAAAACAAAGCATGAAAAGAATTATAATCAGCTATTTCATAACAGATTGAAATATTTAAATGTCCATAGACCCATGAAGTGCTATGTTTGTTTGTTGCTATTTATGGAAAACCAAATAGCCTCTGTAATTTATTTTTTCTGCGTCCTAACTCATCCTATATTCCGTGCACTTGTAGTCTACTCACATTCTCTGTCCCGTCTCTTTTCTCCCTCTCCCTCTCTACCGCTCTTTTCCCTTACATCCTCTTTCCTTTTTCTCCACAAATCTGGAACGATTTATCCTGATTTCCCCATGTCTCTCAAAATCTCCCTTGGTCCATCTTCATCCATCCCTCTGTCTCTCTTTATCTACATTCCATCTCTCTCACTCTATATGTGTCCAGTGGAGGGCCAGTGGTTGGAGTGGGGGGCCTTGGTCGAAATGCAGTGTGACTTGTAACACGGGGACCCAGCAGAGGCAGAGGCGCTGCAGTGCGTCAGTGCACGGCTGGGCTGAATGTAAGGGCCCCCATCAGGAGAGCAGAGAATGCATCAACCCCTCATGCGGTGGTAAGGCAACCAAATGAATGCTTAGTATTCACTCTCACATGCTCTCAAGTGCCATTATGCAAACATGGAACATGCATTATCTAATGGCATATACATGGTCGCCTCTGATTTGAGTTCCACATACAAGTAATTTGTGGGTTGGGACCCAATTTGGCTTGCAAGTCTGTTTCGACAGGGGGCCCAGAGGACAAAAATACTAGTGTGCTTTAATGAGCCTCGGCCCCAGAACAGGCTCACATTGACTTAATTTGATTTTCATACCAAAAAATTGAGAAAGTTTCCTCATCCTTAGTAACCTAAATTTACTATTTAATCAACATCTTCCATTTCTATTTTCCTCACCTTACATGTGTCACTCATTCCCTCCCTCCTGCTTTGCTCCTGTTCTAGGTGGAGGTAACTGGGGCAGCTGGAACCACTGGAGTCTGTGCAGCAAAACATGTGACTCCGGTTGGCAGCGGCGCTTCAGGATGTGCGAGGGCACCGGGATACAGGGATACCCCTGCGACGGCTCAGGAGAGGAGGTTCGGTCCTGTAACGACAAGAAGTGCCCTGGTCAGTGACTCCATTGAAGCGTGTGAGTGTGTTTGTGTGTGTGTGTGTGTGTGAGAGAGCTGAGAAAAAGAGGGAGAACTACAGAATATATGCTTATGTATACATTATTCATGCTTCACAAGCCTGTATAAACAGTTTTTCAACAGTCTTTGACTTTTTTTTTTTTTTTTTTTTTCCAGCGTGGCTACGTTTTCTCTGCATGCCTGAGTGTGTTTGGGTCTCTGACAGAGAGATAATAAGAGTGTGTGTGTGTCTGTATGTGTGCCCAATCTGTACATGCACAGTATTTGTCAGGCAGAATGGAAGTGATTCCCAGTGGTTCGCACCACAGCCAAAGGCTTCCATTGCAATTTTAGAACTGCAGTATTCTCATCTCTATCTGTCTCGTGTCTGTCTTCCTTGCTGTCAATTCACATACCCATCCGTCATTACCTCTCCATTGATTTTGCATGTCCTTTCCTTATGGTGCTCTCCTTTTTATCCTCGCTGTTTACCTGTGAGATAATCTGTTTCTCCTTATCTCCCCTCTTTAACACTAATCTCCCTCACATTCTCTCGCTTGCTTTCTTTCTGTCTGTGTTTCTCTCCCTGGTAGAGGGCGAAGATGTTCAATGGCCCACTTGGCGTGATTTGTCAGAGTGTCAGCATTGCAGGAAAACAGCGTGGTTTAATAAGCACGCCTCTTGACTGAGCTGCTGTGTGTGCGCGTGAATTATGCAAGCGTGTTTTCTGTGCAAGCCTGAATGCCACATGTGTACATGCCTGCATTGAGCTCTGACAGGCTACAAATGATAAAACTTTTTGAGTGCGGCCTCCACCATAACCCCTTTGTTTTAAGAAGCTCTCAAGCTTCTTTTACACAAGACGAGGATCTTGTCTGTTGGCATTGCAGGGGAACATCATTTCATATTTTCTAGCTTTCTATATCTCTCTCGCTCTCTCCCTCTCTCTCTCTCTGCTCTCTGTCCCTCTTCATCTCTCTGCATCGCCGCTGCCAACACTCCTCTGCCCCCCTCGGAATATCTTCAGAGCACTCTCCCCGATTTTTTTCATCAGGGTTATGAAAGAGAGGGAGGGGGGGAAAAACAGATGAATAAAGAGAGGGGGGTAAGATGAAGAGGGAATGAGATACTGTACTGAGGCAGTGACACTGACAGAGAGCACTGAGCAATGTACAAGGGAATAAGATTGGAAGCTGCTGCAGGAGAACATTGATTTGAATCTTGTTTTTTTGTGCTTTTCTGTCTCCCTTTTTTTTTCTCTCTCTGGCTACTGTATGTGTGTGTGTGTGTGTGTGTGTGTGTGTGTGGGGGGGGGGGGGGGGGGGGGGGGTAATTTTTCCTTCCCTGTGTGCCTGCTAGAATGTGCCTCATTTCACTTTTTCTGTGTCTCTCGCCTACTTCCACAGCTCCTCACGAGATATGTAAAGACGAGCACCTTCTCTCTATGTCATGGAAGAGAGCCTCAGCTGGAGAAACTGTCTACAACAAGTGTCCAACTAACGCCACTGGTCAGTCACATAATGTGCTTAAGCTTTCTGTTAGCTAACATTGTTAGACAGTGCTTAAGCTTTCTGTTAGCTAACATTATTAGACAGTGCTTAAGCCTTCTGTTAGCTAACATTGGTAGACAACGCAATAGTGAACACATCTTGAACAAGACATAAACTGCCATTTTGTCCAATAGCAGCAACTTACAGAGAAAGAAAGTACCTCCAGAAACTCAAACTTACTCAACAGAAAAGAAAAATTTCATTAAAAAATGTCCAACAGGAGCAAAAGAAGTTTGTTTGCCCCATGAATTTAGGTTAAGTTAGCACTGGGTAATTAGCATGAGTAAAGCTAGCCGCGGTACAAATGGTAGCTGAAGAAATTAGCCCACAGAAAATCCAAGAAAAATAAAAACCTCACTGTACAGCTTTTACTGTTTGACTGTCATGTGTGGGATTTGCAGTGTAACAGTAGCACTGGAATGATCTCTTTTGCACCAAAGAAAACATTGTAAACTTGATAAAATAATAATCAGATCGTGTGTGTTTAAAAGTTTGATGTGTCTGGAGTAAATAGGTACTCAAATGCTTATTAAAAAGGGTTGTCCCTAAATGGTACAACTATAATGAGCTTTGCTTTACAGTAGTCGCCATTTTACAAATTCCAATTCATGCATTATCCAGCGTCTACCCTTAATTAGTGCAACAGTTATATCCTGCTTGGATGCAGTCAAACCTTATTTGTGTATTACAGTAATGTTAATCTAAACTGCAGAGTTTTTCAAACAGCTGGCTGCCAGACCTTTTCTTTTAACTTCAATAAACAGAAACAAGACCAAACCTTGTTTGTTTTTATGTTGTTGTTTTTTTTTTCCCTGCACACTGTCTTCTTCAGAATTTGAGCCAACAGCAGATGTGGTTCAGAACTCCTATAATGTAAAAGCGCATCTCTACATCTTTCAAACTATGGCATTGGCTTTGACAACAAAACATGCTTGCCTGATTCAAGTAGCCTGCCAGTGAAATGTTATTGCTTTAAGAACATCATATTTGAGTTAAATCAAAGCATTAAATTTAATTAACTGAATAACTTTATAGTTTATTTAAGTCAATCTACTACTCATAAAAGGTCAGAGCCGGTAGTGTAGTTAGTTTACTAAGTGGATATTTATTTGGCTGGAGAAATGTTTTTTTCTTGGTCAACTATTCAGCAGCCTCCACCAGATTTTTTGCTGTCTGCCAGTTTAATGAGCAGATGTGAGCTGCCAAACCATCCTTGGGCAGATTTTATTTGAAAATTAGATGAATTCCATATTAAGTGTTTGTGTCTCTCTTTCTTTCTAGGATCTGCTAGTCGTCGTTGCATGCTGGACAATAATGGAGTTGCTTTCTGGGGTCCTCCGAGCTTCGCCAGATGCGTCTCACTTGAATATAGATATTTACATTTATCTGTAAGTTCCCTTTCAACAAATACGTACTCACAAAATTCAGGAGCTCTCTCTGCAAATGATACTTTTCATCATCTTCAGCAAGAAGTAAAAGTAGATTACATCACTTAAGACAGATCATAACTCACCTTTAGTGAATTTGTGAGAAAGGGTTATATCTGTTTTTAAAAGTTGGTCTTTTCCTAAATTTTTCCTTTTCCACCCATCATGCAACTCTCCTCAACTTTCTTTTTTCAAAAGTTTAGTCAAAATAGAGGAGTGTCTTTACTCATGGCTCGCCGGTATCTCTAATTAGCTTTTCCAGAGCTTTGCGCTCACACTTATCAATTAATGAACATAGCTAATGAATGTGTTCATCAGCCAGACTGTTTTCCTGCTCTGTGAACTTCAACCTTTCCATCTCCTCAATGATGGCGGAAGGAGATGGGGGTCAGGGATTGTACGTGAGAGCTGATTGCACTGTTAGCTTCTGTTCCAACCTTTCATTAACACCAGGAGTCAATAATTAATTTTCTGTGATTGCTGTTATCTTCTGTTCTCCCTGGCTCTCTCTCTGTCTCTCTTTCTCTCCCTCTACATTTCACATACACACACAGGATTGCTTTCTGTATCTCTTTCTGAAGTAATGAGATCCAATTTCTGTCTGAGACTGATGCTAGGCCTTTTTTTTACTTGCCTATTTTAGGCACAAGGAGGAAAAAAAATCCCACCATGTAGTGCATATATATGCCTGTCATCTCCCTCGCTTTACATTCAAAACATTTCTGTGATTTCTTAGGGAAAAAACACGATCTTTGGTTTGTTTAGTCTAGCTGTTTCTGACATTTTTACCAGCTGCATACACACATGTGCTATGGTAAGTGCCTATGGGCATGCATTTCATCATCTTGACTATACCTACCAGTGGTGAAACCATCAACTTCAAAAGCGCTCTCTCAATTTCTGTCTCTCTCTTCACATTGCAGTTACGAGAGCATCTCGCGAAGGGTCAGAGGACCCTGGCTGGGGAGGGCATGTCTCAGATCGTAAGGAGTCTCCTGGAGCTCTTGCAGAGGAGGAGCTACTACAGTGGCGACCTTCTCTTTTCCACGGAGATCCTGCGAAATGTGACGGACACCTTCAAAAGAGCAACCTACATCCCAGCTCCCGACGACGTGCAGGTAGGGCAAAGCCACTAAGCCTTCTGTCGAAGCCCCCGCGAGCTGCAAACCCTACAGAACCTGCAGTCATAGACACACTCTGCGCTTACAACACCTCTAAATTTATTCAATGTAGAAGCTCCACTTTTTACTGCACGGGGTGTGCATAGCAATGAACTACAGCTGCACAGTTGCTATGGCCTCAAAGGGGATTTTTCTAGCAGCATTTTTTTTTCTCTTTTCCCTGCCTGTAAGACTGCAAAATGCTCCTATCTCAGCCAGTCATTTGACATATATTATTTTGTTTTACAATATACCCATGTACAGAAGACTACTGTACAAGATCTAACAGAGAATAAACTGCAGTACCATGACTAGTATTTACTGTGCATGTGAACACATACAAATGAGATAAGAAAACATGGTGGTAGTGCTGTGTTATCCACTGAGCACATTTTCATCTTGTGTTTAGAAATTCTTCCAGATAGTCAGCCACATGTTGGACATGGAAAACCTAGAGAAATGGGAGGACGCTCATCAGGTAATGCATAGATCTACTGTGTGTGTGTGTGTTTGTGTGTGAGTTTGACTGAAGGTGTATGTGGGAGGCAGGGGGTGGGGTTGGGTGGGAGGTTGGTTGTGACCACATTTCACATTAACATTTCATTATTAGAGTCACAAAAACCCACCTGTTTGCTAAACACAACAGCTACCTGTTAATTATTCCGTGTCTCTGTGTGTGTCTTTCCACATCAGTATGTTTTTGTGTGTGACCCAGCTGGATGCCCTTGAGTTTAGGTGTGTTTACTTGCCATCTGGACACGATAAACAAGCAAACAAATATGATATTATATCCCACGTGGCTACCATTTACTGCCCCGGATCACATTCACCACTCTAGATTATGCAATGAATAAAAATATTTCAGTGGGTGAGACACATCTCGTAGAAGGTTAGCCATGGATTATAATTATGATGGCAACAAGATTGACATTCAGCCCTCTCCCTCTTTTCATCTCTCCATCCACAGGTCGCTCCTGGCGCTGCGCTGTTGATGAGGATATTAGAAGATTTCATTCACCTTATCGGAGAGGCTCAAAAGCCTTTTCAGAGTTTTCTAGTTGTTACCAACAACCTCAGTAAGTGTCCCACAGTGCTGCCACATGACAAGACATGACATGACATGACAACGATTAGCTCACCATCAACATCACTGTTAAAGGACATTTGACTTATCTTATAGAATTAGGGTTAGAATATGGGTGTGAATTTTTAGCGTTCTCTGTCTTCAGCCAAATTTCCCCAACATAGTGTCTAATGTTTTTTTCACCGCCAAATTATCCATCTTTAATACACTGTAGGGCTGAGTCTCATTTCCAAAACACATAAAGTTCTGGTATCTCTTGTTTTCCCAGTGATAACCATCCAGCGAGAGCCGGTGTCAGCAGTTTCCAGTGATATCAACTTCCCCATGAAGGGCCGGAGAGGGATGAAGGACTGGGCCAGAACAGCAGAGGACAAGCTCTACATCCCTAAAGAGGTCTTCACTGTCCCGAATGAAGGTAGGAGAAATAAGACAGATATGCAGAGCCCAGGGTTTGTCCAAACTTTGGACATTTTGGTAGAAAATACACACAAAACACAATATTAGTTGTGGTCATTTCAAGATTTTCTCAAGAAACAATAATCAACTAAGCATGCATTCAGGCATACCTGGGTCCAAACACCCGATGCAACTCTAAACCAAAGGTGCACTGACTCAGGGTGACCTGGAGGCCATCACTGAAAAGGGCTTATACAGGTGGTATAATATGCATTTGTTTTTATGATTGGGCAGGCTGAGATGCCCTCCTGCACTGCACTCTGCCAGGATCTGCTCCAGCCTTGGTGGGGTTTTTTCTAGAAACAATAATTTGGACGGAAGAATCAAGGCACGATAAACAGATTTCACCATCACTATCAAAATTAGGCTGTGATGTTAATTTAAGATCAAACAGAAGTTCCAGAAGTCTGTCTGCAGTCAGGTTTGAGCACTAAGCTCACAAAAGCATGATTCGGATCTATTTTAGTTGTCATCCTCACTCTCACACATATGAAGACCTGTTATCTCCCCACTCAACACTCAACACTATCTTCAGCCAAGGTCAGACCAGCTCGCTAAGAAGAGTGATCCCCAGTGTGACTTCATGCACTCAGAAATGTGTCTCATGGAAGCAGATAGAAGGCTTCTCAAGGACACCGAAGGGTAATGCTGAGAAGGATTTAGACTGAAAAGAGGCCCTGGAGGGCTTCTCAAGAAGATGCAGGTCTTTTATTTGTTAAGAAGCACACTGCATCCCCTTGAGAGCATCAAGTCCTCACACAATTTTGAAAGGTGCGTCTTCGCTTTTAGCAACATGAGAGTTAACTGCTGTTAGTTATAACTGTTGTGATTTGTTTTTCCCCATGGTTTTAAGTAAAGCCAGGAAACAAGCAAAGTGATTGTCCAAACCCACGCCTAGAAATAAAGGGGGGGGGGGGGGGGGGGGGGGGGTATAAAGAGAAAGAAGATACCAGGAAGCTGATAGAAAATTGTAAAAAGGAAACAAAGGAACTTAAAAAAAAGTGGGAAGAAAGTGGCTTATATTAGATAAGAGAATTACTGTGGCAGATGCAATCCACTACCAACGGAGGCAAAAGGTCACATCCCACAGGAAATTACACTGGCTGACTTCCTGTCTGGCATCCCTCCCCTGCCCAAATTACAGTTCAGAGAGGCTGCAGAACAAGAGAACAGAGCTGTCTCAGACCTTTGACTTGCGCTGATGACAGTGACTCTCTTTGATTGGCGTTCAAGACATCCTGTATGCACCTCGCCTCAATTCACCTACTCTCTCTGTCTATACTCAATGTAATATGCTTATTTTGTGCACTGCCTCTAAACCAATCTACCATCTAACCATCCGCCATGCTTTTATATAACAGAACCTGCATATGAGTTGTTTTGTTCAGGGTTTTTTGTTTTTTTCCCCCACATTTTATGGAACAGCAAATTCAGATACCTCAAAGGATACATGTTAGGCTGCGATTGGAGACAAAAGAGTGTTAGCTAGAGCTTGTTTAATGCTGCGGCATTGCAATGTTTCCTTCTATCTTAGTCTCCATTCATCCTGTCTTTCTCTTTTTCACTTTTTACTGCTTGTTATGCCTGTTTTTCTTCTGACTTTTTTTGTTCATTATCCTCATAGTATTGAATGCTTTGTCTCTTGCAGTGCTTGTTGTGCAATAAAAGTGAGTGACTGCCTCACATTTACATTACCATTCTCTCATATGATATTCAGCACATGCCTTTGCCATTTTAGCCCATGCTATTTGGTAAATTGTTTCATCCAAACTGCATATAGCCTCATGAGTTAGGACATTATTAGTACTCTGCCCTGTGGGAACTCTGCCTCTTCCCATTGGCAGTCCATAAGTTGAGGTCTTCAGTTGATTGCTATCAGTTTGTTTGGTTCATTTAACCTGTAATGAAAGCCTGTCTCAGATGGACAGCTTAAACATGCTCATAAAGGCCCATTGGCACCTTTTGTGTGTGCACGTGCGCACACAGGCGCACATACACACAGCCAATTGATAGGTTCATGAATCGCTTCACTGGGCAGAGGCCGGGACTGTTCTTCACTGATTTTCGAGGTGACAAACTCCCTCCCCCTCTGTCTCTCTCTTTCTCTCGCAAACTCACATACAGACTCTCTGTCTCGTAGCCGTGCGCACACATACATCCAAACACACAAACCAGCAATGGCTTCATATTTCAAATAGGCCATTACTGGTACATGCATCTAGTAATGCACCGTTAACTTTGGATTATAACTCAAACAAGAACACAGATCACATGAGCTCTACTCTCTAATAATATGTTAAAGACTGACTTAATATTCACAGTTTTAACTATAACTGTGTTGAGTTTCAAAGCTGACAATATGGGGCCATTAAATGTGCTGTAACAATGACTGTTTATGTTTAACAGGAGTTGTCCGACATTTTAGGAAATACTCTTATTTGCTCTCCTGACAGGAGTTAGTTAGGACGATCGATACCACTCTCATGTCTGTGTGTGAAGTATGAAGGTCAATAGCCTAGCTTAGCATAAAAAAATAGAGGCAGGAGGAGCTAGCCAAAAAGCTAGCCTGGCTCTCTCCAAAGTATGAAGATACACTTATCAGCACATCTAACTACTAATTACTAACATCTCATTTGTTTTATCCAAACACAAACAGAAATGTAAATATGATAATTTGGCATTTGGCAACCACACAGTGACAATAGGTCAAGTCTTCAGGAAGTCACTGCACTCAGCAGGAAATGGTTATAGCATGTACAGTAAGTCCCTGTTAAACCACAGCTCATCAGTGTTACATGTCTGTTTCTACAATAGATACAATGTGTGACTTAGTGAGTTTTAGAGGTGCTAGTAGGCATGTTTTTGACCTTTTGACAGAGCCAGGTTCCCATTTAGCTAAAGTAAGCTAAGCTAAGCTAATTTCTTCTTGGCTCCAGCTTCACACTTAACCCACAGATCTGCAAATGCTATCGATCTACCTGTTGGTAAGAAGGCAATGGGAATTTCCCAAAATGTCTAACTAGTCCCCTAAAAATCAAGAACATTACCAGTTTAGAAATAGCTAAAATTGAATTAAAGGAAATTTGGTATGGAGTGATACAGTAAGTTATATAACACATTTAAGTCTAAATAATGAAACTGCTGACATTTTGGTGGTAGCAATGGAAATCACATTGCAGTCAATTATTTTTTTCTGAGCCTGAGCTCATTACCCTGTCAGTCTATTCAACTGGGCAAAGGTAATTCTCTTCCACAGTGCTTTAATTTCTTAAAATGTTCTATGTTGAGTGTACGAAAGTTATGAATAACTCAAAAGTGCAGAGCAAAGAATTATTTGCTTTTTTCCTTCCACCTGACTTAAGTCAGGTGGAAGAGTAACTCATGTGGAACTGTTTGGACGGAGCTTTCGATCTTTGATTAAAACTATAAATTTTGGCTTAGCATCAACTCCAAGCATATCTTTTCCTGACAAATGGCATACTAAAATTCACAGCTGGTGACTGGTGGTTTGCCATTTTGCTGGATTACAGCTGACCACCAATCATTTAGATGTTCAGTAAGGGGAGAGTGACAAAAGTTCATGGGAAATTAGAGTTTTGGTAGAGTGCTGTTGTGGTATTAATCATCTTCAGGCGTAGGAGTGCCACCCCCTCACAAACTGATTTACCATTTACCCACAATACACTGACTTTCTCATTTGCATGCCTTTGCAGACACTGTCCAATTAGGATCCATCACACTCGCAGGCTTTCTCATTCTGACTTTGATCTGTTTTTTTTTTTGCCTCCTCACAGTCTCAGAATTGCCTTTTTTCCACTGTAGAGATCTTTTTGTCTCTTCCTCTTTCACTCCTCATCTGTCTTGCATAGCTATCTCTCTTCCTGAGTATTACCTCTTCTGCAGCAGGCAGACAGATTTTGGATGAGTCACCCTGTACGTTTGATACCATCAGCCCCCTCTGTCTCTTCCTCTCCCCCCTCTCACTGTCGATGCTCCTCCATTGCTTCCTAAAAGGGCAAAGGAGGGAGTGGCATCTCTCAACATGAACTCTTTCCCTCTTACTTTTCCTCTCTGCTTCCTTCTGCCTCCCTCACTTGAGACAAAGTGACATTTACAGAGGGACACTACGTCTCCTTGGGAGTCCCTGCTCTTTTTGGCAAAAGAACACTGAGGGGAGTGATGGAAGGCAAGGGGTTGTAAAGAAGGGCTGTTGAAAAGGGTGGAGAAGTTGAAAAGTGGGTTAGAAAATGGCAAGAACAACAGAGGACGATAAGAGGGGCGTGTGCTGAGTCGGGGGAAAGAAAGATGGTAAATGGACTGTGTTTTTATAGCGCCTTTGTAGTCTCCCGACCACTCAAAGCGCCTTACACTACATGCCAACATTCACCCATTCACACACACACATTCATACACTGATGGCAGAGGCTGCCATGCAAGATGCCAACCTGCTCATCACACTCACACACCGATGGCACAGCCCTCGGGAGCAATTTGGGGTTCGGTATCTTTTGCCCGAGGAGACTTCGACATGTGGGCTGGAGGAGCCAGGGATTGAACCTCTGATCTTCCAATTAGTGGATGACCCGCTCTACCTCTGAGCCACAGCCGCCCCCACAAGAAAGAAAGAAAGGGTATTTAAAACAAAGGATAAAGAGAAAAGGGATAGGGACACTGACACAAGAGTGCAGAAACACGTTGACTTTATTGAAACTAAATTGTTGAAGTTAATTGCATGTTGGAGTGATGGACTTTTACTTTTCCCTTTTAAGTTTTTTTGGGGTGGGGGTGTTTCCTTATCTGAATTGAGGCGAGGGTCTTAATTTTTGATGTTGGGCTAAATAAATAAAATTAACTTGACTTGACTTGAGATGAGGCTTCTGCATTAGGTCGGGATGAGCGATAGGTGAGCTACTAGCTGCAAAAAGGAGGCAAACAAAATTGACACAAATCGTGTGTACACCCACACAAACTAGAATCTTAAGTGGGTAGGTGGTATGTCTTCAAAAAAGAAGCATAATAAGTCTGAGAATGTAGCTCTCATATCATGCTTCAGGAAAGTGCGGCAATTAACTAACTTTTCTTCAACAGAGCATGTGTCAGTGACAGCTTAAGAATAAATGTAAATGAAGCTGAAATAGCAGGTTGATGAGATAGATGAAATTCTGTGCTTGTTTGCTTCATCAACTACTGGCTGTGTCTGCTTTCAATTGATTTATTTCATATTATTACAAACACTAGCAGCATACTTCAGTTTAGAATTTGAATTGCAGATCAGCAGTTTTTGTTTTATTTAGGCAAAGTTTTTTACCTCTTATATTTCTCTGCATTTCTCTGTTTTCCCTACCAACATACAACTTGAGCTATATTCTTGTTGATGTGCAAAACATGAATTTTGTCCTTAAAGTATGTGATACATTCTTGCTGCAATTATTCATTTACCCCCCCCCACAGAAATCAATAAAGATTTATCTTTGTCTTCTAAGTAAAAAATGGAACATATAACTTTGTATCTCACAGGTAATGTTGTCCAAAGACATGTCTTTTTTCAGGCTCCAGCACACCATGCCCTTGTGGAGGATAAAGCGGATCCAAAAAAAAAAAAAAAAGGATGGACAGATAGCTAGATGGATGCTTAGTGAATTTTTGGCATCTGTTTGGGCTGATCAGCTGCAAAATGTTCTGTGTTTCAGAGACAGAGACAGATTCAGAGTCTACAATGTATTACGTCATTGGAGCCATCTTGTACAGGACGTTGGGTGTCATCTTACCAGCACCAAAGTGAGTACTTCTCATAAGATCAAGTGACTAATTATTCATAATTTTTTAAGCATTTCAAACTATATTTGTCTTCTGCCCCTTTTTCCTGTCCTTTCTTTTATCTTTCTGCGTCTCCTTTTTCCAACACTTTCTTTGACAACTTTTTATATCCTTTATATTCTCTTGTATTGTTTTTTTTTCTGGTTTCCATTCTCACCACCTTTCTATTTCTGTGCCTTTTCTTCTGTCGCTTCTTCCCTCTATCTAATTCCAACCTCCAATTCTCCACCTGTCTTCTCTCTTATATCGTCTCTATTGCTTCTCTCCTCTCCTTGTGTCTGTCTAGTTATCAGACGAGTCTCTTGGATCTCCTAATAAGTACATTTCCCTGGATGTTTTTTTTTTTCTGTTTCTTTTGCATTGTCAATGTATTTTTGGAGGTGTACAGTGGGCTTCAAATGGGTGCGGGCCTAATGGGTCCTGAAACTTGCATATAACTTTCATTTGCAAAAATAGAATTTGGGAAAAATCAGGAGGTTGTCAAAAGGCCACTGATATGGTGTTTGTGCTGGCCCTGGGCCCTTTTATTCAGGTCAGTGCTCTTGGATGTGGATGAACTGGATCTCTTAAAACCCTTTTCTCCCTGTAGCTGTGCTGAATGATAATAGGTCCAGAGCTCTGTTTTCACTCAGGCACTGTATTTGGCTTCCTCTCCCACTCTTTCATTAGGTTTTTATTTATATGTTCATTTATTTAGGCATTGAGTAATTTATGTAAACACGCTCAAAAAACCCTCAAAAACATGGATTGGCTGTGTACTGTATGTTTGTTGTGTGTGATTGTGGCTGTATGCAAGCTCACCCAGCATATCCATTATGTTTCTCGTCATTATACCAAACCTGAGTGTGCGGTACAGTTCTCAGAAAACATGCTATTTTGTGTGTTTTTGTATCTTTGCAGTCCCCCTGCAGTGATCAACTCCAAGATCCTAACAGTGACAGTACGACCGGAACCACAACCCAGTGAGCCCATGGTGGTGGTGGAGCTCTCACCACTTTTCAATGTAAGTAAAATAAATCTCTTTTTTTGTCCCCCAACTAAGAACCACACTGTTTTCATTTGTTTTAATGCAATGCACATTATATAAGAAATAAATAAATATCCTGTACAATTAGGGAGCGGAGAACATTACTCTTTCATTTTCCTCATCTAAACATTTCCAGCCACTCGAGACTCATTTGAAGTAGTGTGTAACTTCTAACCACCCGAAAAATCACCTTATTTGCTCAGTAATATTAGAATGTGTTACATGCAACAAGAAATGTAAATTATTCCATATGAAGCACTTTCTAATGCAAGGGGTTTGTATTTTTTATCATACACTTGTATATTGAGGAAGCTTTGGCTGAGAAAATAAATTAGTTTAAGGCTTTAAAGGATTCTTTTTTCTCCCTGCTGACCCATGTTTCCTGAGTTCAGATGAAAGAAAATGCTGCATGCTATAAAGTGCCACAGTGCGCAGTGAATTGCCTGAATAAATGCAGACCTTTTTGACTTCCTTATATCGCAGCGTCTCCTGGTACCTATTCAGTTTATATTACAGTGGAGTGTGTTATTATAAATGACTCATGGGGTGTCTTCAGTGGAAAGGACTAAGTGCAAGTTTAATGAGAGGCACTCTTCACAACCTCAATAAGATGTGTGTTTCATTAGCCATTCTTCTGTGTAAAGGTGGACACAGTTTTTAAAATAATGTTGAATATTTAATGGTTCTCTCTAGACAACACACACACACACTTGCACACACACACATACTGTACATAAACGCATACTAAAAATTTCCAATGAAATTGGTCTCTTGCTGTGTCAACCAGGACCTGAGGGTCAAAATTATTGCACAGTTTCATTAGAAAGACTTTGTATTCATTCTCCATCCCCCACCAGTCCATCTCTCTGCTTTAAACCGCTGATTCATTACATAATTATGGCACTTCCTTTATATACCTCTATCTTTTATCCTCCTATTCTGCTTTTAAACACTTTTGGCAAAGCAGAGTTACTGTAGGTTGCACACCCAGTGTCTAGAGGATGATGTCTTAATGCTGATTGCAGCATGCTGCTGTGAGCTACAGTTACCGGAGGCTACCACTGAGGACAGGCACAGAGTACAGCACAGGGCTAGGACAATGTGTGTAGGGCAGATGCACATATGCATAACCTCGACCAGTCTTGGTGAGGCCACTGTTATCCTCTCTAAGTCTAGTTTTGCAGGTCTCATACTTCACAGGATAAAGTTGTATTACAGCATAAATATCCTCAAAAAGAATACAGCTGTGTTGACTAAAGTAATGTTGAAAATGTATTAAAAACGACATTGTAAAATTAACATATCTCTTATATAAAAAAATCACATGACCAAAGAAGATAGAAGTGATTAGCATAATATCAATTTTCATTTGAAATGCAACCAGTTCTAATGCTTAGTCATAGCCACGCATTTTCATGATTACTACTTGAAATTAATTTCGCTTTTAGCAACTCCTAAAAGCAAAGTAAAAGAAAAATAAACATGTTTTTTTATAACCAAAATATGTTGTATTTGTATGGGGGACTCCACCACCACTCCTTGTATTACTGAAGGTAAATACAATGAATAGCAAATGCAAAAAAATGACATACCATAAGTAGTATCAAAAATGACGTTTGATTTCATGAAAATCTTAAGGATTATAACCTGGGCAAACAGCTAGCCTATCTCTGTCTGAAGTCCACCCACCAGCACCTCTAAAGGTTACCTTTGGACAGAGCCAGCTAGCTAGCTGTCTGTATGCTGAGCTAAGATAACTGGCTGCTAACTTTAGTTTCATATCAATCTTCTCATCTAACTCTAAGCAAGAAAGTGAATAAACATATTTCCCAAAATGTCAAACTACTCCTTCAAAACACTTTTTAAAAATAATAATCATGTTGTTAAAAAATAACTAAAGTACTGTGGAAATAAAATTAAATGAGTGGACCTACTCAACAATACTGCCTCCAAAATGCACACACACATAAACAGGACATTTGTTGTCAGATAATATTTATTTGCATGTATGCAGGCATGTTCACCATTGCTCAACTTGGCCTGAACTTCATTAGGTAGCAAATGTGGAGCTCCTGAGTGCATGTACTGTATATATCAGAGCCAGAGCAGGCAAGAAAAGGAGAGCAGAGTCTCCTGTCATGGTCTTCAGCTGCAGCACAGTAGGTGTTGACCTTGGCCAGTGTAGAAACACCCGGCTGCTTAAGCAGTGCCGTGGCAACAGCTGCCTCGGGCTTCATTCTCAAAGGGGGGTGTAGGGGTCTCTGTGCACGGTCATGTCTTCATTGAGAGGACATCTGTTTCAGTCAGATTCCCAACGTATTTCTCTGGTGCCCATGTGTATGTGTGTCTTTAATGGTGAGTAAGAAGCAGGAGGCCAGAAAGCTCTGTGTCCCCACAGTGGACAAGTAGACTAGATGCCAAATGTTACCCATCCTTCATCCTTTTCAATTAGGAAAGGTAGCCCTGGTTAGCTTTATGAACCAGCAATAAGCCTTTTTGGTAATTTCACTTTAATCTAGTGTATTTTCATCAGTCAAAAAGCATCATCCAAGTTGTTCCATTTCATTTTCTAAATCTATATCCTAAGATGTAGAGGGCTTTTAAGACTCCCTGAACAAGTGTGGTCCTGTTCTGTTACGGTAGCTCATTTCATCTGATTAGCTTACTATATTCACAGCCAATATGCATTAGGCATTTTATCACCAAATGGCTACCGCATGTGGCTGTAAATACCTTGAAGAAAATGACTGTTCCTTTTGAGAGAAAGGGAAGAAAGCGCTGTTAAGGTACACACCATTATCACCATCTATAAATGCAGCTGTTACAATCAGACACACGTTGTTCCCTTTGTGAGACATCAGTTGAGCAGACGCTATCATTATGCAACGAATCAGCGCTAAAGAGGAGGCAGACATTATGGGAGTACACTGGTGTCGCTCCTGCCGTAGTGTACAGTCGGGCACAATGCCCGCTGATTGATAGCTGAATGCTAACAGAGCCCGCCACGTTAATGCACGCCCAGGGATATCTAATATCAGTGACGGCCGTCTGCATGTGAGGCAGAACAAAGCGCTCCATCAATCTGTGTCGCCTAGCCTCTGATCCCGTGTATATAAATGTTGCATCACTCGGCCCTCGCGAGTCCAGCCATGCACAGACCCCTGGATTCACTGATTCATGGAAGATCATTTATGAACTGTTCAAAGAAGGAGGGGTGACCTTGCCTTTACAGAAATTAATCCTCATAGTGCAGACTTGAATGTGCTTCTCTCTTTCTTTGAACATCATTGGTATTCAGAAAATATTTAGTTTGCTCTTCAACCCTTCTCACTCAAGAAGAGGTAATTTCTTCAAATTTTCCTCAGGCTGCAGTAACTCTTCTCACAGCAGACATCATCCCTTTTATAATGGACACAGCAATCTGGCTGTAGAAATGCTGCTATAATCCCCTTTACCATCAGGGGGAGCTCAAAGGCAAAGTGCTTATTGCAGGACTCAGGAAGGACCAACAGACTAGTACAGAGAAGGATACATTTTCCTCTGCACCAGCCCACTGGGAGAATAACCTCTCTATTGTGGGCACCTGATGCAGTTAAGAAGATGAGTGATCAGTTTTACTCTAAAGCACAAAGAAAGCCTATTGGTTAGTAGGTCAAGCTCTCAGACTAGGATTGGAGTTACTCCGTTTGTCAGCTCTAAGGCACCAATTTGAGTCTTTTAAGGCTTTTGATTCAGGAGAACAAATGTAAGGACAGAATATTTTATCCAGACCAGACACTCACAAAGTTCAATTAAAAACCAATCACTATCCAATTCTCACCAAATGAGGCATACAGGTTGAAAGGGCACAGGCGACACTTTACAAGTAATCAATGCAGAGATCACTGAAGATCACCAGTGGAACAAGTTGTGATGAGTCAGTTAAAGATATCGATCCTCTGATTGATCCACTGATTGAGGCATAGCGAGTCTTCCTCCGCCACCACGTCTGGCTGAGCTTTGATTACCAGATGATTCACCTGCAGTTCAACCCCAAACGATTGGCTTTTGGCTCCAGTGAGTCGATGGATTAAGCGTGAGCTGATAGCAAATCCCCTTGTGGGGGATTTATTTTCTTTGTTTGTTTTTTTTTTTGTTTTTGTTTTTTTGTTTGTTTGTTTTTTAATCAAAACCAAGAGTACATATGAGAATGTTTAAAGACCTTTGTGGGTCTTTATACTTTTACACACTCTGAATGGGACCGTTTTTCACAATAAATACTTGCTATATACTCAAGTACATTTTACTGCTTCATAGCTGTTCACTTTTACTACTTTCCACTTTTGGAAAGTAGTAAATTTGTACAAAGAATTTGAATGCTTTCCCACCACTGGATGTTTATGACCTCTACTTGCTGTGTATTATTGTCCATGAAATGGGTTTTCTTTTTTTGTCTCCAACTCACAATTCATTGCTCACACACCTTCACTCTTTCTGCAGCAGCAGCAGCAGCTACTTGCCGCTCTGTCCTCTGTCAGTGACTCTTTCTCCATCGCCGCCTCCCACCGTCTATCTCAATCCTTCTCTTTCATTGTCTGTTTACCTCTCTCCATCGCCCATGCAGCGTCACTCTCCTCTGGCAACAAGCTATTCTATCTTCTCTCTGTCGCTTTCTCTCACTCATTCTCTTGACTGGCAGTAACAGCTTATCTTCTCTCCCCCCCACCTCCCCCTCCCCCCGTATTTTTGCAGGGTACATCAGATCCTCAGTGCGTAGTCTGGGACTATGGCAACCCGTAAGTTACACATGTGTGCATGTCAGTGTGTACGGTGCATGTGTCTCTATGTGTGTGTGTGTGAGTCGATGTTTATCTCATTTTGTGCTGGTGCCCAGTCCAATTCATTTTATTAATTAACTGAAAACAGTCTAATGAAGTTCCCCGTGTTAATGTTAAATAAATTAGTCATTTAGAACAAACACTGTCCTCTTTGTGTTGCTACGAGGTCAAATGTAACATCACTCAGAACACCTCAGTGGAGCAGGTTTTCCTTTGTTGCAATCCTATTTTTCAATGTTTAATTTTACTTACACCATATTGAAGGTTTGATTTGCAATTCTGTATTCCACTGGGAGCAGTCGGTTTAACTGGAACAATCCTTCCTCATGCCATCAGTGACCTGAAGCCTTAATTTCTGCCAAATGGGTTTTCCCTCATTTGTCTATGTAGGCCACTGACTCTTTGACATTGTTTGCTCTGTATAGTGGAACCATCTATTGAACTACATAATGTAAACCAGTACAATTGATCACGCCGTTATCGTCATTAACCCACATACTATACTATAGTGATAGCAGTGTGAGTCAATAACAAAGTCATGTCATGCTTGTTCAGTTTGGTTCCAGGTCATGGTCCCCTTTCATTTTTACAATGACAAGCTATTATCTTTGAATTGTCGAATCTTCTACCCACGCTAGTAGAACTGAACAGATGCAACACTGTCTCCTACAAAATACATTTCTATAACACTAACTTTGGAGGAAATTTAATTGCTATTTTTTGAGGAAGTGTGCCAGCTTTACGCTACACAGAAACAAAGGACCGATAGCTGTGGTCACAAGGCGCTGAAACACTTACAGATAGGGAATGATCTTGGTTTTGGTTAAATATTTAAAAACTGAATGTATCCTCTCCCATGCTTCAGTCAGCTTTGACCTTTTCAGTATTTGGCCAAGACCACAATCTTTCCCTCACATTGACAAAGTGCTTTGAGTTGCCTAAACTGCCATAAAATCATGGATCATGCCTTAGTTACAGGAACTGGGGACAGAAAATGAAATGTATTGACAGCGTGTTGCAGATACAACCACAGTTCAGGTGGCATTACTTTTCCAGCTAAATGTATTTACTCATGCAAATTATTTGTACTAGTATATAAACATACTTTTTACCAGACAGATTTGACAGATGATGCTTTGACAGAGCAAATGGCTCTGAGAAGAATTGAATTTGTCATGGAGCCACCACAGTAGGCCTCCCTGTCTACTGTGACAGCAAGACGGATGACAGAAAAATTCTGGTCAGCTCAACTTTCCCCTTGAGATCATATTAGTTTATCTAGTTCTAGAGGATTGCTCTCCTGTGACCAAAGCACACAATGTGAGTGCGGGTTCACAGCGAGAGGATAAGACACTGTAACTTATCAAACTGCCCCTCTCCATCAAGGTAGGAGGGAAACAAAGCTCTGCAAAGTCAATTAACTAGCCGCCAGATTACAGCTGCAATCAAATTAAATTCGCAGACATTATGAGGGCAGAGAGCCAGACAGAATATAAAGTGGCAAGGTGGCTGTGATGTCTATCAACCAAATGTACTGAAACTGGGAGGAATGTAGAAAACAACCAAATGTGTTTGCCAGAGATTAGTACTATGTCTGCAGACACAAACACACTGGCCAAGACATCAAAATTAGAAATTACCACATTAAATGCAAAACGTAATCTGAATTCTTTTGATATCACGTGTGAAGTTAATACCAACAAAACAATAACGCTCCAATTACAATCACCGCAGCTCATCAGCGAGTGGAAGAGCTGTTCCTGCTCTTATAATTTGACAAGAGGGGACTATTCATGAGGTCCATGAGTGTTTTACATTTGGAGCTGATGCACAGACTTGACCATTTGCTGTAAACAGCCTGCAGTCATCACAACTTACTGCACAGATGCTGTTTGGAAAGGTGTGAAGCTGTGAAGCCCAGCCAACTGGTGCACTTCAATTAAAAAAAAAAAAAAAAAAAAAAGTTGAGAATTTGTTGCAAAATCTGATGGTCGCATATGGAATTTATCATCTCTACATCATGTACATCATGAGCACAGACAAGGACACCTGCTCAGGGATCAGCATAGCATGCATATATACACTGACTATTCCATTTGCCTGTCTGTGCAGGGCAGTAGATCTTAACCGGAGCTGGGCGGGAGCACGCAGTTGATATGGGCAGAGAACATGTTGTACAAAGCAGCCGTTTGTTTGCTGGAGGATATCACCTCTCTCAGCCTGGCTGTCTCTCTGACTGAGCCACAGGCTTTGAGGTTGAGCAGAAGGCAGAGAAGAGGTGGAGAATGTATAGATAGCAGTACGGAGGGAGGGCAAACATGACACCAGCTGAACCAGACAGCAGGAGAAAAAAAAAAAAAAAAAAGTTCAGCTCAGAGATGGAAAAATAACATTGTCACTCTATGACCTGAAAACACTATATTTAATGCACACACACCCAAATAACAGACAAACAGAAAACAGACGGCATACTGTGCATGTATTTTTCCCTTAAATAGTTACAATGCACACACAGGTAATGTCAACTTACTTGAAGATTAGGAATCGCTCAAATCCCTAAAGCCTACTGTCATTTCCATCACTATTGTCTGTGCGTGTGGTTTTGCGAGCGATTTCAGCGGTAGCTCTCTCCCATTTGCGCTCTCTCTCAGCTGGCTAAGTTAGCCAACAGTTTGTGGCATTCACAGTTCATCTCAGTATTTATGTGTGAGTGTTTATTTATTTATTTTGCCCGTAACAGGCCCATATGTCGGCACCATCTGCCCACCCAAATCGTTGCTCTCGCCATCCCTCCCTGTCTTCCCCCATGTGCCTGTCTCCTCAACCTACTCTCAACCTGTTTTCATTTGCCTTGCCGGCTCGAATATATACTGTTATGTTTAGCTCTCATAAAAGTTTTACAGGGTTCGAAACTGGGAGCTTAGGTTACAAGAGCCTATCAAGAGTAAAAATGTACCCATTTTCTAACCAACTTTGGAGGTATACAAGGTACTGAGATGAACTATACAAGGCAATTTTCTGTCAATTTGGCCTACCTTGAATTCTCACTGGGTACTTTCTCCAAACTCTTTTTTTCTTTTCTGCCATCTTTCACTAACTCTCTCTCTGTTCCACGGGAAATGATGATCGGTGTTCAGCTTCTCTTCTTCTCGCTATGTTTGACCTTGCCTCTGGCATCTCTGTGATTTGACCCTCCCTATGCCTCAGTATGGGATATCTGACTGAACTTTCACTGACACACACACACACACTATGCTGTGGAGTACTTATCATATGTCTGCTGCTTTTTCAATCAGAACAAACCGCCTCGTTGCTGGCATCTATAAAATAAACATTGCACTACTCACACATTTATTTATGCATCACTGATATATTTCACATTCCATTTCTAATAAGTATAGAAGCAACATACTGTCATACAAATGACAAAGCTGAAATAGCCCTTCATCATAGGCAGTGGGCAACTGAGCAATCTCATTTTAAAGCATGCTTAAAAATATGACCCAGTAGTTAGAAATAAATGTAATATACACTTTAGATGGATGGATGAAAGTAAGCTAGTGAAGGGTTGCGGGTCACTTAATCCTATTTCTAATCCCCAGTGGTCTTCAGCTTGATCGGGGATCAGTGCATAAAGACCCACCCTACCCCCACCGCCCATCACTGCCATAGAGCAATAATGGCCTGGTGTGCAGCACAAGTCACTCTAACATCCTCAATCTGACACGGTAGATTGAGACTTGCTTTGGGCTCAGACAGATCTGGCACTGGTATCAGTGTTTGGCACGGGCAGGTCTCAACCTTAAATGAAGTAAAAAGTCAAAGGCATATACTGCACACTGCCAAAAACTAGCTGGATGCAAATCTGGCCAATATGTAATCACATTTATTTTACAAAAAAGCATAGTGGCAAGTTTTGACCTCTGCCAAGTGTATGACACTTTTTTCATTCTCATATTGGCGCTGTTATGGCCCTTCAAATGCTATATATTACTGTGTATTAAACCAACAAGTGAAGAATGAAGAGATGGTAATAAACAGTATAAATGTGTTAGTGGTTGTGTTTCTGAAAGTACCGTATATTACCAGCAGCTATTTTTGAGCTTTCATTTCTAGCACCAGACCATGCTCATCATGTATGCATTTACAATATAACTGGCATTATACTGTAGTTAGAGGGTGGCACAGTTGCTCAGTGGTTAACATAATCACTCAACAGCTCTTAGTTGGAGCCAGATTGTTAGATTCTTTCTGTGTGAAGATCCACAGATCAAAAATATGCTGGAAACTCTAATTTCCTCATATTTGAATATGATTGTCCGCATGTGTGAGACAGACTGTCCATGTAGCCCGCCTCTTGCCCAATGCGTTCTCATTCAGGCTTCAGATTCCTCAACCCTGACCAGAATGAATAGGTGTAGAAAATGGACGGGTGGGTAGCAATGAGGGAATGAAATTGTTAGTGTATAGACAGTGTATGTTAGTGTTATAGGGGACAGCAGGCGGTTCAGTCTTAAAATAGCCCTCCATATGTTTACATTTGTACAATATAATAGCTTCACATATAACAACATCACAGTTAGTGATCTGCCTAATTCTGTGTTCTTTCAGTGCTAGTTTCAAAGCAGCTTCAGAACTTCAGTTGAGTTCGGTTCTGTTTTTGAAACTCAGTGAGATCAGCAGATGTGCTCAAATCTATATTTTGTCAGCGTGTACCTCTTTGTTGTAAAATTGTGAAAAAAAAAAAGTTGTTTTTTTTCTGTCTACCCATCTGAAATTGAAATGTCTTGTATCAGTCTACCACATTATTTCCACATGTGCATATTTCCTCATCTTTCCACAGACAAACACTTGCGCAGAAACACACCACTAACACACTTAACAGCGTAGCCACCAGGAGGGAGGGCGGGGGGGGGGGGGGGGGGGGGCAGAGGGCTGATAGGGCTTGCTCCACTTTTCCATCTGACAGAGCAGAAGGGATCAAGACTGTGTCAAACAGCGAGTCAGCGCGGCAAGAGGGAGTCGGCCAGTAGGGCTTATGTGGGCTCTGCCTCCACAGGGCGTTTCAGACATGGACAGGCTCTTAGCTCATTTCCCCAGCTATCACAACAGTCCTTAGAGAGTGCGTTAACATGGTAGCTTCGATCCTATGCACGTAACGCTCGTGTTCTTGCTGAGGAGAGTTGGCTTTAGGGTACTTTTGATGCCTTTAAGTAGCTGTTTCATGTTGAGATCAGGTGTAAGTAGCGTACGTACAGGACTGAGCTATGATTTCTTTCTGCTATTGGACTTCACGGATAAGTGTGGGCTGCTTGCACTTCAGGGAAATTGTACTTTTTAGTATGGGTGATGCAATTATGTAAAGCAGGTTACAATTGTTTATCCCCAGGTTTTTCTTTTACTTCATGCATTATTCTTATTGATTGCGTCATCATGTGACCAGTGGAGCTGCATCTTACCATATGGCCAGGGATAGTTTTTAGAGCTGATGTTATTTTCCTTGGGCATAATCTTAGATGGTGATGAAGTTATACATTCATAGCGATTGGTACGTGGAGTTCTGATTAGAGTTTGTGAAAAAGAAGACTTGCTGTCTGCTGTGAATTGGAATACATTCACCTTTTCAATGCTGAACCTGTAGAGTTTAAGAGCCACAGGGTAAGTAACATCTCTACCCCCTTAAAAATAGCTTTTGTGTCCAGATGTCCTGATGATTTTGCACTGCTAATACACTTTAAAAGATCTTATATGTAACCTACAGTCAAGTGGAGTATTTGCCTTATGCTTATCTTGTTGACTCGCACATTATCCTCTTTACTCTTGTCCCGCTTGAAGTAGGCTGTGAGGGCACTGTGTTAGTGCTTTATGAGACTCAGAGTTATCCCTTTGGCCTTAAGAGTCATATTTGAGCCCCTTTCAATATGCTTAGTAAATGTCCAGTTTTAACGGAAATCCTCTTCAGTTTCTTTAAGATTCAACATTTGGAAATATCTGGTTGCAAAACTTAAAAAAATTTTTCAGGAATCAGGATTAATAATCCATTTTCTGCAGGAGCCACTTTCTTTAGAGCCATGCGACGTGTGTCCATGTTAACACAGAACGCAGGAAGTTGAAACGACAGGCCATATATGGCTGTAGACGAAACCTGTGTCTCTGCTTTCCTGTTCACTCACTAGCTTGCACACCAGGAAGAAAGATAATCCGGGGAAAGAAGCTTATAAATTAGCTCATGGCCATGCCAGAGAGCAGATTGGAGTGGTGGAGGTCAATGACAAAGCATCCTCGTCACACGAGAATCAAGGAAGAGGCAGAAAGAAGGGTTTTTTTTTTGTGACAAGCTCACATGACATCAGCCAATAGAAAGGAAGACAAATAGACTCGAGCAAAAACAGCACACTTGCTTCTGTTAAAAAGACCCGTCTATTTAAAAGTAAGTGAATTAGAAATCAGTGAATATGTATTAGAGGAATAATGGTGTAGTGAAATACCTGTGTACTTTCCTGTACAAATATTTGTTGTTATTCACATCTGTGGACTTGTGAATGTCACTTTTCTTCATATTGATCAAAGCGCAATAGTGATGCATGCATCAGAGGCAATGTCTGTCTCTTATACATTATTTCCCCGGATCATTCCATAACACAAGGGACTCACATCAATAAATATTTCATGTTTGAGATACCGCAACAGTGGTAACACTTAGACACATAAGCTGTACAGTCTTGCACATGAATATCACAGCAAGCTTCAGATAATCTCATCGCATGTTCTGGTTATAAGACTCATCTTTACATCAGTCACTGGAAGAGAGGAAAGCTTAGTTCCTACAGAGTTAGTATCTGGGTCAAATACATTTATGCATGTGCAGACACAGAAACACGCACGGAAATGCAAACATGGGCCTGCATGGTGGCGAATCCTGTGGTGTAAATGTGCGCCGGTCAGTCCTGCATAATAGATGGTATGAAAGGTTGAGTAAGTACAGATGATATGCATCAAGTGGAGATTTGCTCCAGTGCTTTCTAGCTGTATGGAGAGTAAAGGCCAATATGCGCTGCCGCTGGTGAATGTGCATTCTGGCTCCCAGGCTGGGTGGTAATGTCTACCGGAATAGATTTCATCAGCTGGAATAGATGCTCTCTTCCTCACCTTTTTTTTCATTTATTTCAATGGCTTCAATCAGGAAACTAAACTCCTGGCTTACTATACTAAACAGTATATGTTCACTCATAGGCACAGATCTGACAACACAGCTACAGAGCAAACAAAATCTTTAAAATTATAGATAAAAACAACCTATGTACCCAAACCCACTGTTGAATCAACTCTTCAGTTCTGAAAAACAAAAATTATGGCACAATCAGACACATCCAATATGTGTTGAAAATATATGTTTTACAAGATGGACTGACTTTTCAAGCAGTTTGAAGCAGACTCAACAGTAAAAAAATTATATAGAATACTGTTTCAAAACCTCTAGTTTGCTTTGTCCATATGAATTCCCTGAAGCTCTTTGGGCTGACAAATGGCATAGTACACATCTTACACACATGGTCATGGATAATTTAGTCTTCTCACAGTGCAATCAGTCATAGACAGTCAATACTTTTGGAAATTACATTCGAAAAATATAAAATCATGCTGGCAATGTTTGAAAAGTTATTCATTTTTTTAAAGTTTTTTTATGATGAGGAGGATTTACCTCTTTTATTACACGTTTAACAAAGAAGAGCTTCAGGAAATATAGTGAGTAACAAAGAGTGGCAGGAAGTTGCATTACACTTGATGTAATTAATCATTTAAGTTGTAACCATGACACTTAAATTCCAGGCATTTTGCGCATCGGTTGTGAATCTTCTTGGGTCTACTGTGCAGTGTTTTTCAATCCTGGTCCTAAGGCACCCCTGCCCTGCATGTTTTAGATGTTCCCCTGCTCTAGCACACCTGATTCAAATGAATGTGTCGTTATCAGGCTTCTGCAAAGCTCGATGATGAGCTGATCATTTGAATCAGGTGTGTTGGAAGAGGGAAGGTGCCCCAGGACCAGGATTGAAAAACACTTCTGAACAGTATATTGAGAACCTGGCAGTAGTAACTCAAGCACCTGGTAAAAGTCTTACCATATTGATAATCAGTCAAAACAGATGCTGAGTGTCCAATATGTGCATTTTTTCACCCAACTGTGGACAGCTGTTAGTAGCCTAAATATGTTGGACTGTTGTTTTTATTTATCCTGGCTAATTAGACCTGTGCTCAGGTTGGTGTTGGGCAGAGGTAATAAATAAGCTGTAAGTAGTCCCACCCTTACAGGTGCAACAACTGGAGAGTCTTGGCTTGTCAATTAAAATCTAGAGGTCTAATCAGGAAACTTGAGTGAAACACCTGTGTGAATGTATCTTTTTTTTCCATCTTTATTTATGCTTTGTGCCATTGTTTTTAAACAATGACATGAAATAGTGCATACACTGTTAAGCTGCATTAAGCAAGTGACAGGCCTGTTTCTCCAGAGGACATTTTGATGTGTCACAGCAGGAAAAGCTCAGGTGTGAATAATGAAATGAATGACGGCTGAATTGCTCGCTCAATGAAACAATTACTGGGACAAAAGAACGGAGTATATTGTTAATGTAATTAGTGACACCTGTGCTTTTCTTATTGCGACAAGTCAAAATGTCTGCTATGAAAAAAGCTTGTTTGTGAAAACAATGCAGTACAGAAAGTACACGCAGAATAAGAAAAGGATGAAGAAAATCAATGTATAAAAACATGAAAATAGACAAAAGTTCTGCTTAACTCTATTGACTCGTCCTCGAAGCTCTCTTAATATAAAGTGAACTGGTCAAAGCACTCCCACTAACTTCCTACTGCCCCCAAATCCTACTGCCCCAAGCAGGGTCATTTCAATGGCCTTTCAATGGCAGAGATACAGGGAGAGTCTGGGATATATATATATATATATATATATATATATATATATATTTAAGTGTTTCTTGATGTTTGTTCATGTTTTTGTCTGTACTGTGTTAAAAATAAGAAAACTTTAATAAAATATAAATCATAAAAAAACATGACAATAAATGTGCACATATTGATGGAACATGCAGGCTGTTATTGTTGCCTTAGTGTGTTATAGATGCTGATGCACAGTGATCAGTTTTGACAGACTGGTATCTGTGCATCTGCATCCACTTGAGGCCACTTTCCTCCATGATCCTTAAAATCCTTTTTGTACAACAACAGGCCCTCTCCGCCCACTAGGCCTTCTGTCTATGACTCATTCGATCTCTGTTTGCAGTGTGTATCACCAACCCTCACTGTGTTTTAGAGAATAATTACTAAAAGTTCTCTTTAAAAAAAAAAAAAAAAAAGCACATGAAAGCATCAAGTTATATCTGTGGAAATTTGCTCAATGACTTCATAATATCATGTCACGCAATGAATATTAAACCTCTTCTTACTGGCTTCTAAAGGTTTTTATAGCATTTTGACTTGAAAGTATTCTGGGTATAATGAGGATACAACTTTGTGTGATTTACATGCTATTGATTTCCTTCTAAGTGTGAAATTCATTTGCCACCCCGCAATGCTTTCTTCATCTCTTTGCATGTATTACTGTTTGCCTTTTCCCTTCCATGTTTTTAGTTTTTCCTCTTGTGTAATGGCTTAGCTTGTCTGCGCCTCTGACCACTGATGACACAAAGGCAAATAATTGTGCTCAAATTTAATGGTATTTATTGCCAGAAACGAGCAATGAGAGACGGAGCTTAGGCACAGGGCATACAGTCTTACTCGTGCTAATATCAAGTGGAAAATGAACAAAAGTAGATTTTTTTAGGCGACAGACAGGTCATAAATCAGTTATGACAGTGTTTGCCAGCAGCTAAAATTAGCTGATACAGTTCATCCTTTTATCAATGACGGCAAAGTAGGACATTATGCTTTGCAGTGACTTGATATAGAATGTTACCTACATACAGTCTGTTAGCCGCTGCAAATATAGGGATAATATCAGCTGAACTTGCTCACATCTACTGTAAAAGTGTAAAATCACGAGTATCATAAGGCTATTCTCTGTACCTCTACCATACCAACATTATGTCAACTTTGCCTGCAGAAGATTTAAGGTTGCTTTGAATGAGAGACCTTGGCAACACATCACTATTTATGTCTTATGTGCTAGGCGGATGGAGGGGTTGCTTTTCTCACTGGCACCTCCACACAGCTGAAATCCCTGCATCCAGACCATCACTTTTAAGAATTCAAAGCATGTTTAACCTTTTTTTTTTTTTTTCGTTGTTGTTGTTTCTTAACAGGGTACAATTGGCTTTCATAGCACTGCCCTTTCAGTCAAGAGTTGGTGTCAATTTATTCTCAGTGGACATAAAAGGTCAATTTACACTGTTGTTCAGGAAGTATTTTTCCCATTTTTTCTTAACAGCTGCAACATCATTCTACTAGCAATTAGGGGACAAACTGGAAAACACTGTAATATGTTACTGCAGCGGTCACTGTACATGATTTAGGACACTGTTGAGAAATAATTTGTCTCACAAGTACAGCATTGTGTTTGTAGCCACACAAGCAGCATGGATGGCAATGTTGGTCTGCCTGTCTGTTGGTCAGTGGGTCCACCACTTTAGTGGATTGCCATGAAAATCAATCATGGTCCCCAGAGGGTGAAGACTCCTGACTTTCTATTAAGCACCGCGAGCAGGGTAAAGGTCTCATTTATCAGATGAAATATCTCAACATCTACTAGATGAATTGGCACAAACTTTTGTACAGACATCCATGGTCCCCAGAGGATGAAGCCTGCTGACTTTTATGATCCCCAGATTCTTTATTTAGGACTGTGAGCAGGTTAAAAGTCACTTATCAGATGAAATGTCTCAACATCTACTGGATGGATTGGCACAAAATCTTGTATAGACATTCATGGTATCCAGATGATGCATCCTAATGACTTTTAGGATCCCCTGACTTTATACCTGCTAGACATCATATATATATATATATATATATATATATATATATATATATATATATATGTGTTCTGGCTCAGATACTGGCTCAGGTTGATCAAAGCAAACTGTATAATCCTCATGTGCACTAAGGTATAACTACCTGTCAAAATGAAGCCAACTCTAACATCCATATAATCAAACTTTATTCTTTGTCAAAGTCAAGACCAAACAACAGATGTGTAGATTATCACAATGCCAGCGAACCGGATGATGTTATGTATATTTACACATCTTAGCATTTTTTTGGATAATGCCAGGTCGATGTCTTTGCAGTATACATGTGGGATCCGTAGCCTATAAACCAGCTATACTGATATGTATACCTGTTTGTACATCTGGAACCTGTTTTCCATGATAAGGGGAGCAGGCAGCAGCTTCAGGCTCATTCAAATGCTATAACAAAAGTAAAACAGAAGCCATGTCCTTTTAATCCATCCTCGCCAGCTAAACCTTACTGATAATTTAATATTTCTATGAGCCCACAGGGGTCCATAGCAGCAGTGTGTAGGCATAGCCGTGGTGGATCTGCAATAACAAAGATCAGGGTTTGTTCCAACTTTGTGGGTGAAACAAAACTAGAAAGTCAAAGCTGGCTTTTTGCTGAAAGGCATCAGTGCCAACAATTAAATCCATCTTAATAAGATGAGGGTCAGCAGTCAATTAAGCGTGAAATTCAGCAGGCATAACAAAGAGGTCACAAATAGTGTATATTTGTGGGTGTGTGTGTGCTGGTGCTATCTTCAGTGACCCCCTGTTGCGAGCTGTCAGACAGTTTCTCATTAACCCAACTTCCTCTTTGCTGCCAGACTGCCGTAGAATACTTGATGTGCGTGTGTCTTTGTTGCATGTAGTCAGACCGTCTGTGCCAGTAAATGAAAAACATGCGTGCTTTCACATGTGCATGCACCATACTAAAAGTCAACCAACATGCATAAATCAATACGCAACACTTCCCTCTGTCTGTCCATGCAATGCACAATCATTTAATGCATGTGTAGTGTGTAGAGCCCATATGGTTGTGTTTTACTTGTGTGAATGCAGCCATTTGTAAATACTTTACTTGACATCTCTTGGGGGTTTGCATTCAAAACTCACATGTTTTCTATTAAGTAAGCGCAGTTGATCCCACATGTACATGTTTTAAAAGAAGAATCTCAGTGTAACACAGAACCACACTTTGGAGTTTTTCCTCGAAGGTAAAAAGTGAACATATTATCTCACTCTCGTCCTGTCTTTCTCCTATCTTTCTCTGTCTCTCTGAGACACACACACACACAATTTCACACACGATGTTGCTATCTGTCAAGCTGTCTCTAGGCTTCATTGCTGTGACACGTTTTCCGATCTTCAGTCTTTGAAGTGTCGCTGTGCAGAAGATGATCATCAGGGAATTGTACTCACATCTCATTACTGACATTATGAGTTGAGTGTGTGTTGTGTGTGTGTGTGTATGTGTGAGTATGTTTATCTGGGTTTCTGTGTGTGTGTGTGTGTGTGTCTGCATGCCTTCATGTTCAGATATATTTCTGAGAATTAATGTTGATACATTCTTGTCATTAAGTGTCACATTGATTGTATGAGGATGCCCTGTCACAGCAGCAATATATTTGGCCTCGAGTGATGTATTGTACTATGCTATTGTTAACATGTTGTCATTGGTGGGTGGTCCATGTACTATTTACCCTTTTGTTGGCTTTATTTAAACCACCGCACCACAGAACAAGAATAGAATTTGAAACATGCTCTATCAATTAATATTCTGACAAGAATATATAACTTCACTTCATATATAAATATCAAAATACGAAGGAGTCTTGTATAGCAAAGAGAAAGAGGTGCCAGTAATTGTGAGATGAATGTATAATCAGAAAAAGTAAACCACAAATATTTGTGAAAGAAAAGATCCTCCATCATAATCTTTATTGGCTGATTGTGTGGTTTGCTGTTGTGTCTGATTAAAGTGGGAGATCAGATTTGATGTAGTGATAAACATATTGTCAGTAGGTAACTAGACAGGTATCCTGGAATTCCTATTTTTAAATGTTAAATGATCTGTCTGTTTTCCAAAGCTAGGTTAAAATCCAAAATGTTCCTGAAGATACCATGAATACAACAAGCAACAAGCTAGTTTCTCATAAAGTGAAACTGTCACCGAGGCCTTCTCTCGAGACGTAAACGGTGCTCAGATATACAGTAACGCCAGTCGAAGCTCATATATTTCCAGTGTAATGAGTGATTTGTAGATTGCAAATCTCATGCAAACCCCAATATAGTGCAGTCCTTCTACAAGCAACACTTTATTAAATTTTCTCTCCATCCGCTGTTGAGGGTACTTATTGCTATTAGCTTGAGAGGAAGCAATTAAGTTCTCCACTAAAGCATTAGCGGCAAAAGTGTGGCATACACCGTGCTTTCTGCAATACGATTACATTTCATCTTTTCTGATTTACAAATCTTTATAGAGGAAAGGACAAAATGAACAAGCATAAACTGTATCCTGTTTATGAGGAGCTTTAGCAAAATGCGCTTTGTTTCCCCACATTTTCTTTTAAATTTAGTTGTTTTGATTCTCCAACGTAAAGACTTGTATCATTGTGTGTTGGCCTAAGAAGGATGTAGACTACCATGTACTGCCTCTGACACACATCACATTCACCAGGCATATTTCATTACCTTAATAGCCTATAGGAGTGATTATACGAACAGAATTTTAGGTCATCTTCCCTAGATCCCCCACTGAACACACAGGTACCCAAACCAGCAGCTAATGCAGGTATGCAGCAACAGGAGTATGATTCTGTTGTAACCTCTTGTGAATACTTTTAATTTCTTTTCAGTTTTCTTTAGGGCTAAGGCATACCTACTTTAGAATTTAACCCATGTGTCTGGTGGGCAAGTTTCATGTTGTTGTGCCTCTGTGCTGCCTGACATCCTGGCAAAATGTCTTTGTCAGATAAACACTATTGCCAAACCACATTTTTTACAAGTTACACACATAATACATGCTTTTTTTTAAAATGCCTAACTCGTTGGTAAACCTACATAATCACATTCTTACACAAAATGTGCATTTAACTTTAAATTATGTCTATGTTTTATTTCATGTCCTGTCATTTTGAAATGAAACTCTAAAGTTCTGCTGCCTCTTTTTTCCCATCAGTCATGACGTTGGCCTTTTTTGAACTCATCAGCACATCTCTGTGACTGCTCTTATGGCTCCTATAATGTTGCCACATCTTCCTGGTTGCTATAATAGAAGTGTATCCAGGGTTAAACATAAGGTTAATGTGTAGTGTGAGCTGCCAGGGTAATTAGTCCAGTTAGAATCTTATTGATCGACCTCCGCACTCAACCTACTATTGAGAGCATTTAGAGGGAAGTGAAAAAGGGGGGTGGCAAATAAAGGGAAGAGGAGAAAGATGTCAGGCAATTAAGTGTACAAGGTACTATTGTATGAGAGTCTGGGCACTCTTCTTCTCAGTAACTTGTTGGATGTCAAAGCAATTGACCATTTAGTGCTGAATAACCCCCATCCGCCATTTTAACCATACTGGTTTTTGTTAACTGTTAGCTGATGCAACCCTTTTCATTTTTCCTTAAGGCCAAACTCTTAGGATATTCTTCCAAGAAAAGGGAGATGGAATTTAACGAAGAAAAAGAAAGAACAAAAGAAGAGAAAGAAAGTGTTTAGGTTGCTAAACACGAAGAAGACTCAGAACAAGCGGGGTGACATTGGCTTCTAATGCCAGCAGTGTGAAAGAGCCTGTCAGTGTGTGTGAGTGGTGATCACTGCATATTAAAGCTATAGAGTGAATGGGACACTGGGTGAACTTGGTGAACTTGATGCTGGATCCCCTGAAACTTTCTGCCATCCTTTCACACCCCTTTGAGTTGAAACTTCCTATAGGCGGGTATAGTCATGTGACAGTTTTTTGTGTGTATT
This sequence comes from Scomberomorus guttatus, assembly GCA_038419695.1. Lineage (NCBI taxonomy): Eukaryota > Metazoa > Chordata > Actinopteri > Scombriformes > Scombridae > Scomberomorus > Scomberomorus guttatus. The sequence goes on from CM076461.1 coordinate 18,843,086, forward strand.
TGTCTCACAGTCACTGTTTATGTCCTATGTGCCACCCCCCCACCCCCCCCCTTCTCCCCACCTCCAGGGAAGCTGGCGCGGAAAACTGGGGCACAGAGGGCTGCCAAACGCTCGCGTCAACCACTGTCCACACCAAATGCCTGTGCAGCAGGATATCCACCTACGCCGTGTTAGCGCAGCAAGCTAAAGACCCGGTGAGTCACCAACGCATAACCTGATGTATTCTGTGGGACTTGGGGGGAGGGAGGGGGGGTGATAAGGCAACTACTACCAAGGGCCAGGTCAGTGAGCTGATGAGTTAACATTGTATAAATTTGGATGGCAACCCTGTCAGTTGGAATGTATTGTGAAATACAGCAGGCTATGGCTGTCACTTATAGAGATATTTGGATGGGTGATGCTGGTGTGACTGTTGAAATTTGAGTGTGAGGTGTCTTACTTTATATCAAGCATCTTTTCTTGGAAGAAAATGGGTGCAGACTGAACCGTGCCGTCAATGTTAATCATCGTCACAGCATAAGATGCTGTTTTTTTTTTTTTATCACTGTGTCTTTGCTATTTTTCTAATTATATTTTGATCAGCTGTCACTCTCCACATTATGTAACTTTTCTGAGCTTAAACTTAGCAAAGGTCAGGTTGTTCAGCGAGCTACTTCCATGTGATGGAAGAGGAGAGGCGTCAAGAGAAAGAAAGAGATTTTATTGTGTCTGTGTGTGATTTTGCCTGCAGCATGTAACCTGCGCTTCTATAAATAGCTCACGTGGCTTGCAGTGTGTGTTTGACGTGATTAAAGAAGGCTTTTTAGCAGTTCAGGGTAATGCCTGTTCTGATACATTGACCCATTATCCTGTATTGCGCTAATGGACATTCAAAGACTTGACAGCATGCCGCTCTCAGTTTACCTTCCTCTCTCAGCCACCCTCTTTGCCCACTCTTCTCCAGCAGACCCTCATTCATTAACTCTGTAACATCCCACATTGTCACACCATTTGTTTCACACCTTCCCTCCACGTACACATAACCTAATTTATTATTTATACCTGCTTTCTTGCTCTCTTTCTTTCCATTGATGTGGCTTATCACATCCCATCTGATATCAGTTTTCCTAACCCTCCTCCTTATCACCCTGTTTTTGTCGCTTCCTTCACTCTCCTTTTCACCTCGTTAACACTTTCAGCTGTTGTTCTCACTTGATGCCACAGCTCCTTGACTGCTATAGTAACAAAATGTTCCCTTTAGTTTTGGTTGTTAATTTGTCTCCATGTTTACTTGTACCTAATGCCCATCATGAGGACAATGATTACATTAATTAATCTGGGAGTGTGAGGAGATGGAGTTTGGCTAAATTTCCCCTCTTTAATGGTTTGCTTAGAAAATGGAGCCAGCAAAGCGGATCCCCTAGTAAGCACTAGAGGCTAACTCCAGGTGTCACAGAGACGGAGTGATTGTGAGGAATGGAGGCTTTTGGGTGGGAAATGTTCAACCAAACGAAAAGACAGTCAGGTCTCAGCTGGCAGGGACAACTAAGCGAGAGAAAGAAAATGAGAGAGAGACAAAGAGATGGAAAGGAGATGTCTGCAAGTAATAATGCATTAACCAGAGTGTCACTGAGATAAAGAGCTACGTGCTCATGTGGACATATATCCTTGTGTAACCTTTTCAGTGTAAAACATTGGCACTGAGCACTGTGCATTCTTTTTTCAAAACACATTACTGTTAAGAATGTCCCTGTCCTTACATATACTCTGCTTAAAATAATATGAAAAACACATGTCATAGAGGTGGCACTTTGCTTGGTTAACTATGGAATCAAATAAGGGTCATTAATATTTTGAGCTTGTGAAATGGTCTGTGAATGTGTAACATTTGCAGCTGTAGAAATATTTTGTGTATGTGTAATTAAAATTTGTGCAGCAGTATTTTCCACTGTGAGGTTTTACAAAGTCTGAGAGGTGGACACAGACATTTCCTACCTTCAGGAGGAAGGAGGAGTCTCTAAGATGTTTTGGCCATCAGTCTTCATTACTTAAACTTCATTTCTGAGATACGTTTTTTTCGGTTAGTTTGGCATGGCGGGTGGCTCTAAATACAACGATACCCATGAGCCTCTGCTATGGAGAAAAAGCCAGTCAGAGGCATAAATCAGCTGTAGCAAATTCAAAACGCTCAATCATTGCAGTTGGGAACAAAACATGGTGCTATAATTGCCAAAATTATGCCAAATTAACCCAGAATCTGAACATAATTTCATTTAATTTGCAGAACCTTTGGCATTTACCTGCCATTAACAGTGCACTTAACCAAATTTTAAGCTTGGGGATTGGACCTTTCTTACCTAAATGCATAGGCAGCACTATCAAGAGGCTAGGGGAAACTTAGCTTCGCCAAAATTATCACTGAAAAAATTTAACCTTCAACAAAATCATGATTTTTTTCAGGCAGTAATTACTGGCAAACAGGCTAAACATTCCCTAAATTTACTACTGGCTATTGTGCAAAGTGCACTGCATACCGGTAGAGTTAAAATAAAGAAAACGCCTGTGTCAGCAGTTCAGCCACCTCAGCCACTCCTCCGAAGTTTGCTCACACAGTTCTATGTCCACATGCTTTTTTACCTTTGACTTTTTATCACAGAACCTTACATTTTATAACAGCTGTTCATCTTTCTGGGAGAGCTTAATGCCCATACAACTCTGAGTCACCCACAGTAACATTGCCTATTGAGAAAAAGAATGGGACTTTGGCAACTCTATTGTGATTATTTGTGATGATACGGGCAGGTTTATTCCCCTTTTTTTTCAAGAATTCTGTCTCCTTCAGTTCATTTTGATCGGTTTGGAATGAAATAAAATAGGTTACACAGAAGGGCTATATTAATGTAATGCTAAAGGTTCCAATACAATCCTACTGTGAGATACTGACTGGCTATCCACTATATTCAAAGCACTTTAAAAAAGACAGATATCTTAAATGTCAACCAAACAACATCATCAGCATGTTTGCTGGTCACGTTTGGATGGATCAATTCGAGCGACAGCTGCCTTCAACTTTCATTTGGATGGATCAAGTAATTTAATCCATCAAAACTTGGATAAGGCAAGTTGCACCTTGCTCGTGTCACAAGCAATATAATTGAGAGGGTGACACTGATTGGTCTGATTAGTCTGATCTGTATAGCCAGATGATATCTCACAAAGTGCAAACCTTTAATATTCAGCTGGCTTTTACTGCTAGGCTTGATGGAGCTTGTATTCCCTTCTCCTCTTTCTCTGGATATGACCCCTTTCTTTTTTATTAAGTATAAAGGGGGTCAAAGTAAGGTGATGGCTTTCAGGTGAGTAACGGCTCACTTATTCATTATTTTGTCCCTCAAAGCTTACTTAGGGGTCTGGAACCTATTACAAAACTCGGGGAAACATTAATTCCCTTTATATGGAAAAACACGACGGGTGCGACCTGTAAGCTGAATGGGTCATTGTAGCAGTTATTTCTGGTTCCTGTGACTCCTCTTCCAACTGAACAATATTGACTTTTCCCTTGCCACAGCAAGCAGGTCGTCCGTGTTGGGTGAGAGGAAAGGACTATGAGGGAAAACGCATTGACTTTTGTGACATTTGTACCATCTGTGAAGAGTGTGTTAGTCATTAGCGATTCATCATTCAGCCCCGGTGCACCATTAGACCCAGCACTGAGGACCGGAAGGTATGGGTCAGTGTGTTTGTGTCAATGGCTCTCAGTCAGGAGCTGTTGTGTCCAGTGCTGAGTGCACTTTGTTGCTTTAGGGTACTCCAGAGTTAGCTTTTTACTCCAGCGGAGATTGGATTCTATAAAAGAGGAGGGAGAGACAGATTGAATTTTGCAACACATAAAAAAAAAAAACACTATCCAGACATGCAAACCCAGGCAGCCATCGACATCGGCATGGATGTTTGTGCACACTCATACACACTCGCGCACGTGCGCGCATTTTCTGCGCACACAAACATGCGGACAATCAAACACACGCACACACATATGCTGTGTCCAGGCTGTGTGGCTGTTGGAGCAGAGCTGAGTATCAGCAGCCCAGCTCTGACAGCTTATCCTGGGCCACGGCGCTAGGGACAAGGGGGGTTGAGGATTAACCTCCATGTTTAATAGAAAAGGGAGGGAGGGAGGGGGAGAGAAAGAGATGGAGGGATTTAGAAGCAGTGCTGCCATTACAGGCCGTTTACAGTGGAGCGAGGGATAGCCAGCTAATCCTGTTTACTTTCTATAGCCTCTGAGATTTCCGTGTATGTGTGTGTGTGTGTGTGTGTGTGTGTGTGTGTGTGTGTATTCTGCTGTGTGTGTATGTCTATAGAGAGACCTTCACTATCAGAAACAAGACAGAGGTTGTTACTTTAGAGAAGCAGAAGTGAGAGAGCGGGAGAAAGAGGAGTTGACTGAGTGAGGTCATGAAGCCATACAATAAACCAAGCCACTTAATTCCTAAAATGACTGCAGTGGGAATACAAACCCTACAGATATGTCTGGACTCATTGCCTCTGCAGTCCTCATAGGGATCATGGGATTTGGAGTTGAAAGAGGTATTGGCTTTATAAAAGTCAGTTTAACATTTTTAGCCTCAAGTTAATCAAGTGAGTTATATCTCTTTGCTTCATTTTGGTCGGCGCTGAGGGACACTGTGCTAGTCGTGTTGACATGGAAAATAATTACATTCTTAAGTTCAGTTTTCAAGTGCCTCTTTCAAACTCATTTTCATAGCTACGGTGGGATTTGCGGCTCGTGCAGGTAACCAGAAATACGAGTGAAAAGGTCAGTGGTTCAAACAGCACCTGAGACCTTGATCCAGTTAGTGTGGATGAGTACACAAACAAATACACAACACGCCGGCTGCAAGTAGAGAAAAAATAACATGGCAGGCAAGGGGAGGGGATGGTTTCGGTGTTTCCATAACTCATTTATAAGCCAATTACTGTATCAAAGCAATTTTCTCAAAAGAAAAATATGTGTGTGATGATGTGAAGTGATGTCCGCTCCTGCTGTAAAGGATTTCTCACGGCTGCTTTTACCTGCCACGCTAGCTGCTTTTGGCCCAATCACTCTCACCAAATGATTGGGTCTACTTGAGATGAATTGAGTCTGTTTCCTCTGCTGTCATTACCGCTCACCGGCACCTAATCAGAATGGAAAAATATTGTAGCTTGGTCTATTATTTACGCTATTAATGGCCAACATGCCTGATTTGACTGTGGAAGGACGATAGGGAAGACTGAGGCGCTACAAGATGGCAGCTCATATTTTAACTTATTACTAACTTAACTGTAATTTGAACGAAAACAAGGCACCTGCCCTGGATGAAGCAAGACTACAAGGTTAAAGTATGCAAATATCTTGCACTTGTCAACTGTAATTAGACGATGAGGGCTGCTAAAATTTATGAGGGACTGTGCATGGAACTGCATTAGAGTCGTTGAATCCCTTGTTGCATTAATTGAAGGTTCGCTCGTGACAAGGGAGATGATGACAGAGTAAACAGGTGAAATTATTTAGCTCTGTTCCTCTGGCTGAAGATGCATAATGTAATGAGGGTGGGTCCGTTGTGGAGAGATTTGCTTGCTAATTAAGTATTTTAAAATTGAGTAGACAGTGATGTTAATGTTGGTTTAGGCCTTTGTTTTGAAGCAAATACTCCTACTACCTTTTGCTTAAACAAGCAGTACCAACCTCAAAAAGTATGGGCAAAACACCTGAGGATAAGGGCAGCAACTGCTATGATGACTTTGCATTTTCAGCCCTCAAGGTTGTCACACACTGACAGGAGGCTTATGGTTTGTCTTGAGGCCACTGAAATGAGAGCCTGACAAGTTAAACCCTTGAGGGGTCTGCTGAATTGACTCAGCTGAAGCATATCACAAGCAATATTTACCCAGTGCCATGACAGCAAAACACAAAACTGAATAGCAGGAACTCTAGATCAGCAAGATAAAGAGTTTTACATCTTGTGGCAACAAGTATATCATGTCTGAACCCGTGTGGGGACAAAAGCAGCATATTACTGATGATGTAGTCCGAGAAACGAAACGACAGCATTGATTGTTTGTTGAAATACCTAAAAAGACTTATGTTAGCATTTACCCAACGAGGACCTATCGTGGATGTGCCAGTTATGTACGTACATACATGATTTGTTGTCTCTCAGCAATGAAAGAAGTATCATGGCTTTTTTACACCTCCATAGAACAGGAGGAGGTTGGGATGGATGAAAGGGTCAGCAAGCAAGTAACTTTGACACAGGAGACTGCTGTTTTCCACCAAACAGTCAATGTTGGTTTCTTTTAGCAGTGCACAAAAAGACAAAAAAACACCTGTACACTGTTTTTTTCATCCTTCATAGACAGACAAACATTTTGACCACAAATAATCTTCCTTTAGGTCCTCACCTATGGTTGAAACAAAGTCATTTCCATGTAAAATGAAAAAAAGAGTCATTTTTGTTTTTTCTCTGGCTTTTATTCTCTGCTAAGTTATTTATGGGTATGTGTGGGCCTCCAGATGATGGTCCTTTCTTTTAACCGTCACTATGAACTTTTTGTAACCTTTACAGAGTAGTTTAAGTTGCCTAAAAATAACCAAACCTTACCCAGAGAGGTGGCAATCAATTGGTTTTACAACAGTCTTACTAGCACTGCAACGATTAGTCGATTAATCAATGAGTTACCAACTATTAAATTAATGGCCAACTATTTTGATAATCGATTAATCATTCGGAGTCATTCTTTAGGAAAAAAATTCTTTGTTTCCAGCTTCTTAAATGTGAATATTTTCTGGTTTCTTTAGTCTTCTATGATAGTAAACTGAATGTCTTTGGGTTGTGGACTGTTGGTCGGGACAAAACAAGACATTTGAGGACATCATCTTGGGCTTTGGGAAACAGTGATTGACATTTTTCACCATTTTCTCCATTGACATTTTATAGACCAAACAACTAATCGATTAATCGATAAAATAATCAACAGATTAATTGATCGTGAAAATAATTGTCAGCTGGGAGGAAAAGACAAATGATTTGTCATTCAGATATGAGGTCTTATTGGATAAAAACCTAGAGACTCTGAAATAAATATATAGTGGACTTCTTCAAGATTCCACAAGGGACATATTACTTTAACAGCTTATATTGGACTATTATACACACTACATGAGTAGAGTGGTGCTGAATACCTAGAAAGATATACACTCAGTGCAAGCTGTCTTACGGAGAACTCCAAGCCCTCTTAAAGTGCTCATAATAGGATGCATTTGCAGGAATATTTAGATCAAGTACAGTATTGTGTAATCTCAGCACTGCAAATCCTCATGATGGATTTGCAGTGGAAAAAATTAAAAAAGCAAATGGAAAAAAAAAAGAAAGGAAACGGACATGGGGTGAATGAGAGAGACCGACTGCTGGGGATGAGTATGAAGGTAGGGAGGAAGTGGGGGTGGTTGGGGGGGGGACAGAAGACGAGAAAGGGAGGGGGTGGTAGCATGATAGGTAGGAGTGGAGGGAGGAGTGTCAGTGAGAGGAGATAAGTAGGTTAAACTTCCTGAGCTGAAAATAGCTATCTTCTCCATCACATGGTAGCCAAGCTGCCCAGGGGAGCCTGGCCATACACAGCAGAACCTAGCACACTCTTTCTAATCCGAAGTCTCTCTGTGTGTTTCTCTCGTCTCACACACATACAAAGCACAGGCACATCCAAACTGCCACATGATGTCTATTTAGGGCAGGGCATTTGTGTGACACTAGTCTCGGGCCTGACGTGTTTGCGTTCGTGCGTCTGTTTGTGGGTGTTACCTTGTTTCATTTGCTTCTTTGTGCTTTAGCATCCTTCCACATTATGAAATTAGACGCTTAATCGCATCACGCACATAAAGTCTAACCATGTTAAGAAAACGCTGTTAGACAAATTGACACAATGAAGAGCTGAGGGACAATTTGTGGATGTATATTGAATAAATTACATGTAAGGGTATAACTTATTCCATTACTTGTCTGGTAGAGGCTAATTTAAGACAGAGAGGAAAAGGAAATTCAATAGGCACGTGTGTGTGTGTGTGTGTGTGTGTGTGCTTGTCATTCCCCATGCATCCTCCATGTTTGATCTGTCAGACCTCAAAAAAATGCATGTGTATCCTTTGACCTTCCTCTCTATATTATATCAAACACAGCGAGTCTTTGTTGTCTCCCATTCTCCTCCTAGGCTTTTCCTTTACCGAAGCAGATGCTTGTCATATCCCCCCTATTTCTCTTTTTTTTTGTGGGTCTCTCCTTTTTTGTGAGGCAGTTTTGATTATGTTTCACCTCCATTCTCCTCCTAGTGTGTTTGTGTGTGCCGTATTGGTATTCCAACCTATTCCACTTTCCTCTGGAGAAATTGGCTTCCTTTGATGGGCCAGGGAAAACCACTAAAAGGGAAGCTTTGACTCTCTCTCTATCGTTTTCTTTCTCCCTATCTATTTCTTCCTCCTCCTACTCTTTGCTTTCTCTTAGTTGTCCTTAACTCTTCCCACTCCATCTCCCTCTGAACGCCGCTCCTAGTCCTCCTTTTCTCTCTGCATTCTTTATTCTTTTCTGAAGTCTTTCCTCGTCTGCCTCGTCAGTCTTTCAGCTCATCTTGAATAGACACACACACACACACATTCATGCAGCTTAAACACTGACTTTCAATTACTCGGCACATCTGCCAGTATGTGCCATTGTGTGTAAGTATGTGCCTTATTTGCAGACACCTTGTGCCGTGGGTGTGTGTGTGTGTGTGTGTGTGCGTACAGTGATAAATCTTGATGAAAGGGAAGGCTAGCCACCCCAGGAGGTAAATTAGGGTAAATTGTGTGATTGAGAACTTAAAAGCAGGCCAAACATCAAGCCCATTTGGGACGCGGTGGGGTGTACTCTCTCCATGCAGCTTCATTTGTCTGTTCTTCATCCTTTCAAAGGCACACCTCTGGAGAGAGGCAAAGTAGAGATGCGCTGTACATCCTGACCTAAATCGCTTAATTATGCGCTATGGTTGAGTGATTTTACCCTTGTACATGTAAAATCGTGCAATTGGTGTAAATTGGTTTCCAGCGGGTGTAAATGAATCTTCTCTTCAGCCTGCATCATAGACCCTGTTCACACCTGGTATTAACAGGCACCTTGGGTGATCAGATCACAAGTGGACAGCTCTGAGTATGTCAGTTCACACCTGGCATTAGAATGCGTCTCCACATGCGTCTCAAGTGAGCACTTGGGATTTTACTTCCCTGTTCTATATGCAAATAAATACATACATCATTTCCATTTGCAAAGACCAAATGCGTTGTATTTCCTGTGCCTAGTCTGTCAGAAATTAAAAGAAGTTTGCAAAGACCTTGGCACACGGGCAAAATGAAAACTTTTCGGCCCAAATGGAAATCAGACAGCGTGTCGTGTGCACTCCATCCATGTGTCTTCTTCTTGTTGTTTCACACTTTAATTTGACACTGTTGGTGCACAAATGAATACATACTTCCACTTATGCAGAGGACGTCAGTTGAGTAGGCGGTCCTTCAATGTGGCCCGGGATACATTCAATACACACTGCTAAAAGAATGTGGCCATATGTGGCCCAAACCACCTCCGAATTGGTCTGAGCGATTGAATCTCAATGCGTCCTCAATGCCTCTTGGGCGCATTTCCACACCTGTCACCCCCATGACGTATTTTAATGCCACGTGTAAACAGGGCCATGTTGGCTCTTATTGTGTGTTCTCTTCTTCATCAGTTGATTTGTCACTTGAATAAGTTATAATGTCTGAGTCATTGTAAGGAACAATAGTAAACTGTAATTACAATTATAAGGTCTGTAGGTGATGCTGGAAAAATCACATATGTGACAGTGGTCAAGATAGGTGCTCTACTTCCATCAAGTAACAACTTTCAGAATAGCATAATTATGTATTATTATCCAGCTCCATCAGAAAGACTCTGGTAATTCGAATCAAAGGTAATTGCATGTAATTAGCAGGCTATAATCAAAAGGGGCTACCAAAGGGATTACAACTAAAGAAGTGTAAGAGTTAATAGACAGTGTAAGTGCAGAGCAGGAAACACGCAAACAATTACTTTAATCAATGTAGGCAAACAGTCTAACAGGATTTCTTCCAAACTAAGTTATCACTCCCCATCATCTGTTTATCTATCTATCTCTCTGTGGTTGAAGACTAATTTATTCATTAAGAATAAATTAATGAATTTATTGCTGGCTTTCCCCCATACCTCCATCAGCCCGAGGTGTGAGGGAAGGCCGGCAGTCACCTACAGCTCAATATCTTACAACAACCCTTTATTGTGATGTATTTGCTAGGCCACACACACTTTGTGAGTGATCCAATCAAATCTGATGAATGCGATTTAAATCCCTCTCATAACTACCGCCTACATATTCAGTTTCACTCGGAAATTTGTCACATTACAGAAGATGAAGACGCTCTGCCATTTCACTGACACATTTACATGAATGACAAATAGGTTTTTCTGTCATAATAAAATAAGATGTCACTTGCTGAAAAAGCAAAAGGATTTATCAAGCAAGGTACCTCTGTTGGATAATGCTCTGCAGTAATTATTAACTATCTGTTTGCTTCTCTCTGTCCCTTTTCTTGCTCTCCTCATCACTCTCCTCAGGATATGGGTCCTACCAGCATGCCCTCTGTGCCCCTCATGGTGGGCTGTGGAGTCTCCTGCACTGCTCTCCTCATCCTGCTGCTAATCTATGCTGCCTTCTGGAGGTACATGCACACATACACACATACACATGATGGTACTGCGCAAACAGTGGGGATTTTTTTTTCCAATGAGGCCTAATAAGGAATAAATGGTTTAAGTACAGCAGGGGGTGGTGATTAGGTTTGTGGTAACACACGATAGATGGTAAAATCAAGCTAATGACTCTGCAATGTCCAAAAAGTGGCCGTTAAGTCCATCAATCTGTCGTTAACACTTATCTCACATGGCTGTCCTCTCTCTCTCGCTCTCTCTCGCTCTCTCACTCTGTACTCTGTAGGTATATCCGCTCGGAGAGATCGATCATCTTGGTGAATTTTTGCCTCTCCATCCTGGCCTCCAATTTACTGATTTTGGTGGGACAATCTCAAACTCTGAGCAAGGTAAGGCGCAGATAAACTCAGGCAGAAAATTAGATTCACACACATTGCAACTATATTTCTACAGTAAACGTAGCTTAAACCAATCCTTTTATAATGCCTAGGAACAAAAATATCACGGAGATCAAAAAGCGGCGTTCTCAAAGTGGTAGTCTGACATTGTTGGCACACACCACTCTGAGTTCTCTGACTAAGCAAGGCTGCATTGTACAGTGGTCGGTATCGATCAAAATGAGGAACACAGCAAAACCAGGTTGAACTGCTATTACACAATATGTGCTTTATCAGGCTCTATCTGCCTTTTTCCTTTTGTCCTCTTTATTTTGCGAAGGTTTCACTTTCCTCTGACTATTCCTACGAGATGATTCATTGTGACACTTCACACAAAACTACCTTTTTTTTTTTTTTACTTTTTCGTAAAACGTCTCCAACTGTTTTGTCTCTTTCTCCCGGACTGTCTTTCCCTTTAGAGCCTCTGTACTGTGACTGCTGCCTTCCTGCATTTCTTCTTCTTGGCATCCTTCTGCTGGGTGCTGACAGAGGCGTGGCAGTCCTACCTGGCCGTCATCGGCAAAATGAGGTCGCGACTTATTCGCAAGCGCTTTCTGTGCCTCGGCTGGGGTGAGCAACCACAAGCACAATATCTCGCACTCCCACACACACGATTACAGTGTTAATTTTGGCACCTGATTATGATCGCTTTTCAGATTTTGAAATTTCGAATTTTTGTCATGCATTCTAAATCTTTACGTGTTCTAAGAACGAAGAAGAGGCTACAGCTGTAGCTATCTTTGATGTTTACAGTTACCATGGTTACATGTGTTGTTCCCATCTATCACGAGGTTGGCGGGGAAGGCACTGTTTACCTGTTAATACCAGCCTGAAATAGTTCCCACCCACATTGCCCATGTCACTGCACAGCGCTAATAAAACAAACTCACTCTCCTCCATATATAAAGTTGTCATTTCCAAACTCGTGCTATTTGAGCACAGCTGCTCACTCTCTGACGTTTTTGCTCCCTTGACATTATTGAAGCTACCTGTGGTCTCTACTGCAGGGCAGAGTATTCACTCACTTGTTCACTATAATACTATCTGGATTTAGCTTGAGACAAGCAGCTAAAATATCCGATAACATTAATGCTGTAATATTCTTATCCCCACTGATAGTACATAAACACAAAAAATATATCTACATCCACAGACCACAGATAAGGTTATATTAGCATACCTTAGATGTCAGTGTGCTGGCCTGCATGTTTTCCTTTTTAGTGGAACTGTGGATCCATAAAACTGTTTTCCTTCCAAGAACTGGAAGGACTACTCAGGAGGATACATTGTGTGATTCCACAGATACATGTGGGCTGTTGAGTGAGCCGCAATGTGTTTATTTGTCAATTTGCCTGTCTGTCAAATTAGTGTTTAGTTTTTAATTATTGGGAAAAATTGGAATACATTTTGTCTCAGCCTTTCTTATCTTAAATTTTCCATTTAGTTTTAATTTAATTTTCCTTGTAAAAGAAATGTTAGCAAATATTTTTTGTCACACTGTTGGTTGATGAAATTACCATTGCATGATTGTTAATGCCTATGCATGCACAAATGAGCATGCTGCATGCCCCTGCACGATGACATCATTATTAGCATAATCGACTTAGTGTGGTATTTTGCTCTGCATTTCCCACAGATCACACGCCATCAATCACTATGGCCAGTGCATTTTTTTAGACTGTGCGTTAATGGCTTGAATTTTTGTAGTTACTACATGCATTCGCTATCACACTTAGTGCTAATATAAGTTTCTGCTGTTGCTGTTACTGGAAATGCAAACTGCTCCTGTGTGCCAGAGGATTTTCCGCATAGCAAATGAGGATGATTTTATGAATTGGGTGCTGATTGAACCAGTGTTGTGTGACATGAATTGGTGATGAAGAGCAGCAAGACACAGGCACGTCGCAGCCGCGGGTGTTACGGGTGTTGCGACACCCGCACTTTCACAGAAACATGATTACACCCCCCCACCCCCACATTTTTTCCTAAGGTAGTCACTGATGAAATGAAACTGAATTCCCCATACATGAAAACCTATCTGTCAAGTTAAATTGATTGAACAGCCATCAAGCCAATCCCAGCCATTTGACCAACCCACCAGACCAGGGAAGAGTAAACAGTTGAAGTGCAGTAAAGTTACGTCAATATTCAGAAATGGTGCTTCTGTCATCCGCCGCTGGCTGTGATAACAGATTTGGGTTAGATTTACTGTTAGATTAACATGTCCCACCCCTAGAACCCCCACACTTTTAAAATCGCTGCTCCACCCCTGGCAAGTCAGACATATTTTCCATGAAAATGTAACAGATAATTATGTTGTAGTGTTGAAATTGTTGCCAGCATAATGCTTAAAAACCCTCATTTGCTCTATTCTCATTTATATTCCATTTTTTTTCCCCTTGCTGTATACTATAATTCGCTTCAGCAAGGACTGAATTTACCAAAAGGCATTCATTACAGCTTCTAATGTAATCATATCTAATGCAGCCAAACCTACACATGAATTTGCACATGCAATACACACTAAGGGTGTCACACCGTACATTGAGACAAAAGGTCATCTCACTCCTTTGTGCTAGTCAGCTGTATGTCACCTTTGTTCCATTCAGCCTCCATGTCACTCTATTATGCTGTCCTCTCAATGCACCACAACCTGATGCAACAGGCACCAGGGATGTTAGAGGATAATCAAAACATACGATAACATCTGCACAACACTCACAAGATGCTTCAAGATAGCCCTAGAAATTACAACCGCAGCCCCCACCAGCATCACCACACACACACACACACACACCGTCTGTTCATTTCACTTGATATTGATCCCACCGGTCTAATCTGCCAAGTCACTGATGCCCTTACCTGATACAGAGGAGAGAGAATGTATAGACTGTTGTACAGTCACAGATCGAGAGAGAGATACTGACACAGTGTGAGGGTGTATGTGTGTGTTGGGTATGTATGCAGTGATAGCTATAGAATTATGGGATGCACTTCACCGATGCACATGAAAAGCATGAAACAGTCACTCAGAGCGGAGGGGATCAAAGAGCTTATCCTTCTCACGTCCATTTTGCAATTTTCTCCCCAAATTATGTGATTGAAATCAGTCGCCATGGAAACAGGAGATTTGGGGTGTGACTGGATCTGTGTCAGATTAGCATAAGAGTGCGTACGTGTGATATATAGGTGTGTGTGTGTTCATCGTGTTATACATTGCTAAAATGCTAGATTGATGTTGTTGTTGTCTAATTTGAAACTTTGTGCATGCTGGTTAGTGAACCGGCCTGGCTCCCCACCATCTTATTTGTTAATGTTAATGTGACTTTTTCTAATTGCTTTTCATTTGCAGCCATAATCACAGCTTTGTTAATTACATGAATATTTCAGAGCCAAGCGCATTATGGGCCCAGCATATTTCCTTCTTTTTCTGGCATGTGCTGTGTGACACTCTCTCTCTCTCACACACACACACACACACACAGACACACAAATCACTAGAAATAGCTAATTAACGCATGACTTATTGACCACTCCAAGCTATACCTCACATCTTGATAAACTCTCTTAGTCTCACATGCTCTCACACTCACAGCATAACCCACATATACCCATGCGCAGGTATGCTGCATGTGTATGTCACCGATGGCGGTGTCATATACATTGCAAATGAACAGACGAGATGTCAAATACGTCTGAAATGCTAAAAACAGAGCTGTGAACACATGCAGAGTACATTCAGAGCACCTGGGCTTACTGATGGAGCAATCAGTCAGTCACATATTCACACATTACACGCTGTTGCATGGCTGCTTAGCATTTGAATGGAAGGGAGACGTATGGAGTTGTTCTGGAGAATCTTATTTGGCCGACGTGCTTCATCGTCCCCATTAAGGCTGATTCCTTTAATCTTTTGTATCACCCTTTTGATCCCTCTCTCGCTCTCTCTCTCTCTATTCGTCCGCAGGTCTTCCAGCCCTAGTTGTAGCAGTGTCAGTGGGTTTCACCCGAGCGAGAGGTTACGGCACAGCCAGCTAGTGAGTACCACATCCCGACCTCCTGTCCTGCCCCACACACCAATCACAACTTCATTTAGATTGCATTGCTTGGAACTAGTTTTTAGCTATAATTTGTGTTTGGATGAGCCCTGGATCCACACCATCCATTGCCCTTACTGCTGACCATTCAAAACGTGCCAGAGTTTAGCCCTTTGCTGTGTAAAATAGTGTACCTGCCCTTCTTTTCTTGAGGGTTTCAAGCTAAGGTCTTTTTCATCAAATCATATTATTTTATTCAGTTTTATTTTATACCATGGCAGAGGTGGTCATTTATTCAGTGAACCCACCTCTGCTATAAACAGCTGAATGTATAAACCCTGAATGTATTTTTCACATTATTCGTATCAACAAAATAGCCTGTTTTTCATCCATCTGTCTATATTTTATTCCTATTTTGTGTCACAGGGGGGCTGAACCCTGTCCCAGCATGCACTTGGCAAAATGCAGAACACATCTGTGTTTCAGTTTGTGCTCCTTTCATGGGCACAACATGGTTGTTACTAATGGTTGTTACTAATACCAGTCATGAGAGATGCTGCTGAGAGTCCACTCAGGACACATTAGCTCCTGAAAACCAGGTTTCAAATCGTGTATATATAAAATAATCAACAACCATGTTAAAGTAAGAAAACCATCATTAAGTTTTAAAGTTCGAAATGTCACATGGACAGCACCAAGCTGGTATGCAATCAAGTGCGGTGCATATGTATTATTTATATCGAGTCAAAGATCATATTCCAGACCAACCATGTGTCTTATGGAAATTGTGTTTTGGAAGTGGAAAATACATTGTGGTAGAAAAAAATCAAAGCACAATTGACAATTAGTACTGTTGGGCTTACCGTAACAGGCAATAACCCTGTTTCTTACTCAGTCAATGGTGTAATTGATTCAACGAAAACAATTAAAAGCTCTAATCTCCAGAATATGTTTACAAATTTGCTCCCTCTCACTTTATACTTAACATATTTAGCACCTCATTAATATGAAGAGTGTATATTAGCTTTTGGGCCATGTGTTTTTCATCTTTCGCTTCCTTTCTTTTTTTATTGGGCTGCAATTAAGACAACGGCGGGGTTTCAGTATGCTATGATGACATCACTGGAGGACACGTTTAAACTTATTAAGTCTCTAAAAAGCTCTCAAACCAAATGAAATTCCACAACACCATTTACAGTTTGAGGATATGTTTTAGGTAATGTACAGTACATAATAAATTTGCTCAGCACTGAGGGCAATATTTACTGAAACAAGCATTTTATGACTGCTTTATCCCTCACTCAGGAAATTCAAGCAAATGTGATCCTTAATTGGTTGTGTACTTGTTGTGGTTAAGTAGTTGGCACTCACAGCAACTGAAATGCAAGACTGGAATGTGGTGAAGTCATGTTTTACACAACAGTAGTTCTTTTATTTAGCACTTGAAACGATTTATTGTTGCTCTTTTCCTCTAGTTGCTGGTTATCCTTGGAGGGCGGCCTGCTTTATGCCTTCGTTGGACCCGCTGCTGTCATTGTTTTGGTGAGTCTGCGCCCACGTACTATCTCTCCACCGGCTGTCCTCATGTCCAGTCGAACCAGACTCTTTCTCTCACTGGTCACGTTGCGTGATTCTACACATATTTTGCTAAATTAGCCTCCAAGCACGGAGCTTTAAAGCACCTGCCAATTGACCTCTGAAGATTTTCCTTTCCTTTTGCTCCCACATGCGCACACCCGGGGTCTACACAATAAAATGATGAGCTGAGAACTTTGATCTTTCAGTTAAAAAATGTCAGCCCAGAATAAAGACTAAAATATATCCTAGCAGACAAGTGTTTCCTGGCAATGCACCGCATGCTTGGACTGAATTCTACGTCTACCCCAGCAGCCAAATATCTCACTTTTATTTGTGCTTTCAAAGTATGAGTGACGGTACCAAATGTATGTAAGACGAAACCTTTTTTTTTTAATATAAAAACTCATTCTCAAACATAAATATGTGGCTATCAGTGTGCGCTGCAATCATAATAATATGTCCTTTGCCGATTGCTATAAAACAGACATTTTTATGAACAAGTAAATATAACTCTATATTGTTCTACAGCAAAATTGAGTGCATTGATTGCATCTCAGTGGTGTTTTAATCATCTGTTGTTGTGTGCTGCTGTATGTGGCTGTTTTCTAGGATTAGCTGATTTCTCCTAAATGAATCCCTGGGTGGATATTTCCACCACTAAGCTTAATAAGTATGGATAGGGTACTAAACTTTAGTTTGGTAATTGCTGCCACTGCAGTTATTGTTGTCACTGTGTGTGTGTGTGTGTGTGTGTATGTGTGTGTGTGGTCCAGGTATTCCTGGGGATGTAAATCTGTTTACACAGTCATGTTGTGGGGATTGGCCTCCCTCATGGGGACAAAAAGCAAGTCTCCATAACGTAAAATCATTCATTTTAGGGTGAAGACTTGGTTTAAAGTTAAGGTTAGTTTGGGGTTATGTTAAGGTTAGGGTAAGGGTTAGGGTTAGGCATGTGGTGGTTATGGTTAAGGTTAGGATAAGTCTCCAGGAAATTAATGTAAGTGAGTATAATGTCCTCTGAAGTGATGGAAACAGGACTGTGTGTGTGTGTGTGTGTTTGTGTCTGCTCATGCATGCATCTGGGTTTTCTTTTTTGATGTTTTCTCACACACTTACAGTACATGTCAGAAAGAAAGAGTATGGATCAGACAGCATCACAGGTGTGCAGAGTGATATGCATGTAATTGAAGTAAATTCCTGACAAGAGGACGGCAGTTTGACAGTTTCTTCAAACTGCAGTATATATGCAAGGATTACATAGTGCTGAACATTCAGGGTTATGATAATATAGTGGTTTCCAATATTACTGTTATGTAAAGGTAAAATCCAAAGGCAGTTATCCTTGTAACTTGTTTTTTAGCGTCTGGTGTTTCTTGATATGTTTCCATCTTTCCTCCATTTCTGCCTCCACAATGTCGATGTACACCCCAGCTGCTGCGTGATGGTCCCCGGCCCCCCAGTGTTGTTGCTGTGGCCCCACTCTAACAAACAGCTGTAATGAGAGTGGGATGTTGGGCAGAGAAACACAGACCTTCCCACAGGACTCTTCTCTAATTAATGAACCTGGCCTTGGGCAAATAGCAGAGCGGGATGATGCTGACTCACAGAGCTGGAGCCAGACATGACTGGCATGACAATAACGCTCTCACAATCTGGCAAATCGTAGGTAGTTGTCAGCAGCAGAAGCGCACACATGAGAGGGAAGGAGATGAGAGAGAGTTTTTAGCAAATTGTAAAAGCTGCCAGATGCACCGTAGCTGTACCCAAGTCAAAATGCTTCAAGTAAGAATCCGGCTGCAAAAACTGAAAATTAATCTGAAACCACATGAAAGTCAAATTTAAACTGCTCCACTACTCTACGCTACACTAGATTAGGGCGTTGATAAGAATAGAAATACATTGCCTTCACAGCATAGGTATGTACAAGAATGCGAATGACATTTGTCAGTGAGGCATCTCACCTCCGAAATCCAAATGAACTTGAGCAGATGAATAACCAAACATAGAGGATGCGACAGTGAGAGTGCGGTTGAGAATACTGGAAATCAGGATTATAAGGAACACATCAGCCGCATAGCAAATCTCCCAGATGGGCAGGATTTCAGAGTGCAAGAGGTCTACATGTGGCAACCCTTGGCTCAAATCAGAAGCCGGGATGAGATGCAATCAGTATATATTTTTTATGTTCTCTGTGTTTTTAAGGCAATCACCACAAATGGAAAAGTCACTGCTTAGAGTGATAATTATGTTGAGTGCTGCATATAAAGTGCAGCACTTGCATAAAAGCAGGGTTTACAAAGTGTTTTACAGGAATCAATAACGCTAATCCAGGACTGTCGCGCTGTCATATCATGGTCATGGGTGGCTGTCAGAAGAAACTCATTCACTCACAGATGCAGAAACTTTGTAACAAGAATAATGATATATGAACTCAGGGGGGAGGAGGCAGTCTGCTTATGAAACTATTGTTAAATAAAAGACAGATTGGGCTAAAGTTACAAAATATGTGACTTACTTGGATTGAGAGGGGACCCTTTTAAATCAAATATGGCAAGTCGTGTACTTATTAGCAACATTGCCCTAAATGCCGCCACCTAACCCTGTCTCCCAGAAATTACATCCATATAATACAAAACTGCAACAGCAGATATGTTTTGCTGGAAACATAATGCTGGCTGAATTATGTTTTCTCTCGGCATAATGAGAAAATGTTCTTAATTAACATATTTGGCAAGTTGCAAAAATGTTGATTCTGACTGTATGAGTGAGACGTTCAGGGACAATGTGGTTCTGTTTCTTTTTCCCACCAAAACATCCGATCTTGCGGTACAATATCCGCTAGTAGAAACGACAGCAATCAGTAAACGAAAGACACAAGGAGAAAAAAGTATTTCCAGATCATACAATTGATGAATAATTGGCCAAATGTAAAGCTGCATGTGTTCGTGTAACTTAGTGTGTTAATGGCACCATCTGGCCTTTGTTGGTAGTGAAAAAGATTTAAAATCATTACAAAATTCAACTGCATCATTAAAAATGTATGCCTCCCTTTATGTGCCTGCATCTTCAGCATAATCTTAATTTATGTAACCAACTATTGAGAGTTAATGTGGACATTTGTCGATGTTTTAGCCATCAGTTTCTTCATCATCTTGGCCAAACACTAGATTTTCAAAGAATAGCTGTGAGCTAGAAAATGAATGCATGCTGTGGTTAAAGTCTTTTTGAGATGAACTTAATGTTTCTCTTACATTGGAGCAAGTCAGCCTCGGAGCCCCGACAGTGAAAGCACTGTCACTTTCAGTCTCCAGTCTGCGCGACAATTAAAAAATCATTTTCAATCAACTGAAACTTTAAAGAATATACCGAAAACTTGTTATACTGTGCATAAACCGAATCCTTGTTGACAACCTATTACTGCAATCTTGATCAAACTCTCCTCTCTGTCTCCCTCAGGTGAATATGCTCATTGGAATTGTGGTGTTTAACAAGCTCATGTCTCGAGACGGCATCTCAGACAAGTCCAAAAAGCAGCGAGCGGGGTAAGTTAACTTCCTCAACTCTGATCACCTCACACACACACACACACACACACACACACAGCTACACACAAAAGACACAAAGCACAAGCTCCTGCAAAACATGCACCACTTACGCATCCATCCACACAATTCTTGGTGGGAACTGACTTCGAATTTGCTGCGTTAAATAAATGTTATCCTCTGTCAGACACAAACTCAGAGAGACATTTTCATGGCAACTGACTCAAACTGCTTCAGGGTCTCTGAACACGACACCTACTTGTACACCTGTGTCTGCCGCATAAATCATCAAAAAAATACAATCCAATTTGGCAACAAAATAACAAGACATCTGTTATGTTCTGTTGCTCTGTGAAATCTAACAGCGTTTCACTATCACTTCCACACACATATGGTTTTCATCTAGTTTTTTTATATGACACAGATGAATACGGCGGATATGAAAATCAATGGCAGACGGAGGCCTAAATTACATACTGTAAACACTGGGATTATGTGCCTTATGCACTACTGAAATCCTATAAGATAGAGATTTTTTCCTGTTTCAAACAAACATGCGCTCACGTGATATATTCATACATAAAAGACATACATGCATATGCAACCACCTACAACATTACTTACACTGGGTTGGCGGTTGTTCATCATCTTTACTAATCCCACAAATGGAGAGTTCCTCAGCTCTCGAAGCCAAATCCATGTTTTCATTTCCATACGTATTGATTCCATTGTTTTCTCTCTCTCTCTGTCTCTCTCCTCTCTCTCATTACATTTCCTCCAGTGTCTGTCTCTTGCACAAATTGAAATTGACAATTTCTGTATAACTGCAAGGGTTAACCGGCTCTCCGGGGGGACTGATTAGCCTTTGTTACTCGGTGATACAACTGAGATTAAACCGTTTAATGTGTACAAACACACGTACACATGGACACAGACAAACAGGTTTAACCTTCTTTGTTACAGGCAAAGTCCTTGGTGTTATCCGAGTAGTAAGCGCATATCCTCTCAGATTCTCAGAAGCGTATGACACACACTCACACACATATCTGAGCACTCCCACACACAGTAGTTAGCAGTGTTGCTAACAGGACAGGCTGTCATTAGCGTAATGTATTTCCTTATGAAGCCGTGGGGATGTGGCTGGCACTAAGGCAATGAGCTGTGATGGGACGCTTATGTAGCATAGCCCGTGCATGGCCCCATCATTCTCAACTCGCGGTATACACATACACACACACACACTGTTTCTCTGAGTAGCCAACTGTAGGTAAACAACCAAAGGAAAGTCTTTTCTTCGCTCCCGTCCTGATAAAGCTTCATTGTGCGCAGTCACATGTACAAATAAATGACACACACACCAGCACACACTCGCGGTGGCATAAGATGATTGGTGTATTTCCTGTCTGTGTCATTGTAATCTGTTAATCCACATGATTCTGCTGTAACATTGCAATGTCCGTCTCTCACTTTCTCTCTACTTGCTCTGAATCAGTCTTTGTATTCTGACTGTTTTTCATTGCTGCTACTTTTTAAAATCTGGTTTTAATTTGCCTTTCTTTCTTTTCTCCCCCCCCACCACCCCCCACCCCTTTTTTTCTTTTCCCCTTCCTCTTGTTGTGTCCATTTTTTCTTTTGTTTCTTTTTATTTATTTCTATTTCTTTTCTTTTGCAACTGTGACACCTGCACATTCACCCATTGTCATAACTGGAACTTGTGTTTCCACACATCTCCCCCATCCCCACTCCCTCTCCCTCTCCCCCACATGGTTGTGTGTGTCTATGTGTGTGTGTGTGTGTGTGTGTGCGCACATGTCCTAAAGTGTCCCAGCGGAGGCGCGTAGCCGACTGCTCCTGAAATGCTCCAAGTGTGGCGTGATCTCGAGCACCGCTCTGTCCAGCTCTACTGCCAGCAGCGCCATGTTAGTCCATCTTCATCTTTCTACCTCTCTCTACCATCTCTCTCTCTCTCTCTCTTCCTATTCCTCTCTGTCAGTCTCTCTCTGTCTCTGACTCTCCACCATCCTCTCTCCATCTTACTCTCTCTCTCCTCCATCCTTTTAATCTCTGACTGTCGGTAATGATGCAGGATGACATTCGGACTTGTCTGGGTAAAAAAAAAAAAACAAGCTAATGAAAGGGAAAAACACCTGCACTGCAAGCCGCCACTATTTAATGAGAGCATGTTTTGATCCAAAGCATATTTTCCTCGGGTCACGCAGAGCAAACCTGACCTGTGTCAAACAGTGTTTGTGAATCATTCTTGTTTTAACTTGTTTATGGTTCAGTATTGCTGAAGCTTAACACATCAAGGTAACACAATGTGAGGAAGGTTGTCAATTATGGAAACTGTGTTGCTGTCAAACACATCTCTTTAAATGTTTCAACTTTCTGGCTCTCATTATATTATCTTATGTGGTAAACTTCTCATCTCTTCCACCACCTCAAACTGGTGGGCACATTCAACACATCAAATGTCAAATTGTGTTAAATAATGGAATGAGGAAAATCTAACAAAGCATTTATGCGCCAATAACGTTACATATATGAGAGCTGCATGCATTTAAATCAATATTTACAGCAAATTTTAGATTGCTGATGCATTGTGCGTGAACATGTCTCAGAGAAACCTGTGAAGAAATGTATTTCCTAATAGTTCTGATATGTGCCTCTCTTTTTTTTAAAGGGAGCACTCCACCGATGTTACGTGTCAACGTCAATTTACCAGTCACAAAGAGTGCTACACAGCCTGTGAAAACAGTTGTATAATGTCCTCTGTGGCTCTGGGGGGAGCTTTGTCAAGTCAGAGAAAATTACTAAAGTGACATTGCATCTCGACTTGAGATGAAAACTTGAGAAAATAGAGAAGCAGTATTACAAAATGGGGGTGTGGAGTTAAAAAGATGTGGGTATTTAACAACCAGTAAGGGTCTAACAAAATTATATAGCATGATAGGAGGTGTAGAATCCGGTGTTTTAGGAGCTAACATGGAGTATTCAGTGATCCCTCATAAGCAATACAGGGGCATGAAGTCACTGATGTATACTGATTTAAGTAACACTTAATTTAGGGTTTAAAATAAAGTTACATCATATTAGGTATCCCTCAAACCAACTGAAAAGTGATTGAGCAGGTAGGGTTAGATATACAACAGGTAATGGTACACCAAAGTGACACAGCACATGGGAATACACTGTGTCACAGTTTAATATTTGAAACTAACTGTGGCATTCCCCACACTAGTTCCTCCAGAAATGCTATATGCTACTCACTTAAGTATTCTCACAATACCATCTTCTACCAGGTGGTGTCATTTGAAAACATTTTGGACTTTTGGTCCCTTAATGACAGAGTCGTTGTCATGGTTTCAGGTTCCATGCAGCCACTCTCTGAATCAAAGTCGTTGCTACAAACAATCCTGTGCATATTTAACTCTGTCGTTGGATAACCAAAGCTTTCATTATGGCTTTGTGTTATTTTGGAAAATCATTCCATTTAAACCAGAAACTCTCTTAGTTGTATTGTTGCATAATTGGATGTTGTGATTGGAGAGTAATGGGATGAGATTGCCTATCTGCAGTAACGACTTTGTATAATTTTTTGTTGTCACTGTGAACGCACAGGGGTGAGGATGGGGGGGGGGGTGCTGTAGCTTTGCTGATCTCAGATCCTCCTGCATCTTTGCTGAATGCATATAGAGTCTATTATTAGATTTGGCCATTTATATTCACATTACTTCACTTCTTGCTGCTTGCAATATGCTGTTAGGTCAGAAGGTCCTTCAGAAATCCTGAATTTAAAGCAGTCAAACAGTCTATACAGTGTAAATTTCTGTATTTACTGAAATAGCATTTGAATACAAGAATTTCACTTAAAAGCCGTTGCTACTGCTACACACTCCTTCATTCTCTGTTGCATTATTATATTGTAAGCCTGGTCTTGTGTCCTGATAAAGCTTTAAAGACTATTCCTGGGAAACATATTTCTAGAATGAGATAACCCCCATTTTTAAAAATTGTGACAAAGCAGCAATTCCAACTCCTCACATTTGTCTTTCTCCCAAAAGACTCTGTAGCACTTTGAAATTAACTGCTCATTAAAAAAAAAGACTTTTAGGTACACTTGCAGTACTGGAATGTAGGCTGATATTGTGCTCATGCAGTAAGGGACGGTGAACCATAGTGTATGGTTGAAACAGCTGGAAACTTTACACGTTAACAAAAGGACAGCACAGCTTCGGCTTTATTGCTCTTTGTGCTTTTTTTTATTCATTGCCTTTGGCCACGCACCTCTAAAGCGACAGGCATATTTCTCAGAGTAGTTAGACAGAGCTGTCCGTCTGTCAGACTGACGGTTATAAAACCATGAATATGTGCTCAAACAGCATGAACATTTTAAATTGGCGTCTGACTCCACAGAGTTACAGACATCTCAGATACACACACACACACACACACACACACACACACACACACATGTTCCTCAGAAGCCCACATGTCAGTACTTGTCAATGGCCTGTCTCCCCTCTCCCTGCTGGGCCTCTGCCAATCGTCTCACAGTCCACTAGCATGACACTTAGTGTGCATCAGCCATGTAATTGTAAGCAATTGTCAGTTTC
This sequence comes from Scomberomorus guttatus, assembly GCA_038419695.1. Classification (NCBI taxonomy): domain Eukaryota; kingdom Metazoa; phylum Chordata; class Actinopteri; order Scombriformes; family Scombridae; genus Scomberomorus; species Scomberomorus guttatus. The sequence goes on from CM076461.1 coordinate 18,868,065, forward strand.
GTAACTATCTACATGATTACACATCATCTCCCACTTCTCAGTTAGAATATTAAGTCTGATACAAACCTCAGTGTGCCAATCAGCCTCAAATTACCCACCACTGAACCTTTGACTGACGTGTGAGTGTGTGAGTGTGTGTGAGAGGTGGAATTATGTGACTTGTCAGAGCTGGCTGGTCTGGTTTGAGACTGAACCCCTTATTCCTTCTCCTTCTTCCTCCTCCTCTACCCCCTCTCTGTCTCCTTCTCTTTCTCTCTCTCTCTCTCCGACAGGGCCTCTCTGTGGAGCTCCTGTGTGGTTCTTCCTCTGTTAGCGCTAACCTGGATGTCAGCAGTGCTGGCCATAACCGACCGCCGCTCCACACTCTTCCAGGTGATCTGTCTCACAACACCAGTAGATGCTCACATCCCCTAATTCACACACATGCACCTGTGGCCCATCATGGAAAAAACAGATTTAAAGTGGTGTTAAGGCTTCGTAAAGTTCAGTCATACAAACAGAATATGTAGTCAAAGTCTTGTAGCTTGGATTTGGCAATTTGGAAAGTAAATACATTTTATATGGACATTTCAGTCCATATATCAAAGAAGTGTATTTTTCACTAAACTCAGATGTAAAATGTGTCTTCTATGATGTTCAGTGATTCTAGTTTTGTGCCCACACATCCACATTTGCCCACAAAAACAAAATAAACAGAAAAGATTAAACTTGAATAATACCATATGTAAATGGTGAAAGGATAGGATGAAAAAAAACCTGATAAGATGAGTAAGTAAGTAGAAACACAGTCTATGAATGAAAGTATGAATGACTGTGAGGATTTATGATAAATTCCCATATTTGGTGTTTTTTCTAATGAGTCATTTCAGTACAGTAGTACAGCAAATACTGGAAACAATACTACAAGCAGATGTCCCTTGTGTCCTCCAGGTCCTCTTTGCTGTCTTTGACTCTGTCCAAGGTTTTGTCATCATCACCGTCCACTGCGCCATGCGCCGGGAGGTGAGTCCATTTTTCCTTTTTTCTGTGGATCCCAAACAGGTTGAGTTCATACATTTCTAATTCTGCGCCGTGCGTTGACCTCAACGGCACTCGCTCCCCCTTCAACAGGTGGGATACATGTTCGCAAATGCCATGTTAGTTTTTGGGTTGGTTTGAGGTCACGGCCGAACACAAGCAGCTCAGACATGAAGAGGATTAGCTCTGTATTTATGCCCTATGTTGTGGTGCTTCTTCTTCATAATGCAGTATGATAGGGCATTGTCCGTCTGATCCGAGGCTGCTTTAAGGAGCTTACCAAGATGCTGTATGGAATAAGACGATAAGTCCCTAACTAATACCCCCCAGTGCCTATTTGCCACAGGCTTTGCTGTGCCCCCAGGGATGCTGAATTTCAAACTCATTATGCACATACATGTATTCATGCCCTTGAGAGACATTTGCACGGACACACGCCGACTCACGCACGCACACTCATCTTCCACCTCGCAGTAGCAACAGTTAGTGGATTTACAATGTCATCAGTTTTCCATAACTGTAAATGTGTCTTCTATAGCTGATGCATATACCACACACACACAGCCTTGCCTATATCCAAGAGATCATTATGATATTGAATGCACTGCATAGTGTAAGTGAATTTTTAAATGCTTGGAATGCTTAGCTGCATTAAATCAATATTACAAAAGCGGCAGGGATCAAGGTACAGTAAATCCAGGAATTATTTATTGTAAATATATGAAAATCCCCTGCAAGAGACTGAGCATAAATCCTTCGTAGCTGCAGAACTACAGACAGAGGGGAGTGCCACACTGGAGGGAGGGAGGGAGGAGAGAAGGAGGAGAGAAACAAGGGGGAAGCGTGAGGAAGCATTACAGCGCAAAACAAGAGAGAAGGCAGTACAAAGCGTGGTATTATGTGAAGTAAACTACAGACACAAAACGTGCAAGCGAGCGCGGCACCGTGTAGTGCTCCTAGATGGCAACTGCTGCGAGTAAGGTGCGGCTGGGAATGAAAGGACCGCGGTGGCACAGGCGGCCTGCTGAGATCAGACAAGGAGAGAAGAGCGAATGAATATGTGCAGTGTTAGAGGTGTTGTGATTAGGAGGCAGCAGGAGAGAAAAGCACGGGGGAGATGTGAAGGAGAGCTATATTGTGAGAAAGGGTGAAGGAGAGACTTAAGTGAGTAAGAGGGAGAGTGGCTGGAGAAAAAAAAAAAAGAATGCATGCAGAGATCTGTGGGGAGGACAAAAAAACATGATTCAAGAGAGAAGCAGGGCGTCTGGGGGAGGAGGAGGAGGAAGTGAAGAGTTCGTTTGCAAAATCAATTTTCAGTTTTAGTCATTTTTGTAAATCATGTTTTTTTTTTTATTGTGCATTCCAGGTAATATCAATCAAACTGCAGTTGGGTTGTTTTGATTACGTAAAAATAACTCAACAAAATACAAGTCACTTAGAAAATTAAACTTAATTGAAAAAGTTTTTTTTTTTTTTTGCAAAAGCAGATAACTCCACATTTCATGTTTCAGAGTCAAACAATGCCATGTAATGGATAGAAGTTTCTTCTAAGTGCAATATTTAACATTCTTTAACATGAAGCAAGTAGGTAAAGTGCCGAAAATTGCAACAAATTACACATTCACAAGATCATACCTTGGAAAATCCCAGCCAGACTACAAAACCACTGAGCATGAACGTGCCAATGTTTTAACCTGCAGAGTGCTATTAAAGACCACAGCTGTCCTTTTTTTAGAGCTGCCACAGTCACCAGACAAGCTCATTGCAAAACCGACTCACTGAGCCTAAAGTTTGCCACAGTTTTTAGTCTACAATAAATTCTTTGGGAACTGCACTGAACTGGAAAAACATAACTATTTTACAGTATTCCATTTAGTATTCAGTGTAACTATATTCCATGTTACTTATTGTTACTCAGTGTTTCACAGTTTAGTACCTCACAGATTTTAGTATTTCTGTGTTTAGTGTTTTATTTCAGTACTTTCTGGATTCAGTGTAACTCTGTTTTACTTCACTGAAGGAGAAAACATCACAGGCTCTTCAGTTTCATCCAATGTATCCATCTTTAAAGATGACTTTGAGCCAAAGTTACACCGACAGCACATCTCCAGCTGAACATAGTCACTATATTGTGTCACCTGACCTGAATATTGCGCACTGATTCTGTGTCTCACATGGAGGCTCTGACACTGACAGGAGCACCAACCCGCACATACAAAGAGACGTGATGGATCCATTTTACCAGCCTGCACGGCGGCTAGCATCATTAGCATAGCCGCGCCGTGCTGTGTGTAGCCCATAGACTGTATAAAAATAAGGTGTAGCCGCGGTGTTTCCAGTTTAACAGCACCGTGCTGTGACAGGCAGGTGACAGGTGTGTTTATGGTGTTTGTGTGCGCAGATATAAAGTCACACAGCTGACCTAGCCTAGCATGCTACTCCTACGTAAACACATGGATGAGACCATATGTTATGTAATTCTTTGACAACAACAAACACTTATGGCTCAGAATGTGCTATGTGTTAAGAATAACTCACGACAGTTCATTTTTTTAAAGGATGGTGTTTATCGGTTTTTGCAAGTGAACTCTTCAAACAGAGAGGGAGGTGGAGGGAGCGGTGTGAACACTTTGAAGTCAGAATGAGCTGCCAATACACACATGCACACGCACACACTCCCACAAACAGAGAAGAGGGAGCAAATGCCACTGAGGATGAGTACGGACATAAAGGGAGGAAACGGATGGAAGGAAACAATGGAGGCAATACACTAGCCCATGCAGTATTAATCAGACATGGATGCTACTCCAATCCACTCCATTTGTAGCAGCACACACACACACATGCACAGATGAGACCACCCAGAGAGAATGAAGTTGCTCTCGTTCGCTCTTGCACCACTTCTTACATGAGCACTCTTGTTTCCACCCATGAGATTCTTAAGGGATTTGACAGCGGCAACATTGAGAAATGATGTTGCTCCTCAGCAAGGAACCTGGATATCTATAATACAGAGCCTGATGAGGGGAAAGAATCTCAGAGTTGCCTGTGAAACATAATGCACAGGGATCCGTTTGATTTGAGCTGTGTTGTGAGAACTGGTCCTTTGACAACGGGCTGGTGTGTGTTTGCTTGGATGTGAGAGGATAAAGAAAAACAATATGACACTAGAAAGACCCAGGGGTTAGAGCATCTATATAACATACCGTTGGTTTTAATTAGGGCCATGTGCCACTGATCTCACAAGACTCAAACAGGCCACTTTGAAGTACTGCTGTGTGCTTTCTATACCACTCCACTGCCTGTTATATAAGCTACAAGCTCAGCTACTTTGTGAAGATTTCTTTTGCCATTTTCACATAATTTAGTATTCACTGAACATATGTCAATGCAGAGATGAAGAATATAATATGTCTGAGGAGTGAGTTCCCAATGCTCCAACATTTGCCAGACTAACTTAAGTAAAAGTTCCTGTACTAACTTCTTTCCTTTGCATCATCCCTTCCTCTCCCTCATCATTCCTTCCGTCCCTCTTTTCCCTCTATATTCATCCTCCCTCTCCCCCATCCTTTATCCACCCCCCTCCCCCTCAGGTGCAGGACGCGGTGCGCTGTCGGATGGGGGGATGTAAAGACGACAGCGAAAACTCACCAGACTCCTGCAAGAATGGACAGGTGCAGATCATGGTGAATAGTATTCCATTTCATCCCACACTGCAATCCATTAGCCCTGGACTAACATTAACCAGGCTGGAGCTTTCCACAAGCTTCAACCCCAATAATAAGAAGCATGATTGCCATTACTGAAGTGCTAAACTCATTCCTGGCTCTCTCTTTTTTTTTCCTTAACCATTTTTTTTTACACAACAGGAACTCATGATTGTTTATGCATTATGCGTGTTCCAAAAATGTGTGATCTCACTTCCCATAGAAAATGCAGTTTCACTCTTGACAGTTACCAGCATGAAAATAACCATAGTTGGGCATGAATAGTTGTCAACAAATACTGCTTTACAAAACAATATCCTGATATTTTATCATGTTACAACCAGGGGCGCGTTAACATTACTATAGGCCCTGGGGCTACAGACATTTTGGAACACCCCCCACCCCCCACCATTCAAAGTGCACACCTCCCTTCACAATATGCCAAGGCAACATTAATTCAGCACACTGCATCAATAGACAGCAACAAATAGTAAATGGAGTGCCCTCCTGGTCCTCGTGAAGACCTTGATTTTTCTTTAATGAGATTTCAATACATACTAATATGTTTTTCTTAGTTAACAATTTACGTCAGTGAAACTATGTGCTGAGTCCGCCACATCCGCCCCGCATCACAGATATTTTCCTCTCCTAAATCATATTTACTGTTCACTCACATACCCGAGGCCCCAGTAAACCCATGCATTAAGGCGCCACTGGTTACAACATGAATATCAACACATTTTTGACATTCTCATCATCATGTCTTTGACCAGTGCATACTCTAAGATAAAAATGTGCGTATTACCCTTACTACTTCATATATTATTAAAACAGACACCTCAGCAATTTTATTTACTTTTAACCTAAACTTCTTCAGCAGAGAGCTCACGTAAGGTTATTGAATGTGTTCCAAATGTGGCTAATAGTGTGATATATCATGCAGACTTCAACTGCCTCGCCAATGTCAGTATAGCCACACTGCTACTATGAGAGCATGAGCGGCTCTCACATCGCTATTGCCTTTATTTCTCCCTCAGACCTGTTTCTGGTAACGATTATGGGTTTCTGAACGCCCCTCTGAGATTATCAAGATTAAACTTTGGAGTCATCATTCTGCACAGTGAACCTATTATGACACCTTCTTTTACCCTGGTTTCATAACCAAGAGGAGTATTTGCAGTCTGTGCTTATTTAATTTCTGGTTTTTGTATTGTTATCATACACACAGCTCACGCTGTCGCCTGGTTACTATTCCAACTACTGTGCTATTAAGGAAGACAGATGGTAAACCTTCTTGTTCTCCCCAGTTTTCTTGTCTAAATGTGTACAACTCTGAGGAAATATTTTCAGACAGCACACATGGTCGGAGAACTGTTGTATGAAATGCACAACACCCTTGAGAACATTATTTGTAATGGATAATTTGGTGAAGCTGCCACCAGTTATATCAGCATCATAATTACAGTGAACGCAATCCTCTCAGGTGTTCTTGCTGTATTCACAGGAATTCTCATTATAATGTTAAACCCTTGACATTTAGAGACAGAAAAATATAGAACTGTAGCTACACCTTCTTGCTAAAGTTGAATCACAGCAGTATGTAGAAAAATCATTTGATTAGTTAATCTCTGATCACAGCTCAGCGCTCTCCTCTACAAAACTGGTTATATATATAATACCTCTAACGTTTCAACTCTATGTTCTCCCATTATATTTCTCTTGCACCATCAGAAATGTCCAAATGTGAGCTCCTGTGGGCAGCAATGTGGCTCTCTGCGTTACGGCACATCCCCGTGCCTGGCGGGTTGCCACTCGCAGTCGTTCCCACCGACGTGCCACCAAGCATGCCAGCAAGCCTATTACCACAATCTGCCCCGCAGCAACCACAACCACGGGCTTGACCACAGCCACGCCCTCAGCCATGCACATGAGCATAACCCCATCCTGAACAATACCCACAATCACATCCATAACCACGCCCACAACCACGTCGGCGGCCAACCTGTATGTGACCTGTAGAAAAGATTCATTATGAATAGTCAAGTTAATAGAGTGAGAAAGGTGCAATCTGTAAAACAGTATTCTTATGAACAAATATAAACAGTTTCAATAATAAATAGTTCAATATTTTGTGAAATACACTCATTCTCTTTAATCGCAAGAGTTAGATGAGAAGATTGATACCCCTCCCATGTCTGTGTGTTAAATATAAAGCTATAGTCAGAGGTTAGCTTAGCTTAGCATAAAGATGGGGAACAGTCTGGTCCAGGACATACCCCCTTGTAAAACAACAATATGTTTTTTTAACAGATTCAACAAACAAGACATAATGTGTCATGGTGGGCTTTAGGTGCTGGTAGATGGACTATGTTACTTTTAGACAGAGCCAGGCTAGCTGTTTCCCCCTGTTTTTTTTTTGTTGTTTTTTTTGTCTTTGTGCCAAGCTAAGCTAACTAGCTGCTGGCGCTAGCTTCTTATTTAGCATATAGATATGATGATATCTCCTCATCTTACTCTCAGCAAGAACGCCAAAAAAAATGTATTTCCCAAACTGTCAAACCATTCATTTAACCAAAAGAGTCGTAGTTGCATCAGATTTTGTTTGGTTTAGATTACATATTGCACCTTTAAATCTAAGTAGCCTAGGAATAGTGGTGATATATAAATAGCAACTAGCACTTGTATTGTAGCAAGATAAGGCGAAAATTTTAAAGTATATCTTTGGGTATTTTTAAGTATATTTAGTATATGATTGTTTGATACTCTCCAACCTTGAATGCTGTACTACAGGATGTTTACTCAGTTAATAGGATATGTGTACCAAACAGCTGACATCGATGACTTACTGTATTTAACCTGTGAAGCAGTTGCAGAGAGTAGGTTAGTTAAAATAAAGATGTTTTATTTTCTCAATTTGGATAGGAGAATGTTACACTGGGGGGGGTCTTTCTTTCATATCCTCATTCGTCCATTTAGCAGAGACCCATTTATGGTGCTGTGGGTGATTTGCGTATTAAGAGCTTTTCTGCTCCTCTGAGACCTTTACGCATTCTCTCCTTCTCTCTTTCAATTTTCATTTCTCCCCTTGCTCTTCTCTTTGCCTCTGTGGCATGCCCAAACTGTCTAAAATCTGTAGTTTATTATCCAAACAAAGGCTTTTGTAAGTGAATCCCACCGAGGACAGGAGGAGGCTCTGTGGTGGGAGAAGGGAGGACCACAGCTGCATAGCAATGAGCTTCACTTTCACTAAAGTTTAGGAAACTTGTGCGGTGGCCATTTTGAAGACACAAATCGGATCACTTTTTCATTCAACCCGATGCCCTCTGGGTTTTAGAGTGTGTGTTTTTTTTTTTTTAATTCCCTTTTCTTTACCCCAGGGAGCTGTGCCACCTGCATTCCTCAAGTAAATTCTAGTTCAAAGCAAATAAATATCATTTTTGGAGGTGCCCAAAATACCTGATCTACATAAAATCTGAATATTTAGTGCAGGTTAAACTCAGTGCAGTGCGAATGTATGAGTTTTGCTTGGTTGGTGAGAATGAATCATAAAAGCCTTGTTCCTTTTTTTTTTTTTTCAGTCTAAGAAAAACTCAGCTAGGACGTGGCAAACTTTAGCTTAAACTGGCACAGCAGATAACAGTTTTGCTGCTGTGTAAATTTTTCGATTCAGACGATAGCGAGGTGACTGATGAGGCATACAGTAGCATTACGTACCTGGCAGAACTCCAGAGTGTTCCACTCATCTCTTAAAGACTGTATTTGGATCTGCTGCTGCGAGCTGATACACATCATGAACAAAGTATCAGTAGTGCATGCCACTGCACAGAATTGATCTGTTTTCTCTGTTCCTTCTGGTTTGAGAAGGTTTTGGACAAATTCACTATAAATAAATGAAAATGAACATTTCTAGTACGACTTAAGGCATACATTTTTTTGCTTTGTATATAGGGTCCATATAGGGCATTACTAATTGACTGAGCTATAAAGTGTCACCATGGCAACAGATCCTTTCCCCTTCTATACAGTCACATCAGAGCATCAGAGTCATTGAATACAGCACAACCATTTGAGAGACAATCACTCATCGGGCCTGTGCTGCAGCTACAATAATGTGGTGAATGTACATATTTGCGCACACTCATTGTTTTTCCTCTCTTCCTGCCTTGCCTCCCTCTCTCAGACGGATTTTGAGAAGGATGTGGACTTGGCATGTCAAACAGGTGAGCTCTCCTTTCCACCTGATTTCTCTTTTCCTCTTTCCCTTTGTCTGTCCTCTTCTTTTCCATCTCCTTTTGTCCAACACCGAATTAGCAGTGCAGAAAAGCAATGGAGAGCTGTAACATTCTTCTGCTGTGCATGCTGATGAAATGACAGGAGATGATATGCTATAACTCGACACAGTGAAATTATTATGCCTTATCAATCGCATTGATGCTGCCCAATAAGTGTTGAGAAAGCATATGCTTGGATGAGACTGTGTTTAATTGTGCATGATAATAATAACACTCCTCAATGTGTTCAGACCTGTTTCACTTGCTGGTGACAATGGTCTTGTGTGTGTGTGTGTGTGTGTGTGTGTGTGTGTGGTGTGGGAGTGTGCACACATCTGTGTTTGAGTGTTCGGATGTGTACAAATGTAACACAGTGTAGTTTTGTGTTGTGCTTTGAATTATTAACACAGAGTCACTTTCCCCCTCCACCCTTGCAGAGAGAGGACACCCATGTAAGTTTTCCACCCAAATGACATACTTAACACTGCCTGGTACGAACCTAGACTTCACCTTCAACCTAGACAATCATTTCTGTAGGTCACTCACCACTGTTGGATGCATACGTGAGGGGGATCAGATCGGTTAGATCTGCGAAAAAAAAACAGTCCTTTTACATGAATTTGCATTAACAGGGTGGTGAAACAGAGAAAAAGATAGGTTCTGTACTCAGCCAGTCCTCGTATGCTTGGACTCAGCAGAATGCAGTTTAAATTTTTCATCAAATGTGTAGCTTGACATTTTGTCACATCAATGCAGTTTACATGAAAAGGCTCTGTGCTACATACTTTGGTCTACAATTGGATCTCGGAGCCAGAGAGAAAATATTCTTTCCTGTGATGGTGACGGAATGAGCATGATAACTAGCATGAATTTCCAGCTGGTATGATTTTTGTTTGATTGTGATGATAGATTGATGTTATGTGCAGATTAAACGTTGTCTCTCATCAGCATGTCATAGTTCATTTTGGAGTAGATAATCTAGAAATATTCTAGTATCTGTTTCTAGTTTCTTTCCTGAATAACATGCATGAAAGCTAACCCAAAGCCACTGTAAGTAGATTTATGTTCTGTTTCATTTACGGTATTAAAGTAAATACACACCCTCAGCCACAAACACACATTCATACACATGTATTAAAGCACATAGCCGCACACAGACTCCCACTGATGTGTGACAACAGAGCAGGGAATAATAAGCTTGTGAGCAAGATATGGGACAGGATTCAGTAGCAGGGGAATTTGGCTCTATTTCATTTGAAGCACACAGCATTTTTTGCACTGAGGCTTTTTCTCCAAGCTAATAAAAACCCTGGCTCACCGGCCAATCTTGAGATGGAGAAAGACGTAGGGTCACAGTGTCAGAGACAAAACTCGTCTCAGTTAGTGTGTACCATATAAGCCCAAAATGAGAAGTGAAACTTTTCTTTGGCTATGCAATCTGTTTTTTTGTGTGTGGCAGTGCTTTCTAATGCAGAAATGTCCATATCGGTACCTAAATTATGTCTTTATATAAGTCAGTGACAATGTATTTATTAATGCTAGTTGTAAGATGGGCTGCAGAGAAATCACATAGATAGATAGATCTTGAGGCTTTCTTAGGTGTTCTTTTCTTCATTTTGTCCCTCTTCTTTTGTACCTCTCTGTTTTGCCTATATCTCTGTCAACTGTTTGGCATAAATTATATCAATTCCATTCAATATTCATTCCTCTTTTTCCCTCCAAATGTTCCCCTTCTTTTCCCCTTTTACCCTACCCTCAAACTCCCATCTTTACCTAACTCATGCTCCCCTGTCTCATGCCTCCCACCCTCGCTGTTTCGGCGGCCTTCTGTGTCTCCCTCCAGTCATTTTCAAGGAGGTGAACACCTGTAACCCAGCCACCATCACTGGGACCCTCTCCCGCATCTCCCTGGATGACGAGGACGATCCCAAGCTGGCAGCCCATCAGGATGGGGGAGTGGGGGTCAACTTTAGCACCCTTCCTGGGAACATCCCCCCTCCCAACCTTATCGTACAGGTACAGGATTGAGGTTTAAAGTATGGCTAAAATCCAGTTAAATGGGAAAGGGAAATACAGGGGGTCCATAATATTATGAAGCCTAACAGCATCGCTGCCAAATGAAAAATTATATATAATCATAGCAAGTTATTTAAAGGAAATATTTGTATAACTAACACTTCCACTTCCACAAGGTTCCACCCCTTGGAGGTCTCAATGAGCTAAGCGAGACACCGCTCAAGAAGGAGGTGAACGTGGATCAGCAGAGACAGCAGGGGCAGCAGCGCAGCGGCGCTCCCATCTACCTGTGCACCGAGAGTGGCCTGGGCTGGGCTCGACCGCCCACTTCCTCCAACACCTCCCAGGATGGAAGTGCTGGAAGTGGAGGAGGAGGGGGAGGCGGAAGTGGAGGAGGAGGGGAGGGAGACTATATGGTCTTACCTCGTAGGACGGTCAGCCTCAAACCTCCAGTGCCCTCCTCCCAAGGAGGAGGCCTGGGACTGGGGGGCGAGGACAAGCCTCTTAACATCGCAGTGGAGGATCCTCCGTTCCCCCCACCTCCGTCTCCCTTGACGCTCCATCCAGCTGAGAGCGAGGCCTACCCAGCGGATTTTGTGCCGTCCAATGTGGGCGACATGAACATCACCATGAACCTCAACCGCTCCTATGGGACGATCAAAACCATGCCCCACGGGCACAGCCACATGATGGCTCAGGGCGGTCTTGTACACTCCCATGGAGGACACATGCACTCCCACGGGCATTCGCTCCAGCTGAAGCCGGGCCAGAGGCCATCAGTCAGGCAGATTCTGACAGGGGGAACCACGGTGGAGAGAACCAGGACCCTGCCACGTAACCTGGGCAGCACCAATGCCAACACCAGCCTCTCAGCAGGATCCCTGGAGGTGGGTAAGAGGTTGAGGGATGAGGGAAGGGTTCCGGTGGAGGTGCAGAATGATAACTCTGTCCATCCTTCACCTGAGCTCATGGTTTGAAGCATGTAGGGTCGGGGGTGGTATATAAGTGCAGTGAAAGTGGTGTGCGATCAAGTCGTTGTGATCAAGGCATATTTATGACTGCAAAAGAATGGCCATATAATTACTTGAGTGCGGCCTTCACTTCACACAATTCAAACGATTTCTAATACATGATGTCGATCATATGTCTAACACGCTGTGCCTCAGAACAAGTCGCAATAAAAACTGCTATTATTTCCAGATCAGCAGTATTTATTGCTGCTGACTAAGACAATGAGCGTTGAAATTAGTTACTCTCTTAATGACAGACAGCTTCTTCTTAGTTTACTCTGTGTGTGTGTGTGTGTGTGTGTGTGTGTGTGTGTAAGTGTGTAAGTGTGTGAAATGTGTGTATGATACCCCCTCCTAACCATACAAGGTGGCACAACAGATGGACTGAGCCAGTCAGGATCAGAGGAAATACCCCTTGGTGAATGTCTTTTAGCCCACCTTAATTTTACACACACAGATACACAAAACAAGCACATGATAGCATGGACACACACACACACACACACACACGTTGACTTAGGTCACTTTTGGGGACATTACATAGACCTTCATTCAATCTCTGGAGATTTATCCTAACTATAACCACTACTTGCCTAGCCCTAACTCTTACCCTAACCTTAACCTAAGCCTATGAAAGACACACACACAGACTCACACACACACACACACACACACACACACACACAATCACACACTTCAGATCTTCCCCCAATGGCATCTTGCTGACTCACAAGGCTGATTAAAGAGATGGAAACAACACTTTCACCAAAAAGTGCAGATGCTTCATTTAGCGCTGAGGACGTAAAGGACAAGTCATTAAAACTCATAAAAAATCACTGTCAGAAGAGCTACGAGTGCATTCATGAATACCAAAAGAAAAATTTTAAATCAGCTGAGAAACCTGTGGGATGTAATTTACTGCTATAATTTTACCCTGTTTGAATATGCTTGATTTGGAGATGGATATCAGAGCGTGCCTCTCAAGATTAACTCACAGCATCGTTTTATTCCCCAATTCAAACACGGTGACGCATAATGGAGGGAAAACGCAAATGTACTCACAGTGTTCACTTCACTGTTGATTTTTAGTAAGAGGCCTATAAACTGTAACTCTAAATGATCCAGTCAAAGCATGTAAAAGGTTCACAGAGCATATATCCTATCATTGTGCTATAGAAAACCAGTGGAGGGAGTAACAAAGTATAAATTAGTATTTCCTTTCAGTAAGGTCAGGCTATTATATTGCCTCCAAACAAATGAAAAACTAATGTGTGACTGTGGTTGGCTATTACTTTAGGACCAGTAACCATCATGTCATCATAACAGCAAATCACAGAAGTAAATGAATTTTGTATGAGTGGGTCAATGACTGCTTTATGTGTGTCCTCACCAAAACATGCAATATACTGTACATGTATATGCATGTTGCATGTCTACCATATTACTAAGCAAACTCAATCATGGAATTTCTGTTTGAGGTAAGGATCCCCATATAGGAGGAGAGTAGTGTGCTTTATAAGTGAATAGGACACCAGTGAGTCAAGACATTTCAAAGACACTTCTTTATCTCTTTGCGTTTCTTTACCTTTTAAAACCTTGGCTGCCATAGCCTCAGATCAGCAACTCTGCCCTCTCAAAGAATGAATACACCTCTTAACTAACTGTGGAGAGTAGCTCCTGTCACTGCCAAATGCAAATCTGGCAGACAGCGATAGCCCGATAGGAAGTCAGAGATGGAATGTAATGCAATGCAATGTCAGGGCCAGATGAGTTGGAAATGTCTGCAGCTACTAAATTGGCAGCTTGTGTGCCACTTGCTGTAGTTACAGAGGCACTTAAGAGGAGAGTGGTGGAGTCCAAACAAGATTAGAGGATGAAAACCATTTCTCATATGTTTGTTGCAGCTCTTTTAATCGGAATGTCTCCAACAAGTTCTCCAAAAATAGCAGTGAGGATGATTTATGCTGGGGTTGTAATGATTGTATTTGAGAGTATGTGAGCCGAGAAATTATTATTTCATTCTAATTCTGGGTTATTCCACTTCACTAATCTCATTATGTTGAAATAGACTGAATAATTTGATTTTTTGCCTTGACAGTTGTAAGAATATCTGTATCATGTTGGATAGCCAGTGCATATTAACTCTCCTCTTTTTACCAAACAATGGTACTGAGAGATCCATAGAGAGATTGAGACAGAGAGGTCTAAAGTTCAATAGTGGTCGAGGGTTGGTCATTGATGCTTTCTTCTCTCCCCCTGCCCCCTCCTCTTCCAGAGGAAAAGAGTACGGTACTCTGAGCTCGACTTCGAGGTAAGATCTCGGACCTCATCCCCCTGTCATCAGCCTGTCTCTGCTTTCTTGTGCTTCTGCCAGGACTTGAGTAACGCATACTGTAGAGGAGCCTAAAGCATCGCTAAACCCTTCCCTTGCATTTAGAACAGTGACCTGTTTCAGACCTATCTTACATAGTATGCTGTTTCTCCAACAATGCCCTTAAATCTGTCCTATTATTGGTTTTAATTCATTTATTTATGTGTTTATAAATGATAGCATCATGAAAGGAAAAAAAAAACATCCCACTGACATGCGCAATTAAACCAAATTATGTTGTCATGTCATTGTGGGGGTCCTGGTTGAAGAAACAGCAAAGTAGAGTGCTTCTTGTGTCTGAATGAGTAATTCAGTTATGGGTCAACATGTATGTGGCCATAGTTGGCTGGTTATATCTGTTGGAACGACATGGTTTGGCAGTGTGTGAGTATGTTTGTGTCAGGCGTGTTCTCCACAGAATGACCTGGGTGTTCTGTGAATGTCCAGTCTCTAGTGAGTATTCTTACTTTGCAAAAACCTGCATAAAATAAAGCACCTCCCTTTGCACTGCTGCTTTTTTTGTGTGAGAATTCAGTTTTCATTCAGGCTGGACAGAAAAGACTGGACATTCACCTTCCACCATGGAGACATACAGTATCATTTTTATAGAAGGTGTGTGTGGTGACAAGCTACTAACAGTGACTATGGCTGATCATTTTACTTATCTGGCAAATTTACTGGAGAGTCATTAGTGGCCGCTGCATGAACAAGGAGATTGGGTCTGAAAATCAACTCTTTTCTCATCAATTGACCATTGACTTGTGAGAAAGAGCTTGACAAAGAAGAACCACTGAAATACGGAAGTGTACACTTCCGTGATTTAATGGAAGGTAAATCAATCTTAAGCCATTTTTTTCCGCTGTAATTGACTTTGCCCACCCTTTTAGACCATCAAAAATTCAGTTTTTATTTACAGTGCGTACTACAAGTTTTATTATTTTAAGTAGCATCAAACACACACTAGGAATATGGTCTTTTGAGAAAAAAATTATATTTTGCTGGAAACTGAGGTGGGACTTTGTGGAAGTGGAAGTTTGTCTTTTTTTTTATTTAGGATGTTTTGGTGATCCACTCACCTTCATTTTTTGCAAACCTAAAACAATATGAGTCAGACAAGGACATACTAAAAGAGAAAAGAAAACAAAATACATAGCAGCAAAATAACACATACCAGGTACTCGTAGCAGCTACTTAGCTGAGCAGAGATGAGAGTGCCCACTCTGAAGTAATTGGAGCCAGTGCTAAGCGCCAGTCCTGGCCCGGTAAGTGTGCGGGTGTGAGTGCTGGCATCTTGCCTTGTGTCACTTTCAACCTCGCAAGCTGCTTTGACAATTAGCCACTGCCAAGCAGCTCCAGCACTGCCCATTAGCACAAAGAGACAACAGTGGTGGCACTGACAAATGCAGTTTGCTGTCAGAGAATTAAAGATCTGGATCTAGCTGCCTTCCTAGCTGACATATTCAGAACACAGGGAAGGCAGTTTTTTTTTTTTTTTTGTCAAAAAATGAGTTAAATTCCAGTTGATAAGTTTAATGAGTTTGATGGAATCCTGAGTTAACAGGACCACCACAGCTAGCAGCCACCAGCCTATAACAATGGCATTTCTGTCAGTCATTTTCCCCAAATTCTCACTTAAAGGACTCCTCTGCAGCACTCACAGTTGCCAAATTCTTAAAGACTGAGGAAGTGGATGATGTATGAGCATGAGCCAGCAAACAATCGATCTGTCGGCGTCCCTTTCTAACTCCCCTTTCATGGCTGGCATCACTGCAGTTCCTCAGCCTTTTTACCCATTCCTCTACCCCTGCCTGCCCCTATTGGCCCCCCTTTGTTTTGCCTTTTTTTTTTTTTCTTTTTGTTTCTATTAGGTTCATTTTTGCTGTCCCTTCCTTTCTTCCCTTCCAGAAAGTGATGCACACTCGCAAAAGACATTCTGAGCTGTACCATGAGCTCAACCACTCGTCCAAGTTCCACACCATAGACAGGTATAGCAGGGACCCAGCCATGTCCACATTCAAGGTAAGACCATTGCCCAAATGCGGGACGGGGACCCGCTGTACCAACGCACCTCCACATTCCCCTTCTGCACTTTGTCACAAATCCTAAACCCCACCCCTCAACACTAAATAATTGACACTGACTTCTGCGCAGATTAAAATTACAGTAGTTATGTATGCTGAATTTCACAGAAAGTGGTCAGCGCTGGATAAATATGATCCACACTATGGTGACATTGCATTTACTTGTAAATGCAGCTTTCAGATGATTAGAGTCATAAAAATTCCAAGCAAAGCTCCCAGTCATTTACAAACATGAGGTACTTTTGAAAGCGGTTGTATTCATTATGGTGTCCTTTTTTTTCCAGCAAAATTGCTGCCTGAGAAATGTGAAAACATTGTTTGCTCTAACGAGGGAACTCAAATGTAATGTGAATACTGTATATATTTTCATTGCTATTTGATTAATTCACTGTTGTACTTGTTATCACATCCATGGAGAATCGAACTATAACTACCTCATAAATATAACTTTAGAGGCACATTTTATTCCAGCTTTCCCAAATCCCTTTTACACCTGCTATAATTGCCCTGAACTTAATTCATTCTTACCTGTGGTTGATGCCTTATTAAATACCTGTCAAAACTGTTGATCACATAAGCTGTTAGCTGAGGGATAATCAATCATAGCCACAAATTCTGGAATTTAAGACCTGTGAAACTATTTCTCACACTTACAAATCACCTCACCATAATGCACTGATAGCATAGCCAATGTGTGTGCCTTTACACAAAATGTGCTTTGTCTATGCCTGTGTCACTATGGTTAATGTGTGTTGAACAGAATTCATTGTTTATTTATGTGACAGTTTGTCCGTGTGTGTCTGTGTGGACGGGTGAGTGTGTGTCAGTGGGGGGGCTTGGGTGGTCACCTGTGCGCATGAGACACAGAAGCATCTTTGAATCATTAATACACCATTAGCAGCAGACAAAAGAGTCCCCGCTTGCTCGGCACTGACCTTCAGAGGGCCAGTTTCATTAAAATTTAAGCACACACGCACACGCGCGCACTCCTCTCATCTGTGGAGCTTTAGCGCATGGAGCCATGATGAGTTAGTCAGACTTGATAGGTGTACTTTCCCCTGGCATCGGCAGCATGCTGGTTCACATCTAATTTACACCGCCAGTAGAGGAACAGAGGCCAGCCTGACATCTCTCATATTCCCCATGCCATGTAGCCACACACATACTGTACACACACGCACACACACGCAAACACGCTGCCATTTCCCAGTGCCAGACCGGCGGCTTTTTCCTTCACTCCTCATTTGCTCAACGTCTTGATCAAGATTTTCAGAAGCGTTGGCCGACTCCCTATTCATTAATGCCCAGAAAATATTTTATGGAAGAGAGGAAAAATGGCAGGTTGCTTGCAACACCACGAGCCATATATTAGAAGTCTTAACAGTTACGCTGCTGCATGCTAATGTGCCACAGAGGGAGCTCAGGTGCGCTTTGAGATTATGCCCAAATGTAAAAGAAATGAAAGGCCAACCACAAATAATAGAAAGGCTGTATTTAAACTAATTAAGACAAATTGGAACACGTATTTCCTCCGGGTTAGTCAAGTCAAGTCAAGTCATGTCAATTTTATTTATATAGCGCCAAATCACAACAGAAGTTATCTCAGGGCACTTTTCATATAGAGCAGGTACAGACTGTACTCTTTAATTTAAAGAGACATAACATTCCCCCATGAGCAAGCACTTGGCGACAGCGGCAAGGAAAAGTTAGTGACGTCATATAAGTTATAAAATGTAAGGGCAGCATAGATAATGGCTTACTCATCCAAATCTATTATGTTAAAAGTAAGTAGGCAGTTCAATAATTACATGGATAATGCTATCAGTGTCAGGCCTTTGACAGGAACCAGCTTGAGTTCAGCTCTGCTGTTGTCAACATCTCACTTTGAGAGTCACCCCCAGACACGGACATGCTGACTATACAGTAATTATGGAGATGAGAAGGGTGTGTTTGCCTTTGAGGGTGGGTGTGTGTGCGTGTCCATACACTTGCATATTAGTGTGCCTACATGTGTGGTTGCATGCCTCTGTGTGATTGTAAGAATTTTGTATGTGTGTCTCTTGTTCCTTTTTGGGTTTTTTTTTTTTTCGTGTTTGTCTGTTTAATGTTTTAGATCTGTGTTGCACTGCCTGTGTTTGAAGCAAATGGTCTGTTTAGGAGACAATTACTGCATGAGTAATGATATAATCGTTTCATAATAACTTTAATAACCTCCTGTCTGAGCCATATGACAGACACTGACAGTGATTTTCACATATACGACGTGAGTGCTGTGATTTAATAGCAACCATAATTACATCTCACTAGGATGTCTTGTCACAGGATGGACACCCAAACTACTTGGAAGTTGTTCCTCACCCTTAACATCTTATGACCAATGGACTTAGTCACTTAAGGATAGACTCTACTGAGCATCTTACATGTTAATCATTAAAAAAAGAGGCTGGCCAGTTGCAGGACTAAAGGAAACTCCTCACTCCACTTTACCTGCCTCACAATGAGCCATTAGCTACCTCAAGCAACACCATCTCAAAAATGCATTAACCCCCCCTGACTTTTGCAGGGCTCTCTCTCCCTAAAAGTGCCTAAACAGTATTTTAACCCACACCCTAAACACCCTGTAACCTGTTCTAACCACTGCGGCTGGTGTTCGCCCACCGCAGGTTCCCCCTCCCCCACCACCGAGGCACAACACAGAGCCATCGCTAGTGCGCAGAACATCCCTCGTTTACAAAGAAAGTCAACGTAAGACATGCTAAACCCCACATAAACCTTTTGCAGTAGAGCCCCTCTAACGCACTCTAAAGTAGACCTATGAGTTGATGCGCTACATGTCACTGTATGAATCTCATAGTTTGCCACTGTGTGTGCCGTTATCTGTGTTTCCATGCTGCAAAAATGCAATGACTGCTCGTTAAAGCCCCCCTCCTCCCCAGCCCCCACAGCAAGAGTAACTAGGCACAGCAAGGCCTGTCAAGCTTCGTATTTCTCCACATGTTAAGAGCGCTACTCCACATTTAGAGTTCGGAGGGTTTTGTTTCTTTTTCTAGCCTTTCCGATGCCAAAAGCACAAGAGCAAAAGTGTAGGAAATAGGTTAAGCATTTATCTGCTTTAACATAAGCTGCAATCATGAGCATGTCTGGCGACCTAGCTCACCACGTAGAGGAATTCATGGATCATAAATGGGTGAGTATGTTTGCTTTTTGCCTGCAGCTATAGCCTCAGTCTTTTATCATGATATCAAGTATGTAGCTATCAAGACCCTTGTTTAAAGGTTCTTATTTTAAAATAAGTCAGATGAAAACATTTAGCCGGAGGCAGCATTTTCAACCAACTTATGGGGCTAACAGCTGTCATCAACATAAGGCGCCTGCTTTTGTCTACCTGTCTGAAATCAAGGACCCATTGTTTTTTCAAAACTACTAAGGATTTCGATGGTAAATTTGCCACCATTACCACTGTAAACAGCATATAAAAGGAAAGCTTGACAGGCGTAGCAATAGTAATGAAGGGGCGGGGGGGGGGGCTTAGCGAATATCAAGAGTATGGTAATTCGGTCTAGTGTTAACTACTAGTGTTCATGTGATATTAAAAAGCCTACAATTCCAAGACTTTAATTATGTGTCATAATTACAGTAACACACAGTGTCAAACTTTAAAGTTTACTCCATGTAGCTGCTCATCTGCTTTACCCATCAGTGCTGTCTCATTGTGAAGTGACTGTATTTGATGAGCCTGAATACTAGATGGTCCCCTAGTAGTGTGTGGGTGTAACAGTTCAGTGCATCACAGCGTGTACCCCTTGTGCTTCTGCATTCATGTAATGAATGCTAATTCTCCTTCCTCCATCAACTCCTATACAAATTCAAATTGAATATATACAAGCTGGAACTGCTATAAGAAGAGACATGGATTTGTTAGGTGGTCTGATGCAGGACTGGATTTATCTTCCATCATAAAACATAAACATGTGGAGGATTTTTGTGTTATTCTTCCGCTGTTTTTGGGTTGTGTTTTCATTACTGTGGCACCACTCTGTGTGGTGTAACCATACAGTCATTGTTGTCCCTTTCAGTGCCTGAATTCAATCTTATGAACTAAACATCATAACCTTGTGATAAATGGTGATAAATCAGTTCATAAAGACAGTGACCCATCCAAACAGATTTATAATCACCTCATAAACCATGATATTCCATCCATAAACTAGCTCATTGGCACTAAACAGAGCCAGACACTATGCGCTTTGTATGGGTGCTGATGAGAGACTCTCAGAAATATCACAAAGGCTTATGGGGTCAGAAAAGACCTGATCCATTTTACTTCTCTGGAAAGGTAGGAACTCTGTGTTGGCTGTGTTGAGGAGCTGAGTGGATATCAGTAAATGTCCTGCACACACACAGACATGGGCACTTTCATATCTTATCCAATTTTCTCTGTAAGTGCAATGGGCTTAAAGTGGTCTTGGGCATTACATGTGCCATCACAGATAGAAACCACATACATCAATGCTTTCTGCTTTTCTTGTCTTTACGTCACTCTCCATACCAAACACTCACACTGTTGTTGACTCCGAATTGCCCGTTCGGTATGCTGGCAATTGGTAATCCCAATATTTACGACGCTGATAGCTAGAGGCTGTTAAGTGATGACTCAGTTTTACGCTTAATACACAAATACGAACGGGAAAGACGTGAACTGAAAGAAGGCGGAGGCAGACAATATATCACAAGACTCCCGCGTGTTGAAAATCACCTTGTCTGTCTTTCCTATCAGGCTGCTGATGCTAGCTGAGCTATTCCTGTAGACTGTAAATGAATGTACATGTTGTCCTCTGTCTCGTATTCTGCTGTTATTTTTGAAAATCATATGCATGGCCTTTAAAATCTACACAGCCAAATGTCTAACTGGTAAACTATGGCTAACAAAGGTCAGTTGCAGGCTATGACACAAACATACATTTCTCCTGGTCTTTTTGAACATTTGTGTGCATATTTAACACGTAGCAACTCTTTCTCTTTCTTGCAACTAGCTACAAGAGTTCCAGAGATTGCTGTGTGCTAATGATAGTTATTATTTTGCTTGCTTGACAACAGTTGCTGAACTTGAATCAAGTGGGTTTTGTGTGTGTGTGTGTGTGTAGAAACACAGTTGTCTGCCCCCGTAAGAGAATAATATCTGTTTCAGTGGTAACACTTGTATAATGCTACATTCAAGTGGACAGAATGTGGGCTTTAATGCTAATGATAAAAACAAATTCAAATCCCACTCTGTTTTAAGTACAGTGGGTGCTCTGGAAGTAGCAATATGGCTAGCAGAGGGATGGAGTCCATTTTCATTGTGTCTTCCATAATGGAGACAGAATACAAATGGAGTCAGTGGGGTTACTGAAAGACTGAGTGGATGCAGTGTGTATCTAGCACGGTATGTGTTAGCATTAGTGTCTGCGCTAATGTTTAGATTTAGAACAGCTTCTTGGCCTCTGTCACCGCGGAGCTCGCCTGTCGCTTTTCTTTTCCTCTCCACAGGGTTCAGAAGGTCATAACGCAAATTTGCATGCAGTGCCCAATGATGCAGTGTGGTGCCTCTGTGTGTGGGATGGATACTGTGTGTGTGTGTGTGTGTATGTGTGACAGAGAGAGGAGAGTGTGCACTGAATAATAGCCTGGCTGATGCATTTTTTAGCTCTCAAATGGGATATATTTCCTTTCCGACGTCTGCTGTGTTCTTGATTAAATGAAGCGTGCTTTGGCCTTCTTCTGCAGATAGACAGCGAGGAGTTGTGCGGGAATGCGGTGGGATGGAGAGGAAGACAAGGGAAACAAGTACTCTACTTTGTTGTGATTTGACTCGTGCTAGATCAGAGCGGCGACAGCGAGCAAATTTTCGATTATGAAAGATGTATTTGCAATTCAATCCAAATGGCTGTGGGAGTGCATGTGAATTCTATGATGAAATCCTATTGTGTTGGGCCACATACAGTATGGAAATGTATTGTGCTATGGTCTGAGAGGGCTCTTCCATTAGCCTGCCCCATAAAAGAGAGGTGGGAGAGTTAACATTAGTGACTGTTATGGATGTTTTTAGGCCACTGAAGGGAAATTTAGCCTTTTAGGGAAAGGTAATGTGTATGCTTTGAGCATGTCTCATGTAAAATGAAGATGTATAATTCGAAATGACACAGAACCAATTTTTGTTGATTCAGTGAGGGCAATTTGCCTGCACTTGCAAACCCTGTAGGTTCTGATAGTCAATTTGCTGGCATTAAGCTAAGGGGCTTCAATTTCACATTCCAGCAATAAAGCAAGTCCTCCCCTATTCTTTTTCTTCATATCTCATTCTCCCCTCTGTTTGTCCTCATGGCTTGACATTTTCTCTCTTGCTGTCTCCCTCAGTTTCCCATTTCTCCCTCTAAACTCAGCCCTTGGTGGCACGTTTGAGGCATTAATTGAACAATTAATTCCTCTCATTAGCTTGTTTTTAATTATTTCCTTGCCCCCTTCTCTGTGCCGCGTATAAATTCATCAACTGTTTTCATCCTTCCACACAAATTGCCCATGAAAACTGAAGGCTGGCGGAGTGTAGCTTCAGCACACTGGCTCTATCAGTGGCTCCTAATGAGGGGACGGTTAGCCCAGGCGGAACAAGCCTAACACTGGCTTCGTGCACCAAGAGGCACAATACTAATTTAGCTCATTTAGTGTCCTTGGGCCAATTAAAGGGAGGTGAAAAGGGCCCAATCACTGGCTGGGGCTGTTTTCAGTATGGGAGCACTGGCCTTGGCCATTGCGCTGCATTGCACAGGCCCAAGCAGCGGCGAAGCAAGCCTGTGTGTCTGATTGCTCGTTTGTTTGCAATGTGTTGCACTAATGGAATTTATTTGCCCTACATTCTCCAGATTCGGCTCCTTTGAAGGGCCTTATTACTTGTGACACAGATTCCTTCCCTGCTAAGGGGTAAATGATGCTAAAGACCACTATGCCCAGTTAGTCTATTTCTATGCCCCCTAATAAATCATGCCTGTGCTGAATAGGCAATCTTGATTCTATCATCATCTGTATGATATAATAAAAATACTTAGAAACCTTAAATAGTTCACTTCTGGTTAACTGACAGCTGTAAAAGTCATGTTCTGGTATCCACTCAGTATGCTCCTACATTGTTTGATGTTACTTTCATTTTGTTCATGTATGAATGTCATTTAAGTTTCCTCCATGTGAGCGTCACACTTGTCTTTGACTTACTGGCGCATTTGATTGATTTCTGTTTTTTTTGTTTTTTGCTTTTTTCGTTTGTTTCCTGTTTTATGTCCTTTTGTTGGCTGACTGGGCCTCGTGTTGCATGCTTGTTGTCATGTCCCAGTTTGAATGTAGCCAGACAGTCAGCAGAACCATGGGCATCCAAGTCGACAAAGGTAAAGTTAACCCACTTACCCACAACCGCCTCTCCTCCCCCATCATCTCCCAAAGACAGCCTGCCACACTGCTCACCCACATCCAGACAGACTTTCCACTCCATGGTCCAAATGAGCAGGGTTCTGTGTGGCAGAGAGTGGGCCTCTTCCACCAATACTGTAG
Source organism: Scomberomorus guttatus (assembly GCA_038419695.1). Lineage (NCBI taxonomy): Eukaryota > Metazoa > Chordata > Actinopteri > Scombriformes > Scombridae > Scomberomorus > Scomberomorus guttatus. The sequence continues at coordinate 18,892,116 of CM076461.1, forward strand.
CAGAGGCCTCTCAAGATGGCTTTAGATGTTTGTGCAGTAGCATCTTCTTCTATTACCTGCTTTCCCTCTGAATCCCTACAACCTCTTTTCTTCACTTAGCTTTGTCATGCTTGCAGCTGTAGCTTGTATTTTCAGAAAATAGTAGTTTGCCTCTGTCTTCAAGTGTTGGATGATTGGGCAAATTTTCCCTATTGGCCACTGTCACCCTTGTGGCCATGCGAGTTCCATTTTCCCCTGCTGTGCCTGCAAAAGCATACCACTGGATTAGTAAGTCTTTAAATATCACCATGATGCCTCTTACAAAGCCACAATAGTGGAGCACTGCAGGTGAGTTGTTAAAATGGTATTTTATCAGAGAATTAATACCCATATTGCCGGTTCCATTTCAACCATGGGTGGTGCGCAAACTTCTTATAGAGGTTGATTATATACAATAGGTTTTGATTATATACAATAGGTTTTGATTATATACAATAGGTTTTGATTATATACAATAGGTTTTATGCTTTGAATGCTGATGAGGCAAACAATATAAAGGCTCTTATTCCGGTGACTGAAATTGACCAGAAGAAAAGTCTGTCAGCCATAAATTCAGCCTGTCACGGGTGGATGATATGCTCATTCTATCGCCCAACTCTGACATCTTCTGCCTCTCTTAGAGGCTTTTACATACTGTAGAAAAGAGAGAATCTTTATGTAAATGCTGCATACTATAAATGTGGAAATGCCAGGCTAAAAGCAAGTAAAAGAGAAAAAGAACATTGTGGTATTAGGTAGGTATCTGTTTTATTTATGCAGTGCATCAACTTAAAGTATCAAACTGTTGTATATCAGTTACATATTTAAAATTCTTGATACATTTCCAACACGTAGACTTTATTGTCACATATGGAAGTAAATCTAGACCCCGCAAGGCAATCTGCTAAACACTGGCAATCTTTTTAATCTCAGAAGGGGTGAATTTTAAAACTTACATAGCAACACCACAAAGTTTGCTTTGTGTTTTTCTCTTAAGACACAATCACAAACACACAAATAGTTCTCCCAGAAAGAATAATGTGCAATTTTGTGTGCGACTTTTTCCAGATAGAAAAAAATAAATGAGGACATAGACTTACAATTCTGTGTTGCAGTGGGGTTTTTTTGTTTTGTTTTGTTTTTTTTGTTTGTTTGTTTTTTTTTTTTACAATAAGCTGAAATACCTTGAGCCAAAAGAAGCTCCAGTCAATTCTGTCAATATTAGTCAAGTTGCTAGAGCCACTGCAGGGAATCAATTTTGGCCCAAACTTGAGGCAGTCTGGGATTTAGAAAGTACAAATGATGTGAGCAGCCACCCGTACCCCTCATGACACACACAAACACACATAGACGCAGCTGTATGAAGCTACAGGTCAGGCAACACAACTACCGAGAGAACGATAAAACCACAACACAATGGGATTTGTGTTTTCTATTTTTTGCACTCATCCCCAGCACACACCCCAACCAGGCCATTAGGAAAACACCTGTTACTTCAGAACAACAGTACATGCTGTGTGGACACCAGGCCACCCATACAGAAGTGAGCCAATGTAAGCAGTGGTTTGCTTTAAGAAAAAAAAAAAAAAAAAAAAATACCACTGCAGAGGTACAGCAGGGGAATGAAGGTTAATGTGTTTAAGCCAGAGGCAGAACATACGGCGTCAGCAATGTCCACTTTATAGCACAGCTTTAACTATTTAATGTGTTGTGTTAACACATACAGTATAAAATCAATAATGCACATAGTGTAGATAACATTTCCATGCACTAATACCAGATTAGTCACCCTCTTTCAACATTATTTAGAAAACATGAGCTGCAAAGCCTCTAGCACTGCACAGTAGATTCACTGTTACGGCTTTTAGAATCAGATTACTTTCCGCCACACGCTGTCCTTTCTTTTATCCTCACTATAGTAGTTGTAGTTGCTATTAGTGGTGTGTAGCATGTAGAATCTCACTCTGCCCTTGCTTCCTCAGTTTTCCTCTAAGCTTTGACAGGCCAGGATGTTAAAAATATTGCCTAGTCCCAGCACCGTTCGATGTGCTGTGTGTATGACTGTGCGTGCTGACATTGCGTGTTAGATCATTGTCTGTGCCGTGTTGGATTGTGTTCATGTGTGCATGTGTGTGTACACATGTTATATTTTCTCACAGGAGAGCTGGTGAATGGGGGGGGGGGGGGAGTTGAGAGACAGAGACAGAGAGGGAAGGGGTAAGGTGTAAACACAAAGCTACAACTGCCTGTCCACCTGCAGAAGGTGTGGGAACAATGCTATTGTTTCGGGGCAGAGTTGTCAGTGACTGTGATTCCCCCATTTCTCTCTCTTTCTTCTCTCTCTCTTTCTCTCTCTCTCTCTCTCTCGTCACCCCTCCTTGTCTTCTCCCTCCCATTTCATCAACACAGAGGGAAAAGCGATGGAGCATTTCATCTGCCGGAGGTGAAAAGAACTCGTCGAGTGTAAGTAGAGGGGTTACTGGAAGAGAGAGGGAGAGATGCAAAAAAAAAAAAAAAAAAAAAGAGAGGGATGAGATGGGGCTTTGGGGCAAGGAGGAATGGAGGCAGGCAGAGATGGCGAAAGGGAATGGATAGACACACAGTAGCAGCACAATCGCGTTAGCCTAGTCTCCCAGGGATAAAGTTGGGCTTAACTGCAGCATTACCCACACTCCTGCATTACAAAATGTTCCTTCGCCAGCATTTAGCATGCAAATTGGCTCCCAGATTATGCCTTTTGTATTCATTTTACCAGCTGTCAGGCTGTGACGCAGGGAGAATGATAATCAGGCAGATATTGCCCCCTAGCGCTCTGGCAATGATCATCACACTGCAAGGGGGGGAAGGGAGTGCTGCGCTACTGCAGATCAATGAGTTGTGAGTGTGAGTGTGTGTGTGTGTGTGTGTGTGTGTCAGATGAAGAGATAGACAGGGATTGAGGGTGTGAATAGTTGAAAGTGAGTTAGTATACTTTATAAGATTTGGTGCAATAAAGAGAAGGCAGAATTGTGGAAAGAGAATATAGAGAAAAGAAAATGAAAGAAACTGAAGGAGATAGCTGAGCTCAGAGATAGAGTTGACGAGCATACAGTAGTGCTCTATATTCTGATGGATTATATGCAGTAAAAGCAAACATGCACATACAGTAGATGTAGGTACTCACACAACAGTAAGCAAATTTGGGATTTTCACTGAATTTATTCTCTTTTCAAAGCACTTAGGATATGTTGTCCTGTGAATATTCATCTTCTGAATGTACATGTAAATGTAGTCCAAAAAGCTCTGCTGCAGTTGGCTCCATCAGGTCTGTGGAAAGCACCAGTCTCGTTTTTTTTTTTTTTTCTGTTTTGTTTTTGTCACTGTAAGTTTTGCTCCACCGAGAGTCATCTCGGCTAGTGATTCCTCGTCTCCCCAGCTCGTATCTGTGAAATCATTATCTCGTGAGATAACGAGTCCGATTTGAATAATGGCCCTCATCTGATGCATAATGCTACCTCTAATTCCGCTTTTAGCTAATCCCCCAACATGTATTTTACATGCATGGTGGGCACAGCTGCGGACCACATGCAGCGATCACAGGCCTGCACTATGGAGGGCTGCATGCTTTTATCAGTCTACGTGAAAGGTTACTGATTGGGAAAGGTGGGAGGTAAAGGAGGGCAGATACCATTTCTGTAAATAAAAGAACAGAAGTACTTTTCTTTTGATGGTAGAAAGATGGGAAGGTGCCTATGAACCACAGGTATGTATGGTACTGATTTTTAGTATTTGTGAGGTTCTAAGAAATAACACTCAGTTGTTGGCCTCGCTGTGTGTATATTGATATTCGGTTTCTGTTTGAAGGTTAGAAACATGAGATCAAATTCAGGTTTTGTGAGTGCATATTTGAATGTATCCATCTCCAAATCTCACAAAAAATGGTTTTCAGACGCTGCCTTTAAAGGAAAATGCACTGTTTATTAAAGCTTGGGTGTTATTTTTATAGTATTGGTTATGATAACATTGTACTCATTAAAGTCGGTTCCTGAAATGTGGAAACAGCGACATCACAACAATGAACATGAGCAGTCAGATGATCGGAACAAGCCATCAGTTTACTCAGATTGTGTAATCCACTTTATGTGGAGGTAAAACTGAGAGTCAGAATGCCTGTAATGTTGGTAACTAACTATGGTTAGTATGGTAGGCCAAAATTGTAGCAGGGCCGGCTTAACCCATTTGTGGGGCCCGTGGGAAACTTGAATTGTGGGGCCCCCTGGTTCCCCACCACTCTGGTTCCCAGTTAGTTTGGTTATAATTTGATGGAAAGCTAATTTCTTTAAGATTATGCGCTATGCATGTAAGCGTAATATAGACTAAGAATAATTGAGATGCTAAAACTAGCAATCTGGGGCTTTTGGGGCCCTTGAGGGTTCGGGGCTGCTGGGGAGTAGCCCGCTTTGCCCGGTTGGTAATGTGTCCTTGCAGAAGATGTTCTGCAAATTGTGATGTATGTTTAACACAGACACTTTGGGTAATAATTTAACCATACACGTGGCTATGATCATCTAGCTTCTCCTGGTCGCTGCCTTGTGTACCTTCAAGTGACATCACAACTGTTATTAATACAGATTAGAATTATGTCCAAAACCATGAGAATAAGACCCAGGCTCCATGAAAGTGGAACTTCCCTTTAACTGATATTTGTATCTTTTTCAAGTCCATGTGTCTCCTTTATTTTTCCTTACATGTCTCTTTTCCTTTGTCGCCCTCCTCCATCAGGACAAGTCAACCCCGGAGGAGCAGAGCTCCTGGGACAGCTTCAAGACCATGACCCCCGAGCTGTCCATCGTGCCTGGGGAGCAGAAAGACCGGATGGAGCTGCACAATAAGAACTGGGACTCCTCCTCTGCTAACACACCCGACTCGTCCGAGGGAGACTTCCAGACTGAAGTGTGAAGGCACACAGATGTACACTCAAATACACACATGCTCATGCCGAGATGCAGATGCACACAGAGATACTGAACTTCTGGAAAGCTATACTTATAAGGACATGAGTGCAAACACGTACACACTCTCGCAAAGATCTCACATACACTGCTCCCCGTCTCCTGCAATGTGCTCTGTCGGATCCCATACTGTATTTGTTTACTGCTGCAGTGGACAGACATGGAAAGAAGACTGTTCTACTCTATATTTTCGCAAAGACTATATTGAAAAGAAAGAACAGGGGCTTGACACGTCTGCGATTGAGGAAAATTTTTAAATGAACTAAGAAACTACGAAAAACTTATTTCTGAGAAAAATGTCTTGATTTTATTCTGGAGAAAAAAAGAAAAACCTCTTTCAATTGTTTGATGATTTGGGGGGAGGGGGGGGGAGAAGAATATTTCTGCACCGTTCAGTTCTTTTTATAGCAAGGGGAAAAAAATCTCACTGAGGTTGCTCACACTGGTAGCCCCCTAGGCACCCTGCTTTCATTTATTTTATTTTCCCTTCTAATGGATGACGAAAGCATTCGATCTCTCAGTTTTTCTCTTTTTTTTTTATTTTACTTTTCCTCTTCGTCATTTGGATGGATAGGGGATGGGGGTCAGGGAAAGAGCTGCTCATTGTGACATCCTCTCTGCTTTTTTTCGGGTTCCGGTTCAACAGTCCCATCCATCCATTCCTCTCACATCCTCTGTGTCAACATTGTATTCCCCCTTTTGTGTATTTTCTATGGTTTAGTTTAAAAAAAAATGTCCTCCCCTATGGTTTGAAACTATTAATGAAAAAATAATATGATTGAAACAAATAACTACCAACTGAGTTGTGTTCTGTGGTCTAACTGTTCAAGAAGAATTGATTTATTTTTCAAACTGGTTTGTGCTTGTGCTGCCCCTTTTTTCATTCTTATTTTTCTTTTCCTTTTTTTTCATTTCCTGTGAGATTTAATCCATTGTGGAACTTTAAAAAAAAATGATTTAGGACACATGCAGCACATAAATGTGAGCTTGCTTTCTGAGATAATGTGTGCCGCATGTTATCCACCCATGAGGGAAAAGAAGGATTGTGATCGTCATGCAGATTCTCGCATCTTCTTTCTTTATTCCCCCCCCCCCCTGCTTGGAGATAAAAGCCTTTAAAGATTGCAGCATCTGAATCCATTTCACCCATCACCAATCATAGTAATACCAGAGAAGAGAATGTCATTTCAGCCCAAATGGAACCTGTGCAAAGTCTTTTTAGCATCTCCCATTCCCCAATAACATGCACTTACAGTTAAGTATCGATCAGTTTAGCAGCTAAGTTGCTGAGGAAATATCGTTAGCTCCACATGACCAGAGGAAGTTTTTGCAGCCAATAATATGTTAAACTAGACACCATCCGAGCCAGATTTTCTTCTTTTCTCAACAACCCCCATCATGGATTTAAAGCTCTGTCCTAAAAACATGCCTTCCTTTGCTTTCATCTACCGCGTCCCTCCCGTTTCTTTCTCTGTTGCTCATTCTGCCCACCCAGCATGGTGCTACCAGGAGGCATGAAATCTTAATGTTAGCAGCAAAGCCAGATATATAACTCCTGGTTCACATGGATTCCTTTCCATGTGATCGTGTCCTGTGCTTTATAATCTGCTTGTGAGCAAAGCAGCTGCAGCGAAAGAGAGGAATAGAAAGATAGAGAGGGAGTCACGGGGGTTGTAAGGCTACAAGGTGACAGACTGAAGAGGAAACAGCAAAAAAAAAAACAAAAAAAGCCAGTGGTGAGGCTTTCTGCTTGACATTCTACATCTGTACTTCAGTCGCTACAAGAGGACAACCATTTTCCTGCTGTTGCTATATTAGCACATCAGTCCTCCACACACCGGCAGAAAGAAAGTGTCAGAGTGCAGGATGAATTCAATAGATGGCTCGATAACTTTTCCGTCTTATGTTCAAAGCAACTCCCTTTAATCTAACAGTTTGAAGAAAGAGATGAGAGACAATTTAAGGGAGGAAGAAAATGTAAGAGTGTAAGAGAAAATGGTAGCCAAGGAAAGAGATCCAAAAATACATAGTGAGCTAGAGGCAGGCAGAGATGCAGATTAAGAAGGGGAGTGCTCAAAACAGTAATTATCCGGGGATGGCGATTTGTCCTGACATTTTCCAATGCAGCCCTCAAACCATCTGTTTAAAGATCCCTAATGTGGTAGTAGTGCAGCACAGCGCAGATGGTGAAACAAGAGTGCGGTCCTTCTAACCTTTCAAGCTAATCAGCTGATAGGCAAACCTACAGCTCGCTTCCTCTCAGAAGAGCGAGATAGGTTCAGCCCCAAGTTGCCGAGCTTGGGTCACATTCACCTGACCTTCTCTGAGGCTCAGCATCCAGGTCTTTTGTGCAGTGTGTCCAATCTGAACAAAACAGCAGTCTGTCAGCTACACAATGTCAGTCAATGGCTGTTACTATATAGCAGACGAAAACATCCGTCTCAGGTGAGATAGATTTGACCTTCACACATACAGTACAAATTAGTTTTTTTTTTTAACATTACATTTTAGAGGAAAAAGCTCCTCCAAAAAGCCTTGTTCCTATGGCAATTTATAAATATGATTTGTAGAAACAAAGAAAGAACCTTAAAATGTGAATGTTTAATTTCAGATTGTGTTACTTTCCTCTTACATCAGTGAGATTTTCCATACGTTGCTCATGACATAGGAACAGCATGACTGGTTTTAAACTCAGTAAGGGATTTTAAGGGTTCATCTACAAGAACAGTAAGTGAGATACTGCTTGATCGACTGACATGTTTGATTACTTGAATGTGCCACATCAATGTTCTTCTTTCTGCTAAGGATCATCTTGCAGCTTTGCTTTTTTTTTTTTTTATATATATATATAATAGACAGTGGGATGATGCAAATGGTGATGCTGGTCAGGCGGTCAGAGTATGTTAGTGTGTCACATTGTTTTCCCTTGTGTGTTTTGAAAGCCTGCCAAACTCAACAGCCCATAACGAAATATGAAATGCAGCGACTTAACTCCACGTGGACGCCAACTCAAACCCACTACGCTCACTTTCACCCTCCTACCTTCAGCCTTCGATGCTTAGGTGTTAACCGACTGCTACAACCATCCAACATTCCAGTTGATTTATTACTGAAAAACCCTCCCTTTCCTTTTCTCCCTCATTTTTGTTCTTTTTATACATAAGATTGTACAAAGTAGTCCTCTAATGTTTTCATAGTGTCTTTTTATATGAAAATAAATTTTCAAATTGATCCGAGTGTCTCATATGTGAATATGCGCTTCAAGGGCATCTGTGGATGAGAACAACAAGGTCTGTCTTGATTTGCAGTGTACTCACAATCTCATTTTTTCATAATATTACTCTGGGTGTTGGGCATGACCAACTCTGTTAGCCAGAAGCACTGTAGCTTAACTGTGACCAATCAGAGGCCCCGCTGGTCTCTCTGAAAACGTAAGAGGAAGAGTTCTGTGGGTTTGAAGTTATGTTGCATTGAAATAACCAAAGGGGGAAATGTCAACTCAAAGTGATTATTTCATTAAAAATATATGAACGCTGAGTGATATTTATGTTAATAACAATCCTTCCTCTTCCAAAGTGGAATTCTCCAAAAAAATGGCTTTGTTATGTAAGGTGGTGAAAATAGCCACAGTTGACGGGCTTTTAATAGTCCAGTCAATGCTGCTGGAATGAAGGAACAAGAGGGGATGACACAATGCGCATGCTTCAGTTACTCTACGTTTGCCCTCCAAGGGGCTTGTGGGTAATTAAGTGTGGATGAGTCTACCCATGGAGCTGCCATCATTCACCCTGGAGAAAGGCCACCAACTGGAACTTTCTCAAGGGAGTGAGAGGGATGAGAGAGATGTCAGAGGAGGAAGAAAATAGAGAAGCCAGCCCCAAGGACGAAATACATGGTGACAGAGTAAAAGCAAGGAAGGGGTTTTTACATTTACCTCTGGCAGTAGAGTCACAGTGATTAGAGTGCCTCTTGGTTATTTTTCCCAGAGGTTTGTGGGTAATTAAGTTGTGGTACTGGTGTGTCACTAGTGACCTAAGGAGAGACTCTGCTGACAAATAATATGGGGACACAAAGTGAAGCGTGGACAGACATGATTTGGGAGAAGATGTAACAAATTTCAACTTGACTAAGACTGTGTCCACCAGGAACGTCTTGTCAGCACTGGCCTTTGTTTGATATTTACAATAAAGACAGGACATGCTATTGTGTGTTCCTGACAGCGCTGGGAGATTAGTGTGTGTTAGTGGTCTGAACAGCAAGTGCTGAAAGTTTAATATAGCACAGTTGAACAAAAAAAACAAAAAAAAAACAATGCAGAGCACTCTGGGTTTTGAATAGTGACAAAGCAGGAACATGAAGCATTAGACTTTTCATGCGCAGTGAAATTGATAATCCACAAGACTATTTTTTTTTCCTGTGTGTACTTTGGCTTCATGTTTTGTTATCCAGGGATCACTGCACAAAAATCTTGCCAGTAGTGTGATGTCACTCCCAAAACAAACAAACACAGGCTGAAAAAAGCAAAATGTCAGAATGATCTATACAATAATAATATATCAGATGCAAGGCTGGATTACTACCACAGAGGCCCCAAAAGCTCAATATGTGCCAATTGTTCTTTGGTAGTTTCATTAATTACACTATCAATATCAACTAAGGTGGGTCCTGCATTATTACCTACTGTTGTTGCCTTGTCTTGCAGAGGAGCTCTGTGTCAAAATTTAGTTTTTAGACCTTTATTGTTGTTTTCTAGTGTGCTCATATGGTGCATCTTCTTGACTAAAGATGTATTTTCTTCAAATTACCAGTAGGAACTGTTGCTTTGTTATTACTTTAGCTACAATACAAAGAATTAAATGAACAAAATAGTCAAGTTATACTGCTGACAAATAAATGAAAGCAAGTTTAAGTTAATTGTACCCTGTGGAATCTTTGACCGTAGTAGTGCTATGGGGCAATGTTTTTTACAAGTGGGTACCTGTTTTGTTTGTATCGCTCACATGCACGTGGACATGATGCAATACTCTTTCCTGCTGCCAGTTTTACGCTATTACATTCATTGACAGTTGGTTGATGTTTTATCAAAGAACCACAGCAACGGGCCAGCAAATGCAGTGAAGGAAAAGACTGCTAGCTAGCAAAAAGGGATGTAAACAATGCATGGTTTAATTTAAAAAATCAGTTTTGAAAATGTTTTATGAGGACGGGAACACATTCAATGCACCAAATGCATATTTGGTGAAAAACACTGAATGAAAAAATACATTTTGTGTATTTGCAAGAAACTTCCACAAGGCACCTTTAACTCAATATAAGAACTTTCTTAAACAAAGCATAGCTACTGTAACTAATATACAGTATATTTACTTGTCTTCTGTTGGCAGAAGACAAGTAAAATCAAGTTTCTCTTCACACAAAAGCAATGAAAAAATGATAAAATAGTGCCCAGTGGACAGGGCGTCTGGTTATTTTAGCTCTGCACTACTATATGTTGGATATTTAAAGTGAGAGCTAGCAGAGATGGGGAGTGAGAAGGTCTAATATTGATAAGCAAAGTCAAAAAACAAGCAAAACAAACACCCTTGGAACATTGAGGATTTCGTGAGAAAGTGAGATACCTTGGGAAAATGAGACAACCTGTGAGTGGAATGACATGTCTCACGTTGAAACTGCAATAAAGTGAGAGCGTGCAGGGCGTGTAAGGATGAAGTTTAGTCCTGAGACAGAGAACAGTAGAAATCCATTGTTCTAATGGTTGTAGTGTGTCTAGCTGTCCCTCTTCAGTGGCAGACAGATGGTTTTGTCCCACAGGCTGCGGTGCCATACTGCTCGGAGAGGACACTGGGAATGGAGCAGACTGACAGATTAGAAGGGAGGATGGAGTGGACAAGGCCATAGTGGGCAGGAGTGCAGATGAAAGTAAAAATTAGAGGCTGAGAATAACAGTTTTGTTTTTTTTCTTGAAGATATAATGCAAAGTAATAATCACAATGTAAACTGTAAAATCATCTAAAACTTCCAAGTTGAAGTTGGTAATAACGCTTTTGGACAATACCATGGACATCTCTTTTTCTGGTGTTTGACTACCACTTGTTCTCATCTGTGCTGTTATGGATCAGATCCCTCAATGCTTTGCAGTGCCAATATTTCAGTTTTGGCCCAGTGCTTTGGTGCGGATGGCACAGCCAGACTGGTCCTTTGAGAATGCCTTTCCACAATGGCGTTAGATGGCTGTCCATATGAAATGCCCTTGCTGTCCCTCATCCAAATTCTGGCCCTGCTAATCCATTGAGTGTCTTAGTCCCCATCATACAGGCCAGGATAAAACACAAGTGGTCTTTGACACTTTGAGGGTGATTTATTCAAAGCTGAGGTAAAGGACTCATTGAAGCTTCTTTTGGCCCCACCAAGCTCTCTCCACAAAGCACTCTTCACATATCATGGCAACCTACATTTAGTCAGGATGAATTGCCTCTCCACACTGCCAAGGGCTTCTCGAAACACTGGCATAATTTAGTGGTAGGTTTAGGCTAATGCAATCCACCACAGCCTTTCTCTTACGTGCCAAAAGAAAAAAAATGCAATGCCTGGGACTTGCTAGATGTTTAACAGCTACTTAGCCTTCTCATGTCTTACCAGAAGGCAAGAAAACCCAGAAAAGAGCATAGGATGAGGGTGTGCAGGCGGCTTTAAACTTCCAGGCTGTTTGTCAGAGGACCGGGTGTAGGAGATTCACTGACAGGGACAGGGAGGTGAGGAATCGTGATGTGCTGCCCACACATGTCTGGTTCCAGGGATAATGAGACAGCCAAGTCGGCCTTTCAAACTCCAACTGTCCAATAGCGGTCAGTCAGGACTCCAAATGAGGGTGGCCACCTCCATGACTCCCACCTGTACTTTAGTCATTCTTTTCAGCCTTGTGCATGCGAGAGAGAGCTCAAGGAGTAGTTTAACATTTGCAACATGCACTTAGATGCTTTTTTTTTCCATGAGTGAGATGAAAATATTGATATTAATCTCATGTTTGTGCGTCAAATACATCGCTGGAGTCAGGACATGTTTAGCCTAGCATAGCGCACAGTGTTGAGGCAGGGGGAAACGTTAGCCTGCCTGGCTCTGTTTAAAGTTCAATGAGCTTCTAAAGGTTTCTACACATTGTATTTGTGTTCACCTCAGCATAAACTGACAGTTATTTTTACAGTGATTTTAGGGTGAAGATAAGTGTTGGAGAAACATGCTAAGTTGAACGACAGATATCAATCTTATCATCTCACTTTCGGAAAGAAAGCAAATAAACATATTTCCTGAAATTTTGAAGTATTCCTCAGTAAGTTTAGTACCTTTAGCAGCAGCTTATCATTTGGGCAAGAGAAATAATATTAATGATTGAGCTCATGACACGCAGCATTTCAACTATATTTTGTTGTCTGGGAAATACAAAATTAAATCATACAGTTTTTTTTGACATTCTGTATTGTCAGCAATCCTCAATCTTGGAGAAGGTATTTTCAAACATCATATTGAGTGTCACGAATAGCTTATTTTATATTACAATTTGTGTGTGTGGTGTGAATGTATACGCATGTAATTTCATGCCACAATCATACATGCTCAGAATATCTACCTGCCTTCCCTTCATTATGTCTCTCCCTCTCTCTTTGCATGCATGTACATACATAATTGAACAAATGGCCTTCTTCCTAACCTTCAAACAAGGCTATCGGGAAGCACATATACCCCATAAATACTATCACCAACATACAGACAACATACATTGGATGCCTCAATCTCACTTCACCTCCTTTTCATCCCTCTATTCTCATAGATAAAGCATGCAGCCTTGAAAAGTGGCCTGAGATAAAAGCAGGATGCGTTCAGGGACCCCGTCTCACCCCTGAGGGAGTGGAAATATCATTTGATCCCACTCAAAGAGCCTCTCTGTGCCAAGTCAAGCCAACCCACGGCAATACAGGAATAGATTCCTCTGTCTCCCTCCCTGTCTCCCTATCTTCCACCCCTCTCCATGATCCATTCCAACTGGGAAAATTGTTTTTGATTTGCAATGAACATGCATCGCTGTGCAGTGTCGTAGTGATGTGTTGTTGTGACACAGTCAATACATCACAAACCTGAACACATGTATAGATCTATAAAATGTGTGTGTGTGTGTGTGTGTGTGTGTGTGTGTGTGTGTGTGTGTGTGTAAGAAATATGATTTGTTTTGCTGTGTCACACTTTATAAATCCAGTTGATTATATATATATATATGTGACGACACAGTCTGCCATTTCAGCGTTTGCTTCGGTATTCCACTGTTTTGTTTTCATATAATTTTATGCTTATTTTTTGCTTATGTAAGTCTCAGATCATCTATTGTCAAGTCTACAGTCAAACAAAGTGTATAAAATGCCTAATCTAGACAAAGCATTCTGGATTACGTTCCTAATTCTATGGATTACCAATAACAGCTCAGCACTAAAACCAGGTTTTCACCTACAAAGTACTGACGTATAGCTGGAAAGATCCAAAACCAACTCCGGTCTCCGTCAACATGAAGCCACGTTCCCATCAGACATTTGACTGAGGAAAAGAGGTAGTTGAGGAGGTGTACACACCACATTGGGGAAGCGTCCCTTCAGACCTGCCTTCCATCATACCAGCAAATGTTTACTCGCTCCAGAATAAAATCGATTTACTGCACGCCAAGTGTCTGGTGGAGAGAGCCTTGTATCATCGCCCTGACTGAAACCTGGCTCAACGAGGCTGTGCCAGATATAAGCTCAATCATTTTTCCATTGTCAGAGTGGACAGGACCAGTGCGTCGGGCAAGGACATAGGTGGTAGGGTCTGCATCTACATGCAACATCAAAAACTCAAACCAAAGTCTGTACCCCAGACCTGGAGATCCTGACTGTAACATTGAGCCCCTTCTACTTCCTGAGACATTCCCCTTTATGGTCAAGTATGGGTCACAAGTATGGTGTTTCTTTTGCCACAATCATCTTTATAGGCTTCAGCTCAGCATTCAAAACAATTCAACGTCACCAGATGATCAAGAAATTTCAGCATCTTGACATATCTCTACTCCTCATCCACTGGGTACAAAGTTTCCTCAGCAACAGACCACAGTAAGAATAGACACAATAACATGATCAACCATCATCACCAATAATGGAGCTCCTTGGGGGTGTGTCCTCATTCCCTTCCATTACACCCTCTACACAAGCAACTGTTATCAGCCCTTCACCCTTTATAACGTAAGGGATAATGTGTAGCGAGCAGGTCGTTATTGTGAAATAAACCCCAACAGGATGCAGGAACCCGATGCGAAGCGGAGAGCAAATACTCCCATTTTGAGCAGCATCATACAGTCTCCCCATTTGCCTTGCTGGAGAATATTTTTCCTGTTCTACCATGCCATTAAAACTTAAACCACATGCCTCTTTTCTCACCACTCGTGCATAACAGATGAATCACTGCAAGTTGTCAAAGAAAAACATGCATTAGCAGTATCTGAACAAGTGTCTTCTTTTAACAGTGACCCTGAATATCATCTTAAAACTAAAACAAAATGGAGGCTGTCTCCTTTAATAATTCCACGAAATGTTATCGGAATAAGCATGAAGGAAAAAAACATATTTTTTCTACATAATCATCCTACTCTTGCAACTCAAGGAGACATGGTACCTTGAGCAAATGTAAAACACCGCACCTGTACTGACATTCATCTGTACGGAAGTCATTAATGTTGTGATTAATGCACAGGATCTGTTCTTATTAGATTCTGCTCCCTCACCAAAAGCAACTTGTTCCGAGGACCTCATTAATCTTGAAAGAGGTAAGAAAAGCACAGCCTGTTAAAGTTCAAATAATTGTGCTGAAAGGAAGCTTTCCTTGCAGTTACTCTCAGTACCGTGTACCGAAAATTACCAAGCATCAAAGCTGAATTAGTTAGAACACATTTTGTATTATTCGTCAGTTCAAGTGGCGACATTGATCATGTTATAGGTTTAGAATGTACTTTCATGTCTTGAGATCAGTAATATAATGCACCCATAAATTCATGAACATTCTTGTAACTACTGATTTACTAAGGTTTCCTAAATGGCACCAACAATTTAAAGCGTTTCCTATAAAAATCTATTTGCATACTATACCTACTGAGAGTAACTTCTACTAGGGATTGAAGAGAAATCTTAAAGCTGCGTTAATTCGTTTTTGGTCACAAGAGGGCAGAAGAACTTCAGAACAAGCCAACAGACACACAACCCTGACATATTCTTGCCTTTCAAGATTTTTATGGTGAAAAGGTAGCAAAACAATTGCCCACTTACACGTCAGGCAGACACAGAGCAACATTATCATCCCATTGTTGGTATGGCTGATTATTTTATGGACAGTTGCTATGCTCACAGTGAATGTTACAATGTGTCAGCAAATAATAATTACAACTAAAATAGGGTATTACATTTTTTATATGTTTTATATTAAAAGGTGTGTCTTATTTTATACATGAATCCATAAAATAAAACAATTATGTTTTTGGCTAAATGTCAGCATTTTACATGTCTGGCACCCCATAAGGCAATTAGCCGATATGCATTTAAACAACCGTTTAATTAGTTGCCTAGAATAACCTGTCAGAAACACGTTTTTTTTTGTTTTTTTTCTCTCTGACCTGCAGATGCTATGATAAAACAAGGAAAACTTGAAAAACATCTATTGCACAATAGATGTGTACAGAATAGAACACAAGTTACAGCACACAGCATTAAAACAGGATAATATAATATATATGAAGAATGTGATGAAGAGGACACCAAGCAGCTTCCAGGTGCCACTAGAACAGAATAGGACCTGAGCCACGTGACCTCCATCACCATGGAGACCTGGCAGGAGGACAGACTACATATGCACACAGGGGAGATTCAAGTCATACTGTGTTAACGTTGCTACCTTGCCAGTAATAATGCAGACACCAGTAAAATGGCGCTGAAGGAGAGCCCTCGCCCTGCAATAAGCTGGAAGGGTAAGCTGTTTTTTTTTTAATATTCATTGATCATTCTGTTTAATCAAAGTCATACACTTACATACATATGATGATTACAATCCCAAACAAACTCACATACATAAGCTAAATGAGATGCATTTTTAATGATCAATAGCTAAGTTGCCATTTATGTCCATACTGTTGGACCCCCTCCCCCAATGTCCCGCCCCTGATCTTGGCTCTATACTTTGAGTCCTGCAGCAGCTGATGGTGGTCCTGCTGCTTCATCAGCAATTCTGCAGGAACAGAAACTGGAGCTTAAAATTGGTTAATTAAGAAAACACAATGGACTCCTCCATTTACAAGAGAAGTTATTCTCTGAGCACAGGATGTTTAAAAATAAGATAATCTCTTGAGTACACACACATCTATTACAACAACATGTGTTTTGACTGGTTTCTGTAGAATACATGCTAAAGCTAAATATTTTGCTGGCTGTGTTCCTAATATTTTGTCCACACCATTAACATACATGAATATATATCAAGAAATATTAAGAACACTTATCAATATAATGCACTCCAGTACACCACCACCACCCACTACAACCTCAATAATAAACATGAAGTACAATTATCACCTTTCTGACAATGTCAGCAAAAACTGAAAATGTATAAGCTTCATAAATGTAGAATTTATGGCAGAGCTGTTGTATTGGATTGTATTAGATTACACAAGTTTTCCTAATAAAGTGGCCAATGAGTGTATGTAAATAGCTGAAGTACAGTTAGTATTCTGATATAAATCTCTGTCAGCTCAAATATAAGAAGTATAAATCCTTCCACTCCAAAATGTAAACCTGTTCCTGTATAAGCTTAAGCACAGGCCTGCAGTCTGTTTTCCCACTATAGCAGAAACTCCTTGAACAGTTGCCATCAATGTGATCTCTTCTGCAAGCCTAATGCTTAATGCTGCTGCTGCTCCTGCCTTGCTGTGTGCCTGAGCCTCCGGGTATCATGACAATCACAACAGTCTGATGTCAGCATTATTGTGCGGAAGGTTATAAGAACTATTCTTACTATAATTGTTACTATTATAGGATCCAGAGTCAATATACCCAGACAGGAAAACTATTGAAAAGGGACATTTCAATATTGTCTTCACGTTGGTGTGGCCATGTCATCACATCTCACACAAAACTTAGAATGTAGAATATGATTCACACAACCATTATTTTTGAAGATTTTCTCCTAAACTGGACAGTTAGCAGCTATATTTGGCCTTAAGATGTTGGCCTTGTGGTGTTGATTTTGACTAAATCTATGTAAAGGTAATTATGGACAGTACAGATAGACAGTTCAGTGTAGATTTTCAATGATGAGCTCCTTCATGCGTACATTGTACATTTTGATTTTGATTGATTTTGTTCTATCTTCATGTCATGCACACAAAGTGGCCAACCCTCATGGGTTTACAAGACACCAAAAGTACAGCTGCAGTGGTCAAACTACAATTTTATTACATTTAATTTCATTACAAAATTGCAGATGATTATACAGCTTGGGCTCCAACAAAATATTCTGCCTTCTCTCCCAAGCTTGGTGAATAAAATATGCTACAAAAAGACATCTTCACAAGTCTATTTCAAAGCCGAAGCATTTGACATTGATGTCTGATGTTTGGAGGTTCCCATCCCATATCTCCACTAATGGCCAAAACTGAAGTAAATTTATGGACTCCAGAAAAAGATCGAATAGCTCTGCGATGCACCGTGTTGCAACTTGTATGTTCACGGAAACCCTAGAAGCATACACACTAGAAACATAGTCAGACACAGGACACACACATGAATTATAAAGTTGTGTTACCACATTGTTTAACTTTGTTCAGTACAGATCCCAGTGCTCTACCTGCTGACTGAGTTAGAACACTGACAGCTTCTTTAAATGTCATGTGCTCCTCCAGCTTTAAGCTAAGATATTTATATTGATCAGTATATGACAGCACTATTGAACCATAATTAAAAACAACTGACCTTCTCTCCAATGATTTTGTCTCTATTTACCAGTAGTCTACGTTTCCAGCACCGTTCCACAACAATATTCAGCATAATCTGCAGATTTTTTTCATGTTCAGCAAGTAAGACTACGTCATCCACATATAATAATATGCCCACAATCTGATCATCAACTTTAACTCCCAAGCCAGAAGCTTTAATTTGAAATCATTAACATAAGTGAAAAACAATATTGGAGACAAAACATCTTGCCTCACACCAAATTGTTGGGAAAAACATGCAGCTGTGTATTTATTAACCTCAACATGGGCAACAGGTGCTTGATAAAGAGACTTAATGGCATAATAAAACTTCAAATTGACCCCAGAATTTAACAACCTATATTGACGAAGTCCCCTATTAATCCAGTCAAACGCCTTCTTGAAATCAATAAAACACTCAAATGTAGACATATGCTCCTTAATTCTTGCACATATAATGGAAGTGGCTGTATATATATGATCGATACATGCTCTGGCTTTTCTAAATCCATTTTGCTCATCCACAAGCAAACCTGTCCTCCCAAGGTGGTCTATAAGTCTGCAATTTAAAAGTAAAGCATACAATTTATACACACAGCCAATAAAACTTATACCCCTATAGCCGAGTGGTAGCTTGGGATTATTTTTTATTTTTTTAATAAGATTTAGGAATAGGTTTAATAATGCTCTTCTGCCACTGTGTAGGAATAATGCCACTCACTGTCATAACAAGACTGAAACAACTCAAATAACACATTAAACAATCTCGGTGACTTCAACACTTAACTGATTTTTTTTTTTCAATTTGCATTTATCTATTACATTTCTTAACTTTTCTATACAGAAATTTGCATTCAAAAACATATTACAGTTATTTACATCAACATTCATTTCAGTTTCCATTACCTCTTTCAAACGTAATCAAATGAATTGTTGCAACCAGAAAACAGATCTGCAAAGTAATTTTCCCACTTTTGTAATACAACACCTAAAACAGAGCTACATTCACCATTCTCTAGTTTTACCTCCATGGGTATTTCCCTAGACTTTCTGGGACCCAGTCTATTAATTTCATTCCAAAACTGTTGGGGATTATGAGTTTGTAAATAATCAATGTGCTTGTCAAATTCAGTTTGCCTTTTCTTAAATTCTATCTTCAGCCCTTCCCTCAAGTTTTAGTTTTTACACCTTAGAAACTTTTCTCTGCTGTTCTTAAATTGTCCCACAAAGTCTGCAAATTTGTAAGATTTTCTAAAACTTAAATTTCCTCTTAACACATTTATTCAATGCTACATAGACACAGCCACACAATCTATTATACCAAGCATCCAGAACCCTTCAGTTATTTTTAATACATCCCAATTGCTCATAACCTGACGAGTCAGATCGTTTGTTACACATGACCATTTGAGAAGTCTTCTTGGCAAGTACTTGGATGAACCATCTGTCTATCACCGTCTTATCTTGCAAGGCAGCTGGATTCGCGAGATCACGAGATCATGCAAGAATACTCATAGGATGCTGATTGGTCCGAACCACCAGTGGTTCTGACACAAGCGCATAACTTAAAGCCTGACAAGATGGACTCTCACGTGATGTCATGATCTCGCAAATCCAGCTGCCTTGTAAAGTAAAATTGCTCAATAAAGTCCAGCAATATGGTGTGACATTGGCTAGAGGACAAAAATGAATCAGCCTTTGTGATACAATTTTTCTAGTATACTGTAAATGTAAATCCTCTTTAACAAAATAATATCTTACATGAACCTTTAACATCAGTAAGGAATGGTCAGGTAATTTATATCACCCAGTAATCTCCCTAATGTCTGTCTTCCTAATCTCTCAATTAACTCATTTGGGGTGAAAACACATGTAGGAATAACGCTACACTTGAAATTAATATTATGCATTCATAAAATTATAGGGGCATCACCTCCATTGATTAATTCATTAATCAATAAGTAATTAATAAATTAATTAGGAGGAAAATAATTCATTCAAATTAATCAGTCTTATATCTGAAAGTCATTAACTCGAGTACAGTGACCCCCATCTTCTGATATAAAGGAGTACAAATCCAACGACTTCACTATAAATCAAGATATTTATGTAACTACCAAGGGATACGGATGAATGGGAAACACTAAGCATATATACATATATACAACTTAAATGAATGAATGAATGGATGCATGAAGGAATGGGTAAATTAACAAGTTATTGCTGACAGAATGAATGAATGAATGTAATCAAAAAACATTTTCTTCTCGTGGCTGGTGGTGAGAAGGCAGAAGGGTTTTTTGTTCTGTCCAATGTTTCCTTGACATCCTGTAGGGCCAAAAGGAATCCTACTGTTTTTGAAAGAATTCAATTTTAAAAGATTTAAACTGTTCCTGGGTTCTTTATCCTACACACAGAACCTAACACAATTATTTAAGCCTTCATGCGGAACAGTAATATAGTCTACTACCACTTTTCCTTTGACTGAAACTGAAGTGAAGTTATCCTTGCCCAGAGGTATTCTACCATTGAGCACACAACATTTTACATCTCTCAAAAACTCAATTAATATTTCCCCATAGTTGTTAATGGTGCTGTAAATTAATTCTGGTAGGAATATTATCCATGTCACTTATACAATCGTCAAGACTACCAATACGACTATTGAAATCCCCACACAGATAAACAGCATCCACATCAGACAGACTAAACATCTGAAAAAAGGAAAGAGAACCAGTTGATCTTGTGGATCCTTCTGAAGGTAAATAACAGGTAAAAATAACAAAACTATTCTTAAATTGTAGTGCCAGTATCCCTTCCACTGATTTGTCCCTTACTTTAACTTCATAAAACTCAAACAGTTTGCCCTTAACTAGAAAACCAACTCCCCCAGATCCTTTAACTGCCTTTATGTGCAGTGTTTGGTTGTGACCATGTATAAGCCTGTAAGTCAATGGCTTCATTGTGTTTTAAATGCGTTTCATTAAGTGAGATAATATCAGGGTTATGGTCAAGTAGTTTTCTTTTTCTGAGATCACAGTTCCAGACGGTCCAACCGTTTATCTTCCAATGCACTAATGTGAGATAGTCAACATTTGACACACTAAGATTGTCAACATTTGCGGGTTGGGCAGTTACTGATCAGTCCTTCAGATTCTCTCTCCTCGACCCAAGGCTCCTTGCGCTACAGCTAGAACTTTTCACTGGCTCCAGCTAATCACCCCTCAACAGTCTCCCACTACCAGTCAGGAAATATTTCTTTCCACTTTGATTACACCTGGCCCATGTCCTCTGGGCCTCATCCGCTCCACATTAACGATCTCCTGAATAGGGTCACAATGTAACCCCTCAGATAGTAAAGAATTCACTCTCTCCAAAAGGATTTCCCCTTCAACAAATGGAAGGCCCAAGGGAATGATAGACACATCAGACTGGATTTTGAAAGCTAGGTGCTTTGCTTCACCCAGTTTTGCCTCCATCCTATCCATTCTAGCAGAAAGCTGCCCAATTCAAGGTTATCTTGAATTTGCCTTACTTTATTGTCCATCTCAGCTCTCAGTTTCTCTTGGTTTGTCTTGTCAAGATGTTCCACTTTACAGTCCAAAAGTTTTTTCGAAGGAGCTATGCGCCTTATTAATCTGTGATTTGAGTGTCTTAAACTCATCACAGTACAACCAGAGTTCTGCTAAGATAGCATTCATGCCGCTGTTTTTAGCTTCTTTCTTCTCCTTTTGCCGCCCAGCACTGCACACCAGCCAGCTGTTCGAGCTTATGGTGCCAAAGTCAGCAGGGATGTCATCCTGTCTCTGCAACACCAGGATAATCATCATTTTTCTTTGGTTTTGTTCTTTTGAGAGACAAAACCAAACCCACTCTTCTATCACAGAAATTGCACTAGAGGAACCATTTAGGCACTTCTCTATGAGATAGAGCCCAGTGGATTGATGTAACATTTGGGCTCCCAGCAGGTCTGTAGAGTTTGCATGTACAGTAGGCTGTTACTGAACTCCCATGAATCAGATTAGTTTATTTAACAGGCCACTTCTAACGCCACAGTTTGCCAAAACCTTGATGTCAGGAAATGAAATGAAATCATTCATACAAGCACACTTGTGCTGTTCCTGATACTGATACTGCTGTTGTGAGCGAGATGGGAATCAGAACTGAACATAACAGTTGATGAACACCTCTGGTCAGATTTATGTCAAAGCAGTTTGTCAGCTACCATAAATGCCTGTTACAGAGTGGTTCACTATAATTTTCTCCATCAACTGTAACTCACCCTACAGAAACTCCATAAATCTAAACCTGAATTATGTGGTATAGAGGTCGGCTCCTTCCTGCACTAACCTGGCCTTGTACAAAGGTGAGGCCCTTTTGGCACAACCTCTGTGACACCTTGACCAAGATCACAGGAGTTACCTTCCCATTAGATCCTGAGCTTTGCTTACCGGGGAATTTCACAAGTGTCAGTAGATCTTCGACTAATTCCCAAATTAAATGAATGGAAATAGCTTTATGTGTGGGCAGGAAATGCATAACAGTGACATGGAAATCTGATTCCCCTCTCCTCATTGATAGATGGTCTTTGGAAATGAACAGTTGTATTCCTCTTGAAAAGATCACATATAGTCTTAGGAAAGGATACAATACCTTTCTGAAAATTTACCTAAAGTATATAGGCACATCACTGACGCAACCATAGGGATGTGATTATCTCAGGTTAGCCAGAAGTCCTCTTTAAAGGATACAACACTGTGTTGGTGCAGTGTCTCTTTGTGTTTCACTCTATGCACTGACCTTTTTCTTTCTTTTTTTTTTCTTTCGTTCTTCCAACAGGGTTCATATAGGAAGGGCAGGGAACTGGGGTTTTCTTTGATGTTCTGTGTTCTGTATAATTGTTACAAAAAATAAATCTGAAAATAAAAATAAAATATTCCAAAAGATACTGCTGTTGTCCTTAAGCCATTACATTGATGAAAAACCTTATTTTATAAAATGCTTATGTTGCATGGGATGTTCCAAAATAACAGTAGCCCACTTAAATTTTAATGTAAAACTCTTCATCAGCATAGTTAGTGCCTCATGGACTAGAAATTCAGCAACATTCAAAGGCCTGATCCAGTGATATAGCTCTAAGACAAGTTAATTGACATGGCAATTGGCAGTTATTGTGCTGTTTTATATAAGAAAACACAGCACATTATGAAAACTGTTTAATATCCTTTTACAAATGTATTCCTGACTTCTACACACATTTGTTCAGCCTGTAAACACACATTGTGTGCTTCTTTTGCAATACTCACACCCTATGTGGACAAGAATTGTAGTCATATGGAGTCTATCCGACTTGTGGTGCGCTGTGGCCGGCATGCGGTGGTGCAGCTCCTCAGTGCAGTAGCAGCAGCAAAAAGAGATCTGACAAGGAGGGAAAAAAAAGACGTCATTGAGTGTATTTCTGGTATGCTGTTAGTTTTTTTAGTGTAGTTTAATTTTCACAACTATAGTTTGTTTGCTCTGGTCTAGACCAGTGGATGAGTTGGTAAACTTGTTGCATTTTCCTGTTAGTTCAGTTTCTTTTCACACAGAAAAAAATTCAAATGTCAAATGCATCACTACAAGCCACATGAGAACATTCACATCATTCATTGGTTAGTTGTGCCTGGGGCAAGAACATAAACACAAGGAGAAAGTGCTGAAGAAGGTCCTGATGCTTGTCAAATGCAACTTCACTGCACGACTCCAGTACGGATATCCACTCACTCTCCAGCTAGCTGCTAGCACCTGTTGATTTTGCTCATGCACATCCCAGTATGCAAAGTGCACCTGGCTAAAGAAGCTGTTTAGCTCAAACCTGCAGAGTAGGCCTCGTAGTCGGGTCAGATCAAAGTGGGGTGATGTTCCCACTGCAAACAAACCATTCCAGAATTTATTTCTTTCTCAAAGGGTTTCAGTGCGGTTGTTTGGTTCTGTACCCAAGTGCAATTGTTGTTCAGATCTGCCCAAACAAATTGCACCAAGGGAGAAAAGGAACTAGAGTCTGATTCAACCAAACTAAAAAACACAGGTTAAGACTCAGATTAGTTATTCTGATTCCAGAAGTTTTCAGGGCAGTGCATCCTAACTAAATGATTAGGTTTAGAGAACAATACAGCTAAAGTGATCATTTTGTTCATAAGTCTTGTGTTGTGTTGTGATGTCATTGGGTTATGTACAAATAAAAATTCTCATTTTGCTCCTTCCTGTTATGTTTATGATGCAGACAGGGACATGCTGTACAGCCTGGTTGTCCTCCAGACCCCCATGATGTGCTGTGTGATATATGGGGCTTTTGTGGTGCCTGATGTCATGGGAAGTAATCAAATGCTTTAGAGGCCACAGTTAAATGATGCCTCTTTATAACATGTCCAATGACAGGTCAGTGACACATTGATTTCTCTCACCAGACCTCGACCTGAAAACACCGGACAACATTATGACCAACACTTTTACACGCCATTGAACCTCCAAATCCACAATGCTGTAAAAGTGCATAACACATAACATTTTTTTCAGTTTGTCTGGCTGCTTCACTGTTTGTTAATCGGTCTGGCTTCATGTTAGTTACCTTGATGACTCACTCTCTCCTCTTCTTCCCCATCAAACTCGACTCACGCACAGAGCACTGGGTAGCTTAGTGGATGGTCTTGTTCCAAGCAGAGGAGGGAATACTTTGCAAGTACATCTCACACATCTCCAGTGGCATATTAATGCTTAAGTTGTCCCTCAGGTCAAAGAGCTGTAAACACTCATGAATGTTATGAGGCACTTCAACCATAATGCCTGGAAACGGCAATGGATTTGAGATTTAAAAGAACCAAAACACCAATTGGCTGTGAAGGGACACTGTTTTTAGTTATTATCTTTTTGCATCTGTATTTAAATTCCTGGTTGATTATGAATGACTCACTTTATTATCACCTTATCAGCACCCTCCTCTTGTCCCTTTCTCTATCTCACAATATGCCTTTCCTTGCCATTTCGCCTCAAAAAAATGAAATGTTCTCCCTTCATGTCTTTGTGGTGTCTGCCAGTGCGCTGTGTGGTTAGGGGGCTGTTGTTTTCGCAAGTAGGGGAAGGGCACGTCTTGCAAATGGACATGTCATGTGGAGCAATGCCCAGCCAGTTGCACTGGAGAGAGCCCTGGGGCCAAGAGTGGAGCAGCCATGCAGACAGAGGAAGAGGGGAACTATCTTTGGACTGGCAAGCCAGGATGCTCCCTATAGGCCAAGCTGGATTCATGGAAGAGATGGAGAGAGAGAGAAAGAGATGGAGAGAGGACAGAGGGAGTGGGGTAGCAGAGTGATTTTGTTGTTGATGATAAAGGCAAATAAATGTAATTATACTGCATTAAAAGTCCAGTTTGTAGAATTAAGTGGCATCTAGCGGAATGGACTTGGCAGAAATGGAATATAATATTCATAGGTATGTTTTAATTAGTGTATAATCACCTGAAAATAAGAATCATTGTGTTTTTGTTACCTTAGAATGAGCCTTTTATATCTACATAGGGAGTTGGTCCTCTTCCATGGAGCTCGCCATGTTGCATCGTCACATTTCTACAGTAGTCCAGAACAGACAAAACAAACACTGGCTCTAGAGAGGGCCTTTCGCGTTTTTTGCGAGTTTCATGACCACTGTTGGTTCTCCTACACGCTTGGAAGAGGAGGGTGAGGGCAGGGGTATTCAGTTGGTTGCAATCTGCAACCTCACCACTAGATGCCACTAAATCCTACACACTGGACCTTTAGAAGAAGAGAAGCTGTGGACAAACTCTAAAGCACAAAAGCCCATTTCAGACTGAAAAATGACACATGGAAATAATTAGGAACTCTGTATTTTTTGACCATTTAACAGGTTTCAAAATGGTATGCACCCAACAGCTTCCCCCCAAAAAATGACTAAACAGGCAATTTGTCATTGCCTTTAAAAACAACCACCATGAGCGTTTTCTGATCTGGAGACCTTATTGGCAGAATGACATTGTTTGTCAGTGCACATTACACATAATTTGCGTGCATGTACATATGTCACATAATGATGCACACCACATACAGTATATGGGGTTGGCCAGATCACAAATGTTGGTTGTCCTAGGCTACATGCAAGTAAGGGTCATCTTACTCCAGTCAAGAGGATGGTGGTAATGCATCTGAATCTGTTTGGTAACTAACAAAAACACTAGAATAAGAATAACTTGCGGTTTACAAAAGCAGTTTAGCTAGTAAACAACTATCCACCAAAACATGGATGAATCATAATAATGGACTATGGATGGAAGAACGAGGCAAATGCTCTCTCACCCACATCATATCATTCAGTGGTGGATCAAGGATCACATAAGTGCACCAGCAGCTCAATGCGCCTTCTCTGTGATTGTATGTGTTGAAATTGCCAGAGATGCTTTTTTTTTCCCTTTTTCTTTTCTACCTCTCTCAAGCAGCAGGGAGAACAACAGGTGATTTCAGTGTAATTTCAGTGTGACTTCAGCTGCCATTATCACAGGTACAGACCCTGTAGTGGCTATTTCCACAGGTCGCTTACTGACGTTGTTAAGAGTGGGGAGGAGTAAACAATATGTATGCATCTTGGGGAGACGGAAGCATTTAAACCTTTTTAACAGATGGCTAGAATGCATCCCAGTACTTTTCAATCCATCTTAAATGCTTCTTGGATACATTTACACTTAGCGTTTTAGAGATTGAATGGCTATCTGATCCGCCCAGGGTGCATCGAGTGACTAAGGGTGTTTCAAACCTATAGTCCAATTGCTTTGGTTCGAATCAGTGGATGAGTTGCTACTTTGTTGCAATTTACCGTTTGGTTTGGTTTGGTTTCACACTGCAAATTTTCAAGCGAAATAACCCCCCCCCCCCTTAATGGCAACATCTAGAGAACAATGTGTTGCTTCATGTTATGCGAAGAAGATGTGCTACCTTCAGTTGGCTGAAGAGGAAAAGGTAGCACATATTGAGCACATACCTGTACATAATAACATAACAATAATAACATAATGCATAGCGCAGCTGGCTACTGGAGCTGGTTTAGCTAGTTCAGACCACATTCATACCACAAACGAACTGTACCAGAGTTCATTTGTAACTGGACCGAGACCACCTCTTCAACAAGGTCTTGGTCCAGTTGTTTTGGTCCACACCTGAGTATGATTCCTATGTTCACACCTGCCCAAACGAACTGCACAAAGGAGGTAAACGCTCCAGGGTTTGATTCAACCAAAATAAACAAGGCAGTTGTGAAAATGCCCTAAGTGTAAATGGGGTCATATTTTCATTAAGTGATCTCTAATGGAATTCTGGGACTTATATTATTAAGATATTCTTAATGTTACCAACAGTAACCACAGGTGTCACCAATTTACAAGAACTGAAATCTAAACCGAAAGTTTAGGGGAAGATTGCTATTTGGGTTAAGAAAGACTTTGTTAAAGTTATGGAAAGATCATGGTCATAGTAAGAAGAAAACATTTGTGGACAACAGGATGCAAGCAGCAGTCTCCTAAATTAAAGTGACACACTTTATTGAACCACCCATCTACCGTGACTTACTCCCCCAGAGATTTTGTAGCACTATGACAGAGTCACACTACGTTCACCTTTGATCCTAAAAGACAACAGCCATATGTCACATGGCCACAAGAGGTCGTTGTCAGGTGAACATAAGTATCCTCTAGTTCATTTTAGGCATTTAACAAATGACCAATGGTGTCTTTTTTTGTGAGGACAGTCTCATTTGGCCCTGTCCTTAACTGAGATGTTCTGCTTTATACAACATAGCATATAACAAAGTGGAACAATAAAGCAGTGATTACATGAAAGACAGGGTACAAGCAGAAATGAAAAAGAGGGAACAAAGGGGCATAACGTGAGGGAAGGCACATCAAGATGAGAAGCAAAGGGCAACTGAGGTGAGAAAAAGGAGAGGGGAGTGAGAAATCAGCCAAGTGTATCACTTTAATGAAGTATCACGACTCCCTCACTGTTTTTCTGTCCTCCTCCCGACTCTCCCTTGATGTCACAGTGTCATTCCGACAGGGAAGGTGTTGCTGTGACTACCACCGAGCCAAGCCTGTCATGGCGAAAATTCTGAACTAATTTGGAAACATGACCTGGGGTCTGGAAGGCCTGAAATGGATTATGGTAGGTGCGTAATGTGATTCTCAAACGTTTCCCCTGAAATTAAAGAGCGTCTTGGTGTTATTAATACCCATGAGATAGAATCAGTATTCTCCATCTATTGCTTAATGTGCACATTGTGCCCATGTCTGATCTGCTTTTTAATTTTTTTCTTTCCTTCAATCCCCATTCTCCTTCTATAGGTCCTCTATAATAAAAATAATAATACAATATAACTTCATAATCATGATTAAAAAGAAATGAAAAGGAATTATATTAATATAATTTACTATTATATCTATCTAACATGACCTCCATTGTGCCATCCTCTCTTCAATTATTTTTTTTTTCAAAGCACCAACAGGCAGATGAATTCCCAAAAAGCAGTGCCTCTATAATTATAGCAGAGCCATATAAATAGCAGGCAACTCCCTATCCCCCTCTTCACTCTCCTATATTTTGTGAGCATGTCTGTGTGTGTGTGTGTGTGTGTGTGTGTGTGTGTGGTTCAGTTGTGCGTGACTGTGTGAGGCCATGATTGGATACTCTTAAGGAAGTGAAGCGTAACGCCAGAGAGAGAGAATTTGAAAAAAAAAAACGTGAATAAGCGAGAGAAAAATGCAAAATGATGAAAGGGAGAAAGGAGAATGGGAAAGCCACTTTAAATCAAGCACCCTTTAATCAGCATGCTCACAATAGGGGACATAAAGATAACAAGGCAGAGACAGGCTCCTGTTGGCTCTCTAGGCAGCTAAAACCACAGATTTATGGCTAGCTGGGGAAAGCCCTCTTAACCACGTTTAAACCACAGCGCCAAGCTCCTGGCGATAGGGATTACACTGGCAAGGCCATCTCCAGACAAGTTATGAATTTATCTGGGATTTAGACTCCCAACCTGCTGTACATGCAGGTGGCTGTGTGCCTCTGTCCTTCATCAATACCTCAAAGGAATGATCCACCTGCAAATACTTTTTACCCTTGCATGCCAAGAGTAATTGGGTGCAGTTGCAATTGATCTTTTTGCTATATTTACTTTCTTTTTACTTGTAAAGTATAATTGTGTTTCAATATTTAATATTTCATATCAACTTCATATTTCTTACTTTCAACAATCTCAAGGAAACAGGCGTGAACCTATTGCATGGGTTTGGGTTTTGCAGCATAATAAGAGCGAGCAAGCTTTACTATTTCCCACTTAAAATGCAATATTCTGTGGATGTATCACATTATTCATATTGAGACAAATGTCACCTATTTCTAGGATGAATCTGTCCCAAGATATTTGTTAAACTTCAGTGCAAAATGATGTTTCCAGAGATTCTTTTTTATTCTGACTAATACCAAAACCCTTGTCATGTATTCATCAAGTGTATCAGAACCCCTTCTATAAATTGCCATGAAAATTTGAAAAATACTCAAACCTCAGAGTAGGACTAGAGTGCCTAATGAGGAGTCATAATCACCCTGAAAAATCAGGAGAAAGCACCAATTTGTAAAATAAGAGTGTTTTTAGCCATGCTAACAGCATAGCTCTGTGGATGTTAGTCTGTCGGTCCACCACTTTGGTCCAGACTGAAATATCTCGACATCTAGCGGATGGATTGCCATTAAATTTTGTAACATGCATGGTCTCCAGAGGATGAGTCCTAATGACTTTGGTGATCCCCTGACTTTACTTCTAGCAACACCAGCAGGTTTAAATGCTTTGGCTTTTAGTGAAATGTCTTGAGACCTATATTGGATGAATTGCAGTTAAATTTGGTACAGATATTCATGGTGCCCAGAGGAGGAATCCTGATGAGTTTCATGATCCCCTGACTTTTAAAGTCACCAGAAGGACAACATTTTCATTTATCCTGTGAAATGTCTCAACATCTGGATGGACTTTAATGGTTCCCAGATGTATCCTAATGACTTTGGTGATCCCCTGACTTTTCCTCTGGTGCCACCATGAGGTCGACATTTGTGGTTTTGAGGGAAATATCTATTAGAACTACTATTAGATGGATTACCATGAAATTTGGTTTATTTGTGTCCCCCTCTGAAATAAAATAACTATGGTCATCTTTTAATCCAGTACCAACTATAAGCTACAAGGATGATTTGTGATACACATCACAACTAATTTGGAAGCAACCCTGGTCCAGTATGCAACTTACACAAGTGTGATGTGGAAACTTGAAGCCTCCAGTGCACATACACTGAGAATGGACTT
This sequence comes from Scomberomorus guttatus, assembly GCA_038419695.1. NCBI lineage: Eukaryota > Metazoa > Chordata > Actinopteri > Scombriformes > Scombridae > Scomberomorus > Scomberomorus guttatus. The sequence goes on from CM076461.1 coordinate 18,922,539, forward strand.
TACAGTGAAGTAGGAGACATCTTGTGTCCAGCAGCAAACGTTAGAAATGAAAAATATTTGCATTTTCAGAGATTCTGGAATTTTTAATGAGGGAGAAGGAGTAGTGCCATTTAAGGATTTTAAAGTGGCAATTATACTTCTACTATTATTTCAAGTTGAGTATTTTTATAGATCTTTAATATTGGCATGTTAGTATTAACACTGTGAGCATGTTAGCATGCTGAGCAATTTAGTGGTATTTATTAAAAATGTCAGGTATTGAAACGTTAACAGCAGTACAGATGAAAACAAATCACAGCTGTTGCAGTTGCATTTCTGTGTTTCAAAAATGTGTAAATTGTGGGAAAACAACTTTTTTTCTATGTTCTGAGCACAGTTAGGTAAATTTAGTTCAGACAGTGCCACATTGCTCATACTTCTTGTTGGAGAAAGGACAAACCCAGGTTGAGAATATCAATAAAATGCTTAATTCCTGAAAAAGGACCAAATGTGCAATACTCTGATAATTTTGGCCTGGTAAAGACAAATTGTGTACTCTGAGATGCTTAATTTTGGACTGTATGTTATTTTGACAAACTGTGCAAAAATACCTCACTAAACTGCCTTGATATGGCCCCACATCGCCTGCATTTGTGCATATATTTTATGAACAGAGAAAAGACAAAGATTGCACTACCAAACAACATAATGGGCACACTTTGTTAGCTAATGTTTGCTGCCTCCGCTAACACACTTGTGCAAATGGCTTGCTTATTTTAAATTACCACAAGAAAGATGACCGATATTCACAGTTGGAAATGTTTTTCTGTGATTTTTAAGTGGAGATATAAGTGAATAGGGGAAAGTACAAGTACACTATAGCTCTGTAAGGGCTTGAGTCATAACTCTTCTACAGACCTTTTGCTGAGCAGGGAATGTAATTTTTCAGTTAAAGGAGAGAAATGGCTGGTTTTTACATGTCCGTAATTATGTCCATCAGTAGCTGATCAATAATAATTTTTAATATAATCATAATCTATCTATCTATCTTTCATTTTCTTTCAGCTCTCAATTTTGATAATGCAGATTTTGTCATTATCCTCACAAATCTTTCACTCTCTCTCTCTCTCTCTCTCTCTCTCTCACACACACATACACACGCACATACACACACACAAACATACAGTTTCTACCTTCTTCCCTTCCACTATCAGCACTGCACTATGTGGTCCGCTCCACTGCAGACAAACATGCCTTTGGGCAAAGCAGCAGGTGCAACATTTCCCCTGCAATAATTCTGCATTGTGTCCGAGCAAGCACTTTTGTCTCTTCCAAATGGAGTCCATGGCCTTTAAGCAACTAACCCGGACTTAATGATGGCTGGGAGTGAGGATACGGCTCGGGGTGGGGGTTGCATGGGGTGATAGCTATTGGAGGAGTGCTCGAGTCCTGCAGCTCCACTTTGTGATGACTGTTAGCCGTAGGGGTACCGCTGTGCTCTGGATGCTGTCTCCTGTGGTGGCACATCTTGCAGGGAGAGGGCTCCTGTTTCATACTGTATACTTCCATTTTGAGCCAGTGACTGACAGCATGGTGTGTGTTTCTTGACATTTCTGACTACCCAGAGGGCAAATGTGTGTATATGTGTGAGTTTGTGTGCATCTGACCACTATCTTGCACCCACTGCTTTTCCATCTTTTTCCACTTCTCCTTCTCCCCAGACAGCAATGTGTTTTTTTTTTTTGTTTTTTTTTACAAACGCACTAGTCACTCTTTTAGGCCTCTGAAATGGGTTTTATATGTTTCACAAGTGAACTCCATCCACCCAATAGACTGGTGAAATGGAACAAAACAAAGTGGTTGTCACCATTTCCCACTTGTGTGTGTGTGTGTGTATGTGTGTGTTTGTGCGTGTGCATACATGACTGTAGTTGTGTAAGCAGATGATGTGTGCACACACACTTACACGTTTGAGGACGGCATTTGTGCACGTGTGTGGAAAAAGAAGAAATGAAATTGAAGATGTCGAGAGACCCAGACACACAGAGGGTGATGTAATGAAGTGATAATTCTTTTACTGTCCACTGTTAGGAAACTCTTCCTGGCTTTGATAGATGTGTCTGGCCGAATAATATGACATTTCCGCATTGTAGCGGGAACTCAACTTGAAATGTCAGACTGCCCACTACCCCCCTCCTATGAACTCTCCCTCCACTTTTGGTGCATTTTCTCTTACGTGACTAGACGTGCATGTATGTGTGCACATCTCTGCAGGTCTGTACACTCCCATGTCCTGTCTCCAAGGTAACGGCAGAGTAGAGAGTCAGGTACCCCAATCTCTTTACTCTTTTCTCTCTTGGTTTTGTCTTTTTTGCTGTTTTTTTAATCCCTGTGACAGCTTGTCAAAGCCTTTTTGGTTTGTCTTTTCAACACAGTATAGACCATCAGTTTAGGGAATGTCAGTGCCCATCAACCCAAGTTTGAAAAGAAAAAGCATTAAACAGCATCATTGCATTTGATTTAGTGTGTTGCTGAGGATTGCCTTTGCTCTGTTAACTGTGCAGGTTAATACAGGAAAAAAATATTCAATTAATTCAGCTGTACTAAAACAAACTAATGCCGGGATCAGACTACACGAATTCAGCCCGACTTTGACATGATTTTGTCGTCGCTGACAAATTTCCAGCGTCAGGCCCAATCATGACAACTGGGTCCTTGTAGTGTGACATGATCAGTGACCGTTTTCTTGATTTCAGTTAATGGTCACTAATGACTGACAGCAGGTTTTCCTGCCTGAATCAACATGTGGAGGAGGCGGAGATGAGCTGCTGCTCTCCCTGCTGTCTGAGACGCTAAATGCGATGCTAAATCAGCTCGGCCAGACAGCCACTGGACAGCTTTGACTTTCTGTGTTGGTGTTTACATGTGCGCCAGAGAGCACTTCAGTAATAGTGATTATGAAACCACCTGATATTAAAACATATCTTTGTATCTTCATTTACCAGAGAATACAATTTCCAAAACCCAATGATTTTCTCCTCCACAAGACCTTCTGTTTACATACAGCAAACCTGGAATCTTTATGTAATGTTCTTGACATGTTAACACAGTCATTATCTCAAGTTCTCTTTGAAGAATCTACAGCCCGACTGTCAGGAACGGGTCCACAATTGTTTTTCCTTTCTTTTCTTTTCGGAACACAAGTCCACCAACATCACACATAGCGCCTCTGTAGCCATGATTAGCAATTTCTTGACCCTTCTCCCCGACAACCTATGAACTCCGGCAAGGTTGTGAACAATGATTGGTCAGGGTCATACTTGTAGTGTTGCCCATCTCCCAACCAAGACACAGCAAGAATTTATGGCACTATGATTGCTTAATCTGACATGGTGACCATCCTGAAAGACAAAAATATCTTGTAGTCTGATCCCAGCCTAAGAGCCATCAATGGTCTCTGCAGAATAACTGCTTGATAAAAATTAGCTTACTTCAGTCAAGTATAGATTTTGCATTTGTTTACAATTACCATCTGTCTGATACTCTTGACTTATTTGTATTTACTTGCTGCTTTTGTGTTGACTGCAGTATTGGTTTGTGCGCTCAGCTGTGATCTCCACTCTTTGCATACAGCTTAGGCTCACTTTGATTTTGTTTTCCACAACATCCTGGAAGCTGTGATTTTATCTTGAATTATGACTACAAACTCTTATCTTCAAGTAGAATTAGCCACTCAGTTAAACATACAGTATGTAATAGTAGGAGTTTTAATAAGTATGCTCATAAGTAGACTTAGTGGTGAACATGTGAGGTTGTGTGAGCTTGAAAAATTTCTTGTGTCTAACGGAATTAGCCACAACTTCCAATGCCATCTTATTAGCTGTGAAGCTAATTATATTCTGGACTGTCTGAGCTGTTTTCTTACCTGGAGCTGCCACATTGCTGTAGCCATGGCTACACACACTTTTAGATTTAAAAGTCTTTAACTATATATTTAGTTCTAGTGGACATGCTGACTTGGCCACTTCAGCTGACAAGATGTTGGAGCATTCAAGCCAAGACAAGAACCTTGATTACTTGGCATCATTACTGATATAAGCAAGGAACTGACACACAGTTATGTCCCACAAATCAAAGAGGATGACTCAAAGCATTTCACAAGTCTTGTCAAGAGTCTTGTGTCCAAAGATGCAATACAGCATGAAAACAGCAAGTGTTTTTATGATGGTCACATTAACTTGTGAACAAGTACAAACAGAAATAGAAACTAAGCAGTAAAGTAATAAAGAGCAGCTAATCCCCAACAAAAAGACACAATGCAAGATTCAAACAAATTAATATAAGGACAACAAAGACCTCTAAAAAATTAAGTCAGTGTTTGGGTTCATCCATGTGAAACATGCACAAACTTTTTTGCCTTTGTGTTCAGACAATACCTCGTACAAACTAGTTTACTCAGAGCCGGCCGAGCCAATAGGTGACCTTTGCGGTGCAGCTCCTACTGTTGGTGAGTATAAAGGGGGTGTAAAATGATCGCCTTCTGTATTTTAAAAATTAAGCCAATGTTTAATTCATTTCTTTATTTCATTGCAGGTCCATCAACCACCTCTACTCCTGGAACAGATGGTGGTCATGTCACCCAAGAAGCTGACAATGCTGGTAAGTTGTGTTTTAGTTAAACTATAGAGATAGCTACATTTCCCACTTGTTGTAGTGCCCTGTTCATTGCTCATTAATCAAATCTGTCATTTGGGGAGTGTGTAATAGCTGTTAAGGACCGATTCTGGAGCAACATTATGTAGCCATCTCCAAAGCTGCTAGTGCTAAAAAGAGATCTTATCTGAAGTCACTTTTTAAAAGCAGATGGCATCAACCTCTTGCAGATTGTCTTGCATTATAAGATCCTCCAGATTTGATGCTGAGAATGCAAGTCATTTTAATTCAGTCAATTTATTTTATTATCTATTTATTATTTCATAGCAGGTCCATCACCTCTAACTCCATCTCTGGTGTCATCCAAGAAAGCTGGTAAGTTTAGGCTTACATTAACAATAAATTCAATTCAATTCTGTTTTATTTATATAGCGCCAACTCATAACAGGCCTAGACCGTACTCTTTGTTTTACAGAGACCCAACATTCCCCCATGAGCAAACACTTGGTGACAGCGGCAAGGAAAAACTCCCTTTTAATGGGAAGAATCCTCAAGCAGAACCAGGCTCTATGTGGGCGGCCATCTGCCTTGACTTGACGGTTGGGTTGAGAGAGAAAGACGGAGGGGGGAGAGAGGAGAGAGAGACAAAGAGAAGCATAATAACAACACCAATAACAATAACAATTATAATAATAATAGAAATATGACTAATTATAATAATAGCCGGCGTGGGTTTCAAGCAGGACCACGCAAGCACAGCGTCCCTGCAGCCACGGTCCAGAAGGGCCCGCCAAATTGCAATCATTATTTCATCATTTCTTTTATGTTAATTTTTTTTTAGGTATTTATAAGTACTTTGTAGTTTTTGTCTCTTAAACTCTTTTTAACACCTTGTTTGGCTGTTATTGAAGATGTATCTTTGGTCAGTGATAATCACTTTAGCAGTCTTTTTATTCAGCACTGAATTCCTTAGTGTCGATTGGGTCTTGCACTGCCATCCAGCTCAGTACCACTGGTGGCATCATATTTTTCCTGTTAGACACCAAACATAGTGGATATATTAATATATAGTCTTAATAGTTATAAGGTTATTGTTTTTCATCAGGTTTTTCATCAAACAAGAGATGTTACTTCTGTGCCATATGTAGTGAGAACACATGAAAGTCTGAGGGGCCCCCAACCAAATTTTCATTAGGACCTCCAAAGGTCTAGGGCCAGCTCTGAACTGAAAGAAAACTAATCCCTTTATTGAGTTTATCAATGTCAATATTCTGTGACAGATCATTTTTTGTATTGATTTAAGTTTCTTAAATTGATAGTGTTTTGTGTTGAGTAGCCAAATATGCACAGTCTTAAGGTATTTGGTACCTAAATAAAAGCTCTGTGATAATCCAGTCAAAGAAACTGATTTAGACTACTGATCATTCTATTTGGAGGTATACAGCACACAGTTTTTTTTCTTGGTAGCATATTTTAAGGCACAACGTCTGGCCCTGCAGCTGCTGACATTTTCTGAACTGTTGCAATGTGCTTTAAAGTCTGTGCCATTTGTGTCACAAATGGTGGCTGTAGGGAGGAGGCTACACAACTTTGCAAACCCAAATAAAAGGCAAGGAGGAAAGAGAAAGAGACATGATCCTGTCAAGTCTGAATTGGTTTATGTGCATGTGTGTTTTTATGACTGTTTTACCTACATATTTGCATTACTCATTTTAGTTTCAGTGCATTCTCTGACAGTTTATTTAAAGAATTTCAAAAGCAAGTTAAGATCCCAGGTATTGTAGTCCAAAGCAACATCATTATGTTCTTTGTTTTGTTTCTCTTTACATACTGCGAGGACTGCGTTCCTTTCAAATTTTCAAATTTGAATATGAAATAACCCGATCTTGCATGAACATTATAATTTACTTTGTTCTCACAAGTGACAAGTGCAAAGTGGCTTTCTTATTCATAATGATGCTAGATCTGTCTATCTGTATGTCTCTCCCTCCTTATATGCCACCTACACTCTTCTTGTGTCATAAACAGGTGAGCCCTACGAGGCATTGTGTTACACAGATCCAAGCTGACAGCTTGAAATAACAGTTAACAGTTCTTCTGCCTGGTTCCCCCTGACAAATTCTCAGTGCTGTAATGTTAAATGGAGTGTACTGCAGACCAGAGAGAGGCACAGGTGCTCTCTGACACCACTCCGACTTCACCTCAACGCCCCTATCCTACAACCATCAATCCTATGTCGCACCAAGGCTCCTCTTTTCACTCTGTCATTTTCCACCATGTTAATTTCCACTTCCACCTTCTCTACTGTCATGTTTCTCCTGGTGAACTTGATTGGTACCTATCAGAGACCCTTCAGACAGTTGTCACGAAAAATTGTGATATTAAAAATTAAAGTACACCTGAATGTTTTTTCTTCTACTCCTTTGTAAATTGCCCTGAGCTTTTTAGGTTTGCATATACCAGTCAGAATGCTCTTTTCTTTTTTGTCTGTGTAGACATTGTATCACAGACTGACGTTGGCTTATAGTCAGAGAGCAGCTACAACTTTGTACTGCAACCAACTCTATAGCTTATCTACAAGCAAGGGTGTAGGTTTGATTTCAGAAAAGCCAAAGTGTAAAAACAATATATTATGTGTTCATTAGTGAGCTTTAGAGGTTCTGGTCAGTAGACTTTATTACCGTACAGATAGAGCCAGGCTAGCTATTTGCCTCTGTTTCCAGTCTTTGAGCTAAGCTAAACTAATCAGCCGCTAGCTATAGCTTCATATTTAACAAACAAATATAAGAGTGCTCTCAAAGTGTAGCTTGCATTAAGCAGTGTGGGTGGTGATGTGACTGATAGGAGTTTTTCTCTCGGGGCTCACCCTAGCTGTATGTGCTCCCTGCTGATACCGTGCAGTACTACAAACCCATATACTCGACCTGACCTTATTCGACTTGGCTGCTGCTGACACCAGCTCTCGTACATACAGCTTGGGGGCTGCAGGGCATACCAGATTCAACTATGGACCAGAGTTAGACAGTACACGCACTACTGTTAGCCTGTAGCTATGCTATTCCTGGCTGCTTGCAGACTTTGGCAACATTTGCTGCTGTCTCCTGTGATTGTTAGTGTTAATAACCATTTTGTATATTGATTTAAATACTTTTATAGTCTCCGGTTGAGAGAAATAGAGAAAATAAATCCAGTAAAAATAACTACATTATCATTGTATTGTTTTACAACTCTCACAATAACTTTCTCTAACACAAACTGTTCTATTATTTCTTGAGTGCAAACATGCAGTGGCTCAAACAAAAACCCAACCCTTCCAATCTTTTTGTGTCACATCATGCATGCATCTGTTAAAAACCAAATAATACATGACCCGTGTATACAGCACATTTCTCATCAACTAGAGCCATTGTGGTGGAACACACCTCTCTGATTGCTTCCCCTTCTTGCTGTGCACATTTCTTTCATTTTCTTCCAAGCTCTCTGCTATTCAGCCTTTTGTTTCAAAGCAGCCTCTTTAATTATTTTAACCCACAATGTGAGCTTTGCATGACGGCTTTCGCTCAAGCCAGGCATTGGGGAATATGAGGAGAGATGATTTGTATTAATGATGGGTGCGATGAAGGGGAGATGACGAAAGGGAGGAAAATGATATGAGACAGAAGGAGAGGAGGAGCTGTCAGGAGAAATGTGGCTGATGAGCCCCAGATCATGGCTCAAATGAAGCTCATCCAACCTTTAAGCCCATTATCAATTGTTTATACGTCCATCAGGATGATTTTTGTATGCTTGAACTGCATCTTCAAAGCTGCAGTGTCTTGTCTTAGCACATATGCTATGTGCTAACCTGAAATATTAAGTGGAGAATGATATGTGGGTTTTTTTATGTCTGTTTGTTTTTTTTTAAACAAGTAAAAGTATGCTAGATAAAATGTTTGCCACTTGAATTTTGAATGTGTTGGCCTACAGCATATCAGCACAGGTGGCAGCTTTTACCCACCCTTCTGTTTGCGTTTCGCCACACTCGAATGCTAACATGCTTCAGCTGTAGGTATCTCAGGCTGTGAGGCAGCCCATTGGCACTGATGTGAATCTAGAGCATGTTAACAGACAAGAGGGGAGCTCACTTGCTCTCTAAGGCCTTTAGATGGTGTGGGCCTCCACAGAGCCTTGTCCAACGGGAGCTAAATGTTGATCAATGCAGCAAGCGAGGGAGGACAGAGGGAGGGGAGTAAAAACAGAGGAGAGAAAGGCCACTGCCATCGCTCTTCCATGACGCTGAGGATCTGGATCCGCTGGGCTCCCAGGCTAAATTAAAACAACCGGCGTCCCATTGATTCCAGCGCTGACAGGGACCATACATCACCCCACAGCCAGGGAGAGAGGAAGAGAGAGTTAAGAGAGAAAGAAGGAGGGAGGAGGGGAGTAATAGAGAAGGAAAGAACAAATTCAGGAAAGAAAATGATAACCAAAATGATAGGGGGAGAAAAGAAATAAGAAGAGGGTAAAAGAGAGAGAAGCGATTAGAGGAGGGACAGCTATTGAAAGGAAAGAAGGAGAGGAAGGAGGTTTGTAGAAAGAGCAGGGGGAAGGAGGAATCGAAAACGATGAGATGGCAAACCAGACGTAAGCAATCGTCCACTGACAAGTCAATTTATTTCCTATTCATGGCTGACGATAACTAAGAAGCCGAGAAAACTTTTTGGTAGAGAATTGGAGATGGAGAAGAGGCAGAAAGAAGACAGATATAGTGACTTTTTAGTAAATCCAAAGCTGTTGAGACGGACAAACCAAGCTGACATTGCTGGGAATAGAAAAGTAAAAGATAATTGGGGGTTAGACTGAATTGCAGTCAATTCAGTAGATTTTATTTTCTCATTCCTGGGAATTTAATGACCTTTTATCTATCAACAATATCTCAAGAATGGCTATCTATCTTATTAACTTTCTTATTTCAAATCCCCTTCATGCATTAGACTAGAGATGAAAAGAGATATTTCACTTATTGATGTAAAAATGATGGGGTGATCCAGCTATTGTTCGTCATCAAGCTCTTTGATTGGGTATCAGCATCCAAATGAGGTCTTGCAGCAAGAATGGGAGTTTGACATGTGAGGTGAGCCTCGCTGTAACTGTGGTAATGCCGGCCATTTTAATATGATCTCACAAGAGCCAGTAGAGAAGAAAACACTTAGATGTGTTAGATGGTCGGCTAAGAAATGTTGTAATTAGTCTGTCATAATTGATTTACTGGATAATCGATAATGATGTTCAAAATGTTAAACCTTAAAACTTTCTCCTTCTGTAGTTGTATATTAAATTAAACTGGCTTTATGTAACTTTCTCTTAATGTCACCGAGTTCACACTAGCCACATCTCATCTGTGTTGATATTATATAAAGTCATATGCACTTACTTGATGGACCTTGCAGTGCATCGCTGCACCCTTTAAGAAAAGCCATCACCAGAAAACTGAGGGCAAATGCTGAAACACACACTCAGGCAAGCTCACACAGTGCAAAAACAGTGGAGCTGCTGGAAGCCTTTGCTCCACAGAGACAGAACACAGGACAAAGAGAGGGATTTCTAGGCCTCCCTCTCTTCACCCTTCAGCTAAAGCTTAATTCCGGTTATTTTCAATACAGACTTTATTACCGCCCCCTACAGAGTTGGCTGGGTCACGTTTTGCCTTGGTCTTCCTGTTTGTTTGTTTGTTTGTTTGTTTATTTGTCCGCTAGTAGGATATGTCAAGTACTTGCTTTGCCCAAAACTTTGTGGAAAGTTTGACAGGAAACATGAATGTCTCGTCATATAATTTGGCAAGCAAACAAAGAAAGCATGACATTGTGACTTCTCTCAAAATGTCACGGAAAATGTTCTGTTTGATCAAATCTCTTGATAGAGCTTGGTATACATATCGAGGACCAGACCAGAATCACATGCGTAATTGCTTATCACTCTAGGATGTTTGCACATAGGACCATGTACATATTTTGCTAGAGCCCAATGTCAAGTTATCCACATTAAAGTTGTATAATTGTGCAACACTTTGGAGATGTGCAGTATCCATCAAATTGGAGACTGCAGATGGAATACACTTATTACTCCTGCTGCTGTGTAATGCCCACAGAGATTTAATCAGTTGAAAGGGAGGAAACTCATATATCCAAGATGCAGTTGTGGATGACCAAAGAAGCACTGATGAGGCCCACTACAGATTCTGCAATATACCGCATGAAATGTGAATTTTGTACATTATGTGCCGGAAACTAGGCAGGGCTAGATCAAAGAGGCAAAGCTCTTGAATATGCTGGAATATACTGACTATGTGGTTATTTGTTGTATTTACCTTATTTTAACAAGCCTTCAATCATAGTACAACCAGCGGGAAAGCGACTATGTCAAAAGTTCAGGGGGCGTGTGCTTCAGATTGAGTCGGGTGGGTGTATGTGGTTTGTCCAAGTGGTGTTGCCATACCTAGTTGTCCTAGATGGCGGACCCACTCAACCAATTATATTTAGGGATACAATGGTGACTGGGTCTGCCCACTTACTACCAAAAAGAAAAAACAAAAAAAAAGGTTTTGCGAGCAGGAGAGCAGTGATAGTAGTTGTGCGCTTGGGGATAAGAGTCACGCACTCCTTCAGATTCTGCACATGCTCAAAGCATGGTTTTCTCCTCTCAGGCTGCAATATTGCCCACGTGAGTAGAGCTATTCTGTGTGCGAGTGCTGTGAAAGCGTTCACAAAAAACAATACGCGTGCACGGCTGTTTGAATGTGCACGTGTCTCCTCTGCATCCACGTGCGAGGATGTAATTTGCGCTTGTGGATTTTGGCACTATAATGCCGTCATAGTTGACAGAGTTATTGCTCACTTATCATTCCTACTCTCCATACTTACACTGAAGCAATTTTATCATTGTGATGTTAGAGAGAGATTTCAGAATGAAATGAGAGGTTACACAATGTGAATGTGTATATGTGTGCATGTGTTTGAGTGTGAAACGCAAAAAGGTGCCATAATTGTTCAGCAATCAGTGTCAGTGGTCTATCTAACACAGACACGTTCACACACAGGATGTTTATAACCAACATCTTTCCAACTCTGTACTGTTTCTCCCCCAGATCCATCTTAATTTTAGCCATATGACCCTCTGCTTCTCTTTTCAGTTCTGCTCCTGGACTTTTTGACCTCTCTCATCTTCAGTACTCTGCTCTCATCTCTGCTTAGTCATGGATATGCTCTGCCCATGTTTCCTTTTCATCCATCTTCCCCTCGCTCTCTCTTTCTGCTTTTACTCATGTTTTCATCACATGGACTCCAAATATAGATCTATTTTTCACCCTTACTACATAAATCATTCCATCTTTCTTGCTACTTTTGAATTGTTTTATTGTATATTTCTAGTCTTCGTTACCATTGTTTTAAAAATGGGGTGCATCCATTCGTTCATTTCTCTTACTCTTCCCTCTTCATCGCTCTCATTTTCTCTTTCTTTCCTACATTTTAATTTTACGCCTCTTTTGAAACTTTGAATCTTTGCAGCTATGGCTGCAACAAAGGCTTCACACATTGGTATCTCTCTCCGTGTGTGTGTGTGTGTGTGCGCGCGCATGTGCCTATAAACTTCCTCTATAAAATATGATCTTGATCTGGGGTTCGTCAATCATTTACAAAGTCAGATGTTTTTGAAGTTTGTCAAAACAAAGAAGGAATTCCGAGATCACTTCCACTCCACGTTTCTGAAATATTCATTTATGTAGTTGTGCTGTTTTTCATCTATCCCTTTCCCCTATTCTTTTTTTTTCTTTCTTTCTGTTTGATGTTATGATTCATGTTGATTGAAAGGACGATAGGTTAAAACAAAAGATAGCTAAAGATATTTTTTAAAGGTATAAACAGCAAATAAATAATTACAGAAGTACAGATTTGTGAAAAAGGAAAATTAACATAACATTTAGTAATAGTAAGATGTTACATCTGAAGCCTAAATTTACATAAACCTGTTACATGTAAGGCAGACATAGACTGTAGAAATGAATGAGGCATCTGTGACTTTACCCATAAGTCTCTGTCAAACCAGAAGATGAATGGATGTGTGGATGACACCTGTCAATCAAATAAATTAGAACAATTCATGCACCTGTTAGCTGTGTTGATGGCAAAGTAAATCAGGCAAAATTAGAGAACCTAAAACACAACAACAAACATGTATCCATCAGTGAGACACATGCAGGGCCAGTTCCACAGATTTGGGAATATCATGGCCACGCAGCTTAGTGTTAATAAGGACTCAATTATCATCTGTGGATGTTGCCTGATTTTAATCAGCAGTTTGATCAACTACGCTGTAATAAGAAAATCAGATCAAGATTGCTGTGGATGAAGTGACATAAAAATCGTCATCTCGTCTTTTTGTCGTCTCCGGTTGCTGCTAAGCTGCTGCAAAACATATGGTTTCTCTGTGTGTTTATCATAAAATCTGCGACTGTTCTCAGAATTAATCAGCTACTTTTACTACTTTTACTTCTAATCAAAATTTTAAGACTTCTGATTGACCCTGAGAACTTCAATTAGTTTTATCCGACCTCTCCAGCGATCTGAAGGCATCACCTGTCATGGCGACTGCCGCACTTACTTCTGTGTTAATGGCCACCTGTGCGAACTGTAAGCCAGCGTTTGTTAAGCTGATGGACGACAACAACCTCCTCCGCGAGGACATGGTGATAGCTTTCAATTTATTCATGGACCTTTCAGCCATCACTGTCCAGCAGGCAAAGCATATATATAAGGCACAAGGTTATCAGCCTTGCTCTTGGACATCAACAACTCCACCCTTCGCTGGTTGGGGAGCTCCATAACTGGGGGTAAGTCAGAGCGCCATGTGCCAATTGCTCTTCGAACCTCAACTTGCCGGTCCTGCCTGGAGTTGAGTGTGAGTCTTAAAAACAGCCAACTCTAAATGGTGATGAATGGCTAAAACTTGGAGCAAAGCCCAAAGATCCGAGCCTACTCCACACCAGAGCCCTGGTCACTGGTCGTGGGCAGAAAGCGCAGGGCTACACAGGTGCCTCTTCCCTGTAGATCACTGCCAGAGCCCCTGCAATTAGAGAACTCTTTCCAAGTTCTGCAAACTCTGCTGGGATTGCCATCTCAGGTGCAGATGGGGAGAAGATGACAGCAGGGGAGCAGTTGCCCAGCCCCTCGGCACCAGAAACCCAGTGTGAACCCAGCGACTAGTCCACCTACTGATCCTCTTCCAAAGAGATTGATCGTGGGCTCATCAATGGTCCAACATGCACGACTTCCTCAGGCTGTGACTTACTGTTACACAGGAGCTGTAGTCTTGGACATTGACACTGAAATTTCAGGGCTAAAGACAAAAACATCCATCTACTGAAGCTGTCATCGTTCATGTTGGACCAAATGATATGAGGAACCAAGCTTCTGAAGTTTTAAAGGCTGACTTCAAGAAGCTTATAAACAACCTACAGGATTCCCATAAACGCTGTGTTATATGGGGTCCGATTCCCTCTCCCTCCTGGGGGGATGTTAAATTCAGCCGTGTCCACCAGCATCATATCTGGCTGAAGGGACATTGCCGCTCTCTAGGCATACCTTATGTGGACAATTTCACAACTTTCTGGAATAGACCCACTTTCTTTAAATGAGACGGACTTCATCCTAACAGGATTGGATCCCATTTAATGGCCATGAATAAGCAGCTTACTCTAAAATACACTGCAAGTGACTGATGCTGGGTGAGTCCATCTCTCTCTAGCACTGTTCCTAGTATCATTAACATTCCTGTCATTATTAGTCATAGATCTGTTAAACGGTATGCGCATGTACACAGAAACATAAATAATCTAGTTAAGATTCGGACACTCTCACCATCTCAGACTGTAGACAAAGTCCATCTGCTTAGGATGGCACTTTTTAATGTGAGATCTTACTCCTGTACAACTTTTATTTTAAATGACTTTTTTGTTGGCAAACCTGGATTTCATGTTTTTAGACAGGCTCACTGAGCCGTGTCCTCACTTTTATGATTGTTTAAGCCAACCTAGGAATTGCAGACGTGGGAGTGGCCAAGTGAGTGTGTATCGGAAAAAATTCAAATGTAATCGAACATCTGCCCGCAAGTTTTTCTCCTTTGACGTGCTAATGTTCAAACACAATGGTTCACAACCTATCCTTGTGGCTATGATTTACCAAATCAAATAGCAGATTTTTATCAGAGTTCTCTAATTTCTTAATTTGTCTTGTGATATATTACGACAAGGTTGTTCTCTGTGGTGATTTTAACATTCACATTGATGACCCATCCAATGCTCTTGCCTGTGATTTTTTAAATACTATGGACTCTTTCAACCTTGTACAACGTGTCTGTCGCCCAACACATAACTGTGGTCATATCCTTGATTTCATTTTCAGCCTGGGCGTAAATGTGTCTGGACATACCAATTTCTGACCACAAATGTATAATTTTAACCTGTGAATTGCAGTCCTCTACTTATGCCCCACCCCATGTTATGTGCACACGCGGTCTTAATGAACAAAGCACCCCCAAGTTTTGTGCACTTTTTAGCTACTACACAATGAAAATTCTGAAAATTCCACACCTCAGTAATCTAGTTTGAGATTATTTATGCTCTTCAATTTTGGATTGAGTTACTCCCCTTAAAAACAGATTTAAAGCAAATTGTAAATTGCAGCCTTGGATAAATGAAAGTGCTCGTAGCTGTAAAAGAGAGTGCAGGAAGGCTGAGTAGAGGTGGAAGAAAACCAGTCTTCAGGTCCATTATGTGGCAATTAAGCAGTTTATACTTCATTACAACATCAAGACACAAGAACACGTTACTTCTCATATTAGAAAATCCGCCTAATCTCAGGTTTCTATACAAGACTATTGATCAGCTGGTGAATCCAGACCTTCCAAATGCTCCTGCTGAATGTGATGCTGACTGTAATAAAAAGGTTTAACTTACTTTACAGAGAAAGTGGAGTCTATCAGGGTCAATATAACACCTTGAATGACCCTTACCTTCCCTTACCGAAATTTTTAATATACTATCTCATATAAAGGTGTCCTCTTGTCCATTGGATATAATGCCAACAAATTTTTTAATTGATGTAACTGAAACAACCAGGCCCTGGTTGCTCTCAATTTTTAACAGTTCCCTATCTCTGGGCTGTGTCCCAGACTACTTTAAACTAGTGTTCAGCCACTCCAAAAAAAGCCTGGGTTTGACCATATGGCTCTTGAAAATTACCGGCCTATTTCAAAATTACCTTTTATATCCAAAATACTTGAAAAAAACATGGCTTTTTGAAACCTTCCAATCTTCCGTCAGCATCCTATCACAACTACTGGCAGCTACGGGCGTGTGTTATAGACGGTGATAGACAGATGGTTCATTCAATCACCTGCCAAATATTTTTTGAAAGTGCCTGCCCTTCTCCAAACAGTTTCCAAGGGAAACTCTGTGCCGTCAGGTTACAGCACAGAGACTGTCCTTCTTAAATGAACAAATGACCTTTTAATGACCAATGATGATGGCTTGTGTTCCATTCTTGTACTGCTTGATTTGAGTGCAGCTTTTGACACGATCGATCACAGCATTTTATTAGACAAACTGAGGCAGTGGGTGTGTATATCAGGTATGGCACTGAGTTGGATCGAAACTTATCTTTCAAATTTTATCTTTCTTTCTTATCTTTTTATATGCTCCCATTAGGTAATTTTATCAGTGGACACGGTGTTTTCTTTCACTGTTATGCTGACGACACACAGCTGTATGTCCCCGTTAAGCCCACTGACCTCAGTATGCTGAGTTCTTAACAGGAGTGCCTAGTACAGATGCAGCTGCCTAGAATTGCCGGCTGATCTGTGACAGGTCCGTGACAGGGCTCATCCAGATCCGTGGCAGATCCCTTGGCTGTAATGAGATCCCCCTTTCAATGACGTAGTGACCACATCCCCGACTCATAACACCCCAAAGCACCATGTGTGGAAACCAGTTGCAATGCTTTATCTATCCACGAGGAGGAGCAGTGATAATGTCCAGTGCCGCTGACATTTTCATTGACCCTGTTGTGAGCCTGAAATCAGCTGTTCTTATCGTATTTGATGTGTATGAGGCTGGCGTGTAATCGTCGCGGGGGACAGGGCATTTACAGAAAACCTGCTGCGCCTCGTTTGTGTTCATGTCAACAGCAACACTGAACACAACAGCTGTGAGCGGTGCCAAAGCTTTGGGTTATGCTGCACATAAGAAGACGCATACAGGCTATGGATGTTACTGTTTACAGTGAGCGGAGCGGCTTCCAGGTTTTCAGGCTTTTCTCCACATTTCAGCACAGAGATCAGTCCATAATGAAAACTGCAGAGCACAAACGCCACAGTTTGTGTGTCTTTAGTCAGCAGAGGTGCGCACGCACAGAGCTCACCAACATCACAAATCAACTTTCATTTATTTTGCTTCTTTTACTTATCTAGTATTTTGCATCTAACCTGTTGAAATGTCCATCAGAATACAGCTATTAATGTGATTCAGGCAGGTCTGAAAGGTGTTAGATTAATGTTTGAATCTGCATGAGTGTGTGTGCGTGTATGTGAGCGTGTGAGCATGTGTGTGTGCGTGGTGGGGTGGGCTGTGGACAGAGAGAGAGAGAGGGAGAGAGAGAGAGAGAGAAGGTGTGAGCATCACTCCTCCCCCTGCAGCATGTGTATCTGGCTCCTGCCTCTTCACAGTATGCTCCATCCAAAAAGCTGAGCATATTAAGCAGGTCCTCACATCTCTATGTTGACTACCAGTACCTAATATTAACTTGAACTCTTTTCTGTATATTAAACACAACACTCACTTGCAACAACAACATACAATTGTATTTCATATAGAATTGCAATAAATTAATGAACAAAAGCTTCTCATCTCATAACTGATACTGATTATGGCAAGACCGCTGAGGATGCTTGGTTACGTAACCCCTGCAACGCCTAATGACGACAGGATAGTTAAATGAATATTGGACCATTGTCTAAGTTCGTAGGGAGCTTAGGGAGGGTTGAAGGTAAGTAAAGGATTCAATTAGTAGCTGGAGCCAGAGGGTAGGTTAAAAGAAAATTGTATTAAAATGTTTCTCTTGTAAGAAAATAAAATGATACAGCCTAAGCTGGCATTTTTAACAAAAAATATACCTTCTTCAGGTGCAATAATGCAGTTTCACCTATGCAAGACCTATATTTTTCCACAATATTTTAGCAGGTAAACATACTGTTAAAACCAATAACAGACATAACTTAAACCAGTTCAACCTCTTAATAAACCATATAGATGTCTTAAGTTCCTCTAAAGCAACGTCCCTTATGGTGTAACAAAGTTCAGTTCTTTGCTATGTTCAAGTTTCCTCAGTCCTTAGCTGTAGTCAGTCTCTTTAGTCAGGTTCAGTATGTTTGGGATCCGTTCTTAGTTTTGTGAAGGAAGCGCCATCTCATGGTGACATCCTGCAATTAAATGAATGGGCGTGTTTACAGTGGAAACTAGATACGCCCCAAGAGGAGGTGTGGGGGTGGGGGGGAGGGGACTCCTAGCAACTGGAAACTGGCTGGGAACTGGCTGGCAGCCGGCTGGCCGCCAGCTGGGATTTGGCTGGGAGCAGCAATTCTGAGTGGCTGGTACTGTAGATGTAAGAAACTGGATGTCTAAGAAATTTTCTTCAATTGAACTCAACCAAAACAGAAATTCTTGTTATTGGATCCGGCAATACAAACATTCAAATAGTGCCATCTACTGGGTACCTGTCTGAATACATTAAGCCTGTAGCTAGAAATCTAGTGTCTTGTTTGACTAATTTAAACTTTGAGCAGCACATTACAAAACTTGTACAAACATGTTTTTATAAACTAAGGGACATCACCAGAATTCTTAAAGATACAGACACTATTTTACATGCTTTTATCTAATCACGCCTGGATTACTGTAACAACCTTTTTGTATGCCTAAACAGAAAAACTGTAGACCGGCTACAGACAATACAGAACTCAGCTGCCAGGCTTTTAACCAGAGTTAACAGGTTTGAACACATCACCCATGTTTTAGCCTCTTTACACTGGCTTCCAGTACATTTTGGAATTGATTTCAAAGTTCTTTCAGTTACTTACAAGGCACTAAATGGTCTGAGTCCTTAATATATCTCAGATCTTTTATCTCTGTACAACGCTGCTTGCACTTTGAGATCCTCGGGCAGGGGCCTTATATCTGTTCCAGACTCTCAGCTGAAGACTAAGGGGAACAGAGCTTTTGAAATAAGAGCCCTGAGGCTCTGGAACACCCTGCCTGAGGAAATAAAGCAGGCTGAGTCAGTGGCTTCTTTTAATTCTAAGCTCAAAAAGTACTTTTATCGTACTGCCTTCCCTGATTTGACCTAATTCGAGTTTTTATTCTGTTTTAAGGGTTTTATTATTTTAATTTTGATATTGCTCCTTTAGTACTTTTATTCTGTTATTGCTGTGTTTTTATTTTTTTATGTGAAGCACTTTGTAACTTTGTTTTGATAAGTTCTATATAAATAAAGATATTATTATTGTTATAAAAATAGGAGAAGCTCTTATGGTAAGCTGTGTAGCTGTTCAGCTAAGCTGGTGGTGCAACGTTTGTAGTAACTGTTTTAATCATTGAAATAATGCCAACCTATAATCCTCCTTAGCAAAATCTAGCCCACCTCCTGGGTGAAACCCTCTCGCCTCTCCTCTGAGTGAGCCTACATCTCTCTCAAAGAGTGGCAAGCCAAATATTTCACACTGGGTTTCGAATTATCACTCAAATAAATTCAATTAGATGTTTAGGATATTGTAAAGTTACAGAGAGACAGAATGAGACAAAGAGGGATGGACACAAGTTATCCAGGCACAAGTCAGTACACAGACTAGCAGATGAAATGATCCCTAACAAATCTGTGACTGCTTTGATGTGGAACAAAGTCTTTAAAGTCTTCAAAGTCTTCAAAGTGATCGCTCTATCCCACCTGAACCAGCTGCACACGTAGTCTACACACAATTTACCAAAAGTCTCTGGTCTGTATTTAGACTGAAGAACTCAATAGGATCCATAAATAGAGTCTTAAAACATAATAATCATGTGTTGGATCTTTAATTATGCCAAGAAACCACAAAAAAAATGACTGACTTGAGTTTGTGCCTGTTATGAATTTCTACTCAGCCCAGCAGGTGTCTTTCTTTTATCATGTTTGCTTTTTGTTGGTTTCTTTGTTAGTTATTATGTTGCGTGTATAAAAACTTGAATTACCCAAAATGATATATGTTTCTCCAACTGTACACACAGATTCAAGGAAAAACTTTGATGGACCCACTTGTTGCTGCATGAAATCTCGATGGGACTGAAAATGCTGCCTTCCGTAGCATTAGCTAAATGGCACCATGACTATTTCCCTGTACACCCGATCACAGAACACACACTACCCCTGAATGGATGAAGGAATGGAGCCAGCAGAGAGCCATTGCCTAAAAACTGTGGGTTTTCAGAATCACTGCAATTGGATTTATGATGCAATTTAGATGTAATAAATCCTGAAACCTGCAAATGCAGAAACACCAGAGCAGAGCTGGAATTTCTATATTTACCTATTGGCCCACAATCTGAGATATATGTGATTTTGCTGTGCTCCTTTTTCCTTTGAGCATCCCCAGATTTGACTGACATGAGATAGCTTTTACTGAGTGTTTAGCAGCTTGTGGCAAAACCTGGGTGACTTGTAACTGAGATGGATTTGTTTACAGAGCTCTGGTGATTGGTACTGTATTGTTACAAATGCCAGTTTAGGCTAAAATCCAGCAATTGTAAGTTCAGGCTTAAACCTTTACTCCTGTGGCATTTTCTGGTTTGATGGAAATGGAAACGTGCCATTGGTCATCACATTGAAAGCTATTCCAAGACGGTTGGACGGCGCTCCAGGGTGAAACAACAGCACATACTCCCCCCCAACTGTCCCCGTTCTCTCTGGGGGATAGACAATATGGTAATGACAGTAATGAATAGTGAGTCTGTGGGAAGACTTTCTTCTTGCCTGTGTGTGTGTGTGTGTGTGTGTGTGTGTGTGTGTCCAGCTGCTCTCTTGGCCACTGCGGCCATTACTGAGCAGTACCAAGCAGTATGACACACCAGCTGGAACTGTACACACCTCCACTGAGAGAGGACACCTGTGCCAAAAAGACAAGGAGAAAGAGAAAAAGTGAGAAGGGAGGGAGAGGGGTGAAGAGGAGAACAAGAGACAATGGGGGACAGAGGTCCCACAGCCAAGAAGATAGAGGAGATGAGAGATTCATCCTCAAGGTAAGATGAAACAGATTTAACACCCAGTGAAAGACACCGACAAAGTCACCAGCCCCAGCAAACCCCCTACCTGTGTCCCCTGCAACACACACTGCACAGTGAACACACACCTACGAAAACACATAATTGCACTCACAGATATATTATCCTGACCTCAGTGTCAGATTGGGTGTCTGCATGCATGTGTGACAAATTGTGTGTGCATGCGCATCTACGTGTAGGTGGGCAGCTTCTAGGGAGAAAAATGTCCACCATGTGTCATATTGTCATGGTGACCATCAAAAGAGCCATAAATACACCTCAGAACTGTGGCATTAGGGCATGTCCAGCAGTGTGTGTGTGTGTGTGTGTGCGCGTGTGTGCATACGTACTGTATCTCCTAGACACACTCTGAGGCTGCCAACTATGTCTGCAAGGCATTTTCTCTCACCCTGTCTCCCTTCTTTCTTTCTTTGCATCTCACTCTCATATAGCTATTCACAGGCTTTGCCAATGATGAAGAAAAACATTATGCATGGATGGATTGGGGGGGGGGGGGGGGGGGGGGCGGTGGGTGGGTAAGGGGCTGGGGTGGCAAAAAGATTATTCATATGCCAGAAGATAAATGTATTTTCACTACTTGCCTCATTCCCTGCCCTCACTCGCGGCCCCTCTTCCATCTCTCCCTCTTCCCTCATTTCGTATTCCTTGGTCCAGCCACATTATTCCAGCTCCCTCCCTTCCTTGCCGCTGTCTGGCCAGCTGACAAGAAACAATAGAGCATTCTGTCATGCTGTTTGGAACACACTGAACATCACTTGTCAGCTGAGGGACGACAATGGCTGGCATGGAGCGGAGGGTACGCAGGCAAAGCGAGACATTCTACTTCAGCCTACTTCCGTCTTTGTTTAAATCCCATTATAGACAGACTGGAGTCTCCTCTCTTGGCTGGAGCGTCTCACTTTGTGTTCAAAATGTTTTTCTCTCCACAAGAGGCCGGAGATGCTAATTCACTAAAGCCTCAGCTATTAAAAAGCATCAAATGCGTCTAATATTGTTTTGCACTAAATACTTCCGAAAGCCTCTTAGAAAAGCCACTTATATTGATTAATTCTGCAGCCGAGCAAAACAGTCAGTGATAAGATAATATTTTCTTCCCAGTGTGATAAATTATTAATGTAGCGCAAAAGCTAATATAACTTATTGATTCTGAATGTTTCCCTATATATGTACTGTTTTACATAGTCCGTAGTTGTTATTTCCCATTGTAAGCATTTAACTTACAGGCCAGTAAATGAGTCCCACAGTTTGACAGTGTATGTAATGCCTATAGGCCAACTACAAAATTAGCCAATCAGCACTGTGACATGTCCAAAAATGTCATGCTTAAATGTATGAAAACTGTGTTTCATGGACGTGTAATGTATGTTCAACTTTTCATCTCTGTCAGATTTGGTTTCAGTAACAGGGTTAATTGGGTCTGAAACTCTATCAAAATAAAGTTTTAAATGAAATGTTATTTCTTCTTTCACAAGGTGTCAGATGAGCCTTTTCTACTCATGAATGTGAAGTTCATGACTGAAGGTTACTCAGTAAAACATAAATTCATCATCATCAAAAGTTATCTTGTAATGCCCATTTTCTCCTTTTCAATTTTTTTGCTGCAGCACAGTTTGTTTAAATGTAGGAGGCCACCACAAATTGCTCCTTGTTTCACGGTTGATTTCTTTCTAATATTTTGGCATTGAGACTATTCTCATAGTTTCGACTTGTCATAGTAGGAAAAGCACAGGTGTAACTAATAAGATTAATGATGGCTCCATTCTATTCCAGTGTTCCACTAAGCCATGGCACTGTGACTACATGTGAGCCAGCATGCATGCATTTATTATTTACACCAAGTTTCCTACTGTGACATGTCAAATTATTGCAGAGAAAACATCCATCACTTTTTTTGTCCTTTGGACGAACTTCAGATGAAAATCACACACATTTGACATACTATGGCCTTAGAAAGCAAACTAGCTCAATGTCTGCTAGCACAGACACTGAGCTAAATTCATTCAGAGTCATGTTTCTGGCAACCTGACAAAGTTAAGTCTAATATTTACTCTCCTTTTAGCTCTGTTTATGTCTCCCAACTTTGTCTGCCTGCCGTCTGGTGCTACAGGCATGTAGTGAGACTTTAAAAACAGATGCTAAAATGGTCTGCAGGGCTGAGCAGGAGAGAGAAGTTGAAATACTGAACACTTTCAGATTCAAAATTTGTACCTCATGAAGAACACTCTAAGCAGTAACTTAAGAATAGCTACATTTGCCACACCTGCCTCTCCTCCCTGCTCTACTCTATGGTCCCATTTTTAATTTATTTTCTCATCTCCTTCTCACCTATTTACCTGTTTTCAATAAGGAGCGGCTACTGGTGGCGCTGACGCTAGTGCCATCTGTGTCAGTCAGGAGTGGCCTATTTAGGGCAGCTAATTCATCATGGCCTGAGAGCATACATACGGTACATATAATTACCCCCCCAACGCAAACAAGACCCTCTCAGTCCCGGTGATTTATGGTCGTGTCAAGGGAGAGGAGACATAGAAACAAGGAGGAGATAGGCAGGAGGAGGAGGAAGGGAGAAAAAAAGGGAGGGATAGAGGTGAATATTGTGGTGTCGGTGGAAATGAAGAAGAGAATTTTCTAAGAGGGCAGGTGGAAGCACAACGGGCACAGAGAAATATGAGACTTTGAAATAGTGATGTGGCTCAAAAAGTCCTTAGATTAGACCACATTAATAATAGTTCTGCATGTCAAAGTCAAGGATTTCTTCTCAATACCGTTTTAATATTTATCCTTCTCAACCTATTTACAAAGAATCCCCAAAGCTCCCACTGCTCATTTCAGAGTCATATCCATATCCTTTGACTCTCAAACACTGTGGGCTTTGCCATTGCTGGCAGGAAGACATAGCTGTATGCATTGTTTTGCCCCACATCCTATAAGCACCTGTTGTGCTTATTTTAGAATGCATCACTGGCCTGTTTCAACCATGGTGGTTGTATTGTACAGCTGAAAGCCAATGAGATGGCTATACAAGTGGAAATGAAAAAAAAAAAAAAAAAGGAGGGAGATGGAGGCGACGAGAGTAACAATGAAAGATTTATGACATCCATTGAGAGCAGGCGGCGGTTTTATCAGCCTATTATCAACCAAATCGCCCCCACTGAGATGTAGCACATATCTACTCTGTTCTGCACTCTCTGTTCTGTATCCCCACTCACTCTCTTTCCAGATCAATGCTCACCCCTGCCGCCATCACCATACATAACCTGACTTTCTCAACCTTACCTTTTACCGTTCACTCTTTTACCTCCTTTAGTATTTACTCACCTCTCACCTTTCCCCCCCCCGTCTTCCTTCTCATCTCTTTGACTTTGTGTCTCTTGCTCAGTCCACCCTGTTGCCTCTCTTTTTCACTAACTTATTCTTGTCTCTCTGCTTTATTGCTCTCACTACCTCCCTCCTCTGCCTCTTCCCCTCCCTCCCTGCCCCTACCCGCTGGAGTATTTTCTGTCTACTTTGCTTACGCCGTCTGTTTTTCCCCCACACTCTGCCTGTATATCTGCCTGCTCTCCGTAACCCATGAGGGCTCTTAATCAATGGCAGTTCACCTTACCTCTCTCTCTTTTTCCCTCTATCACGTCCTCCTCCTCTGCTCCAGCCCCTTCAGCCCCCACCCTATTTTACTCCCCCCACCACCCCTGAGAAAAACAAGGCACCTAAGGGTGAGCAGGTTAATGTTCTGGCAGTTTGAGATACGCTTGTGACATTTCAATCCAGCATCTGTTTTTATCGCAGCTGATTTAAGGAGTGCGGGGGTGCATGAGGGGGTAATGGAGGGATGAAAAGAGGGATAGGGAGAGGGAGAGGGAGGGGGGAAAAGAAGGAGGGAGCCCATGGGATGGTGCGGCTACCCAGACTGTGGACTGTGTATGAGGCGCAGCAGGGGCTGTGGACCTGCAGTTGCAGATCAGTTAATAAATGGAAGCATATGGTCATGTCGCCCCCAAGTGGCAGGCAGCAGAACTCTTGGAGCAGGGACAAACTGCGGCAGTGCAACAGACAAAATAACAGCATGTATTCTTGAGGTACTGGAGAGTGATTGAGAGTGAAGCAAAAATGCAAACATGCTATTATGTGGGCAGAACAATATAGAGTCACCTGTATTCTCCTTGGCGTCAATCATGACCTTTGAAAGGAATAATAAAAATCTGCAAAGAGGTGATGAGAATGTTGGATGTAGAGAGGTGATTACAGAAGAAATGAAGTGGAGAATGTCATGTGAAGAAAATAGCAAGTGGCACAGTGAGAGGCCAGGTGGGGACAAACGCAGAGAGGTGATAGAAACACAGCTGAGGCTAAGTTAAAAGGAAAAACATGGAATATACACCGGAGAGTAACCCACACAGACCCAAGCTTTTGGGAGAGTAAAGCAGCCAGAGAATCGGATAAAGAAATTGAAACAGAACTCCAGAGGTTTGACCAAGTGAAAAGAAATGGATGAAGGCAAAAACAGAGAAAGAGGACAGCCAGACTTTCAATGAGAGTGGTGGGGATAGAGACAGCGAGGGAGGGATGAAGAAAAGAGCCGACAAATAAGACAGAGGGAGCAGATATGACAGAATAAGTAAGTGAATTAGGAGAGACCGGGCTGTAGATGAGCTGCAGGGGGCTGGAGAGAGAGAGAGGACGGGTGGGTGAGGTGGGGGGGGGGGTGGTTTTGGATGGTGGGATTGCTACACCACGCCGCCAGCCGGCACTTTCTCTGGAGTTTTATTTGATATGAATTCAATAAGCAGCGGCCAATCTTCATGCCCCGGGTGTAATTACCGGCAGAACAGCGGGGGCATTGTAAGCTTCTCCACCGCCTAAACGCTCTCCCCTGCTCGCTTCCAGGTCAGCACTGATCGTCTGAGAATGTCAATTATCGCCTTAAACGCCGTCTGAGGAGCAATGGAAGGAGAGGGGGGGTAAGGGTTGTGAACAATGAAAAATGGTAAGTTAGGGAGGAAATATTTGTCCAACGTCGCAGCTTAAGAAAAAGAGGAGGAAGAGTATGAAAGATAAGGCTACGGGCTAGAATACTAATGGGTTCCTCTTCATTGTTTAATATGAGATAGGAGGCAAGAGAGAAAAGTATACTGTATTCCCTGTGCCACTTCATTTAAGGTCCCATCATCTTGGACCTAATGTACCATACGTTGAGTTGAGGCTGAGGTGGAGGTGGAGGGGGCAATCCTGTCCTGTCCATTATCCTTAAGAATTACGTCCATATTGGACGATTCTGCAGTGCATGATTCACACCCAGTCCCGTCATACAGTGTGAGGAAGTTGTGAGCCCTTTATATAGCCTAGTGAGGCAGAATACTAGTGTGGAGGTCGGGGTGGTCAATAGGCATGTAGCACGTCCGATTTTCACCTTTGACTGGAGTTTGCGTCCCGTCACAGACCTGCAGTTAACATTTGCCTACTAATTAACTACTTAACTACTAATGACCGTGATCTTTCCCTAACCTAAAACACGTTTTACTTGGTAAGCTTAGTAACTGCTGGCAGTAGACCCTTTTCACGGCAGACATTTTGACTTGTCAAAGGTGGAAAAGCACAGGTGAAATGAAAAACCTTAATAATGGCTGCGTTGCAGGTGAGCCACTTCCAGGCTTCCAGGCTTCTGGTATTGTGCATGTTCACTTATTGACGTGGCTTACTGGAACACTTGAAAGGAGCCATTGTTAGTGTTATTATTTACGCCTGTGCTTTCCCTGCTTTGACAAATCCAAATGTCTGCTGTGAAAAGGGTCTATAGCTTTATATTTACTTTACAGACATGAGAGTGAAATTGATCTTCTCATCTAACTCTGGGCAAGAAAACCAATAAGTGTATTTCCCAAAATGTTAAACTATTCCTTTAACCATACCTTAACCATAGTGTATTTGCTATTGATCTGTCCCTAACCTTAACCATACTGTAGTGGCCAAGAGAGTTGGAATTGGACATTTTGGTCTGCCAATAGGGTGTATGTCATACTTTTTAGCAGCTAAAGGCATCGGTATTCTCCAGCCAAAGGTCTTGTCAGATGGTCGGACAGCCTCTGAAACCCCACACCTTTCTGACATCTTAATTGCGGGAGCTGTGTTCAACAATTTCTCAAACTTTTTGAAAACCGACAATTCAAAATTAATGCCATGCGGCAATTTGCCAGATGTGCAGAGATGAGAAAGTAACCACGGTTTGAACTTCTCTCTCAAGCTTTTTTTTTCACTTTTCACGTGTACTACCGAGTGCAACACTAGTCAAAGTCTTCCACAAGAAACTTCTGAAAGTGTGTGCAGTTATCCCTGTATCTAAACGATTATTGCATCTTGCTCATCTCTATGTCGGAAGGTTTCTCACCCCCGCCTTTGAGTGTGTCCATTCAGACAGCTACAAACACCTACAAACACTTTTGTCTGCTGACGTGGTCAGATGACACGCTGTAGTGTTATTCCATCATGCCCCTGCCTTACTACTTTTAACCTAATACTGTGAATCCAGATGGATGCTCTAAATGTATCATAGTATTTTCCCAGAAACTCCCATCACCACCGGTAATCTAGTGTACTTTTTCATCGTAGAAGCACGCTCAGTTAGAACAGTCTGTTTATACCCTATACCCATTCACATTCACGCTCTTTATGTTTATTTTTTTTTCAAATCAGTAGATTTCATAATTCTGCCCTTCATCTTTTTTTCCTTTCTTTCATTCATTTCCATCAATTCACATCCATTCTATTCATCAAGGTTTACTACTTATTGTCCTTTGACAAAGCACTTTCACTCAGCAATGACTGTCAGCCTTGATTTTTGCTTCAAACTCTTTGTGGTTACAATGAATTCATTGATGTTCACTGCTCCATATCCTGATCATTCCTATTAACATATCACCATGCATGCAGTACATATATTGAATATTATTCTTGTATGTGGCCAGCGGCCCAAAAGGTTTTTCATCATGAAAACATGTGATCAATAACAACATATGCAATATGAATGTTATTTCATTGCACTCAGGCAACAAGACCTTTGAGTAGCATTCTGCCCATACAGTAATGGCAACAACATATACGCATTACAGATTAGGTGTGATCCTGGTGTAACATATGTCCACATCCATCCATCTAATCATCCATCACTGAATCCATCCATCCATCCACCCATCAATCCAGCCTTATAGCAACCCATTCATCCACCTCTGTTTCCCTTCCTCAACCCCTCTGTGCCCCCCCCACCCTCCCCTCCTTCTCTCATTTGGTGGGTGCCAGTGGGAGTGGTCCGCCCTTGATCTGCTCTCAGAACAAACAGCCTGGTAAACATCATGAAACATTTAGAGGAGGCAGAGCAGCCTTCTCTCTACTGTAATTCACACTGGCAACCCGGAGATGCACAAAAACAGCTGCTCCCAAACCTCGCCCCTGCAGAGGGGTTTCAGTGCATGTGTGCACACATGTACTGTAGATGCCTTAACATATCTCTGGGAACTTGCATGTGTGCACAAAGATGGTGTATGCATGTGTGTGCATTTGTGACAGTGATATGTATGTGTGTATGTAAGAAAGTGCTCTTTGATTCCAAAAGTATCTAGGACTAAGTCAGGAGCCTTTGCTTTCTGAAAATCACACTCTGAACTGTAGAATAAGATGGCCTATTTGGGTAGATTAACATATTTGGCAAGGGCCTTGTACGGAGGGAGGGAGAACAAATAAACGGATTAGCATCACAACTCACTCAGCTGGAGGTCTAAGTCAATGCCTTGTACATAACAAAACCCTCTTCACTGATTCCTTCTAACTCTGGCACAGGAGACTGTCTTGTGCTCAACATTTATAGTTATATGTAAAACTGGATTGCTTCAGTGGTTGGGTAAATGGAGCAAAGCTGCCTTGAGATCTCACCTGCATGTAAACATCCCAACTCAAATTTTGTATCTCCCTTATGCCCAGAGACATTTACATCTTGTCAAAGTGTGATGTCCCACTAAAACCATTCCTCGCCTCGTCTTGTACAGTATAATTCCAAATGTGTTGCTTTTAGTCCAAAATATCCGAATGTTGTTGTTTTTTTTCCCTCAAAATCAATAAGTTGATTAGCTGGAAATACAAGTTTTCTGTGGCCAAGTTTGAATCTTGGCCAGTGGACAGTTTCTCTGCTCTTTCCTGTCTTTTCACTTCGAAATATCCATTAAAATCAATGAATAATGAATTAAGGCGTGCAGCCTCTTACTCCCTTTAATAAAATGTAGCAAGCGGAACAGCTTATTCAGTAATGTCACACATAATTAGCTGTGCTGCCTAGACCACCTTCATGCAGTAATCTTAGGAGGCCTGACCTGCATTCTGTTTCTCTTTTTTTTTCTCTCATCCTTCGCTCATCTCTCTCTTCTGTCACAGATCTTCCTCTGTATTTCCCCGTCTCTCTCTCTCTCGCTCCCTCTCTCTCTCTCCATCTTCCCTTCTGTTTAGCTTGTTTGGATTTTGTGCTGAGATCATAAACCAAGAAAATCCCTTCAAGTGTGTGACTCAAAGGACATACATGTTCACACACGCACGCACACACACACACACACAGTCCTCAGATGAAAACAACAAACAACTGTGAGTGGGTGAGCACTCGCAATGATAATAGGCCCCCCGTGTAGTGCAGACTCCCATGTGGTGTGGCAAATTATTTACTCAGAAAATTTGTGAAAGTGTACATATGATATGCATGCCATATCAAGGCTGTAAAATCTCTTTTCAAACCAAAAGATTTGAAAATAGTGAAATAGAGTAAGCATTAAAAACCAACTTCCATTGTGCATCAGTAGACCATTGCAGCACTGCTGTGTTGGCTTTAGTGTAAGCCACAGCAAGGCAGCTACTTACACTACGATCAATGCTACTAGGCCCTGTTAGGAGGGAATCGATCAGCTTAGGATTTGATGTAGGACAGTCTCTTTCTCTATATATCTCTCTCTTTCTCTGTCTGTCTTTCTCTATTTGCTCTCTCTGTCTCTCTCTCGTACCATCATTGATCTCGGGCGATGATAGTGAGCATATCTTCTCTGTAGGGGTGAAGAGGTCAATGCTAAACCCTCTGAGACTCTTAATGACCAGGACAATGTGAGGGAAGAAGGGTGGCGGAGAATAACAGGTCTTTATGTCTGATGGTCTAACCCGAATGAATCTGCCTGAGCGGCTACACACACTCAAGACACAAAAAGACACACTTTGTTGAGACGAGCCTCTGTTCATAGCCGAAAACTTCAAGTTGAAAATATCACCTGTCGACCTCACTGTTGCAAAAGGTTGGGCTGAGGCCGGCTTCCCCACAGCGGGGTCTGGCTAATCTAAACTAATTGCAAGGACCACTGATGCATATTAAAGAGAGAGAGAAAGTGTGAGAGAGGAGACACAGACAGATGCCAAATGAAAGGCACCATCTCCTGCTGGTGCTGCTTGCCTACACTTGATAAAAGAAAGAGACATTTCATCCACATTTTCCAATATTCAACACAATTCAACTAGCTGAGGACATACTATTTTTAATATTAGAATGAAATATACAAGCAATAGCCATGAAAAAAAAGTATACCATGACGCAGTGGGATTTTTCACCAAAGGAACTTTTCTGGGAACCTTTTTCAGAACTCAAGAACCACAGTTTTAGTTGTCCATCACACAAGCGTCTGACTATAAAAAGATGTGCTTCAGACAGTCTAGCTGTCTCCACATGGCTACATAACTGGTCACTTTTCACTCATGCTGCACATTTTACTCGCACACCCAAAGCATCTTTTTTGACTTCAAGACTGTTTCTGTCCAACTTGCAGGTAACTTTATTGTGTATCGGTCTGTGAGTGCCATTAAGAGGTTGCTGAGGTTACAGCAATACCATGGATGTACACATCTGATGATGACACTAACAGAGTACTTACTTTTCAAATCTTCAAGATTTTTGAGATGCAGTGAAAACACAAACTAGAAAACACAAAAGGAACTTTTCATTCCAGATTTAGTTGCTCGGGTTTTTGTTGGATTATTTGGTTGAGAGGACTCCCAGGCACTAGGTTAAAGGAACTAAAATGTTCACCTCTAAATTGACATTAGCAATCCAATGATGGGTTAAAAAGTGGTAAGGACACCAGACCTTCTTGTTTGACGAGGGCCACTTATGGTTTGAGATACCTTATTCCTAAGCAGCACTAGCTAGCACAAGGCTCACTGGGACCCAAATTTTAGTCAGTCCCATCCATCCGGAAGATGCAATGAGTGTGATATCCACAATCTGTCGTGGGACATTAATAGCAGAATGCTAAAGTAACTCATCCTCAGAATTTAAATCAGCACACTTCTTTGTCTTGCTAGCATCTTTCCTAGAGTCAAGAGAAGAAAATAGAATATAAAAGATCAGAAAGAGATTGTCGCTCACCAAAAGAGGCAATCACAGATATCTGACCAACTAAATAAACTTAGCTGCCTTGGGCAGAGGCAGCATGATACCTTAGCTACCTGCCCTGCAGTGCAGTTTTACTGAATGATTTGTGAGTTACAAAAATAAGCAACAGTTCCCTTGTTTTCATTTTGGCCATTATTCACTTGTAAAATTAAGAAAATAAGAGGAAATATAGTGCACTACTCTGTCCAAACCATTTTCAAATCCTGTCTGCTATGCCTTGACACACACAGCAGTCTAACAGAAATGGAAAGACATGGTAACATAAGCATTGGCAACATTAGGTTTGTTTTCCTGACAACAGTAAAGCAGCTAAATAAATGTCATCTAATAAAAGTCATTTGTATCTATTGGAAGTTAGTAATGCACACATGAGAGAGAGAAAGAGGGGAGAGAAATGTGAACAAGCAAGATACCACACTATGAACTATCTACATCTTATGTCCCTGTGATGTGAGCAGTCTCTGCATCGTACTGTACACTTCCTTTGGTAGGTCATACCAAACCCAGGCATGGAAAGAGGCTGAATGACCACGTAATTGTAATATTATTAAATATAGCATTTTATTTTATTGGTATTTAAACTGAGTTTTCTACAATTCACTTCTCTGGGAATCCACGTCCAGTAAAAGAAAAGGTTGTTACTTTTTTATATAGATTTAGAAGTGCATGGTTATATTTCAAACTGTGTTCAGTATATTGTTTTTAGCTTTTCTTGTATTACAGTTGTAGAGCTGCAGTTTCGAAAGGAGGGCAGACTCACCCCCTCCTGTTTGTGTGCCTGTCACTTTCCAACTGAAAGTTTCGCCCTTGTGTAGGATCCATCATTAGGGTGGAGAATTTAGGTGAACCTGCAGCCGTCTGATGCTTTGTGTTGGTAGACCTGCTGATACCATGCTAGCAAGCTTCAAAAACAAACCTGTTCTAATGATCTCTCAAAATGTTAGAAGTTTTATTGTGTGCTGAAGCCAATTAGCCATGGCTGTGGTGGATTGCTGTTGAGATAACGAGCCTGGGAGGGACAGCACGGGGCCACCGCCTGAGCCTTATGTTAATGAGCCAACGTTTTCATTAAACCTGCCACCATTGGCTGTCAGAAGTATCTTCAACTCCTGGTGTGCTTCGGTTACCTGGCGTACAGTTCGATTAGCCTAAAAGCGTCCGACTCAGGGCTGATTTACATTTGCTTTTTGGTACGTAGACCAGGATTAAACCACTCTGACAGCTAGAGTAGATGACTTTAGTTCTTTACATACAGATATGTAAAACCAGGTGATGAAATGCATGAGTACTGAATTCAGCTTTTGAACTGTCAGGCTTATAGACTTGAAAATAATCGGTGACTGTGCTCTTTGCATCCTCTCTTCACTCGCAAATAGAAGTTTTTTTGCAGGCATACAAGAAGAAATTTAGGTTTCTACTGGGTTAACGGAGCAGATATAAAAGACAAGCGTATGGCATACAGCAGTGAGGTTACAGCTGAGATATACAACACTGATATTGCTCATATTGATTTGGTTATAAACACCTTGCGGGTGTGTTTGCGCAAGCATGCATGTGTGAATGCTTACACATGCTCAGCTTGATTCTACCAGACATCTTGCTGTGGTATGTGTTTTGTATGTGTTTTATGATCTGCAGTAATACAGAGCCACTGAAGGACATGAAGATGCCTTTATTTCCTCTTTTTATTGTCCTGTAAAACTCCTCTTCATGGTAATGTGGTTTTGCTTGTGTTGTGCAAGTCACTGCGTGCTTCTGCATGCCAAGGTATTAACCTGCATTCTCTGTAATTACATGTGCATGTGTGTGTTTGGCTCGTTCGTGTGCACAGAAACTTTCATGGATACACTATCTGAGCTGATAAACAGAGGGAGAAGTCTTGCCTGACGCTAATGGTAATATGTATTCCAGGTGTGTCTTTGTAATCTCTTGAAGTGCAGTTTTGCATTTGAAAGCAGATCGCACGCCCATGCAGCCCCTGGGCAATTAGGAGGTAAGTGTCAACAGTCGACCTTGGCCAAGTCTTAATACTCCTTTGGCTGTCTCCAGCCCTTGAACTAACAGCATCACTTCCTAGTCCTCAGTGAGAGCAAAGTGGAGAGGGCTTCTTTTTTTTTGCCTTGATGCTTGGCTCGCTTGCACATCAGCAATAATGAATAGATTAATTTCGAGTACTGATGGAAAGCAATACACCTCAGAGGGAAGTTTGTTTGCCCCTGTGACAAGGTACCAGCAGAAGTATTAATGATAATGACCCAGAAGCGGAGCGGTCTGCTTCTGTTAAATCAGAACTGGCCATCACACGCTGTCCAGCCAGCAGGGAAACAACTAGCATTACGAGTCCAGCATATCAGTTCCAGAAAAAGCTATTTCTTTCTCCTTCTCTGTTAGAGTGACATTTAATTAACTGTAATAGTGGTGGACTGATCGAGTGAGAGACGGACAGACCAACTGACACTGAGTAACATCTCTAGAGCCAAGATGCTGGTGTGGCTAATAAAAACTGGAAAAAGTTTAAATTTCTTTTTTTTGAGGTTGATAGCCATAATTCTAATGTTTTACAGGAGTGTCTTTCTTCAAGTGAGGTGGTAAATGTGATGTCTCAGAAATATGTATGAGCCAATAAGCATACTATGCCTTTAATTACTGTGTGTTTTGGACAGTACAATGTTGACACACTGTCTGTACTTAGGTAGAGGCTTGTTGGCTTGCACAGGTGTGATCAGGTAAAGATTTGGATGTGACATTATAATGTCAAAGCCAGGAATGAAAACAATGACATAGACATATCCACACACACATCCATGCATATACATGTATTTTTCAAGTAAAAACAAGTATTCAGAAGTTTCAATAAAATGGGAAATCTTGGGGAGTCGGGGAGGGGGCAAGAAGGACAGTAGAAGTCTGGAGTTAGTTAGGAGAAGAAGACTGGGACTAGCCCGAACAAGGAAGTTGTCTGTTCAACATTTAATGTGGAAAATACATTTGGCTTGCAGGCTGTGAGACTCATGTCAGAGCTTAATTTCATGCAGCATGTTTGGAAAACCTGGCAAAGACAAATTCTCCCTCCTTCCAAACTACTGGAAGCAGTGAGCTCTCATAAACTTCTGAATAACGTGGCTCTGGTGATCATGTGACCACGCATGCATCCCGGCTCCAAGTGAGCGGGGTACACCAACTCTTTCCAAACTGCAATGGAAAACTACTGCTGCAGCTACTGTATTTCCTCCACAACTTTTATGGTCTCTCTCCTTTGTGTATGTCTCTTTGTATCTCTCCCCTTTTTTCCTTCTCTCTCATTAGCCTGTGTCAGCATATTCCGCAGACCCATCCCCCTTCTCTGCCTTTCGAACCTTTCTTCTGGATGGAAAGAATGAGAGAAGGCAGAAGGGGGGAAAAAAACGAAGTGCTGTTGTTGGAATATGTGTCAGTTGGCCAAATAGGCTCCACATGCTTGTCGTCATGGCCTAGGATGTGGCAGGCTTAATCTACTCCCTCTTCATCCGTTTTTTTTGTTCTTTTATGCTTCCCTCCCTTCCTGTATCTCCCTCAGTAACTATCTTTTGCTCCTTTCTTTATGGATCCCATTGCTTCTCTTTATTGTGCTCTATTTTCTGCTTCCCCCCCGATGTCACGACAGGCAAATTAGACTTTACTAACATATTACAGCATCTTGCTCCAGTCTTAAATCCAAAGCGCGCTTGGTGTGTGGTGGTGTTGTAACTTAAGTTGCCGCTTTGCTGCAGCAGTGGGAGTGTTTCAGCTCAATGCTTGACAGTTTGACTTTATTCCATGGCTTATTGCAGCAATAAGGCAGACCAGCAAACTGAGGAGCCACATACACTGTTTTATTCATGCTAAGCTGAAGCCATGGTTACATTATCAGTCAACAAGAGCCAGTGTTGAGAACAAGTATTAAGTCAATTTAGGGGTACACACCTGTGTACCAAGGCTTTTAATGACTATCAAAACAGGAGTCCCTCGCACTAATTCAGTGGTGTGTGCTAGACTGTGTTATGTGTGACTACCCATCTATAAGCATTTGTAGCTATCTCTTTCCTTATTGATTGACTGATTTATATCGGCACTCATGCTTGAAATAGAATCCACTCCTCTGGACTGAAGATGCAGGGACTCGCCGGGAGCACTGACTGGATCTTCTCCTGAGCTGTGTGTGTGTGTGTCTGCCTTTCACCATGCATGGTTAAAGGTTCACTGACTGCAACTCTAAGGTGACTGCAAACAAAAAAAACAAACAAAACAAAGTACATTTCTTTCTTTCTCCTTCTCCCTCTCCTTCTCCCTCTTTGCCCCCATCCCCCCAAACCCAGCAAACCTAACCAACGCCCACCCACCCTTACCGTCTAGTCCCCTCTTTCACTGCTCCCTTGCTCCCCCATCCCTCATCCTCTTAGGGGAGCGCGGGAGCATGCAGTGGAAATAACTGAGCCAATAAAGACACTGCCAGAATCCATCCACTCCCTGCGCATCACATAGTTACTGAGGGAGAGAAAGAGAGTGTGAGGGGGTGCTGGGTTGCTGGGGAGGGGAGTAAAGAGAGAAAAGACCACCTCTAATATGACTACTGCCCTGGATGAAGGAGGTTGTTGAGGATAGGATGCAGGAGGCGTGGGCTTAGGGAGAAGACGAATGAGGGAGAATGGAGAAGGAGGGCAAGATAGAATGAAGATGAAGAGAATCGGCTAGTGAGAAGATAGTTTCGGGAGGAAACATGTGCGCACACATATGGCGCCCCCCCCTCCCCATCCCCCTTGATACCTTACCCAGGGGTACCTGTGACGGAGAGTCAGGCCTGTACTGGAGTGCCCCCTAGAGGGCTTTGCAACAGGTGCGATCCCTTCCTGTCTCACAGAAAAACTTGGGACTCTAATGTTTGCTAGCATTGGAAAGCTCAAGAGTCCTCAGCTGTGATCAAACTGGATTGCCTTCCTGTTCGTTTTTTAATTAAAGGAACTGAAGAGACCCTAAATTGAGAAGACTTACTTAATTGTGAATAGGTGTCCTGTTAACATATATGGAACAGGTACATTAAAAAAGGGACATAGCAAAGTTGAACAGAAGGTGAAGCGAAACTTAGAGTGCCGACAGACTAAAGCTCATTAGCACGAGGCCTCGCATCTCGTAAATCATGGAACGTTTTCAGATCACCATACGATGCCGGCTGACTAGCTCATTGATCCTCCTTTTCCGGGATGCTCCCCTGCTGATAGCTGGAACTCAGCCAAACCCACCCACCACGCACAGTACGTGTGATTGTAATGGATCACACCATCACATACACGCACACACACGCACCTATATGCACACATGTACACACAGCCTCTAAAACGTGGACCTGTTTAACCAGGCCATATTCAAGAGCCTTGCGTTCCCTGTCAATTTGTTCCACAACAGCACAGACAGTGATTTGATATGAGGCCAATTTCGTCGGAACCGGTTCCTTTCCCAAGGCTCTGAATTTTACGATGATATCTCAGTCGTCGATCCTACACAGCAATCTTTTATGTTGTTTTATTGTTTTTTGTTTCCCTCTTTTTTTATGATGAAGCATTTATGATCGTGTCTCTCAGGGTTGTCATCACAATTTAGTCCCACCAGGCGAGAATATGAATGGCTCATATGCATGTGAACCGGAGCATTTACATCAATTCTCATTGAAACTGTAGTCGCATGCCGCTGCGTGGCCTGATTTCCTTGTGCGCATAGAAGAGCTGTGAAAAATTGGAAGAGAAGACAAATCTGTTACCCGTATGTAGCTCTCAGGAGGCCTCTGAAAATGCATCCTTTCATGTATAATACAGAGACCTTCAAAACAATTGCATCTTTCTTGACAGTCCTTTGTCTTTTTCTCCCTCTCTCACACACAAACACTCAAAGCACCTTTGAAGGAAAGGTCTAATAATTATTATAAGCAATTTTCCTCTACATTGGCAAGTTTTGAACTGAGCACTTCAAAGCAGAAAACTTTGGCAGAGAGATTTATCTCTGTTTCTTAATCGATGACATTTACCGATGATGACAAATGGATCAGACAAATAGTTACAAGTCGATTATGATGAAAGAGGGTTTGTAAAGCAGCAAAGCAGAAGTGTACCTGAGATGGTGTGTGAAGGAGACATACTGCAATCATCAAACAATGATGTCTGATGTACCATTATCTAAGTCGACTTTATGAGAATGTGTTCCGGGAGCTTTGTTGCATCCTATCATTCAGTATATGTGATTCAAACTTTAATACATGGAAGCAAAGGAAGGCCATAAGGATTTGAATCTTCAATCTTCAAACTGAGAAATTATCCTGAGGGGGACATGGATATCTGCACCAAATTTCATAGCAATAATTGTTAAGATATTTCACTCAAAACCACAAACGTGAACCTCATGGTGACACTAGAGGAAAAGTCAGGGGATTACAACAGTCAGTAGGATTCCACCCCTGGGAACTATGGATATGTGCCAACTGTCATGGCAATCCATCCATTAGTTATCAAGAAATTTAACTGAAAGCAAAAAATGTAACACTACTGGTGGCATAAGAGAAAAAAATCAGAAGATAACCAAGACTGTCAGGAAGATCCATCCTCTGGGGGACCAATAATGCCAAAATTTCATTGCAATCATTTCGATAATTGTTGAGATTTTTCTGTCAGGACCAAAGTGGTGGTTTGAGTAACTGACCAACAAATGGCCCGAGTGGCAAACTGACATCACCATCCCTAGAGCTATGCAAGGCTAAAAGCTATATTCAAGTACCCTAAATTCAATTTTAAACAATTACAGTCATGTAAAATAAATTGAGGTGCTCAAGTTAAATAAGTGAAATTCAAACTTGAAAGGAATCAATCGGAGCTCTGTCCTATCAGGTTACATCCTGTCAGTCACATGATCAAACAAACCTCAGCCACACCTCTAATCAGCTGCCAAGCCTATATAACCCATCCTCTCCTTTTTGCCTCAGTTTTCTCGACCTACCCTCATTTACCTTCCCCTCATCCATTCACCTCCCCACCTCATCCCTCCTTCAGTCCATCCCTATTCACACCCCTCTCCTCCCTCCTTTCTTCCCCCTTTTATTCAATCCTGCACATACCTTTCCAATCTCTCCATTTTCCAGGTACTGTCTGGGGCTCGTAATTGGCTCGGGTGACACAACTCCTGAGACAGACAGCCCACACTGACTATCCTCCTCCCCAACCTTTATTACATCTGTCCCAGACCAGCCTAAAATTATGACTTCCTCCTCCCATGACCATCCCCTTCCTAACATCCAGTCATTCGTCCTCAACGTCCAGTACTTCCCCATATCATTAAACCTTTAATCACATATTGTTGCAGCATGGTCCTTGCTAGTGAATACAGTTTAGTGCTATAAATTCAGTAGTATTTAAATTTCAACATTAAGTATTCAGTAGTGGTTATCTTTCAAAAGAAGGTATTGATTTGCTCATAAAATTCAAACACACTCACTTGTCCAGATGTCCCACAGACAGTGGCCGAATGACCTTGTTTCCTTCAGCGTTGTTAGTTCTAAAAGGTCACATCCGGGAGAACATGTAGTTCAAAGGTTGCAGCTGCAAAAGTCTTTGATGGAGCACAGACATCTTCTTTATCCCCTCATGCACAAGCCAAAGAGGCTTTGCTGAAATTCAGCGAGTTGTTGTCATGATTATGCTGTTTACACTTTTTTTTCTGAGCTGGAGGTTAAAGCTAATGAGAAGTTGAAAAATAATGGCTTGGTCGTGGAATTGACCTCTCAACAGAGGACAGAAATAAATATCTCGAAGATGTGAGCACTCCTCAGTACCTATTTAGCCACGCCGGTGGGGGAGGCACATATAAATCAAATGTCAAAGAGATATTTATTCACCTCCTGAACTATTTACTTACTGACAATAAAGGTGGAATTTATGTGGCTGTTAAGACGAGTGTTTCTGAATGGTCAGGGGCTGCAACCGAGGCCACTTTATGGATTGGATGCAATAAAACCCAGTGATAAAACAATATGGAAGCTGTGGACTGGGCCGTCAATCAAAGGTAAGTATGATAAGTAAGTTCATTAATTTTAATGGAGTAAATTCTTCTCAATAATGCACCAGCCGTGCCGCCATAATCCGTATTTCTTGCCTTAATACAGTGCTTTAACCCAGACACAATAGAAGCAAGTCTTCCTTACCCTCCAGTAAGCTATGAATCAAACAGTGAGGGGTGAGGCAGGGGGGAGATGGAGGGAGGTGAGGTGGGGGGAGGTGATGGTGGAGAGGGTACAGACCTGGAAGAGTCTGGTGGACAGATTAGAGAAGTGCCCCAGGTTCATTTTCCAGCTCTGTGGACAAGGTGATGTCATCACACGTTTCACCAAGGGATCTCCCAAAGAAGAGAGGGAGAGAGGGGGGGGTGTTGAAAAGAGACAGGAAGAGAGATAGGCGGGGGGAAGAGATAGAGACGGAGAGAAAAAAGTAATGAGAAACCGACAGACTGATATAGAGAAAGCAAAGAGAGGGTGAGAGAAGGAGAAAGACAGACAGAAAGAGAGAGAGAGAGACAGAGCGAGAGACAGAGAGAGAGAGAGAGAGAGAGAGAGAGAGACAGAGCGAGAGAGAAAAAAAGAGAGAGAGAGAGAGAGAGAGAGAGACAGAGCGAGAGAGAGAGAGAGAGAGAGAGAGAGAGAGAGACAGAGCGAGAGAGAGACAGAGCGAGAGACAGAGAGAGAGAGAGAGAGAGAGAGAGACAGAGCGAGAGAGAGAGAGAGAGAGAGAGAGATAGAGAGAGAGAGACCTTGGATTTAGACTGTGGGGCAGCGGGAGAGAGGGGAGGGGAAAAGTTGGACGCGGACAATCTTGCTGAAACTTTTTTCTTCTTTCTTTTCTCCGTGGAAGAAGCTTCAAGAAAAAAGTCAAAGGGACACGAAACCCCACATTGGATTACATTTGCATCGTCCCACAAGATTTCCAATCTGGTCCTTGAACAGGCATTTATTTACGGATTCATGTCGTCGTAAATTTGTGGATTTATCAATAGTTGAAGGTATGGCTTTTATGGACTTTTATGGAAGTGTTTTTTTAGCGATGCTTGAAACGGAGTTCTGCAAGGTTTTTTTTGCCGAAGAAACGCTGCAATAGAGGCAGTAATGTCAGACTTTGAAAGTGACTGCAGTGAAACTTTGAGGAAAACTTTTGGTCTGTATTGCAACAGGCTGGGGCTGCTGAATTATGTCACATAGGAATATCATAGGCTAGTAGTAGTATACAGAAAACCAATACTACTGAGCACAACATCATAGTGTAATAATTTTGGACAGTATGTAAGTATGATAAACTCATTTTCTCCAGTGGAGATTATTAAATGTACAGTATATCTGCTGACTAGTCCTGACACATTGCTGTATTTCCAGCTGATTAGCAATTATCTTATTTCTTTAATGAATTTTGCAAGGAACTTTTAAACCACAACTAGCTGGTATAGATGCTGGCAAAAGTGATGCTGATTTTTCCTCTATGCCCAATCCAGGCCTTAATTCAACACATTATGGGCTGAGTTGTTACTGTAAACCTTGATGGCTTGCATCCAACACATGTGGCATGGAAAAGCCTCCAGAGCAGCACTGTGCTTGGATCTGCTACATGCATATCATTCTAGCAAAGCAATGTCTCGAGTAAAGCTCTGCACCGTTCTGAGAATATAGTGTCCAAAATCGAACTTCTTTCTAGGAAGAAAAGGGAAGAAAAGTGCTGAGGAGGAAGCTTGAATGCCACAGCCTCATCTGCTTTCCTCATTACTCAGCCATCCCATGTTTGCTGGCTTTTGCATCCTGTCTGTGCAACCCCCACCCCCTCGCCCAACCCGCCCCAACCACCACCACCGCCACCACCACACACACTCACGCAAAGCTCCAAGGGTTTCTTGAAAGTTTCCCTCACAAAATGTGGAGCAGCTCAATTTTGCATGTACTTAATTCACCAGAGAGCTACCTCTTAAGAGAATATAAGATTGGTTTTTCTGATCAGAGGCATTCTCTCCACTCTTACCTCCTCACCTACAGAAGACATCTTTTCTTGAGGGGTTGAACAAAAACAGGATCTAAGAACCCTAGATATGAAAAAGCTCGGAAACTCTTGTATGCTGCTGTATCTCCAGGAAGTTATTCCCCCGCAGTGATGATTCTACTCCCTCCTCTGAGCCTAGGGATTATAGCCCTGTAAACATTACAAATTGATGTCCTTGAATTTAACTACACATTAAGAGTTGCTCACTTAACCTGCTGCAGGCTGCACATGCAGTGTTTAGCTGTGGGCCATGCAGTATCTGTTTCACATGCTGCTTCCAATTCCAGCCTGTGCTACAGGCCTGCAGCGAAGTGTATCATCCATTTGACTCTTTGCTTATTCGGTTCAGCAGCGAAGTGAACATTAGGCTATCAGAAATGTAAAATCAAGCTGCAGAAAAGCAACGGGTCATCTGCTCGCCGAAGGCTGACTCAACCATGCGTAGCAAGGGCTCGGGGCCAGCTACTATAGCTCACGTCATGAGAGTAGGCCTCACTTTACATCATTACTTCATGTCAGTGGACCAAAAGTGTCATGGCATTGGAACTTCAAGGCAGCCCAGGGAGGGTTGTTTGTGTTCAACACTTCCTACTTTTTTTTTTCCACAATCTACAACTGTGCTGGCCTGTTTGTCATTCACAAATATTCAACTGAAGGCATTGGAGACTGCCCAGAATGTAAGACTAGTGAAAACTTGCCTCTTTAGTGTCATACAGGTTTGGATATTGCCTTCTCTAGTTTGCAAGTTTCCATTGCTCCCGGTCAGTGGATATCTGGAGTGTCTATCAACACCTCGGGGCATCTTTAGTTACTTTTATTCACTCCTACTTCCCCGTTGTAACAGGCCTGCAATGCACTCTTAGGTTCGCCCTGCAGCGCATCGGAAGTTCCGAGAGCCAATGCTGTGTGTGCATGTTGCTGCATTCATGACACATCAGAATTACAGTTAAAAAAAGAAGCTTCTGACTGTAAAAATAAATGAAATGTGTTGGCACCTTTTATGTTGCAACATAATTTATAGAGTTGTCTGAAATGTCTGAAAACATGGCAGCAAATTGACTGTCAACATCCATTCATGACTTTTTATAAACCACTTGTTCTGTTCAGGTTCGCGTGACTGTCAGACGTCCAACAGTCATTTCAATTTTTTCACAATTAGAATCAATCCTACTCACAATAACTAAATAGAGTTGATTTTTCTGCATTTTCTAGAAATACAGCAATTGACTTTATGATTGCCTTCTGGATGTGTGCATCTGCTTACTCACTGTGTTTGTGTCAAATGGGCATAAATGTGTCTCTACCTCTATCTTGTTTGACAGTCTTCCTGTTCAAACTCTCTGACCCCCTCTTGCCATCTGTGTAGAGCTGCAACCATTAGTCGATCGACAGAAAATTAATCTGCAACTATTTTGATAATCAATTAATCCTTTTAGTTGTTTTTTTAAGCAAAAATGCAGAAAACTAGCTGGTTTCTGCTTCTCAAATGTGATTATTTAATGCTTTTTGGTTGAACATGATAATAAACTGAATACCTTTGGGTTTTGGACTGTTAGACAGAACTAGAGCGTCTGAAGTCATCACCTTTGACTCTGGAAAATGATAACAGTCATTTTTTACTATTTTGTAGACTCTCAAGATGTTTTATATTCAAATGACTCATCGATTCATCAAGAAAATAATTGGCAGATTAATTGATGAAAATAATCATTAGTAGCAGCCCTATGTCTGTGCCACACATACACTATTCATTATGTGTTATCACTGCACTCCAATTTTTGCCTACACATCCTTTGCTGGGAGACTTTCTCTGAAGGATTCATTTGGGGTCACAACCCTACAGACCGATCAGGAGGTTGTTTTCACAGCCCGGCACCAAAACCACTCTTGACTGCTCATGTTTGTGCGTGTGAAATAGCGCAGCAGAGATTGGAAGTAGATATCCTGTGAGTGAGCTGTCTATCAATCTTTTTGCTGTAGTGCGCTGAGAGAGACAGCTGGAAAAGCAGCGAACCCTCAAATATTACATGACTGACACTTTATGCTGGGCTCTCCCATTTAAACAGAAGCAAAGTAGTCTAAACAGTAGGCTACTGGTTCACTGTTATTTAATCATCCATGTCTGGGTGGCTAATAAGCAATTCTCTTGTCAGGCCATAGAGAGGACATGTTTCATTTAACTCTGTCAGAGTGTGTTCCTCTAAACAGGCTTGTGTTGGGGCTGTTGTTCCATCTGTAAGCGATGGCAATGATGATGAAATGTGTGACAACAAGAATTGTTAAGCACTGAGCACAAATTGCCTCCATTGTTATATAGGACAATATCAGTGCCTCTTTTGTCAGTGTACAAGGCAAAGTAAGCATTTAAGCCATAGAAAGTACTGGAACTGATAGCTGTGCTGGAAATAGAAAACAGGCAGTTGGTCTGGACCTAGAGCCAAAATGACCCCTAGAACCTCTGAGCAGCTCTGTATCTTCAAGGAAGACACATTGTTGTTAAAAAATGCCCAAGCTGAGAACAAGACTGAGAGCTGTGTTGTGATTGTCAGTGTTGGTCACCACTTCCACCAGGTCGGCCCTGCGCTTGTCTTCAAGCTTTTAGTGCTGGAAGACTTTCAAATCTGTCATTGTTTTCCTTCCTGTATTGGCTTCATACTCAGTGACCCGATCACTTGCAGTCCTGCTTACTGGGCTCAGGGCCAGCCCAGCGGCTGAGCCCAGTGGCCTAACCCCTCGTACTGGCTTTATCTGCTATAGCCAGCTGGGTGGTGGTGAAGCTGCAGATGGAGTGCAGAGAGAGGAGGAGAAAGAGAGACATCCATAGCAACATATATTAGGAAGCCTATTAAATGGTTTTGGATTATGGCCAGATAATAATAGCAATGGGCTGTAGCTTTTCCTTCAGCCTATGTTCTCTGGACTGTGATGCATTATGTATTATGTACTGTGTGAACTTTCTTATTATTGTGATCATGTGGCATGAAGCCTATAATAATGGCTGCAGCTTTAGAGTGCTCAAACACAACCATCTGGGGCTTTGATTAACCTTCCACCCATCCAACTGCAGGGGAAAAGTTGTTTTTTTAAAAAAACAATTGTTCTTGCTGTTTAGCTTGCAGCTACTTTTATTTAAAAGTGTCCGTGTTGTCAACAGTTGCGCACACAGATAAATTGTGCCTTAACATGATTATAAAGATTATAAAAGATCATTCTTCTTGTTGTTTCAGATACAGACAGGCCACAAGCTTAGAGCAAATGTCTCGCTCTTTTCATTAAGCTTCAAAACCCGGCCTTTGAAAATGTAAGAAAACAAGGGGAGCAACCATACCGAGAGTCAGCAGTCCCAAAATTGAATGCATAATTCACA
Organism: Scomberomorus guttatus; assembly: GCA_038419695.1. NCBI lineage: Eukaryota > Metazoa > Chordata > Actinopteri > Scombriformes > Scombridae > Scomberomorus > Scomberomorus guttatus. Next base: position 18,967,463 of record CM076461.1, read on the forward strand.
GTGAGGGGCGAGTCAAGCTGTCCTTGTTATTTCTGAACATAATTTGAAACACTGTCCTCCACCACATTGTCTGTTAGCGGCGTGCTGTAGGCAGTCAGGTCAGGCTAGATGGTATTCACACCGTGTTTTCAGCCGGGCAGGAGAGCCACATTGTGTACCCCTAGGGGAGTGTGGGGGTCATTTCTCCTGGCAGACGGGACAGGTGTGTATACAGAGACACAGTCTGCTCACTTGCCTGCCTTGAGGGCCTTGCTGTACCTGTAAACACTGCAGAATTATGGGGTCCTCACACATGCTGAGGGCAAGTCCAGGTCAGCTGGGATGTGTTTATGTGAGTCAGAGTGGGCGGTTTATGTGTGTGCATTCTTGTGTTCATGAGAAAGGGGTTGTAGCAAGGAAGAGGGACTGTGGACACTGGGTATAATGAACATTTAGACGTGGCATGCATTTTAATCTGTGCACGAGTGTGTGTGTGTGTGCGCCTGTTGTTGGGCCACGTGGAAGCATCTGGAGCAACACAACCATGGCTCCAGTGGAATAGTCTCCAGATGTGTTTGTGTGTTTTGGCCCCACTGTCTGCTTGACTGTGAACCAACCTCCCTGCATGTAAATCATTTTACTCTCATGTGTGCGTGTTGCTTTGGTGTCTTGCATAAACAGTTAGTATTTGTTTGCAACAGTGTGTGTGTGTACCTCCTTTTTCACTTTAAGAATGGTTTTGTTTTCTCGATGTGGTCACATGTGTGTATGTGCACGTAAGTGTACACGCGCAGACATATTGCATGCGTGCCTATGTGTGTGTGATTGTGTGTCACAGCTGCCTAGTCAAAGGCCAACCAGATGGACAGGATAATGACTATGATCAGACTTTATAGAGTTACACTCCTTAATGAGGGACATTCTGGTTAATTCATATGCCACTAACAAAGCCTGCATCATACCACATAATTAACACATCAGCTATGACTGACTCATAAATATACATCAACGTCTATTTAGGAGTCAAGCATAATGCACAGCTGTTGGCAGAGAGAGCAGACTGGGTGGCATGCTGACAGAATGTAGGAGATATTTGACTTTTTTGACTTTCCCTTTTTCTCTTTGTTCATCCGTCAGCTGGTGGCTGAGGTGAGGTGAGGTGTGCTTGGAGGAGTGAAACCATGTGGCTTCTCTGCTCCTCTCTGACTCTGCTGGCCCTCAGCTTGGGATCATGTGACACGCTGACATCGGAGCAAGGTGAGTTTCCTTCCCCGCTGAAGTTAAACTCCAGGAGTGTCTTGTTTTTCGTGAAATTTTAAAGTGAGGTGAAGATGAAAATAAAAATTGGATGCACAGTATAAAATCATTGCATTACATTACCAGCCACTGCGGAACTCCATTTATTTATCCAACATTGCTGCTGCTTACCACCAAAGCTGTGAATAAAAATGTTAAATGGTAAAGGCCACAAAAAAATCGCTAATTTCTCCCAACTAAATGCTTTTCAGAACTCTTATATCTTCATTTAAATGTTAAAAAGTCACAAAATTATGCCGTCTGGACTTACAAGCAGCTCTAACTGAGACTTTTTTCATATTTTCAAGCTAGATTTACTACCAACTACTAACTTTTCACACTTTGGAGCCCATCTGACTTTGATAGAACTGTTTCTATCTGTGTCTGCGTATGTGTGTGTGCTGTATGTGGGATGCGGCCTAAGGCTACAATGTAAACGGAGTGTAATTACAGCTTATGTGCATTGAAGTTGGTGGCCATTGGTGGCAGTGCGGTTAGGTTGTGGCAAAGACGCATGTGTATGTTTACCACGTGCGGTTGTGTTCCTCTTCATGAGCCCTCAATCATTCTGAGTTTCTATGTATTTGTACAGAAGACAGGCATTTTTATGATTTCTGAATGTCTGGGTGTGTGCATGGATGATGTGTGAGCATGTCAAGATGCAGGTTTATCTGTGTGTTGTTATGTTGGAGAGAATGTGCTTCTGTTTGTATCCACGTGTGTAGGTGTGACAGAGAGAGAAACAGACAACCAAGAGGCAGAGAGGTGAAGAGAAATCTCTTTTATTGTCTTGTTTTATTTATTTTGCTCTGAACTGTCATACTCCCTCATCACACTGTCAGTGTTCTCAGGGGCCAGCTCTGTGATATCACTCGGGGGGGCCGACCAATCCTCCATAGATTGTGGAGCTCTGAAGGGAGCTTTGAGGAGGAAGGGGGTCCCTCTTGGGAGACCCTAGTCAGAGCATTTCAGATGAGACTGAGTCAGCAGGTCCCCTGAGTCCTCTCCCCCAGTGGTTGGAAGAAAGTGCCTTCTCAAGTGCAGCTATAATATTTTGTCACAGCAAGCTACACACACACACACACTATCACTATTCCTCTGACTCATCCAAATCTCTACTTACTGGTAATTTGCTGACATTACAGCAGGAAAGCAGGTTTAAGTAAAACTCGTGTTGAAGAGTCGAGCTCAGTGATTGCATTGCAGTTCTGCAGTGTATCAGCCAGAGAGACCAGTGCCCATAGTTCAATTTAATGGCTAAAATTCCCTGCCTTTGGTAAAGTGTTGCTAAGATGGGTTTTTTGTGTGCACCACAGGCCCTCCACAGTCTGAAGTAATGGATTTATGTATTGATTTGTTTTGACTTTGTTTCCCTCTGTCTGCGTCTGAGCTTGTATGTTTTCTGGTGCCAGTGAATTGCTGCATTAATAACCACATTTGTACTAAAACAGAAGTTAAAATTGATAAGCAGCTAGCAGCAAAAGCAGACATACAATACAGAGCCTGGTTAGCTCTTTTTTCTTTGGTAGGATACACATAATTAACTGCTGTGTTCGCTTCTAAACTGATACTAACACCAATTATGCACTGACACAGAATGTATACATTGTAAACGGATACTGACACCAGTTAAGTGATGTTGAACACACCAAGAAACGGCTTCTTTATTTTCTTAATATATGCTGTAATTCCTTGTTGAAACATGATGTTGGCACGGTTCATTCGAAAGTGTAAACCAATGAATTATCAGCTGAAAGAAAGGCAAGGGTTAGGGTTAGTTTGATTGTGAAGTTTGATTTGATAGAAGGGACAGGAGAGCCAGATTACAAAAACAATGCAATGGCTTTAGTTACATTTTAGGATCACACCTACTAGCATAAGATTAACTGTCTTCTGGGAAATTGTAGCCTAAAAGACACAATTAAAGTGTTTTTATTAACCTTGTTGATTTAGAGAGTTTGAGATAGATTCTTAGGGTCCTTTCACACCTACCTCATTTGGTCCGGACTTTTAGACTTTTCAGTTTGCCCCAAGCCATGGTCCGGACTAAACAGCCAAACCTTGGTCCGACGAAAAAAGGTGGTCTCGGTCCAGATCAAACTGAACCATGGTTTGGTTCATTTCTAGTGTGAAAACATTTTTTGGATGATTTGGATGGGAGAGCACTGCCACCTGAAGATAAAAAAACTGTAGTATATATAGTATAATATAGTGGCAACGAAATGAATCTGTTCATTCATTTTTCTCTCTCTCTCTACGAAAAGAATGACTCTCTGTCTGTATGTATGTTCTTGTATATCTTTTGAACATTTCATCCAATTGACATTTGGTGGGAGTATGGCTGGGGACCCAAGGGAGTGCCGTGTTGATTTTGGTGCAATTTGGACACGCGATACATGAACCAGTGATCAATGAGCCGCTCCGCTCTGTGCAGGGGCAGGCTGGAGCTTCAGGACTCTGCCAACTGACTCCAGCATGTCAGGGAGAGGCGGGGTGTGACACGAGTCAGAGAAAAGTGCTCTAAAAAGAGAAAAGTAGACAGCGAAAATGCAGCTTTTAATCAAGAATGGACACTCTTACCCCGTGTCTTGACAGAAAGCGTAGCAATAGCAGTGTCTACACAGGAGGCATTCAGTTACATTGTTAAGCGTAGGTCACCCGCGCTCAGAGCCCATAAATACAATGACTGTAGTTATGCGCGTAAAACGGAGCAAATGCTTCCACAGGCAGTTCAAAACCAGTTTGTCTCATATGTTCCGAGACGGTGGCAATTGTGAAGCATCACTACAGACAAAGCACAAATCTTTGGAGCAATCATACCCACTCAAATCTGAACAGAAGGCACAGAAAATAGGAACGATCTAAGAGCCCAATATGATCAATCCACTTTATTTCAGGATGCACATTATTTTCTTTCTAAACGCAGCCCTTATTTTACTTGAAATGAGGAAAGTGCATTTATTTACTATTAGAGTACTTATTATTTATAATATATGTGTATAATAGAATGTTCTTTCATGTTGCTGGTGTATATACTCATTCACATCTCACATCAACAATGTGGCATGTTTTGAAAGGGCACTGCTCTCGTTAAATCAAACAGCGATAGAAAGCCACCTAATTGACTAATTGACAACACACCAACAAGATGCCTATCTACAAATCAATCAATGTCAAGTACAGGGGGACGCAGGCCCACACCGGTGATGATGACAGGACGTAGGTATGTCATGTAAAGTTCTTTAGTACACTCGTATAATTGCAATGTGAAACCAAAACTAATCAGATCAAATGTATACAATGTAGCAAAAACATGAATCTTGGTTCAGACCTTGGTTCGGACGTTCAGGCCCTTAGTCATAAGACTTAAGAGGCCATCTCACCTGCTGATGGGCAATGTTTAGGACCGACGGGTAACCTTCAGGGTGTGACTAGGCTAGCTAGTAGGCTATCACAGATGGTGCCTGCATGTCAGTGGTGAGAAATAAACTTGAGCAAAACACTTAAACTTGTATCTGCTCCAGGGGTGCTGCTTCATGAATAAGCCTGCACTATAAAGTCTTCTTATAAAAAGCTGTGCTCTGCAATATGCAGAAAGCCTGTCAAACACAAACATTAATAACTTTCAGCCATCATTAACTCAATAGAAGGGAAGCAGTGTCAAGTCAAATGTGAACAGAAAATAATTAAAGATGTTTGACAAAACATATTTTGGCCTGACTTATCATGGCAACTACTATTTTTTTTAAGTGTATTTACCCCTTTTTTGGCAGAAGATCTAATCCTGCCGCACATTTTTATTTACCCACATGTATGTGCACAGTTTGCGCACACAGAAACAAACACAAGATGCCATATGTCAAACAACACAATCTCATTGGAGAAGTGTGCAGACCCCTGCAAGTCCTATCTAAGGACTAAGGAAGTTTATTGTTGGGAAAATGTTGTAAATTTGTGTGTGTCATGAGTTCCGTCTGTGTGTGTCTGTGCTTGTGAGAGTATATTGAAAGTGAGCCAGAGGCCTACAAAGGGAAAATGAGTGAGCTCATCCCTCTAATGTGCTGTGTTTTAAGTCTTTCCACTCTTCTCTACTGCAATTTTATCTCTGGAAAACAACCAGGAATGTTCTCTCTTGTCTGTCTCATTTGCCCGACAGGCGAGCGAGACAGACTCTCTCTCTCCCTCCTCCGCCTCCTATCACCGTCTTAGTTTGTCATGCCCCCCCCTTAGTTTTAGCCTCACATCGGCCGTTCATTATGTTGAATCAACTACATCACCCAGCATGCCCCTCTCTTTCCCATGTGTTGCATAAGTTTAATAGCTCCAGGACCTGGAAGACTCTCCCTCAGCAAGAGAGAAAGACTTTCTGCTGATCAGCAGCCCAGTCCAATTATCTTGGAATGCCACATTGTAAAGCACATTCAATAACTAGCCATACCCTCTCTTATTACAAACCACACAGCACACACTCTGACACTGTGAGCACACTCCTGACCTCCTCTCCCTAATGAAGGCAATCTTCCAAGTGCTTTCTGCTACAAAAACAGAATTAAAACTCAGAGTCAGTTGGTTTCAGTAGACCCTGGCCACAAGAAGGCAGTGGAAGATAAGGCCATTGATTCCTAAACCCTCAGAACTTTGTTTAATATCACAGCCACTAATGCAAGAAAGGTCACACATGACTTATTTTAGCTGGGGTATTGCAGTAGGTCAGCTACAGTTGCGTTAATATTGTACATAGACACTGCTCTTTGTCATAATGAAGGCCTGAATGGTAAGGCTTTAATGTGAAGTCATGGGCTTCTGGGAAAGCTATATTCACATTTTCCTATTTTCTATGTATTGATACATTTACAGTAATTAAATCATCCAGGTTTGTCTCACATTTTACTTGTACACCCTCCAAGTTGAGTGTAAGTCTCTTGACATCAAAAAGTATGACTTCTCTAAAGACCTAAAATGTGCTGATTTTTTATCTTTGGCAAAGTGGAGACATGAGGGAACTCTCACAGCAGTGTGCTGCATGACTTGCCAGTGTAGTATCATTACCTGCTTTGGCAAGACTCAAACACAACCCATCAAAGAGGAAGTGAACCCAGCCAAGACCATCCAATCTCTTTAAGGCTACATGCAGCTACTAGCGGGATCCTGGAGTGGCACTCATACTTTGTGCTAATTAGCTTGTCAACAAGCAAATGATTTCCTTTGATCACAGCTTGTGAGGAAATGGGGTTCAAGTTCTGCAGTGTGTCCTCTGCCAAAGTGCTTTATGGGTACGCAACAGTCCACTAAAATATCATCCACCCTCCGACTTATGTAGAAACAACTTGTTTCTCACATGAGCATGAGCAAAAAAAACACAATCTTACAAGTAAACACAGCAATTAGCTTGATTCATCACTATATAAGAGAGGAAGCTTATGCTTTATTGACCAATATCACATTTACTTATATGCAACAGCAGATCACATTACTAAAGTTGTTCATTTGAGTGTCCAATGATTCAAAATTTCCTGGAAAACTTCCTGCAATAGGCTCTGAGGTACACAGCATTCATTCTTTCATTAGTCTAAGTTGTCAGATTTTGTCAGCCACATCTGTTTTTTGTCATTTTCAGTTATGCTTCCATCAGTTTCAATCCTCATTCACACATGGATTCAAAAAGTTGAGCGTGTAATTTTCATACTCTGCTGCAATTGGGGAGTTATTTTTTTAATATTTAAACTTGTACATGAGGAAGTATTCCATGCCAGATCTGCCAACACTCCTGTTTTTCCTGGGTTTCTACCATATTTTCACCACCCCTCCTGCTGCACTCTCATTTTGTTGATTCTCCCAAGAAACTCCTGTAATTTGCATGGTCCTCAACCTTTATTATGAATAATCGTCATTTAAGTAAGTTTTGTATGTTTGTCTGACGTTACCCAAGTTGCCAGATTGTCTATGAAACACAATCTACACAAACACGACGCAATTCACACACGACGTACAATTTCAACCCATCTGTCACCACAACCCAATCAAGGGGCATGTGCACAGCTGCTCTCTGTGCAGGCAGTCTTTCCTCCTGTCCTCTGTCCACCTCCCTCTGCTGCTGATGTGATTCACTGCCTGCAGGTACTGCTGGTAGAGAGGAGGGGCTGGTTTGTCTCAGCCAGCAGCTAAGTTTACAAGAATTTGCCAATTTTTAAGAATTTAAGATATGTGGCAAACTCAAACGGTTAGGCTACATACAGACAGCTTTCATGTTATTAGCTGAACCAGCACGCTGTGGTTGTGTAAAACATACCAGTGGTGGATGGGACACTGCAGGCAAATCAGTTGAAAATGTTGCTTTTCTACATGTTTATGCTTGTTGAACAGATGGTTTGATAAAGTGCTTATTGTCTTTTTACTTGCAATGGTTTTATTGCACTTACAGTAATGAGCATAATTGTCATCTAAACAAATAAAACGTTATCCTTCACTTCACCCTTTCACTTACAAAGCTAAGTATTTAGCTGCCAAAGAGCCAGATATTTTTCTCAGTGGTTGGTGGAGACGAAAACAGAGAGCTTAAAAGAGAGTAAATATTAAATTTACATTCAACAAGTGGCCAGAAACATTAGTCCAAATAAATGCTAATGTTGCTGCATGTCTGCTAGATGTGTAAATCCACAACTTTTTGCTAACACATTCTATCAATTTAACAATAAGTTGTTGATATGTCAATGTGGTGTATGCAGCTAGTTCCACTGCCTTCTAGTGGCATAAAAAAGATGAAAGATGAAAATGAATGCATCTTTAAGGTACTAATGCTAAAACCAAATGGTGTTAACTGTTTCATTCAACTGTACAGTACTGTATATTATTGGATGTCTATGTTAAACAAAGTTCCAAAACATGAGGTGAACATCTGTAAAAATGCTCCCTGACAGTCAAAAGCCCAGGTTTAAGCCTGCTCTGAACACTATGTTTGAAAAGTTACCTCTACTCATCCTCAGAAGGTCTTACGGTTGTTTCATGTGTTGTTTGCACTGTCCACTCACATATTTCGGATCAGATTTTGGCTCAAACATGTAGGCTATGGTCGTATTTGAGAAGTTGACATTTTGAGTAAAGAACGAGACAAAGAAGTGAAATCCGACTACTATAGTTTACGTAGCCTCTCAAGCTGGAGGAATTTTGCCAAAGGGCAGCTTTTGGAAACTAACCAATCAAAACAGGCTCATTGGTACAGGGGCCTTAAAGAGACAGAAGCTAAAACAGCCTGTATCAGACAGAGGCTGAACTGAGGGGCTGCATAAAGAGCCAGTATGAGATAAATGAGGAGTTTTTTGAAATGTAAAACATGCAAAGATATTCTAGTAGAGCCCCAGAATAAAAATATAGACCTGGAAGTGTGCATGATATGTCCCCTTTAAAATATGCCTGGATCGGCCCTGCTATCAATTCTAAGTATCACCTCGGGACATCTCTATCTGACAATGTAAAACTTGTGAGTTGAGATGTTCAGAAATGGCCACTGGGGAGACAGTATTTAGGGGTAAAACATGCCTCTTATAACGTAATTTGTTTATCTGCTGACAGTAAGATAGAAGTCTTACTGTCAGCAGCCTTAACATCACCTCAGACAAGAAACATATAGCCTCCAGAGTGCTAGTCTGGGTGTTTAGGGCAAGTTGCCTGTCCTCAAGTGACTCCTCATGCCTCCCATTCCCTTTTCTTCACTTTCCCACTCTGCACTCGCCTGTGTTCGTTTTCCCTCTTTTCTCCACCTTCTCCACTCTTCTGTTGTTTAACTTTTCATTATGCTGCATGCTCTCCTCTAGCCAGGATGTCTCTACTCCTGGCGAAGCCTTCATCTTGATTCCGTCTGATGGAAATGGAGTGGTGATGAAAAACAAAAGCAAAAAAGAAAGAGTAAGCGGCGACAAAAGGTAGAACTTACCATCTCTTGACTTCAAAAACACCTGCATAGGGAGAAATGAAGATGTGTGTATGTGTGTGTCTTTTTTGAAAGGCAGCAGTATCTTTGTGAGGCTGCAGAGTTTACTTTGTGCTGACATAGCAGAATAGTTTTCAGGATGGACCAGTCAAGTTATAAATACAGTATGTGTGACTGTGTGTGTATGAGAGAGAGACAGAGAGTGTGTGGGAAAAAAAGGATGTAAGAGTGAGAGAGAGAGAGTATCAGAGGACTCAGAAGGCTCAACTCTAAACTTGTGCTTGATACTTTCTGTACTCACCACTGTATCTGCTACTTTGTTTGGAGGTCACTTTCGATTCATGCAATTTCTTTGATTTTTCATCTCAATTTCTCCCAGCTTCCCAAAACACCACTGTTTGACATTTCTTTTCCACACCTTGAGTTGTGCATGTAGACGGCAATAAGAGAATGACACACGGTGCAGGCAGGCAAGCTAAAATCTGCTTTGAAACACTGTCTGTGTTTTGAAACCAAGACAAGCAGAAGCTGCAGGGTGTCAAGCGATGAACTTGATAATAGGTGATGAAGCGCTAAATGTGATTTAATTCTTTCTTCAGCCGGACTCTTAATTAAAGTCAGTTGGATGTTATTATTTTAGTAATTATATTATGCTCTTTCACCTCATGTTGATGTGACTTCCAGCCTGGATCAAGTTAAAATGTGAACAGAAACAGGCAGTGTGTTTCCACTGCAGGCTTCAAGGCAACTTTCCGTGCACAGCACTCACAAAATAACTTTATTACACTGAATCCATAAAACTAGGAGACACAAAAACATTACTTTTGTTTTGGAGTGCATTATTATTTTCAGTGTCTTAAGAAAAGAAGCGATTTCTTCAGGCTCTATTTTGTCTCCTACAGTTTAACAGTGACTTTCAAATAAACCCCCTGAATCTGCAGCTTATCTTCAATAATTTGACATTTGGCGGGAAATATGCTTATTAAGATTAACTCTCACATCTGTCCATTAATCATTCCAGCAGCCAGTTAGCTTAGCTTAGCATAAAGGCTGGAAACAGGGGAAATAGCTTGCTCTCTCCAAAAGTAACAAAATCTAACTACCAGCACCTCTAAAGCTCACTAATAAACACAATCTATCTTGTTATGTTTCAGTTATATAAAAAATGGAGTGCAAAAATGAAAATGTGTGTTTTTTATGGGGAGTTATGTGCTGAACTGTTTTCACTGAATTGTCATTTTTACACTTTTTGTACAGATTTAACAAGCGAGATATGATGTGTTAATTAGTGTCTTTTAGAGATGCTGGTAGGCATATTTTGTTACCTTCCAACAGAGCCACACTGTTTCCATCTGTTCCCAGTCTTTATGCTAATTTAAGCTAACTGGTTGCTATAGTGTCATATTTAGCAGGTTGTGTTGATTTTACACAAAAGCCTATTTCCCAGAAATGTCTATTTATTTGAGTTTTGTGTTCCTTTACACACAATTGCACATCTGATTTTTACAAATAGACACCCTGAAGAAACAATTCAATGACGTTGAGAACAGGTTCAGTGTCTTAACAGCCTTGTTGTTTGACCCTGAATACTGAATGAGGTTAAATGAAAGTGTCTAACCTTCAGCTGTGGTATAAAGCACACATTAATGATTTAGAATATTACTGACAGCGACACAGCTCAAAGAAATCATTAGGTTTTATTTTTGGTTAACACAAGGCACCACCTGCTTCCAGATTCTCTGCAGTCATAGTAAAAAAAAAAAACATTTTCTGAAAAACTGTGCCCTGTAGATTGTCTTGCTCGGGGCTTTGGTTCTTGGCCCCAAAGAGATCAATTAACTGTGGATCATAGTGATTCACAGGGTCCATGTCTACCTGTACTAGCAGGTTTTTTTTTCTACACATCTCATATCTCCCCCCCTATAGTCAGACAGGCCGCTCTGACAGGCAACACTTTCCTCTGTAACCTCCCCTGACAGGGTGAGAACATATCCATCAAACAGAGGCTACCGCGACAGACAAGCCTGGTGCAAGACAACCTGTCAGACCAGCTGTGTTCCTCTCTGCACAGCTTTGCCCTCATTTCATCTAGCTCTGTGTGTTTTACTCCCTTTTACCTTTCCAACTCCCTTTCTCTTTCTTCCAGATCAATATTTCTGTTACTCTCAAATGTGCAGTATGTATGTTTGAAGTTCCTTGTTCTCTCTCACACAAACTCTGTCCATTTCGCCCAGAAGTAGGTGTGAAAGGATATTACATTTGAGATAACTTCTCAAAAGACTGATGTGCTCTTCTTGACAACTCACAAAGTACATTTTAGGGTTTTTGCTGTTTACACAACCCCTTTTTTTTTCTTGTTTAACCTTCCATCTATTTTGTCTCTGCAGATGTTCTGTGCCCATCCATACAAGTGGATGAGTGGAAGTTTCCCCAGACGGCCAGGCACAATATCACTGGTGAAAAGACATGCTCATGCTTATGCAGATACATATCCTCCGAGTTTTCTTTGTGCGGGTGTTGATGAATACCATTTATTGTCAGGTTTTAATGTGGCGGGGCGATTTTCCCTGCTCACGAGTCCAGATGTCAAGAGGATCCGTACCCCTCGAGGACCCATCATCCTCCGCCTGGGCAAGACTGCACTCCTACGCCCCACCGAGTAAGTTTACTATACATCTCTCTTACTGCGCCTTGCTCTTCTCCCAGCACCTACAGACAAACACACAAAAACACAGCGTGTACAGCTATAGGAGGAAGAGAATGTATTACGAGAAGTGAAATAAAATGAATTTTCTGCTGGATTTCCAGCTTTCTGTAGGCCTGTAGACATGCTCTTTCTTTTCGTGCCATGTCTAAACAAAGAAAAAGGCAGAGAGACTGAACGCCCTACAGCTGATCAGCCTCTGAACCCTCTCTTCAACATGTCAGCACTGTCCAATGGCCATTGTGTAATAAGCAGATACTTGGCAAACTATACACCACGGGTCAATCTCTGATTGCTTTTCCAGAAATACCACTTAATTTCCCTCACTACTGACACTGGCTTGTAAAACTAAACCGGAAAACCAAAAGGCTGTTACAGCCTTTTGGTTTTCCGGTTGTGACCGCATATACTTATTGTAATTAGTTTTCATAAGAAATGCCTGACTTATTTGCTTGAGCACGAACAATAGGAGTGATGCCTTAATTAGCAGACATGATGCAGTTGCCAGTAAAAAAAAATAAATAAAAGAGTTACACGAGTTTCAGTTTGATAGACGCATTTGAGAGCCTGGGCTTGTTCTGAACTTGTTTCTGGGTGAGGAGACCTGCAGCCATAAAATCAGAGCACGGCTTCCTTGCACAACATGGTTTTGCAGCTTGACATGGTGTAATTATGCTTTCGTGGGTTTTCATGTTGTTATTACACAGTAGTTGGGTCTAGATTGTGTTGGAGATTTCGTGACAAGTGCTTTTTAGGGTTACATGCTGGCTGTTTTTCAGCCCCCTTATTGTTTTTTTCTTTTTTTCAGTTCTCCTGAATAATAGCTGGTTTTCAGACTGAGCTTCTTTCTACCCACCGATAAAGCAGAACTTGCCAATTGGGTCAGCCTGGAGTATTTTATCACTCTGTCCAGCACTGTGAGCTCCACTCGCTTGAAGGCCCGATAAATCTATCTACAAAACACTTCTTTTTCGGTAGAGACATTTTGTTCTAAAAGTGTCACATATATTGTTTGGCACAGACTTAGAGAGTAGTTGTTTTTACAAAAAGGGGGGAAAAACACTAAAAAACTGTCAATTCTCAGGAAATCAGTATCTTTTGAGTCAAAGATGAAAATCCAAGATGTTTTTGTTTTGCCTCTAACCACACAGATCTCCTCTCTGCTGCTGGTTAGGGATTTTGTCATGATACGCCTTTTATTGAAAGTCTGATGCCATTGAGAGCTTTGCTGTCAGTTTTATCGGGGAAGAATGCTACCTGGGTGACTTTTTAGACAGAGAATAATCAATGTTAGCACATCAGCCTTGCCATTGCCTGCCTTTCATTGTCTCTCTCTAAACATAGAACTCACTGTCTTGTGTACATGTTTCCCAAAATGACTAAACAGAATCAGAGGAGATTGCTTGCTTCTTTTGTATTTGCCTTTTCTCCTTTGCCTTCGTGTCTTACCCAAAAGTAGATAAAATCAGGGATGACTGCCTATAACCATCATTTAGTTATAATGTTTCTTTATTTATTTGCTTTCATTTTTTTTTTTTTTTGCCTTCTTAAAATCGCATTGCTTGGAAGGGTTTCAGGCATTTAGAAAAGAAGAGTGGAGGCGGAGAACAGATGGGCGATTAAGGGATGTAGTTGTAAGGGAACAAGAGGGTTAAAGGTTCAAATTCAGGCAATAAGTGAATGCATGAGAACAAACCCTCAGGGTTGTTCTATGGCTTTTCACTCAGCAACACTCTCAGTAAGTGTGCTCAGCATTTATGCTTGTGCATGCGTATGTGTGTGCGCGCGTATGTGTGTGCCTAAATCTGTCCCCATGTGTACAGTATGAGTGCAGTTGCAGCAGCTTACATTAGATTTTCACCCTTTCTCTGCCCCAGAGTATTTCTGAAACTGTATAATACATAGCTCCCATCCAGCACAGGCTCCCTGTCGCTCAAGCGGCTTTTTAATTCATCATTGTTGAGGTTGACTGAAATGTGAGACGTGTGCTACAGTAATTGGAAAGCATTGTTTTTGCTTTGTATCAGAGGCTAATCCACTCAACTAATGCAAGCTAACACAGATGAGTGACAGCCAGATGAAGCTACTTGTCTCTCGCTTTTCTCTCAGTTGTCAGCTGACAGTGAAATGGGCACCAGCCACAGCTGGTCATATGAATTTTAATTTCAGAAAAAAAATATGATTTAATTGCTTTGGGCTGGATTTCTTTAATGCAGGTGCAGTGTGTAGGAGAGAGAGGAAGCAATTCTGTGATATTATGAGGAGAAGATCACAGCCATTCATGACAGCACTGAACTACATTTAATGAATTTAACAAGTGTTATCATATAGCAAAAGTGGTACAATTTACAAATCAGAACTAAAGGAGGCTTTTGGATGAGCGGCGAAATGTCTTCAAACAAGTCCAGTTGCCCTTGATTTAGACCTTCTGGCCGGTACAGTTTACAGTTTGTTTGCACATTAAGCATTTTGCTGTTGCTCTTATCTTAAAATGAATAAATGAGCACAACTGTAGAATTCATATTAATTATAAGATCAGCAAAATTATAAGCAACTAAAGAGAGGGAGCGGAAAAGGTGATGGCTCTTTAAATGTTTGTGTGACCAGGGTAGAATCATGAAAGGAGGGGAATAAAAGAAAAGCGAAAGAGAGATTTTATTTTTAGAGAGCGGGGATATGAGTCAGTGAGGAGAGAAATATACGCTTTTAGATGCTGCTTTTCAGCCTACATGGGCGATGGGGCATGATTGCTAGTCTGGCTATTATTGAATTGGGCATGTACATTAGAAATACAAAATGACTGCTGTTTTTGGCCTGCAATTTTGTAGAATTTATACCGTATAAACTTTTATCAACCTGGGGAATGTTTTCTGAGTATTCATGCTCTTTTTTTAGCTCCTTTCTGAGTCAAACTTCTGAACTGCTGCAAATTTAGAGCTGCTATAATCACAGTGTTTAGCAGCTCAACTGGATTTGTGCAGATGAGAGCACAGGAGCACATTTTTTTAGGAGTTTGGCCCACTGGTCACATTTCCCAGTATTTGACAAGACATTTAAATTTTGCTTAGATCCACAAAAAGGCTTGGGCCGGCACTGAGAATGGCAAAAGAGGATACTGTATATGAACCGGCCATCAGCATATAGACGCTGTCATCATTGCAAGTCCTTAATATTTTAGCCACACTAGCAGCAGGGCTGTACAGTAGGAAGGCCAATCAGTCAGTCCACCACTTTGCTTCAGACTGAAATATTTCACCAACTATTTGATGGATAGCCATGAAGTTTTGTACAGACATTTAAGGCCCCAAGGGATTAATCCTAATTACTTATCTCAATATCTACTGGATGGATTAGAACAATTTTTATTACAGACATTCATGGTTTCCAGGCAATGTATCCTAATGCCTTTCGTAATCCCCTGACCTTTCCTGTTGCACCACCATGAGGTTGACATTTGTGGTTCACAGTAAAATGTCTCAACAACTATCTCCCCAGAATTGTTACAACTTTGGTGATGTCTTGACCTTTTATCTAGCATAACCTGATCATCCAGCAAAACTAGTGACGTTGCCATCAGCCAACATTTGGCCACTAAGACTGTTAAACCTATACTCTTGCAAACTCTTCTTCTCTTATGTGTCAGCTACTAGCTATTTAAAAGTTGTATCAGTTGTATAATGCATTCAAGGATAGAAACTTGCTCCAGTGTAAGCAATTGATTCCTGCAGAGTTAGAACCTGGTATAAGGGTGCCTCCACACAGCTCCAGGTGATATTTCCATCTTAAACCAGAGATCTGCTTTTTCAACATTAGATTTCCTCTCTCCCTCTTCCCCTGTGCCTCGCTGGCTTGCACTGACTTTCTTCTGTCTCTCTCTTTTAAAAAAAAAAAAAAGAAGAAGAAGAAAAAAAACAACAGAGGCATAAGTAACTTTCTCTCTGAGTTGGGAGAGGCTAGATCTGAATCTGTCTGGCCCATACTGAGTGATTTATCTCCCCATTGCATGTGTGTATGAGTGTGTGTGTGTCTGTGGGGTTTATGTGTTTTCTTTCCAGGACCCTGAATGTAATAGGCCATGGTGAGGTACTTCCAACTTAAAAGTCAATAGTTTGTGAGTGGTTTTGTGCCCTGAAGCTCATGTCACTAATCGACAGCAAAACAACTCTATTCTCAACACTCTTTCTTTCTCTCTCTATTTGTCCGTCTGTCTTTCCATCTTCATATCGTCTACCTACATACTTTTCCACAGATTAGTTAATATCAAACTCACGTGCAATTCCATCTAATACTAAGATTTTCTTGATCTCTCCGCCTCTGTCTCTATTTTTCTTTCTTTCTTTCTCTCTCTCTCTCTCTGCAGGTTCAATATTTTCCCTTTCTCACCTTTTCTCCTACTCATCCTCTCTTTGTTTTGACGTCCTGTAGTTGGCTGTTTTCCCTTGGATCTTCCCTCAGTCATAAATCACTGTCACCCCATTTCTTAGAGTGGGAAACCAGCTGCCAGCATCAACAATTCTGTGTGTGTGTGCGTGCGTGCGTGCATGTGTGTGTGTGTGTGTGCGTGTAAAGAGAGAGAGAAAGAAATAGCGCAAGAGAGAATATTTCAAAGTGTCCACCATCTCAGCGAGCATGCATTTCACTGGGCTTGTTTGTGAACCCTTCATCTCTCAATACATATACAAACACACACCTCCATGCAGTGAATATTTGTGTGTGTGTGCGTGTGTGTGTTTGTGTGCGTGTGTTAGTGTGTATTTGTGTGCTCAGATGCCCTTGACCAAAACTGAGGGATGAGGCTTGCTGGACTGTATCTGCTATGAAAATTAATGCCAGAGGGTTACACACAGCAGGCTTTGCATTGTATTACTGGCTGTAGTCACAAAGTGGGAAAAAAATGCAAAAAGGAGAAAAATAGGGAAAGAAAGACACATGCATAGAATATAAAAATGCTCACAGAGGCATGCACGAGCACACACAAGACTTTGTCGCTTGATATCAAAGGAAGATATTTGAGCCCAAAAGTTGTCTTAATTTGTCAAAAGCTCAGTTGAAGTGATGTCTGGAACACATGAAAACATACATACACATTCAAGACGCACAATATACTCATATACATTCATATCCTTACCTGCACATGTACACATAGATATACAGATATTTACATCTAGTGTTGGGCAGTGGCGCCTCATGTAGTAACAGTAATGTGATAATTGATTTCTTTCACAAGTGCTGTAAATGATTACAATTTGAAATTGTAATTATATTACAGTAACTAATCCCAATAATCCTCCATTACTTCGACTTTTTGGGGGTCTGCTTGCTAGCTGTCTTAACGAGAGTTTGATGGAGGGTTGATATCACTTTGGCGTCTGTGTTAAGCTAACATGTCTTGGACGTGGTGGTGGTGTGGGGAGGTGGTTAGCCTCCATCAAACGAAGGGAAATGTGTCTCCCAGTGACTCCAAAGTTGTGTTATTTACAATGCCTAGCTGCTTGTTGATGTGATGTGGGTGTGGGGGCTTTGGAGTTGTTGGAAGTTGACCTTTGATGCAGCTTTGCTGAGTAATGTAACTAATCCCCCCCCATAACAAGTAAACTGACCTCTATAATGTTTAAAGTTGGCGGAGTTCCCATTTAAACTTTTCCTCCACTTAGTTTCACAGTTTCAGAGCTCTCAGGTATGATGGACTGACATTTCCCCGACCTTTCTGAACTCTGTGTTGCAGTCAGGTGTTTCCTCACGGCCTACCTGAGGAGTTCACCCTGATCTTCACCCTGGCGTTAAAGAAGGCTGCCCTGAGGGACACCATCTACCTCCTCCAGATATCTGATCAGCAGGGATACCCACAGGTGCAGCTCTTTTTCCCGCTTAAAACAATCTTCTTAGTCTTCCCCTTTCTTTTATTTGCTTCCTCTTTGTTTAATTGTCCGCCTTCGTCTCTTCCTCCTTCAGACATCCCTTCATCCATATTTCCCTGCCTCTCTATCGACCTTCCTTCACTCTCTCTTTCCTTCCTCCCCTGTCCTCTCCCTCCCAGCATTCTCAGTCTCTCACCTTTTATTCATCACTCCCTTTGTCTACTCATTTTTGCTGCCTCTCATCTCTCTTTTGCATAGTCATCTACTTTCCACTTCGATCGATCGATCTTTTCTTTCACGACAACTTTTCAATTCTCCCCCCTTTTCATTCCTGAGCGCCTTTTGTCCCATCTTATTCTTCATACGATCCCCCTTACTCTCGCTCTCTGTCTCTCCGTCACTCCTCCCTTGATCATCTTCTGCTCTCCTCTTTCGTTCACCTTCATTGTTATTCATGTGTGTTCCATAATGAAGCACTGGAGTCCCTCAGAGTCCCCATAATCACTAGTAGTCTGAGGCCAGATTTAAATACTCAATGTGTATGATGGATGGAGGCCAAATCCCCTCATTAGGAGTGATTGATTGGCTGTACTGTTTTCATGTGTAATTAATATGTCTTCCCCTCTACCTCATCTTTGCTACTGTGTTCTACAGCTTTGTCAGGTGCTAGTTGCGTGTACATATTACTCTTTGTTGAAGCCACCGCCTTCTCCTCTCTGTCCGAAACCCAGCTCTCTGTAGACCTTAACGGCCCAGACGGCACCCTGTCCCTGAGAGCCAGAGGGGTAGACCCCAAAGCTGACCTGGTGAGCTGCGTTTTCACCGGGGAGGGTGTGGAGTCCCTGATGGACCTGCGCTGGCACAAGGTGGCCATCAGCGTGCAACACGAGGCCGCCTCCCTGCACGTGGACTGCAGCTCCATCGAGACAAAACCCCTGGATCCACGTGGAGTTCTGTCCACTGACGGATACACTCTGCTGAGCATTCGGGCTTCAGATGCTCGGCCTGTGCAGGTATGGATTTCTGGAGAAACGGGCGAGAATATCAAGAAAATATTTGATTGATTAATTGATATATTGATTCCTGCACCTTTCTGGTGCCCAGCCCATATGGGCTTACAAGACACTGACAAATCAGGATGTACAGTTCCACAAATTCAAAAAGAATACATTTCACAGCAGTCAGTTTACATGACAGAAATGTCCCGAGATGATGGATACAGTGTTCTCTGTTTTAGCTGCCAAGCATCTCCTATAAATCTCGCCTAAACAAAAATCTCCACATTAAAAAGCTAACTCAACATACCAGCTTTAGACAACCAAAACAAATCAAGATTCTTCAATTGGATCTTTTCAAACATAATTCCTCAAGTCACTGTACAAAGGGCAATGGAATACAAAATGAAATTCATCCTGGGCAACACCAATTAAAGATAGTTTTGGTCAATCTTTCCTCTGGCAACTGAATAATAATTCCACAATCTCATCAAAAGAGTTTTTGATCAAGGTTTGCAATGTAAATGTCAACTAAACTCAGTGTTTGGAAGTGTGGTGACCTTTAGTTTCTCTCTGTATGAAGAACAAACTGTTAACTAGCCTGTTAAAGGGGCCATATTATACCCCTTCTCCACAGGTTCCACACAAACACAGTTCCCCGGGGCCTTAATAAAATGTATCTGACATGCTTTGGGCAAAATAGCACAAGGATCAAGCACCAAAGCAGCCTTCTCATCCTGTCTAAACAGCCCTGTTCAGAATGGCCGGTTTGAGTGTAAATAAACTTTGATTTTGCTGTGATTTAATTGCAATAAACAGATCAAAAGGATGCCAAAATAACTACATCATGATGTTGATATGTCAAAAGTATGAATTCATGCTTTGTCAGGTCTGATGACAAGCAAACAACTTTTAAAATACTTGTTTTCTGAAAGGAGTTCATATCGATCAGAGCTATGCTAACATTGTAGCACCTCCATCCACACTCAAAATAACAGCAATGTTATTGTTTATACACATAGATATCTACATACTGTGCAACTTATGGAAACTCACCGGCATTTAAGACATTTATTATTAATGACAGCAACTGAGGTGGTGTTTGACTCCGGTGTTAGCTCCGGCTAGGTTGATAAGCAAGATTGAAGATAAATCCATTTAATCCCAAAACTTTAAAAAACAAACTCCTCCCACCGGTAAACTGATTCAGATCAGAGCAGAATCAGGTGTTTATTCTTATTTCACAGTTTGTGTGTTAGTAGGCACATCAGAGACCCAAATACATACGCACAAGCACTGAAAAAGTGAGTTTTTCATAATATGGCTCCTTTAAAGATGTGGTTTCAATGAGCCAAATTCCCTTATTGGGACCTTCCCCATAGATAATTGCATGGTAGTGTGTTGCTGAATAATGTTATTCAATACATTCTTGGCATATCGAATTTGAAAAGTATGCCAGGCTTTTTTCCAGACCCTCCCACAGAGCCATGTTTCCAGCAGGAAGGACAGAGTGAAATGTGTCTAGAGAACATCCCATAAAGGCCTTTGCAATGAAATAATTAATTCTCTCCGTGTGTAGGTGTATATTCATATTTGTGTGTATGTCTGTGTATGTGTTTTTAGACCATAGGCCATGCCCCTGAGAGGCCATTTTCTTTAAGGCAATCTCATTCAGTCCTGATTAAAAAGCGAGCAGACTACCTGGGAGAATGGGCCTGTAGTGAGCCGGCACTATTAACACTGAATAGATCCAGAAATCCAGGAGCTTAGTTTGATGATCAATTAACTGGCCTAGTTAGAAAGCATGCAGGGTCTTTTGTTAGCGCAGAGAGGATGTATTCATACATGCACGCACACACAAACATGTACACACACACGGAAACCTCCTGACAAAGTGCTTGCCTAATACATTATATAAATGAGAAATGAATTGGCTCTCAACCTTGTTTACTGCCTCATTTAAACTTTATTTACATTATTGAATCAACAAAGCAGAGGACATATGGAGGCCTGTATGTGGAATACTGTATATCACAATCTCTTTTTCTCTCCTCCTCTCTCTCTTGCTCTCTCAGATGGACATTCAGCAGGTGATGCTGTACTGTGACCCCTCCCTTGCCATTCAGGAGGCCTGCTGTGAGATACCTGGGGCTCGGGTGAGA
Organism: Scomberomorus guttatus; assembly: GCA_038419695.1. NCBI lineage: Eukaryota > Metazoa > Chordata > Actinopteri > Scombriformes > Scombridae > Scomberomorus > Scomberomorus guttatus. Next base: position 18,988,384 of record CM076461.1, read on the forward strand.
CCAGCAACATTACATTACTGTCTAACAATGAATTTGTATGGGCTACACACTGAATTCTCCTCACCTGCAGCTCTAGTTCAGTTCAGTTTTATAGAAGTAACTCACCGAATGAAATGCTAATTTGGAGCATCCTCTAAACTCAGTTAAAATCTTACGAACCTAAGCTAAGCTAACCCCACTGACAATAACTCAACACTTGTTGCAGCTGCCTCACTATAAAAGTCAGTCATCCACTGGAAGGTTTTTACTGCAGCAACAGCTGCAGGAGAAGCTGAGTTTGCATTATCAGAATTAAACACCATAAACAGTCTCTGTATTTGCTCTGGAGTCTTATTCTTGTTAATCAGCAACAGTTTGTCTTCATAATGCGTAATGCTATTTTTTTTTTTTCCAAATTATTTTAGGTATTCAGAAAAAGAAAAAAAAAACACTTGGCAGCTCGCCTTAGATTTTGTTATGCAGGAGGAGACCTTACTACTGCATATAGCACTCCTTCCATTACTTGACTTAGGCTTCCACAAATATGAAAAAGCCTGACTTATTATGTTGGTTAATATAATATGCTTTGGAGGCTTTGTTTAACATAGGGTATTATGCATACAAATTGACTAGGGCTTAAAGTAATTCCATTGTGTGCAGTTATGTCACATCAACTGTGGTTTTCCAATATTGTTTGTACTCCTAAGTGTAAAAGCCTAATTAAAAGTATCACTTGCTCTCTTTTGCAGATTTAGAAGTGCCATTTTCTATCTTTTTTTTTCCTTTATGGTTATCTCCCTTTTTCATGCCCATTCTCTTAATCTGTATTTTTGTGCACTTATTGTTTGTAGGCTTCAGACAAAAACCTTATCAAAGAGAAAACAGATTCATTGGGCTTAAATACAATTGCGTATTTCTACCAGACATGCAAAAACAGAGCAAGCGATTGTTCAGGTATTGGAAGAACAGCCAGTTTGGGGTTTATTTTTAAGCTGATGGTATTTTTGTGCTCAGCCAACTTTTTGTTAGAAAATTCTCCAGGGTATGTGTGCTTACGTGTCTGTCTGTGTGCATGCATATGTGTCTTTTTCATTACCAAATGAATTTATGAGAGGGATACAAATAGGGTGAGAATTTCCTTCAGAAGTTTGAAAGTGTAGGGTCCTCTGGAGGAGGGACTGAATGCTGTAAAATTGATTAGAGGGTTTGAAGAAAGAATCCTCTTCTCCTTTGCTGAAGGCATGTGTGCTGCAGGGTTCCCTCAAAGCTCCACTTAAATTTGAAATGAGGAGTGAAGGAGCACGCGTGCACACACGTACACACTCACTCAAATTCCTGTACAATCATGACGGCAGCTTCTTGAAATACAAAGGAAAGAACAGCTAGTTGTCAATAGCTTTCACATTGGATTTTAGGGATATTACATTTCATCATTCAGATGTAATTTTAAAAAATTATACATGTGCTCTAATTAGCTAATTTCAAATATACTCAATGTTAGTTGAATGTCATTTTCTATAAATGGCTTTCCATCTAGTGCCTCTAGTGACTAAATACCTGTACTTTGTGTTTAGCACTAATTATCAAATGTTAGCATGCTAACATGTTAAACTAAAATGGTGAACATGGTAAACATCACCTGCTAAACAAGCATGTTAGCATATCATTGTGAGCATGTCAGCATGCTGACTTTAGCAAAAGCAAAAGTACTTCCATGCCAAAGTGCAGCTTCACAGAGCTGCTAGCATGGCTGTAGACTCTTCTTCTACATACAGTCAAGATTTGATTGTTTTCAATCATTTCTACAAGATGAAAAGTTATTTGTTTTTGGTGTGTTTTGCCTTTGGTTTATTTTGTTGGCCTCGGATAGATAATAATAATAGAGGGGCAGACAGATAAATGAGGGGAGAGATGTTGAAATGTTGTCTGCACCATCTCAAGTTGCTAATTGGACTGTAAACAATGACCGGCGCACGGAAGAGGAAGTCTTGACCCAGATATTGGTTATGTGTTATGCGGATAACCACTGGCTACACCGGAAGCCCTGAAATATTGGCTGTTGTCCCCAGAGGCTAAATCGTCGTCAGACAGATAGCTGATGGGTTCCAAGATTGGGCATACACCAACTACAGCAAAGCATTATATACGACTAAAAATAAGGAAATATTTAATTCTGTACTTCAGGTCAAATCTCTGCTGTCTGCCAGATGATGTGTTTAATGATAACTCAACCAGCAAAAAAAGGTGTACAATGCAGGGTGAATTTTACTCACTGGCCACCTAATTAGCTACACCTGTACAATCTAATTCAATCCAATACGACAGTTCTGCCATGAATTCTACTTTTACAAAGCTTTTAAATTTTCAGTTTTTCTTGACACTGTCAGAAAGGTGATACTTGTACTGTTTTTTATTGTGGTCATAGTAAGTGTTGGTGTTGTAGTGGAGTACATTATAGTGAAAGGTGTTTCTAATATATTGCTGGCCTCATATATGTAAACGGGGTGGACAAAATATTAGACAGATTGTATCATCAGCATGAAGTGGATAGTATAAGTTTGTGTTGGAATAATAATATAGTATAAAAGAATATAGATTGTAAATAATAATGGACTAAGCACAGAACCTTGAGGTATCCCAAGTGAGACCATTAGTAGAGATCATCTGTGTCCTATCAGACAAATATGCATGAAACCAGCTCTGAGAATGATTATCCAAACACCGAAGTGATCTTTTATCCTGTTTTAATTACTTTTTTTTTATTGCATGTTTGTAGTGCCCACCTGATGCTCCCAAGAGTCGACGTGCTGCCGAGAACGACCTGTTAGAAAACACATTTAACCAGGTAACAGCCACCCTGCAAACAAATGCACACAAAGCAAGACATTTCACTATTTGTACAGATACAAACCAATGCAAAACACACAAGATGACACAAACACATAAAAGAATACAGAAATACACATAATACCACACACTGTAACTGTAGGTTGAAAAACCTATAGCAAGCACTTCAGTCCAGTAACAAACTGAAGGCAAAATGTCATGTCTATAAACTGTGTCTCCTTCATCATGAATTATCACAACACATGGTTCTCATCAGGCAAAGACATAACACATACAGACACAGACGCACTCTTGGCATCAAAGAGCTTTGTTCTTAAGGCAGTTTGAGTTGTCTGAGATGCTCCTGCTGGCAAGCAAACACTGGACTTTAGGACCTACACCAAATGGCGTAGTTATTCTCCCTGAAACTCTGCTGTGGAAAACATGTTTTCTACTCTGCTGGAGTCTGTAGCACTTCTGAGTTTCAGTTGAGTCTGCTGGTAGCAATCGTTCAAAGTGTCTGCAGGCAGCGTCGAGCGCATGACAAATAGAGCCTTATGCAACACATGGGAGAAGTTTATTTCCACAAATTTCCATGGTGTTTTTTATGGTTACTTCAATGCCGCCTGATACATGAAGTTCTTCCAGTATAACGTAAAGGCAATTTATTTGTGTTTCCACACCCACTTGTTTCATCATTCATTTTAATGGGATCTATATCCAATTATCTATTCATTAGGGCCTGATGTTTGTCTTGTGGAATGCTTGTGTTAACTTAGAGTACTGGCAGACTTCAGGACACAGTAATCAATCCCACAGATGGTTCTAGCCAGACACAGTCACAATAACTCAAGGCATGCCATCTCTGTTTCTCTCTCACTCTCACCTGTCACTCTCTGTCTTTCTCCTCTACTATCAGTTGTTGCAGACTTAATATGGTATCATGATGTTTAGTCTCATATAGTAAAATGTTCCAGGCATTTTACCATTTTACGTTACTGAGCCAAAAATGCTTAACTTGCACCCCAGACACATTTCTGTTCACAGTTTTTGTATTTTATAGTAATTCCTGTCTCCTCTCTCGTTTGCTGTCTTTACACGTACACACACGCACGTACAGGCACACACTAAACTTGAGGAGTTTCTATTTTTATCTGTATGTTAGCTTTGTACACAGTAAAGGAACAATGAAATCCAAGATTCCAGTGTGCGCACCAGATGTCACTAAGCCGTAGCACTGCTTTCATTAAACTAAGCCTCACTGAGTGACAGCATATTAAACTCAGCATACACCTAATATCATGTGTTTTGTAGAGTGCTGTGCATTTTCCTGTGGGGTGATCACAACTGGGGTCAACTATTTGGGAAGTACCATTTCTGGATATGTATATCCCTGTTTTCTCCTCAGTAGTCTTAAAGCAATAGGTCAACATTCTGGGAAATATGCTTATTGGCTCTCTTGCCGAGAGTTAGATCAGAAGATCAATACCACTCTCATGTCTGTATGGTAAATATGAAGCTACCACCAGCCTCCGATTAGCTAAGTTTAGCATAACACAAAGACTGGAAACTGATCTGACCTATTTGGTATCTTTTTGAGACCTTTTGGATCTCCACTAGAATTTAATATAAATGTTTGTTGGTTTGAACAAGATTTGGCTGCACAGCACGAGTTTGTAATGAATTGTATTAGGTTTGAGGCAAAGGTAAGATTGCTCTCTATGTGCTTGGGTCACAGCAGTTACTGCTTTCCTGAGGTATGACAAATCTCACCCTCACTGTTTCTTATCTTCTAACACTGTAAACCTCTTTTTTTTCTTGCTCTCTTTCTTTCTTTCTTTTCAACCCAGCTCCCAGCTGAAAGGTCATCTAGTCCTCCGAAGACCTAAAGGCTTATGTGTGTCTTGTTTCCCCAGTCTCAGTGTGTTTCTACTTGACTTTTTATGTTGAAGTCCAAGATCAGCCGTAAAATGTCTTCTCCTCTCCTCCATTCGCTGAAACCTTTCTGTATTTCTCTCCTTGCAACTTCCTGTTTTTTCTGTTCAACTTTTCCGTCTGTCTTTCTTGTTGTTTTTTGTCTGATTTGTAACGCACCACGGTCCATCTCTTCATTTGCCTCAGGGCTCATGAGGTATACAGTACTTCTCTTCCTCTCTCTCCTTGTCCCCTTTCATCTCTCATTTTTTCACTCAGAATAAAGAATAACTGTTAAATGGCCTGTGTAGATGGCCCTTATTTCTCCTTTCTTTGTTTGCGTATCTGATGCAATGAATTGTAATGCCAACAAGGTTTAAAGGGATGCACTGCACATGCAAAAGGAAACAACAGCTTGCCTATGCCAAAGATGTCATATGATATTGATATTATGGAAACTTCCAGATGCAATTCCTGCCCTTACTGGGAGCATCTTCAAGAGAAGCAGTTTGACTATTACTATAAACTGCCACAGAACTACCAGTGACTGGGAATGTGAGCCAAATGATCAAAGGTTTGAGAAGCTTGTTAAAAATGTAGATGCATTCCTTGATACAATTTGAGCAAGATGTAAGGCTGAACCAAGATGATATGGTGTTGCCAAAATGGTGACAAGCAGACTAAATAATGTTTCTGAGAATGGACTTCAAAGTTATTTGATTCAGCTTGTCTGAATATAAGCTGAGCCAGTCTCGGCCATGAAACTGTCAGCGTTACTGTCTAAACATAAACAAACCTAACAAACCAAGCAATATTGAGGTCACTGACAGATGTCATGTAAAAGAGAAGCAGGCCTGACAGTTTTGTATTTCTTTCCTTCTTTGTCTCCACCAACAGGAAATTTTTGCATCCAAGGATCTGGCAGAGAAAGTAAGCCTCACAATTCACACCCACACATACAGCACAACCATTTTTCGTTGAATTTCTAATAAGACTTTTTGGAGGGCTCAGTGGCTCAGACCAAGAAGCTCGCCTCTCGGCAAGAGTCCCGGCTTTAAACCTGAAGTCTTACTGTGTGTAGTTCATATGCTCTCCATTTGTCTGCGTGGGTTTCCTCCAAGTTCTCCGGTTTCCTCCCACAGCCCAGAGACATGCTGTTTAGGTGAATTGGAGACTCAAAATTCCAATGCATGCCCTTCCTCTTACCCCGTACATCCTGAAATAGGGAATATATGAATGTGTAGACTTACAACTTATATCTACTGCTGAAATTCAGACAGGAAGACAATATACAGGCCATATGTTCATATGTGTGTGATGCATGGGGTTAGAAGAAGAAATAGTCTGTCTATTTCCTCCTCTCTTCCTCCCTCGCCCAGCTTGCTGACTGACTAAGGACTGATTTACACCTCATTATGCACTGGGTCTCAGTCGGGAGCTGCTGCTGCCTATTAATTTTGTCATTCACCTACAATAGGCATGTTCTGTTCACAAATAGAATACAAAACTCTAGACGCTTCATTATGTTGCTCCTGTGTGTGCTTACTAATGCAGCTGGACGCCTCCCCTGACTTCCTCAATGTAGGTTATTACCTGGATTGGAGCACACAGCTTGCCCTGCCACTTGGGGCACACACTTGCAAAGAAACAAAAGTGACTTTTTTTCTCTGCTACAAATTTAATTTGGTCAAATTACACAAGCGACAGTTTTTCAGGGTAATATTTATCACGGTACCCATAGGACTCAGTCGATAATATAACCTGATATTATGCACTGCAACACCTATCAGACAAATATGCCAAGCAGATCTATGTATTAATGTGATTATGGTAATAAATGATCCGAGTACAGGGTAGATTTGGCTTATTCTGCACAATCCTAAAGCTCAGCCAGAAACCAATTTTCCTCAGTGATCATGTCAAGCTGCTTCAGCTGTTCCCTCTATAGTGTGTTCCTGCTACATCAGTGGCTTCTTGGTTATGTGAGTAAAAGGCTCTGCTCTGCCAATCAGCAGGAATCTATTAACACAAGTGGCTATTACAAAAATAAAATCCTAGAATCTTTCTTTGCCATTTGATCATGCATTTGACAAAGTGGCACTTACACGTAAACCCTGGATACAATCAGTTCCTCATTTTGAAAATTGCAACCCAGGCAATTGCTAATTTATGTTTATACTGATAGTAGATTTTCATTAGTGTGTGCTCGGTCTTGTTCTGTCAAGATCTGGCACTAGAGAGACAATGCCAAAAAATGAGCGCAGTGGGATGTTTAATACCAAAAAGCAAAGCCTCTCTGACAGGATGTTGGCACCGATAATTCAGCCTGTCTTTTGAGTTTGAGATGTTTAGGTTAATGAATAAGCATAGTTGCTGGCATACATAATGTAGAATGGGAGCCTGTGTGTTGGGATGTTGGGTGTCAAAACGTGAGCCTATTTATATATGTTTTGGGAGTTGGTAGAGACCAACACAGAGCTAAAAAGAGAGTGAATATTGACCTTAAATTTGTTGGGTCACCTGAAACTCAACTCTACATGACTGCTAACGTCGCTGTGTGTCTGATGAATGTGTAAAAAGGCGATTTTTCGCTAACCTGATAATATGTTAGTATTATGTTTACAGCTTATTACGCTATCACCAAATGGCCAAAAGAATTAAGTATCGCGGCTTTAAGTTGCTAATGCTAAAAGCAAATGGTATCTTCCAAATCTTTTGAACTAGCGGCAGGCAAGCTTATGTAATATATACATTTACTATACATAAAGTGAGCTCACTATTTGAAACCTCAACTTATTGCTTAAGTTAAAAATGTACAGTTGGATGTTTACTGTGAAAAAGAAAGTACCAAACCTACCATACAGTATATACAAACAACACAAATGAAGCATATGTAAATACCAACTTGTTCCACAGCAAATATAGTGTTTTATCAAACTGATTGAATTAAGTTGTTAGTTAGTGCTCTTTTGCAGCAATCGAACTTTTCCATTTCACACTTGAAGATTGTACTCACTGTGCAAACAACAAAAGGAAAAGCTGCTGAGGTTTTAAGTGGAACTATATGAGGACTTGACTAAGCCCACAGTCAGAGACAAGAGCTCGGAAAGAGTGACTCGTCTCTGCAGCTGGTCGAGCCAGCCATTGATAGATTTGTAGCTTGTAAGAAGCGGGGGGGGGGGTTGAAGAGGGAAAATTACACATTGTTCCTGTGCTACTACTAGCCCTCTTTCGTCAGCTCAGCAAGCTCATAGTCACAGCTTCAATATATGCAAGCTTCCTGGTGTGTGCAAGCAATGCTCCCAGAAACACCGGGTGGGGGGACTTTAATTACTCGCTTCCGCTAAAAAAGCTTCAGTTATTTATAATGCTTATCCATATTTGGTATGCTTGTGTGTGTGTGTATGTTTGTGTGTGTGTGCACTCCTGTGAGGAGCAGCTGGTCTGCTCTCTCCAGTGCTGTGGGAATCAGACATTCCTATTGATCTCCGTCTCCCATGGGACATGTGCGTGTGTGTGCATGTGTGCATGTGTGTGTCTGTGCGTGCCCACTTGCCCACCTCTCATCCTTTTAACAGCATACTGTAGCATCACAGTGGTTCAGTTTAGTTTTGTTTAACAGTGCCATCATCTGGTGATACCATAAACTACAACATTTACATTTACATATACATTTTGTCAGTTGACGCTTTTATCCAAAGTGACTTACAAGCGAAGATAGACAACACATTTGGTTCTTTCATGAACCCCGTTTTCCACGCACCTGGTTTAGCACCTGGTTTAGTGATTTTTAAATACAGTATGATAATAATTCTCTCTCTGTCTGTCTGTAGTGTGCTGGTTGTTTACTCCTGAATAGGGAAGAAAATGTAAGGATCACTGATCTTTACTCCCACTTCTTTTCATTAGATCATGTCAGTCCAAATGTAACACAGTGGAGTGTGTAACTGTGTGCGTGTGTGTGTTGCAGATAGTAAATCTGGGTGGAGTTCCTGGGTTAAAAGGGGAAAAAGGCGACCGGGTGAGTGTGAAAGACATGCACATAAATATATTCGGACACACGTATCTGTGTATGTCTATGTGTGTGTGTAGCAACACTAATATCAGCGGAATGTGTGATGTCATCACATGTGCCTAGACATGCCTAGCGTTGAGCGGTGTTACTTTGCCTTATCCACACACACACACATACACACACACATACTTTGATGCTGTTATAGCCTATTATGATGCTCGCTATGAACCAATCTGCCGCCTAGCTGATATTCATTCTTCAGTGCTCACTGATTCTAATACATAACCCACAATCATTCTTCTTTTCTGCCTCTCTCCATCTCAGGGTGATGACTGTTCTGGCTCCCATTCAGGTCCAGTAAGTAACTTTTCCATTGCGTCTCACTCTCATACTGTGCCTCATTTTGCAGAAAAGCATTGTCTCGTTATTTGGCATGCAGCACAGTACTATGAGTCTGAAATCTGTCCAAGAGTGCTCTGTGATAATACATGCCAACCAAGTGTCTCTAACCTCAGTGCGCAGAGGGATCCAAGGGCCAGAAGGGAGAGAAAGGAGAGTCGGTGAGTGCCAATCTTCTGCTATAGGTTATAGTACCACAGCCCACTGCATCCGAACCCCTCTAACCTGTCAGCTATTTAGTTTGATCTTTATTCAAAACCTCATTTTTAAGCATCCAGGCCCACTATTAATTACGCACTTGGAATGAGTGTGTGCCTTGTGTGTTTATTTACTTGTGAGTCATTGTGTGTGTATGTGCAGGTCTCTGTGACTGTGACTATGCATGTATATGTTTCTGTGTATGTTTAAGCCATAGGAATAATTTTGATGCACCTGATTCATAAACTGTACATCCCTCAGTTTCTTGCATTCGTTTGACTTGACTGCATGATATGAATGCATGCCTGTGTTTTTCAGGTTGCTTGTGTGTGTGTGTGTATATGTGAGTGGAGCATATGGGTCCTGCTGGTTGTCCATACGGGTTGCTGACTGGTTACTGTGTTGTTTGCTATGCTCCAGTGGTGTGTGTGTGATGTCTCTTTAGAGCCAGGTCATTGATCTGGGCCTTGTCTCCATTCCTTCTCTCCACAGGCGATGCCTGCCAACTGGGGCGAAGCAGTTGGGTACAAGGTGAAAGGTTTAAGAAACTTTTGGTGATGGATATTGAAGATATGACCTTCTAATGATCATTTAATTCATTTCTAACCCCTTATTTTTTCCCTCATCTCTCTATCTCTGTGTGCTTCTCACCTTTTTGCTCCGGCTCCATCTAGGGAGAAAAAGGTCAGAAGGGAGAGCTCGGTCCACAGGGTCTCACTGGCAATCCAGGAAGGGACGTAGGTGTTTTTTTATTTTGTACTTTTTTTGGTCTTTTGCTCTCTTTTGCTTTGTCTGACAGAGTTGGTGAAACTAGAATCAGTAAAAGTGTCCATGGATGGTCAAACAGTTAGCTTGGAATATACAGTATATTTTCAATACCACAAACGCTAAAGTGAGCATGCACTCAGAACGCCCTCATGTCCTCATACACCATCCACTTACACTGCCACTTTTATCAGGCTAAGAGCGGATATTCAGTAAACTTATATGGTATTACTCTTTAAGCTCAGACTCCCATTGATATCTGCTCTCCCCTCCTCTCTCTCCCATGGCGTTAAGTCGGCTTGTTAATGCCTGTTAGATTAGGCTAGAGCAACAAAGCTTGCACAATCAATGCTGCCTCATTGACTGTGCTGTTCGTCTCTCACACAGGCAGACTCCTATTCAGGAAGACTTAAACCTTTTAATCTTCCCTGTTCAGCGCAGTGATCCTGTAAACGCATGAAAAGTTTTGAAGAACAAATTACAACGCGTGTGTGCTCCGAGATATTCCCCTGGTTTTCAGCATCAGACGCTCTCGCATTTAGCTGTTCACCAGGCTAAGTGCTTGTCTTGGACAGATGGATTTGGTGGAGGATAGATTTTCTTAAGCCTCCCATCCATCTGACATTGTGAATATGAATGTGCTTGTTGATGTGACTTGAATCAGGCAGGCAGAAAATATTGCATATGCACCGCTGAAGATAATACATCTTACAGACTCTACAATTCCCGCTCTCACTATTTCCAATTGCAAAATGTGAAATAAATGAGGGAAATCAACAAGTGTCTTTCACTCTTTATGAAGACATTTTGGAGATATATTTCTGCAGAGGTTGTTCGATTATTTTCGGCTGACACTGATGATGTCACTGACCTGTAATGATGTCGTCACTTCCCTCTCTGTCTGTCACCATTTCCCAGGGTCGAGCTGGATCCATCTGTGTAGTCGGCCCCAAGGGACAGAAGGTCTGTCTGCATTAAGTCTGGGAGTTTCTACCATCAGCCTGTCTGTCACATACATTCAGTTCAGTTTGGACTGAACAGAGTTGTGTTGAACTTGTTTTCCCAGGGTACCTCAGGTTCAGTGGGTCCTGAGGGGTTGGCTGGGGAGCCAGGGAAGCCTGGACTGCCAGGCCCGCCAGGAGTTGGAAAGCCAGGCCCTGCGGTGAGTGTGTTTCAGAAATCCGAAGGAAGAAAAAAGCCTTTATGCACTTTTTTGATGGTGTCATTTCACTGATTATCTTGATGTCCTCACGCTACTCTCCTCTTAGATGGTCTCAGCTTGTTCTCAGCAGTTTTATTAGACAAAGCACTTCAGAAGTGCGGGGCAGGACTTGGCAGGGCTCCTTCCTTTGGTGCAGCTTTTATTGCCCTTCACAGAGGCCTAAAAGCGCCTTAAGAAAGGCATTTTAAAAAAGAGACTTTCTTTTCTTGTCAGGGCCCTCCTGGTGAACCGGGTGGTGCAAAAGGAGACCAGGTACGTTAAACTTTTGGCAAATGACTTATGATCGTATAAAATATTGTCCCTAGTGATGCAAACAAGCTTAGAGAAATTCTTACCAACACACCCAGAATGACATAATGTAGCTTTCGGGGTAGCTGTAACAGTATGTATATGACACATGCAATGGTTTGTGTGTTAACAGGGCGATATAGGACTTCCGGGAGAAGATGGATTGCCTGGAGATCCAGTAAGAGACTCTTTTAAATATTGATTGGTATTCAGTAATGTATGCATGAGCTTCCAATATACAGTATTCTAACTGTGAGCTGATACATCAGTGTTTGACTGGGATTCTGCTGTTTGCATAGGGACCAAGAGGACCAGCAGGATCTAAAGGAGAGAAGGTATAATACCCTGTAAACACTGTCTTTAATCTCTTTATCTGCATGTCTATGTGCTCTCTCATCCACATATTGCATGTTTGTTCAATCATCAGGGTGACCCATGCGAAGTGTGTCCCGTGCTGCCTGCAGACATGGGCAACACGGTGGCTCTGCAAGGAAAGCCTGGCCCTAAAGGAGAGCCTGGATTACCTGGGATAGGAGAGACAGGACTGCCTGTAAGTAGAACAGGCAGTTTGACCATAATTTCAAACTGTAATGTATTCTGAACCTGCGCTGAATGTTCAGTTTAACATTTTTATGATCTTGCTACGTGTCTTTTTAGGGAGTAGTAGCCGTGATCTGAGCTGTAGCCGTCAATTTAACCTTGAACACTTGTTTGATAGTGTATATATTTTATTTTTCTCACCATTCTGACGAAAGGTATGGAGTTTATTTCTACTTTGGAGTTGTACTTGTAGTGTTGCAGCAAGGAAAGCAAGCACAATATGCCATTAAATGTTCACTTTCCAAGGCTAAGGTCATTTTGTTAATGTAATCTTAACATGTCTTTGCCTTGTGTGCATTGTGTTTCTCTTTCTGTTCATTCTGTATCTTCCCACTTACCCCGGCAGGTTAAATAAGGAATGATTTGTAGGGGGTGGGGTATAAATCTAGAGCCTTATGAGATTCTCTGTGCAACGATTTCCAATAGCACCAGCATCCATCTGTCATACCTGGTTAGGGCAGAAGGAGAAGAAGGTAGAGCAACGGAGAGAGAGAGTGAGATATGACCTCACTCGAACAAAGTTGAGCTAACAACACTCTTACTTCTGGTTCATTCCTGCTTTTCTCTCCTCTTTTCTCTCTCTATATATTTACCAGGGCACTCAAGGTACAGATGGCAAGGCGGGACAGAAGGTATAGATTAATTAACAGCTTACAGTTCATTCATATTCTGCGCAAACGTGACCTATACACACTCATCATCGACATTCTTACTCATTCAGTTATGCTAACTTTAGCACTGCAGAAGGCTCTCTCCTAAAGCAGATTCAAGCAAACCAGCTGAACTAAACTCCACTGACCAAAGTGCACACACAGACATATTCAGTACACCTACACATGGCCACCTTGCTAGATCTATACCCATATGTGCATGACACACACACACACACTCCAACATACTCACTTATTCCCACATCTGCTTAATTACAATGACCTGTATGCTTTTAACGCCATGTCTAGACACGACATCTCAAAGCAAACATGGTTATCAGGGTGAGCTGGGACTAATTTGCCTTCTTGGATGTCTGTGTTTTTCTATGTTTTGGCAGGGAGAACCAGGATCAGAAGGTGCCAAAGGAGAAAAGGTCAGCTTGGTGTCTTTATTAGGCTCGAGGTTAAATCATTTCTTGTTTGAGTTCCTTTATTTAGCTGCCAGTCAGATAGAGTAATCTAATTAGTTAACTTTGCAGTGTGTTTCTTGCTGGACCCGTAGTATTGGTTGCACTTCTTACAAGGTCAATTTAGAATGCTTTTCCTTGATTGACATCTTATTTAAATATGTCCTAATGTGGATGATTATCTGTCGACATCTTTGACCCACGTCTGATTTGTCCATGGGATTCAGGGTGAGCCTTGTTCTGTGTGCCCCACTCTTGGAGAGTTACCTGCGAACCGGGTCTCAGAAGTCATGACCCAAACCCTGCAGGAGAAGGGCCAGAAAGGAGAGCCTGGAATCGGACAGAAAGGAGAACAAGTAGGTCTATGTGCGCTCTTGCTGTTTTAGCAAGGATTAATGTGATCCTAGTGCATTTTGATGTAGTCATAAACACAACCAAGGTGAAAACAATCACAAACAGTCTTATCTTGTTAGTGTTGGAGGACTTTACTATAAAGGAAACAATGAGATATAACACCCATGGTAGAAGATAACTGATTAGGTAATTGTTTTTGTTTGAATATATGTCTATTTCTTCGTGAGCAGTGATAAGCGCATTCATTAAAATTATGTATCATTTACTTTTTTTTGCACCACAGGGGGAGGCGGGAAATGTAGGATCACCTGGCCTTAAAGGAGACAAGGTAAGTAACATAAAAAGAAACAGGACTGTGACTAGGTGACCTCAATAGCAGACCACGTTAAAGGCTTACATAAGAGAAACTCACTCAGTAAGTTGTTGAATGGGGTTCTTAATAGACTTCATATGGAAGATAATCACCACGGTGCACTGAGTTTAGGGCCCAAAACTGTCTGCCATAGGGATTTTATTCAGTGGGGAACTTATTAGTGAAAAGCTTAGGCAGTGAAAAACCAAATGTATTTGACATGGTTGCCTTTAGGGCACACCTTACTATGAAATGTGAATTACCAATTTAAAAGACCCATCCATTTTTATCAATTTGCAAAATTCAGATAGTGATTTTTTTTATTTCTTGCTTGTCTGCAGGGTAATGCGGGGAGCAAAGGAGCTGATGGAAAGCCAGTAAGTTCAGATTCAGTTCATTGAAACAGAACGTCTCGCTTCACATCTCGATTCAGTCAACTCATGAAATGAAATCTGTCCATATGACAGGGAAAACCCGGACCAAGGGGATCCAGTGGCAAGGACGGGCAGAAAGGTTTAAAGGTAAGATTATAGTCCAATAACAGTAAAGCAGGAGGTTGGATGCATTCTAAACATCTGTCTGGATTTTAACTTTGTTCCTAAATGTTTTCAGAGTAAGAAAGGTTCAGTGTTGTTCTTTTTGTAGTCAGGGTTGTTATGTTCTTTCAAGGATTTACTGGTGCACTTAGGAATTATGTACAAAGAAATGCGACAAATGGACGGCTTATATAAAACCATCACAATGATACTACTAAAACCTTTGTATGAAGACTGAGACATTGTGAGTTGTATAAGCAGATATGATGTGTTCCTCACTGGCAAGATTTATGCCTGTTCTGTGGTTACTAAATGAAAAACAATAAAACTTAAGTTTAAAAAAAAAAATTATATACAACATGTAATTATAGACAGATTACCCATTTTAAAAACGATGGAGGTTGTGTGCACATCAGGAGGGTAAAAATTCTAGTTTCCATGGTAGCTTATATATAATACATCTAAATATATGTAGAAATAAAGCCACTTGCTGGAAGCCAGTAAAATTACTGTTTAGAGTTAAAAGTTAATATTGCATTCGGCACTCATCCTTGCATTTTAAACTTTTTTACCACATGGCACACTTTAAAAGACAGCTGGTAGCTCTAGCTAGCTAACATGACACATGGAATTCCTGCTCTTCAGGAATTTGCTCTTGCAGGTAAGTTTAGTGAGAAATTAGTGTGTGTCACAGACAATCAATGGGTTGAAAGCACAGAAACTCATTAAAAATAAAGTGACATTAGTATACAGTATGTGAAATTACTCCTGTTTTCCTGCACAACTTGCCACTATGTACCTTTATGCCAGACCTGTTACATTATTGCAAATTGTTGATCTCATGTCTCATGTTGACACCTACACTGCATATAAAGCTTCACTCTTTAAATCCTATATTGAGACGGTTTCTCAAGTAAGTATTGGTAATCAGTCATGCAGGATCATGAAAAGAAACTTTGCACACAAGTTCATGATTTTTTTTTTTCTCTGAAAGGCTTTTAGCATAAACACTCAACACCGTGATAGAGCCATTAGCCATAATCACACAGTAACAGTTTGAGCCATCTTATCTGAAAACAGGTGTTTTCACAAGTGTCTGTGCAAAACGATCCACCATCTTTAAAAAGTTGAGGGCTCTGACCAGATCGTTAGATGCAGTCTGAGCTGAAAGAGAGGTCTCCTTCTTGGGATATTATATATTTTCCATGTACTGAATTTTGCAGTTCATATAGTTCAAGGCAAAATGAACTGATGTTGATCATAAACTTGCAGTTATTCTAGTTTATTGTGTGTGTGTGATATTGCTCAGAAACAATATGGGCACATTTCTGATTATACCATTTGATACTTTTTCTTTTCACACTAACTAATTCCATGTTGCTTTAATATTATATTCATGTTTTGACAGGGAGAGCAAGGTCTACCTGGTCTTGGTGTTCCTGGCCTTAAGGGTGAGAAGGTAAGAATAGACGTACTGTATGTATTCATTCTTGTTGTACTTTAGCTTGATTGTCATGCAAACAAACCTTCTTGACCATCTGCCCTTCCCTAGGGCGAGTGCGGTGTGTGCCAGCCATCCGAGGTTGGCAGCGGACCTGCCAGCATCAAAATGCCTGAGGGAATAAGAGGCGAACCAGGCCCTCCAGGGCCCCCCGGACCTCCAGGGCTCGGGGCTGATGGCAAACAGGTGCAGTTGATCTTGAAGGAAAAGATTTCCATCACAGGAATATCTAGAAACAAATTAAATCTCTACAAACACACAGAGACAGCTTTTTAGAATATGTAACTTGATATATATTTGATGTTTAATTAGTTTTAATTTTTTGCATTATAACCTTGTGGCACTGGAAGGAAATTGAGTTTGGTCAAAAGAGCTAGAAAAAATTACTGAGAGATGTACAGTATGAACTGTCAGGTGAGGAAAGGTCAATGCCTCTCAACACTTTCTTGGTCCCCCCTTTAGAGGGCAGTATGATGCCCTCTGAGCACCTAAACTCAGGAGCAAAAGACTCTTTAATCCCTGCTGCTTAAAATGATTTCAGTTCTTATGTCCGTACTTCCTATTTTGCACTGATGACTGACTTTATGTTGGAGTTTATTAAGCTATTGACTTCCTGTCTGATCTTAATGAATGGTTTAAATTGTATTTTGTATATATTGCCACCATTTGTTTTATTGTGCTCTATGTTATTACATATCACATTATTGTGCTTTAATTGCATTTTATTGTTTATTGTAGTCATTACTGTGTGTTTGCTCTATAAAACTTACTCCTACAACTTACAACCAAGCCCTCATAGGGGGAACATAAAGATAACATTATTTCATAGCATACTTCAACAGTTTAGTTAAACGGTAGAAATATACACTGCATATACCACCTCTGTCATAAGTATATGTCTTCATCAGAATTATTAGTAGACATCAAATTATACAAAGCAGCTTCTTGTTATCCTATTTTGTTGCAACATTGAAACTGATTATTCAGCATCTGGATGAGTGAAAAGTTTGTGGTGAATCAACCTATAATGCTTATTGTGCTTATTGTACAAATAGGATGTGCAGGGATTCTCCTCTTACCGCAGAATATTTACAAAGTGTTAGAAATCCCTGTTGGCTTCTGTCACACCCCCCAATTACATGCAGCATGCCTCTGTGGTTAGTTTTATGTCAAATGTCAACAGTTATTTTATCTGAATGGAATGGGGCTTGCTCAGCACTTGCAGATGACTACACATGAGCATTGTGTGTGTGTGTGTGTCCACCTGTATTCACGTATCGGCTTGTGTTTGTACATCACTATACTATTTGCTTACACAGGGCCTGCCGGGTCTGCCTGGTGCTACAGGAGAAAAGGTAAGTTTCCTCTTAATGTTTCTAATAGATTTTTTTTCTCATAGCTATTGTGTGTATGTGTTCTCAAATACAAAATGTACCAGCAATGACCCAGCAACAGATTCACAACACAATAAGAAGCCTTGGTATCAGCTGAGGAAAAGAAATTAAAACCAACTTATCTCATGGGCATTCTATACAGTCCCAGTGTGGCGTTTGGAATCACCAATGGCCTTTGGAGACAGAGTACCTTAACTAATAACAATACAACATCTACTGGGACCAAGAATGTTTCCAGGAAAATCCTACAATATTAAAAAAATATTTCAAGGGAGCCCAGGCACTCTGTTTAATTCAGGTCACCAAGCCTGTCTTCAGAAAACATTGCCATCACTTCACCCAAAAAACTGGGAAATAAATCTGCCATCAACTGAGCCAGGTTGCCTGAAATTACCCGGGAGGTCTTCTACAATAACCTTTCCTGGACTTCAAAGTAGAGGCTGACCAATAGTGGATGTTTTTGGCTGATGCCATTAGCAATATTTCAGAGTTCAATAAGTCATAAACACAAAAGATCAAATCCACCATTAATATCGACCTGGCTGATGTATTGGTAGGGCTCTACTTCAAAGAAATACTTTAGTTTGATATCAGCAATGCAGCTACAGAACAGATTACAAAGGAAAATTAAAGGTACCCTTCAGAGTTTTCTTGTAAACAAACAAAAGATATGTTTACATTCAATGTTTTGCACCAAAACGCATTGCATGTATGCTTGAGGTCATGTTGAGTGCATTTCATTCCTCTTAAAACACTTGCAAAGCCAATTCTTTAAAATATTTTAAATCATGTGTTGTTTACATCCATGTTTGCTTGCTATTAGTCTTCTTCTTCACATTGCTACATTTCTTGGTGTGTTACTGCCACCAACTGTTAATCAGTGGAACAGCATGAAACCAACAGCAGGATCACATCGTGAAATAAAACAGGGACCCACTTGTAAAAACATTGCTCCATTATGCTGATAGTGGCCAAACACTCTACAGGCTACCTTTAATGTAAGCACTGTGAAAACTACGGAGATGATTGTTTGGGCTTGTTATCATCATATTTTAATGTTACCAGGGTGACCAAGGAGAGCAAGGGGACAAGGGAGTGGATGGAGCTCGTGGAGAACCAGGACTGCCTGGAGAGCCTGGACGGGACGGACTGATGGGCTTGAAGGGAGAGAAGGTACAGAGTTCCTGAAATTTTGGCCTGTGATTAAGATTAAATCAATCTCATCCTTTTCCATAGACCATATATTATAGAGATGTACAGTAGTTGGGTCTTTTTGAGTTAGTATGGATCTGGCTTTTGTCTTTCCATCCATGAGACATTAAACTGCAGGAAATATCTTCAACACCAATGGTCACACCTTTGGACCAATGATGGTTTCCAGTAGTTTCCACAAATGCACACTAATGAGGTGCTCATCATTTTTTAACTTAAGTTTGTTTATTCCTCAAGGTTTTGATTTGTTGTGTTTTGCCAGGGTGATGCTTGTACCAGCTGTCCATCTGTGGGCACTGCAGTGGGTGATGGTGTAGCTGTGCCAGGACCCAAAGGAGAGAGAGGAGACCCAGGTCCCCCAGGAGAAGGGAAGCCTGGCAAGAATGTGAGTGAATTTGTGTGCTTATTTATTTATTTATTTATTTATTTATTTACATCCAGATCTCTGTACTATAAGAATTGCTGTTGATGTTTTCTTTTCAGGGAATACCAGGCTTACCAGGTGTGCAGGGGCCTCCTGGTCCCAAAGGAGGCAAGGTATGAGTGTCTATTTACGTCGGTGCATTGTGATGTTTATAAATACATGTGGAGGATTGTGTCCATTCATGCATTACTGACAAATTCTAATCTTTGTTGTCCTGTACCCCCTCCAGGGAGAATCTGGAGTTGCAGGAGTTGGCCTTCCAGGACCACAAGTAAGGCTGATGTGTCTTGAAACAAGACTAGGTCAAAATCTAGTATATGGCTGGACTGTGTATGAAACGCTTGAGGGCTTTTAAAGATCCAGTGAAATGAAAAATACATTTTCCCACTTCTCATCCTGTGTCCCTTTGTTAATTGTTCAGTTACCTCTTGTTCAGTTACTTTAAAATCTTTGTATTTCCTTTCCCGTAAAATGGTTTCAAATGTTCGATGATTCATCTTGAACTCAGGGGCATTTACAAAAATATAGAGAGAAATAGTAACAGATGTGTGTTTGGATATCAGTGGACAAAAACTTGCCAAAACAATGTGGTTGAGGTCTAATTCATTCAACTCTCCCTTATCCTCCTGGAGCCAACAGTCCTCTGTACCTCTGTTTCTTTCTGCAGCTGTGTATCACGCCAAATTTGCTAATCCCTGCCCATTTTTTAGCAGTCCAATCAAATATGAAGGATTTGATTTAAATCCCTCTTGTAACTGTACACTGCGCAAATATCCTGTTTCACTGGGAAATAGGTCACAGTACAGAAGCTAAAGATGCTCTAACTTCTGTTTCACTGGGACTTTAATTTGTGGCGGCAATCGGCTGACCAATGGTCTAACTTCGTCACTCAGCGACTCACTCAAGGTACAGAGGTACATACTGGATCCGTTGACAGATGTCAATTCGACAGATCTGGCAGGAGATCCGGCCATGCGGTGCATGATGGATACAGTATGACGGACAAATCGCCATATCTGAATTTGCATAATCACGACTAAACCTCAACTTTGTGCAAATGAGTCCATCCAGCGCAACACGCCCAGTTCACGAAACTCAGATCAAACTGTCAAACTAAGCAGTGCTGATCAAATATGAATCAAGATTCTGTTACTACATTTCTCTACACTCGCCTCAAATGTTTTCATATTTTAGTGTACTGTTTAGCCGTGATATGAGAAAGTTTGTGACCCGGCCACCATGATGAAAACGGACGACCCAAAACCAAACACCGCCCAACCCAGTATGTCACCCACCACGTCACCACCAGCCGGAGCGTTTAGTGGTCACGTGCATCCAGATGTGACCTCACAGCAGTCTGTGTGTCTCCACCATCAGTCAATCAGTCAATCAGTCACAGACAATCGTGGTTATAGGGCTGCTATTGCGGTCCAACCAAAAAAACAACAACATCTGGCATATTAAATAAGTTTTATGCCAACAGCTGATGCAGCTTCTAGATAGATGAAGTTGTGCTGCAATCTCATTAATGAACACTAATAACAATACAATCATGAGGTTGTAAATAACAATCAAAAAATTATCCTGGCGTGTTCACTCCTGAATCCTTTGATTCATTGTAGAATCTTCACATGATTCTTTATCGACACAGGAAAGCCACTCCTTCACCACTCATTTTTCTGTCTATTTATGTCATAGGGTGAAGAGGGACCAAGAGGACTTCCAGGACTTGTAGTAAGCTTCTGTTATATTTCCAAAGTCTTGCTTTTCTACACTATATATTTATAGTTTGGTCTAATATGTGTGCTTTGTACAGGGACCTCCTGGAGCCAGAGGATTGCCTGGCCCTGTTGGCCCTGCAGGAGAAAAGGTAGCATAAAATAGAGTGATGGGAGCCAGCTTATCATTGCAATATGCAGTCAAATGAATCCCATTTTGTTTGAAATAATGAAACTGTGAGCCTTACACTGTGGGTGTTTCCTGCTCACAGGGCTCAATAGGAAATGTTGGGCTTCCAGGACCACAGGGGCCAATGGGCATTGGAATTACAGGGCCCCCGGTAGGACATAAATGCATCTTTTTGCAAGTGCACATGGGCATTAATGTCATGTCTGTTTTTATGCACTGCACATACCTTCATATTGTCAAACACTATTCTTTTCTATTTTCTTTTTCACCTACAGGGTAAAGATGGGGCCCCTGGCTCTAAAGGATTGCCAGGAGCCGACGGCAGACCTGTGAGTTGTCTTGTTCCTCTATTGTCTAAAGCTTGTAGTTGTATTTGCATGTTTTTATGCATATGCATCAGCAGTTTACAGAGATGTAAGAGAAATTTAAGCCACAAACCTGAGTTGTTGCCTCTGTGTTAGTGTCTGTTCAGGGTTTTAATTTTCTTTGAGCTTCTTTAGGAATTGTCCTTGGTTTAGGCATCATTTTTAACCAAGGATGTCTGCCTCGATCCATAACAGAGGCAATGTCTGCTCCCATCTCATCCTCTGTCCCCTGATCTGTGCTCAGCTCACTGCCCCATGAGCTTTTTTCTGGAACAACAAAGCAAAAGTAACTAAGTGTGTGTGTGTGTGTGCATTTGCACTGTCTCCTTCTCTTGCAGGGACTTGATGGAGCTAAAGGGGACAAGGTAAGTCTACCGTTTTGTTTGGATGAAGGGATCTGGAGGGGTTTGAATATAAGGGGGTGGAACAGATGGTAATCGCAAGAGATGGTTCAACAACCACCTTACTCCCTTAACACACACACACACACACAGACACGCGCAGTTGCGCTTACATCCACACACACACACACCGGCCGTGGGGCACAGATAGAGTAGCAGAGGAGGTGACAAGTGTACTGTTGCTGGCAGACAAGAGGAGTTGCAGGGCCTTAAGAGAGAGCGTGTGTGAGACTATTAATTACCGCATTCATCAGAGCCACCAGTCCAGACTGTCAGTGAAAGGGTGGGAGAGATGAAGAAGCGGTGGAGGCAGTGCTTAAGGGTCGGAAGGGGCATAAGATGTGGGATAGGAGGCTTCATAATCGCTGAGTTTACTGGAAAAATAAAGTTTAGAAAGGGGAAAAAGTCACGCAAACTAAGAGGGAATGAGCAAAAGAGGTAACGTCATCAGGGTCTTTATTCTGTGTATTTATACAGGGTCTGTAACTATACTGAGCTCATGTATACTGTAAAAACCTGGCTTGGATGTTAAAGAGAAATAGTGAAAGCATATGTGTAAATAGGGATATCATGAGGGCTCCTCCTGTTAAAGGAGTTTGGTGAATTACACCTTTTTTGTGACAATTTCATGTGATAAAAAATCTTTAAAAATGTTGGTAGCATTTTATCTCCTACGGCTATGAGTGTCTTTTGATGCATAACATTTCAGAATTAAGCAAAACTGACTGTTCTGACTTTCTTATAATAACTGGAGTGGTTTTATTCTTGAATCAGGAGTCAGTTTTGCAGCCTGAGCTCAAAACTACGCAAAGAGTTTCACTTTAGCTTTTTTTATGGAACTTTTTTTTGTTTTCCTGTATATTTTAGGGTGAACCTGGAGACTGCAACTGCTTAATGCCGGTGCACATGGGCGTAGGCGGACCTGTGAGTACACGGTTGCAGAAAAAGCTTACACTTGCGCACACACACGCACACACACACACTGGAATAAACACATGAAATACAATTAATTTTACCTCACAACAGCAGTCTGAATACACATTGCTTTTATTAAACACACAAAAAACGTACATTCAATACAATTTAACACACGGTGCGATTTCTGTGTATCCTGTTTGTGCAAGCACTGGTAACACTCTGATTTTGACTACTCTTGCCTTTCAGGGAGCTCCAGGAACTCCAATAAACACGTGGCAGCCTGGGCCTCAGGTCTGATCTGCCAGCCAGCAGTCCTGTTTCATAACTTTCTCTGTTGTAAATTTTGTTCAGAAAGTCACTGTACTCTTCATTTGTGTTTGACTTTGAATGTGTGATGTCATCTGCGTCTTTGTGTGTTGCAGGGGCCCCCAGGACCTCCTGGCCCCCCTGGCCCACCTGGGCCTCAGGGTGTAAATGGAAACCAGGGACCACAGGTAAGGGAAACGCGCAGTAGGATGGTGAGGATGGGTCTCTCTTTAAGTTCAATTCAGCAGCTGCTCAATCCGCCTGAATTGAATGACAAGCTACTCAGGATGGTGGCTTTCAGCTTGGGCAGTTTGGGGACTTCAGTAAGGCTTTGACATGCTTTGCAACTTGATGGGTGAAAAAATACATAAAGTGCATGTAGGAAAAGGAGCGACATTGAAAACTGAAGGTGTGCAATAGCCTATGTGGGGTGCAACTGAGCAAGCTTTGGAAAATGTCCATGAAGACATGAACAGTTATTTGAAGGTCTTCTTCAAAATATAAAAGTTAAAGAAACAACACATTGCTTATGAGACTCTAAGGTTTTTGATTTGAGCAGACCTTTAAATAAAGTGTTACTTTAATCTGTGTTCCAAGAGTCAAAGGTGTAAGAAAAGCATCAGAAGTGGTGATGGTAACTGGATGTCTGTGACAAGGGTGCTCTTGTAATATTCACTGAAGTTAAAATAGTACTAAATGCAAATATTGTATTTTATAATCAGATTACTAAATTCAAACTTCAAATTCAAAATCTTTCATTTGAAAGTTTCATAAAAGGAAAGGAGGGGGAACAAGTTTGATCATTTTGACCCTAGCCCTTTGACTCTGCCTTGACCACTGGTGGAGATGGGAGTGGCTAGCCTTCCATTGGCAACAAATCAGTTCAACCTCAGTTCCTTCTTTCAGGGTATCCCTGGAAACGACGGGATACCAGGGAAACCGGGTTTGCCTGGAAACATCGTAAGTAAAATTAGAGACAAAAGGTGGAAAGGCGGCTTTTATATACTGATTCGAGATCTGGGGCTTTCACAAAAATGATGCAAAAGCACACCTAAAAATGCAGGTGCCAGAAAGGTGTATTTATTTTAAAATAGAAGGTCATGTGTGTTTTATTTAATTTGAGAGCATAATTTAGTATTTGATGTGTATTTGAGGGCACAAATTCTATGTAGTTCTCTGTAGATCTCAGTAATGTTGCATTTTATTATTATTATTATTTATATATATGATTTAATATTCTTTATAGTTGTGTATCATTTTCTAAAATTGTAATTTTATTGTAGCCTGATTTAACAGGTTTATGTACAGAATGTACCCAAATTGTGCTATAATGTGAGAACAACCACCATTAAATCATACATGTTAAGCACAAAGTTTGGTTTATGTCAAACAACATTAAAGAGATGTTTGTTTACATATATTTATGGATAACTGCAGGAGTGGACATAAGGTTCATCATGTACAGTATACTTATTCAGAATCTTAGCCCATTGTACCATAAGTATGCTTGTAACCCCGCTTCCTGTTGACAAAGCAAGTTTAGCAAGTACAAGGACAACATCAAAGTGGAGAAATGAGTTGGAGTGTGGTGAAGCTATCTGTTAAATCTTAGTGTATATCGTGTCAGTTTTGTTTCTTTCAAGTCTGCTGATGGCTTAATTTCATTAAGAGAACATCAATGCTGATCTTTAGCCAGAACTCAAGGGGAGCTTCACCTTCAACACAGGAATTATAAAGTTTAATGGAGGACGACCTCCCTGATTCCTCTCTGGGAAAGATTTGAGGATGATCTTATAGAAATTTTTGGATCGCATATTCTTTAAGCGAGTTACACATACAAACACCCATTATCTGTAAACCAAAATGCAGATAAGCCATAAAGTTGACTGAAATATAAGCTATGACCTATTGCTAAATACTCTTTTCTTCTATAAGGACTTTGACTACATTAGAAAAGTTAGCACCCTTGAAACATTACAGCATGTTGCTCAGAGAAATCACCAAGTTTGCAATTTGCAGATCCTTTTATAGTGTAGCAGAAGTGAATACTGCACAGTGACAGATAATTATAGAGAAGCTTCTTTTGAGCAAGTCTGTTAATGCACAAGGCCTTGTTCACCTTATAACACTCAGCATAAAATAGCCTTTCTAGCTAATGGTTCCATTTTGAACAATGTGACATGGGTTTGTAATGACTTTGAAACCAGGCCAGGTGCTATTGACAAACTCTGTCATTAAAAAAGGGTCCCACTGCTTTGATAGGGAGGAGACCACCATTTTATTTCTGAACTTACTATAAATAGACAGTGTTACTCCAGTGTGGCATTTGTCTCGTTTTTTTTTATGTATACTTTCACATCGAGTATGTGTGTTTGCGCTTCTGTGTGTGTACCGTGTGTGTGTGGGCAGAGCCAGTTATGTGTGTCTGTTCTGCTTTCTTATTACAACACTCGACTTTCTGAATTTTAAACTCTACCCTCTGAATTTTTCTGATGCAGACTTGAGCTCTCGACAGAATTTAATTGCAGTTACATGGCCATTAGTAGAAATGAGCTCTGATGTTTTGTTGTCTTTCCATTTGTTTTATTTAACAAATTCATATTTGTCACTGTCTACCTTATGAAAATCAACTATCAACATGTAGTGTCATCAATGGACTGTTGACTCTGTAGTGTTCATAAAGGCTATTGATTTTTGGGGGGCCATAAATCAATTCAGAATCTTTTGTTAACATGAGTTTAATATCTGACACCAAAGCTCTCTGGCACAGCTGTGTAATTAATATAGTCTGTATGTTTTGCTGTGAGTGTGTAATCAGCATAGGCCTCTCTATCAATGTGTAAATTAAGTTAAATTTGTACAGAAAATGTATCAGAAAATTGGTTATTATTCAGCTGTGAGAAAGGTCTTGCTAGATTTTATATTCTATATACTAATCGATATACAATGACACTGCTCATTTGTACAGTACAGTATTTTGGCAGCTAGTTACAGTTTTGTACTAAACAGAAATGATACTAGACAGGTGTCCATTAATCTGCCACTTTGGAACCTACTGCCAACTTCAACTTTAGACATTTTCCAAAGAGAAAACACAATGTTTGTTCAAAAAACACCTTTTTTTTGTTTTCCAAGATATCCTAAATACATTTTCAGTTTCTCCAGCTCTGAGTACAGTAGCTCCCCCATTTCATCCTCAATGCATGTGCACATTATGTGGAGGAATAATAGTGTTAATCAACAGCACATTTAAAAATTGGACCTAATTTATTGTGCTTATCGAATTGATTAATTCAAAGAATATTGATCTCTGAATATATTTAATTTTGCATCTTATCCCATGTGAATGCACTATTCAAACCTGGTTAGAATTATTAGTATGTACCACTAAACTGAGACTCCGGTAGTATCTTCATCATGCTGAGTCAAAAGCATGTACAGAACTCAAAATCCATCTCAGTGTTAGTGACAGACTGTTACACAGCAAGTTACAAAAAACTGTAGGTGTGATGTCATTGTGTAACTGTGAAGTTGTTAAAAAAACATAATTCACTCCAACCCATTGAACTGTATTCAGAGAAGAATATTGGCAAACTTTTTTGGTGGGTGGAGGGGTTGTTCAATGTGGAGGAAAAGAGTTGATTTTGATCATTTGGGTTTTCCCTAAATTATTATCTTTAATGCTATAAAGTTGTTAAATGAATATTGATTTAAGTTCTGTGTCCTTGCCCCATTTATAGAACCCCAGTGGAATGCAGCAGCTGCCTCAAGACTCCGCTGGAGAGGAGGATGATGTAAGTTCATCAGTAAAAAGATGAATTTTTGGGGATATGAGTTGTTCTTCTTGTTTTGTTTTTTTTGGCATTGTTTTGGCATGAAAACAGTTGATCAGTGCGTTTGTGCATGCTTTCTATGTGTGTGTGTTCTACAACACAGGAGCCCTGTGTTGAGGGTTGTTCCCACGGGTTGCCGGGGGTGCCGGGCACAGTTGGTGCCAAGGGAGAAAAAGGAGACCAGGGCAAGCCTGGTGTAACCCCCATGGACAGCTGTGACAGGGTGAGACGCTGGGGTGACTGGGGGTGTCTTGTTGAATCATTTTCAGCTTCCCCAAATGATTCTCCAATTTCAGAATCATGAAACATCACTAATAGTACAACCACTGTATGTGATGCTCTGCTTTGATGAATACAAAATGACAATCCCTCATTTTGTATTGTATTTGAGTTCACATGGCTTAATGGGAGTAGCTATCAGTCTGACATAATGTGCCAGCAGTAAGGCTTTACTCTTACAGCTTATTCTGTTGTATGCTTGCAGTGTTTGGAGAGACTGCAGAGGGAACAGGCGACACAAGCAGTGGTCAGTTGAGATCATTGGCATATTCTAAGGACATATACACAAACTTATACATACATAGTAGGGATGTCAGTTTCGGTTAATTTTTGATTTTGACAAACCAACACCCATCAACCGGTAATTAACCGCCAAATTTTTAAGAAAAGTTGTGATGTAGCTTCCGTTTGTGAGAGCTGTCCAGCAGTCGGTGGTCAGAGCTAGCTTGTCTGCCCTGGCTAGCTTGACTTTTAGCTCATCCTTCTTCTCCTCAAAGTGTTTTTCATTGCATTTAGTCACAGTAGCACGATGGCATAACGTACTCCGGCTTGAGGTATTGAACTAGCTCTTTCAATCTCTCGCCCTCTACCACGCTAATTGGCAGCATATTAGTCTCAATCATTCGGAACACCGACTGTGTGATGGCCCCGGACCAACACACATCACACATCTAGCAGCGACGTGATCGACGTGATTATAAGACGACCCCCCTCCCCTATTTCCAACAAAAATATTGTTAATGTTACATTTTGAATATAACTTACATCATAGTATAGTTACATACTCACACACTGTTCTACCAGGCTCTTGGAAGTGGTCAAAAATTATTTTCTAATTATTATAATTTTATAATTATTTTAGCATTTATAAGCCTGTCTTTTTGAGCTCCTTACCATCTGTGACAGCGGTATTCGGCAGCTTGACGTATTCCGTCTCTGCAGTAGAGAGGTCAGAAGACACTTTCGACTCGTTTTCACTCTTCATGAATTTATTTCCTCCGTGGCAGAAAAACATGTTACACGAGCCTTCAGAAACTCCTTCAGGTTAAACTCGACTTACCAAACACCTTTAGTGCTGACTGACTCTAACACCTCACTATAAATAGACTTTAAGACATAACCCATAATGCAACACTCCGTGTAGGAGTCAGTTTAACACCAGTAGTTTATAGATTCAAAAAGAATATCTGATGTTGTGAACATGTAATTGTCAAGCCGTGAGCGGAGTGTGTATGCAAATTAAACTATACACCGACATGCGTAACCGGTCAAAAATATTCTCGGCGGTTAACCAATTACCGGTTAACTGTTGACATCCCTAATACATAGACACATATAAGCGCAGAGAAGTGTGCGCACATTTCCTGGTATTTTATTTCTTTGCTTCATAGGATGACCGATCCTGCACGGGAACACCTGGAGTTCCAGGAATTCATGGATCACCAGGAACAAAGGGAGAGCCAGTAAGTCTGTATCCTTGTGTCCTTGTGTACAAACTGTGTATTTGTTATGAGAGTGTATATTTAGACAGCTACACAGACTTAAGGATCACCTTTCTTTCTTTATCTGTTCTACAGGGTGTACCAGGAGAGAGAGGCCAAATTGGATTACCAGGAAGCATGGTGAGGCTTCACTGGAAATATCTTCCTTTTCTCAACAATTTCAGCTCAATTTAACTCCTCTGAAGCTTATTTACGGTAGACAAACCAGGCTAGAGTAGGAAGCTGTAACGCTGGACTCTTGCTCTGAAATCTACTGTATGGATGTGACACAGTATGCATATAAAGATTTTTGACTGTTACATTAGTAACAAGAAACTTTTCCTGTACTTTGATGACATCTTTTTTCCAACTTTCTTCTGACTTACTGCTCTGAAGAGTCAATCATCTGCCAAAACTATAAAAGTTTGAAAGCTATAAAATTCATTGTTATCACTGCCTTACAATAGTTTTTCATCACTTTTGTGAGGAAAAGGATTCTTTTTAAGATTTTAGGACAGCACCACTGGGTTTTTGTCTCTCAAAGCTTTAGATTTCAAGTGACTTGAGAGGAGTTTGTAATTTCGCCACGTTCCATGGGTTCACAGAGCCCTCTACTGGTCTCAGTGGAAATGTTGTACAATGTGGCCTAACACACCAGACTTTTAAATACTGATTTACAATACAGAAACACATACAAGGTGTCTTGTGGTGCTTAGTACACTTAATTGCCAGGAACAAGTTCAAACCTGCTTTAACCAGAGGAATAAATTGATATTTATTTTTTATGTGTTAGTTTGTTTTGTCTCAAGTGTCTTAAAGTGTTCTTTTCACCGTCTGTCCACAGGGACCTCCTGGTTTCCCAGGTCCTCAAGGCCCATCTGGTTTACCTGTAAGTTTTATCCACACTAAAACACTAAAGTTAGGCCTGGGCAATATATCAATATCATATCGATATTGTGATATGAGACTAGATATCGTCTTAGACTTTCGATAGCGTAATATTGTGATATGGTATAAGTGTTGTCTTTTCCTGGTTTTAAAGGCTGCATTACAGTAAAGTGATGTTATTTTCTGAACTTACCAGACTGTTCTAGCTGTTCTATTATTTGCCTTTACCCACTTAGTCATTATATCCACATTACTGATGATTATTTATCAAAAATCTCATTGTGTAAATATTTTGTTAATGCTGATGCATCAATTAATAGCTCATGGAGGTGGAGCTAGTAATATTTAATTTATATACAGTTTAGTTCAGAGGTTCCAATGAGATAAATATGGGGAGTTATAAGATGATTGATGGGGCAGCAAATAAGAAAAAACCCATTTCTGCTAGATGAATTTGTTTGCATTTTTCTCTAATCTTTGTTTTTCTCTGAAATATTCGATAATAGATATCTGAAACATGACAACAGGCCCCAGCTAGACACTGCTTTTTTTGTAGGGAGTCACAATCCATAAGGCTGGGAACCACTGGTACTGGTTTAAAGGTTTATAATATGCTTAGTAAATGTGAAATGTTAATCCAAAATCAGTAACTATTGCTAACATTTTCCCTTAAGTATAAAGCAACATTAAATGGAAATAGTCAAGTACAAGTACTTCAAATTTGGACTTTCAAGTGCAGTACTTGAGTAAATGTACTCTACTCTCTCTGCTTTAAATATGTACTCTTCTCTATCTTTTTGCCTTTTCATATCAAATACGGATCATCTCACTTTTAAATCAAGCAGCCCTTGATTATACCGCCTTTGCCATCTCGCCATCCCCCTACCTCTCTCTGCAGCTCTTTAATGAAAGTTATTTCAGATGAGGAAACGATTTGGTTGTCTCTTTCTCCAGTTGTTCAATTATTCCCCCGTCTTAGTGATGGAGAGTGGGGCTGCTGTGCAGACAGAGCCCTCCCCTCTTCCTCCTCATACAGATTTATTGTTTTAGTAGAATAGAGATGCTAAATGGATGAGCTGTGCGAGCACCGCATGGAATCCATTAGCAGCATAGTACCACTTTATAGCAGGTGTTAGCCTCTGCTGTGTGCAGTGGTCTGTCGGTTTGTACTGTTTGTGAGAGAGAGGGAGAGAAGTGTGACTCTGCTGCTGAATATATGACTCATATTCGGTGTTCAGGAAGTTACTCACACTAATCAGCTACTAATTAGTTTCTCCTCAGTATGATCAATTAGTAATTACTTC
The DNA here is from genome assembly GCA_038419695.1 of Scomberomorus guttatus. Classification (NCBI taxonomy): domain Eukaryota; kingdom Metazoa; phylum Chordata; class Actinopteri; order Scombriformes; family Scombridae; genus Scomberomorus; species Scomberomorus guttatus. The sequence goes on from CM076461.1 coordinate 19,019,163, forward strand.
CTCCAGATTACAACCCTCAGTAATCACTCTCTAATAAAAGCAAGCATACTACTGAATCGTGTATCTCATAGTTATATTCTTACAATTCTGTGAGGTGCATTTTTACTGTTTTATTCAAACGGGACAATGCACATCAATAAACAGTTAGCTAAACAGCTCATTTTCACCTGCAGTCCCCACACTTTTCTAAATAATGAGAGTATGTCCGCTTTTAAAAGCATCCAGTTTCCTTTGACATCATACAGCATATTCAGCCACTTTTTAAAAAAACTTCATCCGTCTTCCGCTTACAGCAGCTGTTGCTAGGCAACAGACCACACTCTCACAAGCATATTAATATTTTTGTCAAAACAACATTCAGTATTCAATTAAGAGATGAGGAAAGATAGGTTGTCAATACATTATGGAATCAGTCTTTAACACAAGAGAAGTCAGGCGGTTCTGTGATTACAGTGTTCTGTTGCTTAGTAACGCATTATACTGCTCATTTTCTTGGTTTGTTTTTTGTTTGATTGATTAAAGACAAATTACTTAATGAAGTCTGCAACTTTGTTGAACATTTGTACCTGAATCTGCGATGGAAAAGAGAAGAAGAGGTGAAGAAGGGGAGAAGCAGCCATTGATTTTCTGAGAGCTGGACTGTATAGCCTCCAAATATCACCATCGCAGACCTAAATCTAAAGCTTCATAGAGGTGTAGAGCAGAGGACGATATGAAATGAAGGCAGTCCCAAAGGGAGACAGTACAAGCCAGTTAGCTGTTTCCTGTCTTTGATATTGACTTACCTTGTCCTTGGTTCATTTTTACCAGGGGGAGTCTCTCTTCTAGATATGAATATTACATCCACTCCTTCATTTTCTAATCATCCTTCACTCCTGTCATACTCAGGGTCAGCAAGGTGAGCGTGGGTCACCTGGACTCGCAGGAATGAAGGGCGAGCAGGTAGGTGTCTGCCAATCAATTTCCCTGAAATTATAACATGTAGAAAAATAATTGGTTTCCCTGTTTGATTGATTGTATGATCTTTACCTCAGGGCCCACCAGGGACATCGGGGTATCCAGGAACCATGGGACCGCCTGGACTGCCTGTAAGTTACTCTTGCCGCCTCATTATAACAGAACTATGGGATTGACAACAATCTGACAGTTTTAATGGATGGATAGGTGGTTACACTGATACGTGACCTGACATTGATTAACTGCCTATTTGTATTTGTCAGGGACTGAAGGGCGAACGTGGGAGCCTGGGCGGCAGTGGTCAGAAAGGAGAATCAGTAAGCCACTACACTGTTTAATACACAATATATATCTTTGATATACAATGTGTCCACAGCTCGTGTTGGATATTATTGGCTAACATTTCCTTCTCTGCTGCAGGGCTCTCCAGGTATCCCCGGATACCAAGGACTGCCTGGCACAGCGGTTAGTGTTTCATTATACATTTGACTCAATATTTAGAGCCTGGCTCTTTCATTTATCATTACAAAATGTTATAACTGAGATTTGCTTCACCATTGAGCCATTCTGCATCTGCAGGGTATTAAAGGAGACACAGGACCAGGAGGGCCTGTTGGAGCCAAAGGGGATCAGGTACAGTGCATGGTGTACACACACATAATACAACAATGTTACCATTAAAATGAAATTATTGTGGTATTAAACATAGTCATATGTTTCTATTTTCTTTCAAGGGTTTCCAAGGGCAACCAGGTTTCCCCGGACCACCAGTATGTAAATGATTTGCTCCTCTCTTGCAAATTGTTGCTTTTGGAATAGTTGCACTGACTTTGTATGTTACTATGTGTATTTTTAGGGTCCACCAGGTCCCGCTGGCAAATCTGGAAGGGAAGGACTTCCTGGGCTCAAGGGTGAAAGGGTGAGCATTAATCACACGTTCAGCTGTTTCAGATTTTTGTTGCATCCAAAATTATCATTTGTAGTCACAAAAATGAGCGATAATTACCTAGTTTTTCACTCTCTTTTAGGGCGGTGTTGGCAACCACGGCTCTCAGGGACCACCTGGACCCTCAGGCTCACCTGGCTCCCCAGGGCTGATGGTACATGCATTTGATATCACTGTATATTATCTAACTTTGATCCATTCCAACATACAGTACCAGTCAAAAGTTTGGACACACTTTCTCATTTAAGTGAATGGGAATGTGTGTCCAAACTTTTGCCTGGTACTGTATCTGTGAACTGTATTCCTCAACTGCACCCCCTGTCTGTATTTGTAATGAAAGGGTCCCCCTGGCATTGAAGGAATGGATGGAAAAGATGGGAAACCAGGGCTGCGGGTAAGTTAGACATACTGGATGTATCACACATGGGGTGCCCACACAGGCATGCCCATGCATACAAAATAGCCAAATACACACTTTAGTCATACTATAGTTGCATGCCCTCCAAAGTCCTCCAAATTAAACGACCACATAGGTTGTTTGTAGCAGCACTCCACAACGACCCATAGGAGCGTAATATACCACTTTCCTAAACTTTTACAAATCACTATTTAAAAACAATAATGTTTTATGGTGTGACAATGCTGTGGTTAAGGTCTGGTTAGGTTTAGACACAAAAACCACTTGTTTAGGGTTAGGGAAAGATCATGGTTTGGGTTCAAATGATCACTTGAAACGTGGTTACTACTTCCTTAAAGTTAGGCAGCCTTCGTCCGCGTTACGGTTTTTAAAAAAATGCTGCGGTTGAAAACATGACACTTGCGTTTGGGGACGAGAAGCGAACAGCAGTTGAAACAGTAAGCAAACAGTGGTCTCCTGCAGCTGAGTCCACTTTTTGCCACTTACTATCTAACTAACTATCTAGTCATCCACCCAACCCGCCTCCTTGAAATAAGGAAGTCACCTTATATTGACATCATCTGAACTGCATAACTTCCCCAGGTCATAATTACTACAGCCGCTAGATGGCGTCTGCCACTCAAACGTAATTATAGGTCGTTTTTGGCGTCTGAATTTATGATCTATAGGGTTGTTTTTGTTGGGAGGACTGGCTCTTGCATGCATACAGTAGTTGACCTTTGACATGACTGTCTATTTCTTTGTCAGGGAGAGTCAGGCCTACCAGGCCCGGCAGGACCACGAGGAATCCCTGTGAGTATCACCTCAAACATCTGCATGACCTGATATGATTCTTTATCCAGTGCAGAAAACAACATAAATTAGGGATGAGAAATATACTATATCTGCCTTGAACACTGAATGCTATCGAAGTGTTATTAATCACTTGTATCCATTTCACCATGGTTATTTTTGTTATAACAATATCCACTCTGACAGCATGTATCCACAGTTACATAGTTGCATAAAATGACAAAGCAAACCTTCATTTGATTATGAGTCTCAACCTGTGTCTTCAGTTTTCTGTACTGAGATTTATGACTGACTATATCAGCCTTTTGGGCTGTTGGTCCACCACTTTTGACAGACATTCATGGTCCCCAGAGGATAAATGCTGATGACTTTGGTGATCCCCTGACTTTTCCTATAGGTACCATGAGGTTGACATTTGAAGTTTTGAGATCTAAACTTCTGTTTATCTAATACATAGTATTGGACAAATACTTTTGAAACTACTGACATTTGTATTAAGTGCTAATTAACAAATCTTAGCATGCTAACATGCTAATCTAAGATGGTGAACAGGATAAGCATTACACCTGCTAAATGTCACAGTGTTTACGTTGTCATTATGAACATATTAGCATGCAGACGTCAAGTACAGCCTCACAGAGCCAGTAGACTGGCTGTAGACTCTTAAAGTAAGTTGGTATGCATACTAATAGCCTTTGATTTTTAAACATGCTGTTGATGGACACTATTCTCTCATACGGAGAAGCTATTCACAGCTGGACAAAATTGAATGTAATAGTGGATGGTGGTAAAACATCTTCAGGAACACCTCTGAAGACAAAAAAAATAAATATTACATTTTTGAGAAGACATTTTGCTTTTGAAGTCATAGTTTGATTGCCTTTGCACAGTGCATGTATTACATTGTTTCCTGCTAGTATAAAACTATGTACAGTAGTATATTGATTTCGTGTGTATTAATTGCAAACAGTATTCTGTGAAGATTAGTGCAGTATATTCTGTATACAATTAGTACGTAGTGTGGAATTGTGACAGTAAATAACATCTTTTGTTCCTTTAAACATTCACACCAGCATTATTTTTTACATACTGTACAGCAACTTGTTTGTTTTGGCGGATGCAATGTTGACAACATACTTTTTATACACTGCATTGCATTACCATGAGAAACAAGACTCACCAACAGCAAACTATGCAAATCAACCTGCATGAGAAAACCTTTTTCACCTAAAGCCTACCTGAAGCTCGTTATGGAGAGCATTGACAAACATGGGCGAATTGTTTGTGCCCTTGAGACTGTGACTTGCATTTTGAATTAAAAATTCATACATATCTGACTCTGACCCGCTAAACATCAGCATGTTAGCATTGTCATCGTGAGCATGTTAGCATGGTGGTGTTAGTATTTAGCTTTAAAGCACCTAAGTACAGCTTCACAGAGCCACAAGCATGACTGGGTAGACTGGGTAGGACTTGTTGACCTTTCTATAGCTTCATCAACAGTATCCCATGCAAATTAGTGTGACTTATAATAGTTAACTGACTTTACCCAGTTGGCACTCAATGCCATGCTACATTAGTATGTGCATTAATAAAATCTTGTTAATGTAGTAGATGTCACTGGTGATATGACCCCATTTGAAAATTCTAAGCATTCAATTTTTTTGTAAGATCTTTCTCACTTTCTACCAGATAGTGGTATTCACACACTACAGTCAGCTTTAATGAAGAAATGAGTCGCTGCCTCTCTCCCTCCCTCTCTTCCCTTCTTTTTTATTTCTGTCTCTCACTCTGTATCTCAGTTTGTGCGCTACCCAAGGGCAGGTGTTCAGGATTTCAAAGACCTGTTCTGCCTGTTCTTTGGCAGCCTCGACTTTGTGAATTTTGATACTGTACCAATCTCATGCTCTTTGATGTCTCTCCTCAGGGATTCAAAGGGAAAACTGGTCATGTTGGCTTCCCTGGACAGAAGGTTAGCCAACAACTCATTGCTTTACCATCACACTATGTCTGTCTGTTTGTCTACTTACAGTTGCTGCCTCTTGGTTGTGCATTAGGCCAAGTTGTTTTATTACACTGATGATTAGGAGAACTGTCATGACACAAGTCAGGGCTTTATTACTGCTCTACCTCATTTTGCTTCCTCTATTACCTTTTCATTACTCTCTCATCCCACCAGGGTGAGGCTGGACCCACAGGCCCATCTGGACCACCAGGCAGACCAGGACATGACGTGAGTATTTTCTGCTTTCTACAGTATCGTTACCCCAGGTCAGTTTGGATAAACATTAGAGAGCACATCAATAAACTATATAGACAAGCCCAAAGCAAGAGTATATTATCACATGTAGTATAACCCTAGAGATCTCTAAAGGTCAATGTGTGACCTTTCCAGGGTGATCCCGGAACCCCAGGAGCTCAGGGACGACCTGGACCCCCTGGCCACATTGTAAGTTCATTGCCCTTTTAACCTCTGTCTGTCCATTTCTGTTCTGTTGATATTGTAATATGTTGGTGTGTTAAACATGAATAATGTGTGTATTTACCTTCCCTAACAGGGTTCTCCAGGTCCAATTGGACCTCCAGGACCTGCTGGTCTATCAGGAGTGGTAAGAGAGATGCTCTGAAACACATAATCATTATACCTTTAAAGAACAAGAGTTGGATCAGATTAGCTGAATCTTTAACACTCACAAGGGAAATGTGGGCTGTTTCAGCAGCTGAAAAAGTGTGGTACATATGAAAAAGATAAATAATGAGCACTGAGGATGATACTAACAAATTACTATGACTAACATTAATAATGATTCTAGTAAATAATTACAAAAGCTATACAAACTGAACACAACAAAGAAAATAGACGAGCAGAGATAATGATATGACATCTTCATTTAAAGATTAAGAAGTTAAAATTAATGTGCCCTAATAAAGTGTCCCCATGTGAAAATTATGCGTTATCAGCTATTCATTATTTATGTGTATGTGTGTGTGTGTGTGTGTGTGAGTGAGTGAGAGAAAGAGGGAGATAGTGCGATAGGGTGGAACTAGATACAATTGAAATTCTGTCTTGCTGCCAAAAGCACAAACAATAAAAGGGAATCTAATTTCTCCATCTTTCTTCCCTCCATCTCCAGGGTGTAAAGGGAGATAAGGGTCAGACTGGAGAGAGGGGTCTCCCAGGAATGGTAGGACCTCCAGGAACACCCGGGTACCCAGGGGCCATGGTCAGTACCGCTTAACAACCCAAAACGCACGTGTCTAATGCCAAATCTAACTGAGCATCATTCATACTGCTGGCATGCCAATATATCTCACTACCTTTTCTCCTGTGTTGACTTTGTCTTTTTAGGGAGAGCCAGGCAGTGACGGCCCTGCTGGTAAAGATGTGAGTAATGTCTGGGTGTGGTGTTTGTCCCCATTAAATTATAATGGAGCGAGATCAATGTAGTGATGTGTATATTTCATTCATTGATGGATATTTCTTTCTTTGTTTTGACAGGGGTTGGCAGGCCTACCAGGGGAGAATGGGCAGGCTGGTCAAAAGGTAAGAGCCAACTCAGCATGGTACAGTATATTACAGTGTGTGTGTGTTGTCAAAGAGAGCATCACGTCTCAAACATCTATTACCACCCATTATGGCAGACCATCTCAATGCAGCAAGATGTACCCTTTCTCTGTTTCTTTTTAGCACAGGGAGACTTGGGCTGAACATGCTCGCTCTCTCCCTTTCTGCCCGCTCAGCACCCGCACTTAACACAGTCATCAGTTCACTAACCCTCTGACCCTCCCACCGACACCCTTCTTCCCCCTCACCTCACGTCACCCCTCTCCAAACTGGCAGCCGGCCGCATGCTGGCCTTCTGTAGCTAGAGCCTGTTGGAGTTCTCCTTAGTCACAGGCTTACAGTAGGTGGACACAGTGATATAGTTATTCTCTGCCTATGGGATAATGCTATTAAGCATGAAGGGAGATGCTAGATGAGGCTATTTGTCATGCTGACAGGACGGCATTGTCAGGGTTTTAGCTGCACAGAAGAGGAGAACAGAGGAAAAAGACAAGAACGGACTCCTCTGTTCTTCTCCCTCCTCTCTATTTCAAGAGCCGCTTGTCTGTCGGTGATGTGTAAACATTAGACGTCCATTATGGGCTGCTTTGTCCTCGATAAATCACTGTCACTAATGTAGCAGCACTGTTTTCTGAGTGTATTTACACAACCGGCGTTGTGGGTGCTGTTGTGTGGAAAGTGAGATGTAGCCAGAAGCCTGCTGCTTATTCTCTGAAAGAGGGTCAATAATGATCTTTATGCTTCTCAAAATTAGAAAATCACAAAAAAGCAGAAAAAGCTATTTAACAAACCCTAATAGTAAACCATTAAAGGATTATTTCAACATTTTGGGAAATACGTTGTGCTTTCTAGCAGGCAGTCCAATGAAAATTGGCATAACTCTTATATCTGTCCGTTACATATGAAGCTACAGCCAGGAGTTAGCTTAGCTTAACACACAGTGTAGAAGCAAGGGAAACTACTAGCCACAACTTGTCGTTTTTACACCAAGGTTTTTATACATATCAAACAAGCAAGATTATATGTTAATTAGTGAGTTTTACAGGTGCTACCGTCTCTTGGCCTTAGCTTCATATTTAATGTACAGACATGAAAGTGGTATGGATCTTCTCATCAAGAAAGCAAATAAGCATATTTCCCAATATGTTGAACTTTTTCTTGAAAAAGAGGTCCAAGGTAATCAATAACAGATATTACCTTCAAAGCAGGTCCATAATATTGAGTTTTAGTAAGTGATCTAAAGCTTGCCAGCAAGACATAGTATAATCATCATAAAATAGATAAGCCATGATAGTGATTGAACATTTGGCCCATAAAGGGAGAAAAGCTTGTATTATAATCAGTGATAATAATCAGTATCTTAATGCAGAGACACTTGGATACTGTGATTAATGAATATACAATGTTATACACTCTTTAAGGTACAACCAACATGACTGACATTATCTTTTATCCACTACCACGACCTGTGTGTATCATTCTCCTAGGGTGAGCCAGGGGCCACGGGCCAGAGGGGACCTCCAGGGGAGAGAGGTAGACCAGGCCCCCCCGGTGGTGGAGGATACCACTCCAAGGATGCACAGCCCTTGATTGGCCCAGTCGGACCCAGAGGAGAGAGGGGAAACCAAGGCTCACCAGGCCTCCCCGGGCCTCCTGGACCTCCAGGCTCACCAGGAAATGATGTGAGATACATTTCCATCACACTTAAAGCACAGCACTTTTATACCAACTCCAAAACATGCAGTATCCAGCTTGATTGTGAAAAGAGGTGATGACACACAGTGCATTGGCCAGGGGCACTCACTAGCTCCATCTGCTCTTATAAATAATGAATTTTTTCATTATCTACCTTGATTAATGTTTGCCCTTTTGCTTTTCTCTTTGTTTCTCTGTCATTTCACAGGCTGTAGTCAATCATGATGAGATCAAGAACTTCATCCGCCAGCAGGTCATCAAGATCTTTGATGGTGAGGGCAAACACTAATCTCTGGAGTTGCACATTGTTGTGTGAATATTTACTGTGCACAGTTTCTAGTCTAGAGCAACATTTTCTCCTCAAATACATACCTCTCTTTCAAAGAATTATTCCATTTCTCCTTTGGGACAGAGCTTTTATTGTTATTGTGGAATCATTGTTTGCTATCGCATGTTTCTCCTCCCCAGAGAGAATGGCCTACTACATGTCTCGCATGCAGATGCCAGTAGAGATGGTGGCATCCCCAGGTCGGCCTGGGCCCCCAGGGAAAGACGGTACTCCTGGTAATCCTGGAAACCCAGGTGCACCTGGCCTCCCAGGACAGATAGGCAGACAAGGCCGTCCAGGAGCCCAAGGACCCCCAGGTGAGCCATTCAGTTATAGTTATACTTACAAGCAACATGACGGTGACGTAAGTGTCATCATTAACTTAAAAGTGTCAAAACGTGTACTTATCTTTAGGACCACGAGGACCCAATGGAGAAAAAGGAGATAAGGGTATTGGGGAGATGGGAGATGTAGGACCTCCAGGAGCACCAGGTAATGTACCCCACTAGTCCATGGAAAGTTTAGGCATTCAAACATTTGAATTGTAATTTCAGTTACAATAAAACCCTTTTTGTGTCAAATATTCTTGTGGCACTTACATCTACAACAATCATCTGCCAGTTATCCACAATGCTTTACACATGCATGCAAGCAGCACCTGACAATAACACCCATCTGATAGAGTGGGCTAACATTACATTACATAAATGATGCAAATTGCTTAAAAAGTTGGTGTTGCTGATTTATAATTGCCAGCATGATTAAACTAATTTTTAGATAACATTGGCTAAATTAGCAATTCTGCAGTCACTTCTTATGGAGCACTCCACATATTTTCTGATGCTGTGTTTAGATATTGCTTTGCCACATCATCGACTATCATCTTCTACATCACTTTGGTGCTGCATTGTTAAATGGCACTTTACTCACAGAAGTTACTTACTGATGGATTAAAATAAACATTTAAAAGGGAATATATTTTGACAAACAGTTTTTTCGTGTTTTTGCCAAGAGTTTAGTGAGATGATCGATAGCATTGTCATGTTTTCATGTTAAATATGAAGCTACAGCTAGCAGCCGATAACATACCTTAGCATAAAGACTGAAAACAGGGGGAAACAGCTAGCCTGGCTTTTCCCAAACATAAAAATAAACATTACCAGCCCATTATTCCGACACCCCAGTAGTAGTAAAAACTTCCCATTGGACCAAAAGCCCATTAGTCCAACAGCCCAATATCCTGAAAACAAAAGCCTACTGCTCCGAAGGCCTGTTGCTCCCTACACACTCTCCCTTGATGTGCAAGTGATCATTTTAACCCAAACCATGCTCCTTCCCTAACCCTAACCAAGTGGTTTTGTGCCTAAACCTCACCAGACCTTAACCACAGCATTGTCACACCATAAACATAATTATTTTTAACAAGCATATCAAAATACACAAAAGACGACAGAGGTAGCCTAATCAGAACGCCTAACCATAAATAATGTGTCATTATTATAAGTAACCAGACACTGATAGTGTTTATTACCTGACAAAACAGACTTTTTATATATTACTATGGTCTTCTGCTAAATTTGGTGTCATTCACTCAGTAGAACTCTGGTTTAATAAATCAACAGTTAAAAAATGTGTAAACTGCATCGTTAAGGCAGAAGAGCATTATCTGGGAAACATCATGTTTGTTCACTTTACATGGAGCTAAAATTGATACTGAATTATAGTAAATGTTCACCGAATGAGTTCATGTCTGTTTATAAGTCTGTTGAAGTTAAATATCAGCCGAAATGAAAAGTCTTTTTTTATAAGTCATACAAAGTCATATGTTATTATTTACGTTATGATTTCTACATTATCTTCGGCCCAATGTTTCTGCCTCTTTAAGTCTTTATGCTAAGTTGATGCTATTCAGTTGCTAACTGTAGCTTCATGTTTAACAGAAGAACATGAGAGTGGAATCAGTCTTCTCATCTAATTCCCAGCAATGTTGAACTATTCACTTTTACCTTTTAAACAATTTCAAATTTTTTGTTTATATTTCCTCTTTTGTGTATAGTGCTGATCATTACATTCCTTTTATTTCATTTGTTCCTCCAGGTGTCCCAGGAGCCCCAGGCTATGGTAAGATGGGACCCCCAGGTCCTGTTGGCCAGCAGGGTGTTCCTGGGATCCCAGGCCCTCCTGGGCAGCCTGGTTCAAAGGGACATGATGGTCGGTGTAATCCCGGAGACTGTATGAGCCATCAAGTAGAATACAGCCCCAAGGGCCCACCTGTCAAGGGCCCATGGTAGAGGGCTAGAGGTGAGAGGTGCCAACAACCATGACCCAAAGTTATTAAATCTGACCACAAGATGAAATTACGGAGCTGCCTTGAATTGTATAGATTTAGTTACACAGATTTTTACTGTAGTTCTGTGCAAAAATACATAATTCTTTTCTAAGGACCCCGCTGGAACTGAGGCCTGAAAAGACACACCGGCAGCACATTTTTACTGCATCATTCTTTTTCCCAATGAATGCGAAATTCATTGACATATTACTGACTCTTATTTGGTCTCACCTCTTTTTTTCTCAGCTTCCCCAGTCACTGTGTTTCACTCCTTTGTACATTTTCGAACAACCCAGGGGAGGTGACAAGAATCACAATCTGTATTTTCTTCTCCTTGATTAATTCTGGCCTCTTCTGTTTTTTTTCATTTTCTTTGTTTAAATCTGTAGGGAGAGAATACACACAATTATTGTAGCACTTTGCTTCCACCTCTCATATCTTTCTTCCCTTTTCGCAAAATCACATTGAGAGTGTATCCCATGCATTTCTAATATTCTGTCTCAGTGCTTGAGGTGTGATACACAGTATTTGAATTTGATTTGTAAGAAAATATCCCCAGAAATGTCTATTTTAGTTCTGTAGAAACAGATGTCAAAAATGTGCATTCATACCCTGTTTGATAGATTGACTGTTTTGTACATATTTATATTTATATATAGTGGCTTTTTATACTTTTTCAAAACATTTAATAAAAGGCATAGGTATGGCTAGACACTTATTTTTCATTGTCAATGGTAATACAGCAAATAAAAAAAGCCAAAGGGATATTTTTCTGAGGTCTATAAGCTTTGAAAAGGGAATCATGTGTTTAGTAAAAGACAAATTATTTATAGAGAAAATTGTGTTTACATGAGAAAGCATATTGGCTTTTGTAACTATGCTAGAGTTCATTTTGTGTCATTTTAACTCCATCCTTCTTGGAAATGCAGCCATTTTAAAGCATTGTGTCTCATTTTGTATTCCAAAGTTTTATTCCACTTGTTCAAGAAAATATGAGCAATAATTGAGCCCATTCACCACAGGTACGTACGAACAAAGAAACTATTCTGAATATAATGCATCACAAATTGCTTTATTTTATAGTTTACATGTTACTGTATTTTGGGGTTGCTATCTGTTATTTTTTATAATGTTATATATGGAAGTCTGTGGAGCTTTAAATCATACCATCTTCATAGTTAAACCCTCACTTAAAGGACCTCTAGTTTAGAACTGTCAGCTGTGGTCCCACTTTGTTTCTAACAAGCATACCCATGCAAAATGTTAACCTTAAAACTGAATTAACTTGCTTTTCAAAGAGGCTGTATCACATGGTTATCATTGTCAAATCTGTGTTCAAATAGCAGCACTGTTGTCCATCAACTCTCCAGCCTGTGTATGTTTTTTTTTTTTTTGTGTGTGTCATATGTTGTTGTTGTCCAACCATCATGTGCCTTACATATGTTGTTTTATTAAACATTTGAGGAAAAAAAAAAAAGATACATTTTGAAAGCAGAACAAGTGTGGTTGTTTTTCATTGCAAGGAATGTGTGCATTTGAATAACTACTTATATATGCTAATGTATAGTGGGAACTATTGGCTTTGGTGGATGAATGTTGACAAAATGCTGAGCATCTGCAGCTTTGGAAGCGCGGGAGTTTATTTACATGCAGTAATAGGTCATCTTAATTGCTACTATCAAAGATTTGAAATAGGAGAAATGAAACGATAGGGAGGTGAAAGAGATGGGCCTAACTAAATGAGTCTTTTCCATTTCCCCACATGATACAGAAGAACATTGGATTTTACAAAAGGTTCCTTTTTATTGGTTTGGGTTGACCTGAACAGCCAGGAGAAAAAAAAAACCCTTTTTACAGATGATTATATTAAGAACAATAAATAGCTTCTGTTGATGAAAATAAATCAGTCATTAAATTGCTGACACCCTGTGGAAAGTTGACAGTGGCATAGGAAGCCCATTCGGACTGTAACTGATTTGTTTTGAGAAAAAGTCAGTATTTCTGTAGGAACTTTTATTACTCACTGAATTCATTAACACAGGATTTCTGTTGGTGCATATCGTAATCCATTCCTTTTTCTCTACATAATAATCAACACACATTTACAAAGATTTACAGCACTGCATTGTGGGAGATGGGAGTGCCCATCGGGATATGCTGTTGCCAGGCAACAAGAGGAAGAGATAAAGCTAGTCGTTAGTTTCTAAAATGAGACTTGGGTAGAAAGCGGGTGTTGTGGGGGTGGTGGGGGGGGGCAATGTACACATGAGGTAAATCGGGGATTTCACTCAAGTTTACAGATGAAAATACTACATTTTACAAAAGGTACAGTACAGTACTGAATGTGAATTTAGGCTGCAATCATTTATTGGTCCTTTGCACAGTTTTAAGGCATCAGGTGTGATGTTGCAAGAGAGGCAAGACATTTTAACTTCAGAACACATCACAAATAAAGTATTGTATATATAAAACCATCTAAAGTGACCATGGTGTAAAAGAACACCACCTTTCACCACACTTGGTTTTCAGGTCCTCTCAGCTCATAGATACTGTGGTGGGAGACAAGGAGATGCAATATAAATCTGTTCCTCTTCGCTGCTGGAACAGGGCTGGGATATGTGGATGGGGCTGACACTGACATCATCCAAAACACTAGAGAATTCAGAAGGATGTGGGTGGCTGTGAGCTGCGGTTGTCATGGTGATGTGGGGGATTAAGATCAGAGTATGTCCCATCAGTCAAAACTTCAGGTTGTCAGTTTCAGGAGGGGTGGGGGTGTACATCCAGTCACCCTACTATTGCCCCCCCACCCCCTGTTCTCGATGTTGTTCTACTGAGAAGAGTGGTCTCTCTCCTTCTCTCTTTCTCTCTCTCTCGCCCTCTCTCCCAGGTGTCGTGAGCTGCTGACGGAGAGACGGATCTCTAAACATTGGGTCCTTTGATCGTTCCCGCCTCCTGTAGTCTCGGGGAGGTGTACGCTGATGCAGCCAGACACATCGCCGCCTCGCAGAAGCCTGGGAGACCTGGCGAACCCGCCTTTCCGGGACGACCAGCCTCTCCGGCTGTTCCCTGAGGTCCTCTCTCACCAGGCCTGCCATCCCGAGCCACACCATCGACACCAGGAAGACCTGTGGAGGCAGACGGTTCCACGTCAAGTATTGACTTTAACTGATTTTGGAAAATGAAAAATGATGAACTCCAAGTTCAAGTTGTCATTACTGAAAGCTTTCGAGGACGATTACATCTATTAAAATGTTACAATTTTGAAAGCTGTCAAGATATCTAATTGGTTTATTCATTTTCAACCATAAAACTCATTTTGAGAATTTGAGTGGTTTCTAGTAGTGGAAATGCCATTCTGAACTTAAATTACACATATGTAATGTATATATTTATATATTTACCCTGTGTGTATGTGTGTGTCGGGGAGTGTGAGTCTGACTTAGTGTGTACTGCTGAAATCCTATTACATTCTCATTCAAGAGCATCTGTTAAATGACTGAAGTTAATGATGCTTTTAAAATGCCTTTGAGCAGGCTATCCTGTGGCAAGAGCTGTAATGCAAAGTCCTTCACTTTCTTATTGCCCCCTTCCTCTTTCTTAACCTTTGGTCAGTAAAACACACTTAAACTGTTTTACATTCACGTGTGCAACATTTATGCACATACATAAAATCCCACTGTATGACATTTACAGTATGGGAGGCTTCAGCTCTTACCCTGTATTCCTGGAGGTCCTGGTGGTCCAGGGTGGGGTTTACCAGGATCTCCTCTCTCACCCTTTGGCCCTCTCTTTCCTGGTGAAGACAAAAGAGGATGAGATGTACCCTGAAAAGCTGTCTATTCATAATATGTAAATGTTGTGATGCCATACTGTCCATCTCTACCTTTGAGCCCTGTGTTTCCAATCTGTCCAGGTGCTCCAATTATGCCAGGAATGCCACGAGGACCAGGTAAGCCATGCTGCCCCTGGGAGCCAGCTGGCCCTGGAGGTCCAGGAGGCCCGGGTGGTCCCATTACACCTGCTCCACCGAGCACAGCCCTCTTGGCACTCACCGCTACTGCTGCTAGCCTCTCTGTGACAGAGGAGACAGCATCATCATTTTACAGCGGAGAAAGATTTTGATTGAATTACCTTTGATGATGGGTAACTGCATGCTCAGGAGATGAAAGTAGTTACGGGAAATGAGCTAATCTAATATCCCCTATGGACATCAAAGGTGAATATTCAGGTCTAGACGCTCACCCTGCAACATTTTCAACACCACTTCGATGATGTGCTGGTCAGATGCGTCACGTCCCTGGAGAGAGGAAGAGCAGACCCAGACAACAATTTGTTTGGCATCGCTTTCCAATATCACACTTCCATTATCAACTAAGTGCATCAATAAATATGTATATACATATATGTATGTATGCTTCACACATCAAGAGTGAACTGGACTCACTGCTGATCCCTGAATGCCTGGCATGCCGGGTACTCCTCGCTCTCCATTGAGTCCCCTAGGACCAGGCAGTCCTGTTGGTCCCTGGTCACCTGGTTTACCAGGGTCTCCAGTTGGACCGTTGTGTCCAGGGTCGCCCCTCACTCCTTGCTGTGAAGTGAGAAGTGTTAAGAAAGAGTGAGTCCTACATAAGATAATTGTACAAATAAAGCAATAACTGAAGATGCAGAATGGAGCAAAAATAAGGAAGAAAGAAACAAGTCTGGCATTCAGATTTCTGCACAGTGTGATGCCCACCTGTCCTTTGGGCCCGGGTTCGCCAGACAAACCCTGTCACAGCAACGAGAAACTTTGTCATTTTCACATTCATCACTTCCATCATCATTTCTGCCTCAGAGACACTCATTGAGCAATAATTCAAGAATGAATGTTCTAAATGAATGCCTAAAATGCTGCTTCAAAGAGCCAATGTGCATCATTGCTTCACTGTCATGTAAATAGCTCATTTGCCATCTGGATTATTATGGGGATTTGCATGCAAATTCAAAAACAGACTTCCTCTTCTTCTTAACTTTGGTATGGTTATAAAATTCTCTGCTATACATCACTCTGCTTTGATGGCTTTAGAGCCAAATGTTTGAACTTTCTTATCTAAAGCCTGCAAGTTTTAGTGTTTTGTAGATTCCAAGACTTTTGGCAGTTCTTTATAACAAAACAGTTTGAAACAGCTTTCGGTTGTGCAGTAACGATTTTTACCTTTTCACCTTTCTCGCCAGCCAATCCCTCAACACCAGGGTCACCCTAAAAGCGACAGAGAGGAAAAAGATTTTTAAAAAAGGGTGAGAGAGAAGGATGTAGAAAGTATTTGTCAGCATTGGAGCTAAAATACAGAACAGTGTAAGGGATATGTTTCTGAAAATCCGACTCACAATGTCTCCTTTCGACCCAACTTTTCCTTGGAAGCCCTGGAGAGAGAAACAGTTTGAGTACATGTAAATGTGGTCAAATCTAGAAAAAAAGATCTAAATATTGATTCCAGCAACTAACACCAGAGATCACAAAGTAAGAAACATGTGGTCTGATCGCTAAAACAAGGACGATGAGGATGCTTAGATTATCATTTGTATTACTTGCCTCAAACTGTGATTTACTGTGAATATGTGTGACTTTTATTCATGGGTAAACACTGCCCCCAATGGACAAGTCTGTGTAACTAAACTATTACTACTGAAGTGTGTTTGAGTGCAGGCAAAGATACACATGTTTCTCAAAGTAATATACATTATGTATTTGTTTATGCACACAGACCTTGTCTCCCTTGGTTCCACTAAGGCCCTGGGCACCTGGAACACCAATGGGTCCTCTCTCTCCTTTGTTTCCCTGTCAGAAGACATTACAAATAGAATTGAAAGTATAGCAGCAGATCAGCTTCAAATAAGTTTAAAAAGAGACAGAAATGCAAAGAAGCAGCTTACAGGCTTGCCGACAATTCCTTGTGGCCCAACTGGTCCTCGCTGGCCTCTGTCTCCCTGTGGAAGTCAGGTGAGGTGAGTATCTGGTTTATAATGTAGGAGCTGGTGTTGTTAGTGTTTTCATGTAATTATTTGGGATCTTTACCTTGGGTCCAGGGACTCCCTCCATACCAGCCTCACCAGGAAGACCAGGCTCACCCTAGGAACAAGCAGTTGATCCAATTTAGCATAAGAGCACAATTGTAATACATGAAAACTTTGATGTTTTGTCTGTGTCTTTGAGTGTTACCAGAGGTCCAGGGGCACCAGGCATGCCAGCATGACCCCTAGGTCCTGGTTCGCCCTAACAAGGGAAAGGAAATGATTAAGGTACACATTTTATGAAAAAAAGAAAAAAAGTATGGTTGAAAACAACATCAATATAACATGACGTCATATGATCTCGTAAAAGGCTTACCTTAGCTCCAGGTCCACCTTTTGCCCCAGGACTGCCGGGTAATCCCTATAGAGAAAATTAACAAGAATGAAAATAGTGCAAATCAAACTTACATCTGTATCTTGGGTGTTCTGGTGGTCTAATGGTTAGGACTCAAACCATATAAGGTTTGATCATGGCTTTGCATGTCATACCCCTCTCTCTTTTCTAGTGTTTCCTCACTATACACTATCAAATCAAGGTGAACACTTCTTGTATTCTGTATCTTTACTCTATCTTTTGTATGTTTAAAATTCCAGGAGGGTCTCTGACAATGCTAGTGGTAATAAATGTGGATATTAGTATGTCGGTGCTGGTAGCAGGTGGTTATAATGCTGCTGCCTAATATACTGTAACAATAATGAAAATAGGCGCAGCCATAGCCATATACCTTGCAGCAGGTTTCCTTGCAGTAATTTTGTGAGTGTAGGTGGGTGTGATGGTATATCACAGCAGAGCACAAAGGAGGCTAAGTTATGGTGGTTGAGTGTTGCAGCAGTGTTAGTGTCACTGCAATGACCACACAGCAAAGTGTGCATCTCATGCTCCATTACCCCTTATTCAGAATGACACGCACAAAATCACACACACACACACACACACACACATACACACACACACACACATACATATGTGTATACCTACTGGTCTGACTGTGATAAATCACTCGAGGTGGGAGGGAGAATGCTATTTCAAGGTGGTTTAAATTCTAAAACAGCTTGGGTCACAGGGTCACTGTTAACCTGGATGAGTGCCCAGAAAACAAAACATACCAAAAATTACAGGCTGCTTCATGCTGGTTTCCCCTGCTTGGGGAGAAGAACATATTGACCCCCTTCGTGGTTTGAGTGGCAATAAGCGTTTACAGAAAGGCTTATTTGCATGTGCCTTTAGTGGCATTGCTGAACCATCCTCAGACAAACACACACTAAAGGATCACTCACCGCCGCTCCCTGAGGACCAGCAGGACCAGGCATCCCAGCTTGGCCAGCGCCGCCCTGCAGACACAGAGAACATAAGAAGAAAAATTGTCATCTCTTACTCTGAGATTGAAGTTTCTCATCATTATCTCAGCTGGCAACCCTTACCTTCATTCCAGGAATACCAGGTGTGCCATCTTTTCCATCAATACCAGGCAGACCCTGAAAAAGCAGGCAGATGAGTCAGTCGACTTTATTTGGCACGCTTTCTAAACACCGTCTCAACTATATAGTGCACAAACAAAAGTGCATTCACTCACATTCTCTCCCTTTTTGCCCACTGCACCCTGTGGGCCTTGGATACCTCGGCTGCCCTGCAGAAGATAACCAAATCAGCGTCAGTGTATTCAAAATGCCCATCAGGCCCCATTCAAGTTCTGAGAAATGTTTAATCTTTTTTGTCTGTGCCTCTGCTTTGACAATAATCTTCAAAGAAAAACACCAGGAGAGTCACCTACTTTGTCTCCCTTGTCTCCTGCCTCTCCGGGTGGTCCCTGAGGTCCCTCCTCACCCTGCAAACAACAGAGAGAGTCTTAGAGTGTGTATCTGATTTTCTATGAGTACTCGAGTGTGTGTTTGTGTCGGTGTGTGTATAATCTTACAGGAGGCCCAGGAATTCCTACAGGTCCATTGATGCCCTTGTAACCACGAGGCCCCTGAGGAAAAACAAACAAGACCAGGTCAAAATCTAGTACATGGCTGGACCGTGTATGAAATGCTAGAGGGCTTTTAATTTGAAACAACAGATACAGGAAGTGGCATCACATGGCGACCAAGCCCCCAGGAAGTGTGCCACGCTTTGACTGAAGCCAATTTGACATAGGGCCTTTCTCAATACCAAGTATGCCAAGTTCAAAACGGGAGGACACAGTACAGTCATTCTGCAATTGCAACAGCAGCGTACTTGCTGACAGCAGCAGCTCAGCTTTAACACAACTACCTGACTGTACTGTGACAAAATAATCTCAACTCAAAGCTCCACTTTTTTTTCTCACAAAAAAATAACCAAATTGAGAGAGAGATGCAGTAAATTATGTCATTCAGTCTGTAATGTAGCTTAATAAAAATCCAAACTGTTATGTATAAAATAAAACAAAATTTAATATGTTATGATATGATATGATCTGTTCATTTTAATACACTTGTATTTATTGAAATATGGTGATATCTGTACATATAGAGCCCCAGAGGCAGCGCTGTTGTTCGGTCCAGTAAAAACAAGAAGGTTCACTTTACATTCAGATATTTATCTGTGAGACCAAAATAATCCATCTTCCAAAAGGAATTATATCACATATCAAAATGCTACAGAGACATTAGAGCCAGCAGAAAATTACCAAAGAGCTGCACAGATCAGTTCATCGGATCATGTTCTCCCGGGATGACAACAGATGTTGACCAGCCGATCATCTCAGGAGTTGGGCTACTAGCAGCTGAGATGACCGGCTGGTCTCACCCAGCCAGCGGCTCCTCACATCTCCAAAAACATCAGAGCAAATTTCCAAATAGGCGTTAGTTGGATAAACTGACCACATATTGGGAGTCTAAATGGTTACTTTCTCACCTGAAAAAAAATATTAAAACTTAATAAAGTGACATATTAACAGTCCTACAGCGAAAATTACAACAGCTTAATCTCTGCCATTAGCTGCCGGTTGGTGCAAAATGCATTCTGGGATTACTTAGCTTCGGTGGCCTTTGGTAGCCTTCGGCTGGCTTCTGCCACCTTCCACCAACCAATAGTGTAACTTCATCACTCACTCACTCACTCACTCAGTCAGTCAAGGACATTTGAGTTTATAGGACTGGCCCCACTGTTACAGTCCAGCCAAAAAAGAGCCATCAATCACTTCAGATCAGGGAGGATGCTAAGTCACAGTAGCCTACTATTCATTGTGATAAAGGGGTAATTAGGGCTTAACTCACTTCACTAATGGGAGCTACACAGAGAGCCAGCCACTCTTGCTTTGGCACTAAGCCGGGGCGCTAACTTGGCTAACGCGGCTAATGTTAACAGTAAGACGAATGGCTACAGCGGATCATTAACTACAGATGGAGGCACCGTGGACCCAGACAACCCCATCTCATTAGAGGAGGGGAGAGATTTGTGTTAGCATCATTTCCATATGTCCCCATTGCTGGTAATGGATGATGTTTGTATAGTGGGGGCAGGTCTGACTGTGCCTCCTTTGTGCTCATCTAAGAACGAGGACAGCCTAGTACCAGAAAAGAAAGAGGACAAAAAAAGTTTTATTTGAATGTGAAAAAAGGAAAAAGAAATGTTAGTACTCACCGCCTCCCCCTTGGGACCCATCATTCCTGGATAACCCCTCAGGCCCATCGGACCCTTAAAAGGGTGCAAAGAAAAACAAGTTAATGGAGAAACTGACCCTATGACCATGATCAGAAGAAGAGCACTACAGTACAAACACTAGAACATGAGGGTCTGTCAGTCCAAGATAATACTATGCCAAAACAATAGCCTATAGTTCAGCCTATATTTATGACTTTGCCAGGTGACCAAAAACTTCTTTTTCTCAGCATACCGGAGGTCCTGGGATGCCCTGCTCCCCAGAAATGCCCACTTCTCCCCTGGGGCCCTGGTGGAG
This sequence comes from Scomberomorus guttatus, assembly GCA_038419695.1. Lineage (NCBI taxonomy): Eukaryota > Metazoa > Chordata > Actinopteri > Scombriformes > Scombridae > Scomberomorus > Scomberomorus guttatus. The sequence goes on from CM076461.1 coordinate 19,040,173, forward strand.
GAAAGGAAAAGAGCAGGCTGATTATTTATTCTGTTTCTGCGCTGTTTCATGACACATTCAAAACATCTTCATAAAGTTGTAGGGGTCTTGATTTTGTGCATGAGTACTTAGTTTGACGCAAGAATCCAGGTGAAACAAGCTGTTATGGTTGCTGGTTGCTTGTGATGTCTAAGCTGGTCATTGATTTAAAATATACTATTATTATATACTGGTATCTTGTTGGTTAAGCTTGTTTAAAATCTAGCACAAGCTAGTCAGCCAGCTAGATCAAGCTGGTCAAAAAAAAAAAAAAATTACCATAACTTGGTCAATATCATCAGGTGGTCTTGGAACCTAAAGCAACTCAGCAATAGTTTGAAATTTGGGGAAAAGTTTAACTTTCTTGCTAAGCATTAGATGAGAAGATCAATACAGTCTCATGCTTTCTCCTTTTTTACATTTTTGTAGTGCACAAACTAAACAAGATACAATGTGTTCATTTGGAAGATTGAGAAGTGCTGCCAGGTGGATTTTTGAAGCTTCGAGTCTTTAAACTGCTGCTAAACTAAGCTACATTTTTCAGTAGTCTAAAGATTATTGTGATACTATTCTATGAAGTCTTTGGCATTGCATAGTACACAGTGATATAGCAAGTGAGAAGTGAGAGCAGCACCAAAGTGCAGGTCTCAGCAGGAGTCTCAGCAGGTCTTCTAAAACACTAGTCTGCCTGGAAGGAGTGGTAACTTGGTGCACTGAGTGTTTTGAGCGTCTAAGCGCTGCCAAAAGGCTCCTTGTGTGGGAAGATCAGAGGTTAATACCTGGGGCTTGGCTAGCTGCTCCCTAGGAGCCCACTGTGTGCTCATTAGCTCTGCTTAATACAGTGAGGTGAGGAGACTGCACGAACCCTGACTCTCTCATCCTCCCCTTCATGTACCTGGCTCTTCACCACCCCTTTCATCTGGCTCGCTGCATGCTGACTGCAGGGCCAGGGCCAGGCCTGACTAATCGCAGTCAGATTAGTGCCAGTCATGTGCCTCGGGGGGCTTCATTAGAGCTAATCCTTGCCTCTGCTGGTCCTGAATGGTGGGTGAGTGTGCAAGACTGTACAGCATGTACTTGTTTGGGTGTTTGTGTGTATCCACTCTCAGCAAAACTGAGAGATAGCGCAGCTCACCGATTTTCCTATGCTACCGGGCTCTCCGAGAACACCAGCACGTCCTTTGTGTCCCTAGAGTGCAACAATCGGTCAGTATGATGTCATAACAGTTCTGTAATGTAAAATAATCATTGATGCTGGAAAAAAAAACAGTGTAAACGGTGTCTATGCTCATTTCTCCAGGGTGAGTTGAAACAGCAAGGCAAAGTACTCACCTTGACTCCCTGCAGTCCCTGGGGGCCCTTAGGTCCTGCTGGACAGTTAAGAGGACACTGTTGGCGAGAGAAGGAAATATATGGATTACAAAATGTGAAGTTGTGTCAAAATAGATTTGCAATGTCATTAGATCTTACCTGGAAGTCTGCACTGCCCTCCTCTCCACCAATGAACTTCCCTGGAGGACCCTAGATAGACAGAAGGACAGATGAATGGATGGATGGATGGATGGATGGATGGATGAAGAGAGTCACCTAGTCACAGTTGGCAGATAGTTGCCTCTACTCCCATGAGCTGAGCCAGCACTCTCTCTGTCTATCTACTTCTCCCTCCATCTTTCCTTCTCTCTGTTTATAGATTGAGTTAGAGAGTAAAGTATCTCTACAGGGGCTGATATATTCCTGCTACAGTCAGATGAGACAGCTCACTGATCTAATGGGGGTTTATTTACCCTAGGATAGCACTAAAGCTAAACAAATACACTCCCCTGGGCTGGGAACATCACTCTCAATGAAGACACCCCCCTTTTTTAGAACCACTCAGAGATGCACACATGAGAGTACATACACCATTGGAAAATAGACTTGAAAGTGTACCGCTGTTGGGACTGTTGGGATCTGTACAAGAAGCAGTGAGCTCTGGCTGTGCTAAGGTGCTGTGTTATCATACAGTGCATTTTAAAACGCACATTAATTGCTACTGGTTCTGGTGAGCAGAGCACACTTCATTATAGCATTAGTGGATGTGAACTTTGTTTTTACACTGTGATCCCATTCGCTAATATTAGTTAACTGCACTGTTGTAACTATATGCTTGATAAAGTCCAATGAGCTCCTGGTAGCTCATTTATCACTCATTCTTTTCACCATTCTCACCAAAAAGACTGTTTTCATGAAATGATTTACTTTGACATCTTTCTGTTGATGAAGTTTGAGTTTGTCCAAGTGGAACTTTTTTATTGACCATTTAATAATGGTGGCTATTGGAGCTAAAATGATAAAGTGATGATAAATTGGCCAATATTAGCTTATTGCTGATATACTTATATTAGTTTAGTAGCTGAGAGGTAACATCACATATCTTTATCTTTAATATGCCAAATATTATCTTAAAGGTAATTGAGAAACAGTATAACAAATGTATTTTATTTTTCAACTGTAAACAACTGTGCAGAACACAGTATAAAAAATAATAAGTGTTTGTTAATGTTATATTATGTAAAACAAACAAACAAACAAAAAACTATTAGCCAATATATTGTTATTAGATTTATACATTCTCACATATAGGTATCAGCATTGGCCCCTTCTTATGCTAACCACCATGTGTTCTTGTTCTACCCCAACCAAAGTGGTTACTGTGTTGGGTTTCAAAACATGAACACTGAGCTAAGTGGAATTTATAGGCTTGGATGACACTATATGGTGCTAAAAAAATGGGGAAGGTACAATATCTTTAATGTACCCTGAAAAGATTATCAGCTTGAATTTACAGAGAATTACAGGTATACCTGCACAACGTGATGCAATCCAGGTTGTATTTTGTGTTGTTTTAAATCATGTTGTATGTTGTTTATTGTAATGCATTGTATGTACAGAAGATGTTACCATTACTTAAGTCCATCTCCTCCACTACAACATGATAAGCTGTGGTCCTTTCTCTACTCACTAGCACCTCCAACCTTTCGATCTTCAGTATTCTGAAGGTTATCTTTCTTCCATTAGGAATGAGAGAAACAGATGACAGGTGACCTACTAAGATATTTCAAAGACAACCAGTCCTGAGTGAGCACTTACTGGCTTGCCAGGTGGCCCAGGAAGTCCCGGAGCTCCGGGTGATCCCATGATACCCTAGACAAAGCAGAGGAAAGAAAGAAGCTGTGAATAAAAAGCTGAAGACGTAAGGAGTCTGGCCGTTTATAACCTTTTGATAAGATGTTAAGGAATAAACTGCAGCCAGTGTCCTACCTTTGGTCCATTTGGTCCAATTTCACCAGGAAGACCAATTGGCCCTGGAGCACCCTAGGCAGAGAGTGACAGAGACAGAGAGAGCAGGAGACAACATAACGTCTACACTCTTCACCAGCCACAAAATTATTTCCACACCTCATAGTAAAGTCATTAAGTGATAAAGGCATAACTGTATAATACCATACAAGCTACTTACAGACAGTCCTGGAAGGCCGGGGTCCCTGTGTGGACAGAAGGAACAAGGGGTTAAATTACTGTATAACAAGTGGAACCAGTCCGTCAAAGTATCAATTAACATATGTGAAAGCTAATTAATAACGGAAGCAGTAATTCAGTAATGTATGTGTACAGTGTCAGAGCGAAGGGTAAACAGCGCTCAAGACGAACAGAGACACAGAGCGCAATCAGTTTATGTTTGCTGTGTCTTTTGGAATTAATTATAAACAAAGTAATTAAGTAAGTAAGCCTTCTTGGAGGAAGAGCAGCCCACAGGGCAGGATCTCCTGTCTCTGTAGCATGAGGCAGCTGGATGTACAAGCACACCCCCCAAACAGGACGCCGGTTAATGCTAAACAAAGGATTTAACTAATAATCTTGCACTCAACCATGACATTGGATGACTCTGGAATTAATGTTTGAATGTTTGGAGGTGTCTAATAGATGGACACTGAGCTCCACCTAGTGGTGTTAGACTGTGTTACAGTTAATGTGCTGGAATGCTAGCTTTGCAGCAGTGAACCAATTAGCATTGCATTTCTGGTGTGCATGAATTCAGCGGTCCTATTTAGTGATTTTTTTTAATGATAATACGAACATAATGATGTGTGTCATTGTGGGCTCTTTTCTACTATATTAAAGATTGTGTATAGGTGCAATAAGGTGCATATCAGCTCAGCTGTAGAAGGCATATGCCACATCTGGAAAAACCAAACCCAAAAAGGGGCACAGCTGGTCAGGCATTCAGGCATGAAGAAAAAGGGACTCAGGAGGTTGCCTTATGAGAGCAGCTGGATTACAATATGTGTGTTGGGAAACTGACTTGGCTTCAAACAATGCCTAATTCCACTTGTCATACCTCATTTCATAAGTATCATGACAGCCTTATAAGATAAAATGTTATCTAATTTGTCATGCCTGGTTTAAATATACAGTTTACAATATACATTAAAATATGTATTAGATATTCACTCATCATACCTACTTTATAGTAGTAGAGAGGTCATAGATATTAAATAGTTTACTTACAGGAGGGCCAGGCTCGCCACTTGGTCCGGGCTGACCCTGTAGACAACAAAAACAACAATATAACTATGGTGACAAATACAATTCAGGGCATGCAGTTGGACAACATGAGATTAAATGCATTACATTTATAACATTACATGTTATTATGGAAGAAAATCAGACAATTATCATATTTGACTTTTTTAAAAATGTCATTTCATCCATTGGTGAAATGTAGCTAAGTACATTTACTCAAGTACAGTACTATTTTGTAGCACATTAAACTTCCAGTTTATGCTTTATACATCCACTCCAGTCCATTTCAGAGGCAAATATTTTACATTCTACTTATTTATCTGTCAACAGTATTTACGAGTTATTTTTCAGATTGAGATTTTACAAATAAAACATATGATCAGCTTATACAATATGATGCATTGTTATAAAGAGTTCAACAGTATGTTAAGTTGTGAAAATTGGTTCCACCTTAACCAGCTACACCATTAAAATGCTGCTCACACATTAATGCATCAAATCAGTAATAATAACCCAATAATATATAACAATATAACACTGACAGGGAACATTATGCTGCATAATGAGTACTTTTACTTTTGACGCCTTATATAAATTTAGCTGATTATACTTTTAAGTAAGATTTGAATGCAGGACTTTACTTGTAATGGAGTTTTTTTTTCAATGCATTAATATGCATTTCAATGCATTTTACTTAAGTTAAGGATCTGAACACTTCTTTCATCACTGCCCTTGTCAAATTAAAGAAATATATATTCCAGCAACAACATCACCAAAAGGTGATACATATTAATTGAGTGCCATGTTTTCTACAGATTAGCAGCATTATGGTGCATTAGAACTAATTCCCATTTCAGGCGCACTTCATTTCCAGCTGACACTTGCCTTGGGGCCAGGGCTCCCAACAGGACCTCGATCACCCTTTGCTCCAATTAAACCCTGGGGGCAGATAGAAAGAGATGAAGGCAGGTGGATGCAGTGTGCTGTACATGTGTATAGTGGTCAAGGCAGGGAAGGTAAAACATTGGAGTTAAAATGGAAATTCTAAGTTACCACTGTGCTTTCCATGAGCTACATATGACTTGAATTTACATTACAATAATGGTAATCACACATTTGATCGAAGCTGACACTGTCCTTGTAAGTAATTAGGAAACAAACCCAAGATTGAGATTCCAGGGCGGATTACTGGCTAAAGCTCTAAGGAATGCGTGTGTGTGTGTGCGCTTTGGTTAGCATGTGACCATGAGGCACTGATCGAGACCTGAATTTGCCTTCAGAAAAGCTGCACCAAAATCAGGTAAATCAAAAACTGAAGTGCCCAATAACTTAAAGATCATTTAAAACTCATTGGCTTGTCTTCATCTCCATCTGCTCGCTATCTGTGATTACTGTAAATCAAAGAAATAAAGTGTAATCAGTAATAATGGGTTTGACATAAAATATATTGACCTGATCATGTAGTTTGAAAAGTTAAAGAAAAAAAACGGCTATTCATTCAATTAACACTTTCCCATACAGAACATTTCTATGACTGATGTGAAGTGAAAATAAGTTTTAATGACTAAATCACCATGTTCATAATAAACCAATAGTTAGAAGTTCAAGGGCCATGACAACATTTCTGCTGTTGGACAATAACAAGCCAGTCCGCAGAGGGACATTTCAACAGCCTGTGAAAACAGCTCAGCTAATACACTTCAGCTTAATGTCGCCTAACGAGTTTTTCTTGAATTGAAAATCCTGAATGTAAAACAGAGCTGTGAGACTTTGTTATGTAAGATTAAATATTAGATTAAAACAAAAACAAAGGCTTAATGTAGCTTAATGACATACAGTTTTGATGACATTTTTAATAATACATTTTCTTATGCCCACCCTACTGACTTTATAATGACTTAGAGTTACCCTGTGGAGTTTTCATTGTAAACAGTTTTGATCACATTCAACATTTCTTAGCCAAATGCACTGTGTGCAGCCTTGAGGTGTAACAAATATCGTTAATGCATTCTCTACTTCATAAAACAATTGTTTTGCTACATCAACTTATGGTTGTCTTCTCCTTTTTTATCTGAACATTGCAAACTTGAACAACACACTATGTTACTGCCACCGACTTGCCGTTCCTCTTGTGGCAGCACAAATGTGTATCATGTCACCCCCAAATACATAGACCCACTCATCAAAACATTGCTCCACAGCACCACAGGTGGTCAAAAATACCTTCCAAATATGCCTTTGCTTCCTGACTAGAAGAATACTTACAGATTTAAAACTAAGATCAATAATCCAGCTTAAAACACATATTTGGCTGTTTTTTCCCAATGTGGAGAAAAATGAACAGAAGATTTCTGTTAAGTTTCTTTTACACCATCACTAAGACCCATCTTGCTATTCCTGTGGGATTTTTTTCCACATTTCCTCAAATGTCTTTTTTTTTTTTTTAATTAAAAGCTGTCTTCATTAATGTCCATATTAAGCCTCTCAGAATGTTTCTTTTGGGAAGCATTTTCTCTTATCATTTCAGCCATTTTTCCTCGCTTCTTGCACTCCTTCTCTCACTTTCTCATTGTCATCCTCACATATACACCACACACCCACAACCTTCAGTTTACTTACATCAATGCCATTCTCTCCTGGTGCTCCATCAAGACCTGGCTCTCCTGGCTCTCCCTTTTGTCCCTACAGTAAAACGCACACTATTGTCATGAACAAAACCAAGTGCAGGTAAATTAAATATTGAAGCTTTTGTAAGATAAACCTCAACAAACTGTAAAGTACAAACTTACTGGTGGTCCAGGGGGGCCGGGAGGTCCTTTGTCTCCCTGCAGAGAGAGAGAGATGTTAACTCTTTTTATTTGGTGATTGTTACATATGACATGGTAAGGAGTGTGGTGTGATTGATATCATTCATAACACTCATTCCTTTTCAAAATGTCCTCCAAATTATTATTATTATTTTTTCAGTAGACAGGTGCTAAAAAGTTGTGTGGCTCACTATGCATGTTCTCACAAAAATTAATTTGGCAGATTAAAGTACCTCTAATGTGTCAAGGGCTGGCCTGGTAGTGTAAGTTTGTGTATTTAGAATACATCATGCAAATGCACATCATGGTACCTCTGTATAAATACTTGAATGTATTGAACACTAATATTATGTTCAGGAGAGGCTCGTGTTCAAGGATTCAATCAGTGATTATTGAGAGAACAGCCTTCACCTTCCAGTCTGGAGCAAGCAAGATTGCTGTTTTTCTTTGCAAGGGGAGGTAATGGGAAGTGCTAACAGTAGATAACTAAGTGGGGAATGGACACTAATATACTAAGTTATCCCAGCTGCATTCTGGCAGCAACCTGATACTGACAATAAACTCAGCAATTGATCAGTCACAAGTCAAAATTCACAGCATATCTGTGGTAATTGAGGGTGGTACAGTTAAGTTTAAGACTTTTTTTTGGTTAAAACATATGAGATGAACAAAACAAATCAAATGTCTGATCACATCTGGTTTAAGATCATGCAACAGAAACCAAAAACCTGTTTTTTGCAGGCAGTTAGTGTCCTGCTCCACCAACGCAGCAGCCTCCATTTACAACATATTTATAAAACCTGCCTCTAGTTAACCCTGAGAATATCTCAAATGTATCACATTACTGTGACACAAACCCAGACCCGCTCCTTGGACTGAGCCAAGGGTCCCTTCTCAAAGACCCCTCTCTCTGCTGGGAACAGAGCTCTTTTGTGGCTGCGTGTTTTCATTTGCAGTGCCCTCTGCTGGTAAGATTCCAGTACTGCAGATCAGCACTGGGTTGGTATTTCTCCAGCACAATGATGGTCTTTGTGACAAACCTGTTGGGCAAACCGGTGTGGATACTCACATCAATGCCGTCTGACCCGGGGGTGCCAGAAGGGCCTGGTGGGCCAGGCGGGCCCTGAGGTCCAGGTGGACCCCTCTGAAAGAAGCAGAAAGAAATATTTTGTCACGTAATGTCAAACTCCTGCATTACTCTTTTGGATGTTTTATATATAATACTGTGCAGACATCAAAACATTATGTGCCACAGACACACTTTCACTCCTTATAGAGATGTTATAATGAAGTCAATCTTTATGTGTTGTATGGATATGTCTGTACCAATCAATCGGTTAATAGTTTATAAATTATCGATATAATAAATATACTGTGAAATGATTCAGGCTAAACTTACATCAAATAAGTCAATTCTGGGCAGGTTACTTTTGGACAAACCATCCACTGAAAGTACACTGACTTCAACATGTATAAATCCATCAAAGGAAACTAAAAGGATACAATGGGACAATATGAAATGAAATTGGCACAGGAGAGGGGTAAAAACGAAGGGCTGAGGAGGAATGTGGGAGGAGGGGTCATGAGAGTGGCAGTGTTTACCACTCTCCCCCCACCTGACCCCCCTCTCTCCACCTCACTGTCCCCTCCGCCTGTCTTGAATTTCATCTCAGTAGATCAGTCAGTCCATCAGGTGATACTGAAAAAGTCCTTTCTTAATCCAACTTAGAATTCTTCAAGTGTTCAAAAACTGTGAAATAAAACCAAAAACCAAAAAAAAAAAAAAACAGAATAATCCTTAAGAGTGAAAATTGACATCCAGTAGATAACACGTAGGTGTCTGTTTGAATAGGGGCTTTCACACACACAAGTTTGTGTGTGTGTCTGTATGTGGGTCAGTGACTACAGACTTATCTCTGTCATGTTTGCCCACATAAAAAAACAAAAAAATCTTCAGTGCATTCTTTGATAAATAAAAGTCTTCTTGGCAAAAAAGTAGCCCAGGTAATGAAAAATCCTTGCCTTCAATAGCAGCTCCTCACTTAAAACTTCAGATGAGAAAAAAGTCTCTACGCGAAAAGGTCGATGATCCGCAAAGGATAATCCGATCTCATTTTGTCTCCATAGCAGAAAACCTGTTCCAAGCTGATCTTTCTTTTACATGCAAGCCAGGTGGTCACCACACATCACAGATATATGTGCTGCCAACCAACCGTTTCATTTTCCAACATTTTGATCACATCAACCAGCACCAAGACAGCACACAGCCCATAACATCACATCACAGACACCCAGTGCCCACTTGCAATTTCCAAGGGCCCCTATTCCCTCTGAACCCCAGAATAAAGCAGTTGTGCCTGAACTGAGCAGGTCTCAACCTCCCCTGTCCACTTACCACTTGGGCCAGAGCCAGGCACAAGGTCTGCAGAATTACCCAGGTCTTCAGCAAGGCAGAGAGAGCAGCCATGGTCCCTCTCCCCTGTCTGTCTCTCCTTGGTTCACCAAATCCTCTCTTCTCGCTCCTCTTTCCGCTCCCTTACTCCTCTCCAGGCCGGCACAGTGAGGAACTGGTGGGGCAAAGCTGTCTGAGAGGAGGGGGGATGGGGGCTATGTGCACAGCCCCGAAAAAAATCCACTCAGGAGGAGAGAGCTGAGTGTGGAGAGGGATGGATGGATGGAGGGATGAGGGGGAGTCCGAGGTGGGGAGGGAGCAGGACAGAGAGAGAGGTGTAATCCTGCCCCCACAGCCGGCCCCTGAAAGCACAAGAAAAATACCCTACACACCCATCAACACACACACACACACACACACACACCTATACACACAGTTTCTAAAAACACCCCTGATTTTCTGGATTGGGGGCAGAGCAAACTTCCAAAATGTGTACAGCTTCAGCCAATGTGATTGGATGCTTTATGAATAATTGGCATATTTTTTACAAGGTAAAGCCAATTGGGCTAAGCAGCGATTAAGCTCCTCCCAAAGCTCCTCCCAAAGCCTCCCAAAGTGGACCAGTGAATGAAACCTGAGTGTGTGAAACACCTAATCACAGGCCTTGAACAACTTTCTGCCTCTGCTTCTACCTCTCTCTTTAAAGCGCCACAGTGTTGTTGTTTTGTTTTTTTTTCTCACCCCCTGAGGCTACTGTTTGCATGGTGGTGTAAATATTTCCAAACATTTCCCATGTGAGTGTTCTGCTGTATAGATGAGAGAAGCCGGTGAGCTCCTTGGATGGTATAGTATGTAAACCATGGGGATTTTGATCAGGGTGAACAGAGGACAGCATCAACTTTGTCAACAAAAAATGTGAACTGCACCTCCTTGGTTAATTGGCTTCAAGAGAACTCCCCCATGTATGCTTTGAAGGTCCATTCAAACTTACTTAGTACATTTACTGACATCTAGTGGTGATTTCACTAAGAGCAGGTTAGTTCCCACAGTAATTGAAAGTGGCCTTTTGGGTCTGAATAAACAAAACTCATGGGAATGTGAAAAATGAACTTATAGTGACCCCTATTGTACAGAAATTTACATTACACCAAATACAGCAATTATGCTTGTGTCCACTAGATGGCAGCAAATACACATGAACAGATGACAGTCTGCAGAGCTGCTTGGTTGCTATGGAGGCCTCCCCACTGCAACAACTGGGGATTAGACATTTGTTCTCCTCAGGGATGATGATGACTGTCCCGGGGAAACTGAGAGGAGACACATTTATTAGTAAATTGAGATTTATTGCTCACAACAGGGAATCGCAACAGACCCCTCTAAACAACAAATTAGGAAACCAGCACAGTGATGGCCTCTGTACTGTATTTGTTTTGCACTTTTTCCACTTCTTGCACTTATCAAACTCTAACTCTGAATTGTTGTAGCCTTTTTTCATACTTTCCCCAAAGGGATTAAATATTAACTATTACCTTGTGAAAACTTATTTTCATATTATGATACATAAAACATAAGAGAGGTAATAGTTACAGTAAATAGAATAATTAAAATTAAATGTGCAGAAAGAGGGTGTTGCACTGATTTTACAACAACTTCAACGTCAGTTTTCTTTCTGTTTGCATTTCACAAGGACTTAAACCTCCTTTGCCACAATGAGAGTAAGGAAATACAAATGTATTTGAAGAGTATTTTAAGTGTTTTAAACTTTGAAAGTAAAAAAGTACAGTAGGTAACATGGAATGAATGGAGTTAGGAGAAAATGACAGACATACTCTAGAATATAAAGAGATTCAATAGCACAGTCCTGTAAAAATATTTTTTGTAACATTGCATTGCATTACATTATAAGGTATTCCTGTTTATATTTACATCATATGTTCATACTAAACCTCCATGAAATCAGACTGAACACATATGACGATACTAGTACTGTGGGTAATAGTATTCAGAGTGCACCAAATCTGCATCTTGCAGGGACCACAAGCAGACATTGTTAATGGTCTTCTAATTCATTATGCTCTAGTGAACTGTGAAGTGTTTGCCTCAATGCCACTTCCCCACAAGTATGTTTCAAAAGTGGCAATGTCAGCAAAGTTCTACAAATCCGAATGGCAAAATAGTATTTCTTGTAATCCTTATGAGTCACTTCCTTTAAGCAGTTGAAAATTGCAACATCTTGGAATTGCTTAGTACAGATTGTGTTAACCCTTTGATGTAGTAATAAGTAACTGAGTAAAGAAATATGAAAAGTGATTAAAAGAAAAAGAGCTGATACATGTGTTGTAAAGCTTGATGTTAGTTTTGCTGCTCTTTGCAAGTGTGTCTTATCATAACAGGCTTTAACTTAAAGGAGTACTCCAGTGATTTAGTATTGCACTGCCATGAAGTTGGGGGACTTTTGAAGGACAGATTTAAAAAATGAATGGTCAAAATTGAAGAGGGGGCACTAGATATCCCACATTTTCCATAATGCAACTCTGTAGCATCTTTCTTTAGATCTTCTCTGCCTCCTAAATGCCCACATCTTCCAATCCCTGCACCTCCAGTTAGCAATGCAGGCTTTCTGTTTAAAATTCTCAAGCCCAAGCCGCGATAACCTTAACTTCATGAGTTAAATAAGTGGATTTCCCCTTTAAAGGTGCCCTGTGGAGTTAAAAAAAAAAAAAGTTATGTTTACATTCAGTCTTTCTCACCAAAATGTTTATCCTTACGGATATTTGCAAAGCTGAAGCTTTTGTGTATCGTTTACAGTCATGTTTACTGGCTTGCAGTCTTCTTCACCCTTTGCTTTTGTTGGTGCATTTCTATGTCTCATTGACAACATCAACAACAATCTTTTGATCAGTGGAATTGCAGCAGGAATGTGTATCGCATGCTTGCATGTGCGTACTTGTGTGCATGCAGGATACAAACAAAACATAGACCCACAAATAAAAACATTGCTTCATAGTGTTAATAGCAGTCAAAAGCTACACAGGGCACCTTTAAGTAAAATGTGAGCATTATCATACATTTTTGATAATATTAATCATATGTAAACCTTCCTATTCTGTATTTTTAATGCCCTTTATGTGAATATACCATGTTCATATCATACTGCACAGTTGTGTAGTGTTGGCAGTATGTAGGTTAATTTACTGCTCTGATTCTTGGTAAGAAACAGCATATTTATGACACCGTACAATTACAGCATATACAAAACAGTATTGCTTGTTGACAGTACATTATATTGAAAATAACATTGGTTAATCAGTTCTGACTTTCAGTCAACATAAACAAACAGTCTTTCAGGAAACTGTCTGCTACACATTGACTGTTGTTATGTGAAAATCTGCCATACTGAGCCAATTCTATTTGATTTTGTATTTTTTTACATCAAAATCTTAGGCACAAAACCACATGAAACACTGTGAGAGCACACGCACATCAAATTTCACAAAATTGAGAGATCAAATGCATGAAAATGATTCTATATCCAAAAACCTGCAGCACTGATCTTCTCACGGGTGAAAACTGAAAAGAATCATCATCCAGTTGTTGTCTTTCTCATTACAAATGATTCCCCAGCCTCCTCAAACTTCGAAAACAGACAAGGAAAACATTGGCCTCTCCCTATTCTCTCAGTCCCTCAGAATCTTTTTCTCCCTGCTCATGTTTAAATTCTTAAGGGAATATGACTAAACTGATTTTTTTTTTCTAAATGAAAGCAATCACATCTTGTTTCACGACTGGATAGTACACCTATCATAGCTTACTGGGAGATGCATGAGGCAACATGCCACCAAAATTCAAGCAATAAAGGATCATCACACATCATCACTTCAAATACCCACTCAGTTATTATCTGGCCTCCATACAAATGCACAAAACAGAAGAGACTTTACGAGCACACACATACAGACACACACATGCATGTTCATGCATTTAGGTAGCGCTTAATTGAAATATTATGAGTGACCAGGGAGGTTTTGGTTCTGCGCTGGTATTCCACTCTCTGCTCCCACTTTTCCTGAGAAAGATCTGTTTCACATAGACAAGCCATGTCTGCTCCGTCTCTAATAAGACGCCAGAGAGAAAGGAAGAATGGAAGTCATCATTAAAGCCTGACGCCAGGAAGGCAGGAAGACGCATACACACATACAAGCATGCGCACCCACCGTTTCATGATGACAGACAGGGTAAATATTATTCTTGAGTGCAGGTGTGAGGAGTAGCGGTGAAGTGATAACAGAGGTCATTAACAACCCTGCAGGGTTTGGGGCACAACCCTGAAGCCCGTACTGTGTCGAGCCTGCCATTGAAAAGGCATAGTTTACCGTCAGAGCAGAGGGAGGAGAGGTACTCGCTGACAGGCTGATGATATACAGGCTGAGGATATTAGTCTGTCTGGTATGAAACATATTCATTAGGGCGTTTCATGGTTATTCTCTTGGTGTGAAAATCCTTACAGTCAGTTGAAGGTTAAAGCTTCTTTGACATGTAAAATCACTGGGGAATTCAGCAGATGAAGACAAGTGATTTGGTTGTCGATCATGAAGCTAACAGTTCAGTACATTTGAGGGTGTGAGCATATGTGACGTAAAGGCAGGGATAAATGTTCACACATGATTGTGCCTTCAGGCTTTTGCTGGCGTTCTCTTTGTTAAGTGACTTTGATCCTAAAAGACTCAAGTGAAAGCCTTCATCTATTTATGCACTTTTCACTGCAATACCACTTTCAGACAACCACACTTGAAGTGCATTTACAATAAAGGGCCCTGTCAGAGAAGTCCAGATCCAGCCTCTCACTAAGCCTGCTACCTGAGCTGAACCTGATGTAGTGGCGAGACCCAGCTGTATAGTGAGAACTGGCCCAGAGTCACAGGCTGACAAAGCGATGACTGCTGCGGAGATTAAAAAACACACCGCTTAGCAGCCGCTGACCCCAGTCTGAGCTAGGTGAGGTGTTTCTAAGCAACAAAGAACGGCACACATTCCATCTCGGACCAAAGCCCAGAGCTGCGCTTCACCACCACCTAAGATAAGGCAGGAGGGGGGGGGGGATCAAAGACAGTCTCACACAGCAGATTCTTACTATTGCTTTAATGTGTTTGCATTGGCTAACACATTAAATATTTCATGTTAGGACATTATTGGGGAGGTGGTGGTTAGGGAAGCAAGCTTGTGACCGAAGGGTTGCCGGTTCAATGCCCCGGACCCGGAGGATAAATCCGGGTGGGGAAAGTGAAGAAGCAGCACTTGCTCCTCCGTCATTACCACCACTGAGGTGCCCTTGAGCAAGGCCCTTAACCCCAACTGCTCCAGTAGAGTTGCTCAGTGGCTGACAAATCAGACTGTGGTTGTACTGAGCAGCTTCCAGGTATGAATGTGTAACCGGTGTTCCTGCAAAAGAGAGCATTGCTTTCAGAGAAACTCCCCTGAATAAATAAAGGTTAAAAAAAAATATGGTAGCTAGATACTTTACTTATTACCACAAGTTTTCTCAGCCTGAATTTGATTTAAGTTTTTAGGCGATGAAACCCTGGTTTCAGCGAACATAATTGGTGGAATATATTGGCCTGTGGAGGTGGTCTGGCATGAAACTGTGGTCTGAGCTCTTAGTGTGAGATTTCCAAACTTCAAACATCATAAATAACAAACAGTAAATCCTAGTTATCACGATAGATGTGTTTCAGATGTAAAATGAGCACAGGCAGATTACGTCATGTTTTTAGGCTTTTTAGGGATTTTTGCTGCCACATGTTACAAACTTTGAGCTAGTGCACTGCGGCACTCAAAGGAATAGTTTGACAAGTAATATACTTATTAATGCTGAGAGTTAGATGAGAAGATTGATGCCACTCTCATGTCTGTACTCTTAATAGAGCCAGCAGGTGGTTAGCTTAGCTCAGGGCAAAGAATGGAAGCAGGGAGAAACAGCAAGCCTGGCTCTGTCCAAAGGTTACAAAATCCACCTACAACTCCAAAGCTAACTAATTAACACTTTTTAGGAGGTGCTATTATGTGTATTTTTAACCTTCAGTCAAAGCCAGGCCAGCTGATTTTCCTTGCTTCCTGTCTTTATCCTAAGCCTAGCAAAATCCCTGCTGGCTTTTGCTTCATATTTAGCCTGCAAATATGAAAGTGGTATCAAATCTTCTCGTCTTACTCTCGGCAAGAAAGTAAATAAGCATATTTCCCAGAATGTCAAACTATTCCTTCATAATTATGTATGTTTGTATTTGTACACTTCCATCAAAAGAATTTTGTCATACCAGCTATTTTATGTCAGATCAAGTTGGAGGAATATCACTAAATGTGCTTTTTTTCCTATCATTGCATGTCTAACATCTACAAAAGCACAGTAATGCCTCCTATTCTTTCATGGCTCAGGTTTTAAATTGTGAAATAAAGTATCAGGTATTTTCTATGCCTTGTAAATATGTACAATCATTTTCTTGTGGAAAAGTGAAACCCAGTAACAGTGAGGTAACCTTAACTCTGCCCTGCTCAAGCATAACTGAACACCCCGCTGTTAGCCGTCTATACTGTTTCCTGCAGCCCAGCCAAGAACAAGTCCGGGGATAGCGGTGTTTTGGACCTGCAGTAACCTCCTCCTGAAAAATGAGTGAAAAATATTGTGTTAGTCTGACAGCCGTGCAGCACAGAAACTGTCATTACACTGATGGAATGCAAAATAAATCAAAATAAACTCACAATGGAGTGCTGGCCAATATTGTCTGAAAAAGCTCTGCACCCAAAATGCGCCAAGGCAACTGAACAATAGTCATACACAGCCCAGCTCTGTGCCCCCTGGGTGAAGCAAAAGAATAACTTAAAGGGATGCACCAGGATTCAGCTGTGCCTGCTCAATTTCAAATACGTGTATATGAGACAGAAGCTGCTGTGTCTTTCTTAGAAGTTAATTCTTTATTTTGAGTGACAATTCTTTATTTAAAGTATGTCATCAATGAATGACTCTGTAATAATGTGGTGAAGTGGTGCCGTGACATAACAGGAGGCAGGATAATTCCATGCAGGTTTGCTGTAATCAAGTTAATTTCCTGCATTTAGGCTTTGAGGAGGTCCTCATATAGTAAACTGACATGTTTTCACATGTGCACATTACACTTGTCATAATTTCTCTCTCCCTTCCCCACACGCACAGCACAAAGTCCTTTATGCAGACACAGACATTAGAAAAACAATAAATGTAAAGATTACTTCCCCACACTAGGTCTTCATCACAGAAATCAAGAAATCATCACCAAAATATATGTCCCATGTCCCTTCTCTGTTAACTTTAACTTTGTATTTGACATGTCAGACTATTTAATATTTTAAAAGGTTGCTGAATTTAAAAAGTATAGTTTATACACTCATTGTAGTGTGACAACTGTAGTTCAATAAGAAAATATTAATTATATAAAAGAGAAGCTTAAAAAGGAGTTAAATGAATTTGACATATTGTGTACAGCAGAAAACGTTGAAGAGATATATATAGGTACTCACACCATGAGCCATACAGAAATATCCCCCGATAGAGTCTAGACACCGATGGTGATGATGAAGGAGTGAGGGGCAACAGCTAAAGATGTGGTAGGATGACATCTGATGAGCTCAGCTGAAGGGCCCATGGACACCTGGTTCTTATGAAAATGGAGGTGAATAGGGTGGAAGTGGGTCGCATCAAGAAAATGTAAATAGAGTAAGCATGAGGATAGTCTTCCTGATTGAACTCTTGCTTCATTAAGTGCTGTTTGATAGAGTTGTAGTGTCAGTCCAGCAACTTTCTGAGCTATTCAACAGCAATGCATACCCCACTACTGGGTCACTGACTTCAATTTTTATCTGTTAGTTTCCCCAACATCACGAGGACTTATGCAACTCCAAAATCAGATACTGACTAAAGGCCTGGTCACACCAACGTTTGACATTGCAAAATTGATTTCACAGTGAAAGCTCTTCATTCCAGTGGAATCACAGCAGTCACTTGATTCACTCATGGGGGTGAAGTAAATCTGCTTGAATGTTTTGTGTCAAGTTAAACTCTGGTGAACTTTTGATATACACAAATTAGAGCTGTTGACCAACAGCAAGCCGCCTCGACAGTGCTGACCTCTGAGGGAGTCCCAGATGGAGGAAGCTATTGTAGCTTATTAGCTGTGTTGCACCATACAGTTTTATTTAATCTCTTCTGTTGGAGTTGTTGGAGAATAATTTGCTCTACAAAAGAGGAATAAATTTCACACTGTTATGAGACAGGAGTCTAATTCATCTCTTGAATAAACTGCACTTGTTCCCCTTTTAGCAACTTTTAGCTAACAACCTTCCTATCTGACAGTTAGCTAGAGCTTTTTTTCCCTTCCTCAACAACTCTTTATTGAATAATCTACAATCCTGAGAATAAAATGTAGGGGTTTTAAACAGCCCAGAGAAAACAGAAAGAATCTTGTAGAGCCATTGTGACTGACTAGAGCTAGCATGTTCTCGACTAGCTAGCGTCTTAGCAGTTAGACCGCCACCTACAGCACGTCACCAAGCTTCTAGAGCCACATATTCACAATTATGCACAGATGACTTTTGATGTACCACTTTCTGGTGTTACCAGGGCTTAAAACTATAACAGCTAAGGAAATCCAAAGTGCATATTGCGTATGTTGGACAGGAATGGTTGAGACATTCCCTTGTCTCACAACCTAATAAGATACGAAAAAATGCATATTTGCATATTATGTCAGAGAAAGAGGAGGATAAGAAAGAAATACAGGACCCAAACATGTCTGTTGTAGTCTCTATCCGGTCCTGTCTACAGGAGTAAGAGATGGACTACAGTATATTAATATAGATGTGTGCGTGTATGTGTGTCGGAACTACTAATGAAATAATTGCTAAAACAGATGTCTAAGTACCGCACACACATTTGAATTGAGATGGAAACTCCTGTGAAACTAAGCTCTCTATTTTTATTAGTGCTTAATATCTGTCTCATTTACACATGCCTTGAGGATAATTCACAAGTAAGATAGACTATAAAAGTTAAGAGTCAATCTATACCTTACCTTATGAAATCCAAAGTTGTTATATTGCAAAATTTAGCGATAATAGCTGTATGACACCTGGACTGCATGCACAAATGGATTGTTAACAATGCCACATTTAAACTGTTTAAGAGGACTGTAATTGCCTGTTGTGACATTCCAACATCAGCTCTAAATTGGATTAAGCCAATAATAAAGCAGTGCATGATTCGTTTTTACAAGCAGTGTGCACAAGCTTTTATCCGGATTCTAGCATTTATCCTCATTTTTTATATACAGAACGTACTTAAGAACAAATTAGTCCAAGATGGTCCAGGTAATCACTCAATTGTACCAGTGGACGTTTTCTACACAGCAGAAATGTGTCCAGCTGGCAGCCTGAGCCTGCAGTGACAGATAAAATGAAAGGCTGTATATGAAGAGGTAAATAAAAGGACACAAAGAACACTTAGTCATAGAGGCGCTGGTATACAAGGCTAGATGTTTTAACCTGCTTCCAGTTTTTATGCTAAGCTAAGCTAAGTCTCCTGGCTTTGTCAAATATGAGAGTGGTATCAATCTTCTCATTTAACTCTCAACAATATTTCTCAAGACGTCACATTGTTCCTTTAAGAACAGTATGTTACAGGCATAAAATTACGTAAAAGTAGAAAATTACAGCTTGTACTTTTAAATGGCCCCGATGGATGCCAGACTATCCACATAAGCCCTAAAATGGGCCCAACATAAGTTGATAAGAACACAGATTCTACTTATCTAATTCTGTGAATATGTGTTGCACTTGGCTATATCTGGATCATATGACATTGAAAAAGTCAGAATTTTTTTCCCTTGTGAAGTTTATTTTGGGCTCTGTCTTTGCTATCTGTCTAAAACCAGTAAGAAAAGATCTAATTAATTGCCTGTCTACATGACTGTCGACATTTAAGTATAGCCGGCCAATGGCCTACAGTTTCCATTAAGCCAGAATAAGGACAGAAGGTCTTGGTTTAGTCATCTGGATCTACAACTACTCTGCTTTGTTCGGTCCAACTTATAAATCAAAAATGATTACTTTGCAGCATATGATATAAAGCACTACTGACAAATAGGGCACAGGTGGAAACCATCACACTCAGATATAAAATATTGTGTATTAAACTTTAGAGCACCTACCCACACACACCTTGTTAAACACACATCAATTCACCTTCATACTTTCAATGAGTTGCCCCAGATCCCATGCCGACATTGTGTGACATTTAATTTCTAAGTAGAAGCATTAAAGCTAGCTAATAACCCACATTCCCCAAACAACACACATACACACACACACACACGGGCAGCTGTGGCTCAGGAGGTAGAGTGGGTCGTTCAATAATTGGAAGATCGGCAGTTCAATCCCCGGTTCCTCCAGTCTGTGTGTCGAAGTGTCCTTGGGCAAGATACTGAACCCCAAATTGTGTCAGATGTACCATTGGTGTGTGTGTGTGTGTGTGTGTGAATGGGTGAGTGAACATTAGAAACATTGTAAAGCTCTTTGGATAAAAAGCGCTCCCGATGAGCAGGTTGGCACCTTGCATGGCAGCCTCTGCCATCGATGTGTGAATGGGTGAATGTTGGCATGTGTTGTAAAGCGCTTTGAGTGGTCGGTAGACTAGAAAAGGGCTATATAAATTCAGTCCATTTATACACACACAAGCAAATAAACATTCAGCCTCTTGAGTAACACCAGATGCTCCATGGCTGGCTTAATATCAAGCCGTATTTAGGTTTTGATGCTGACTTCTCCTGTGGTGTACGGTAATAAGAGCAAGAACATGCTCTCAACAAATTGAGCAATGGGTTAGTTCAGGCACAACATAACCACATCCTTTTCCTCACTTCATACAACCACATCATATTGTGAAGTAATGAGAGCTGGTGTTTAACTTTGAGAACAGTGTTGGATGTTTATCTGTAGGTGCTCAAGGAGGGATATAGTAAACCAGGATGAGCATATGGCAAGCTGCATCTTCTCTGTTTTCCATCGCTCTCCTCACAGGTTTCTATGAAACAGACCAGCTGTAACATTACCATCTCTTCCTCCTCCTCCTCCTCCTCATCTTCCTCCTCTTCTCTTCATCCAGACTCCACTGTGGAGGATTCTTATCATATCCCCCAGACTGATCTTGCATGATAATGCTTGTTAGTTTCACACTTTAATGTCAGTTTATGGCTTTGTTTTGTCTCCCCAACCAACTTCGTCTTTTTTTGCACTCCCTGAACTCCTTCTCCCTCCGACCCTATGTGTCTTCATTTGCGTTATCTCTGACCATTCCCCTTTTCCGTCTGCTGTCCAGCTTCATCCATCTCTTTATCTTCCACTCTTTCATTCCTTGTCATTCCTCCCTCTTCTCCCAATAACACACAACCTTGAGAGCTCTCACGGTGTGCATTTGTCAATGACATTTTGGACAGAGTTGCCATACCTTTTCCTCTCACACTGCAGGGTTGATTGAAACCCTCTGTGGCCAGTGATCCATATTGCTGACAACATTTTACTTTAACACCAACTGAATTGAAACTTCCTCCATATAAAGACCTGGGTGGTTTGGCATGCAACATGGTAGAGTGGTGACTCTTTCTGGGTCAGCTATAACTTGTACCTGCTACTGTTGATTCGAACATCACACTGTGCTACAGTAGTGGATGTAAAATTCAACACAAGTTTAATAACAAAGTAAAATTGCATTCTAAATTAAATTGTTTTAAGTGTGAAAAGCAGCTGGTACAAAAGTAAAATTGAGATACAGCGGTCAGCTGCCATATTTCCTTTATTACTAGGCAAATAAAAACAATAGTGCGCAATGTACTTTTCTTTAAACAAGAAAATTACAAGGCCTTCTACCAAGGCTGTTTGGAAGTAATAGCTGTTTGCAGAAGTAAAATCTGTATTGACTGCAAGAATTTCATTTGTCCTTGGTCTTACATAAGAGCAAAAATAGTTTTTATAAGATGTATATACAGTTAGAACGCCTTATGCAAATCAATATTCAATCAGCGCTGATAAGCAGCAACAGGTTTGGCAGAGGGGCAAAGGACATTTTCATGGCATAAGTCATTGTAAATGAGCTTGCATAATAGGACACATTTATGTGTGTGCAATTGCATGTTTCAGCCCATGAGTCTGACAATGTGCATTCGTAGGACATTTTGTTCTCACCGCAGTTTTCTTCTCCCTTTTATACCACCAAATGCAAACTGACTCCGAGCCCAGTGCTGTGTTTTAATATTGTCTGGATCGCACCTCATGTCAAGGCCACTTTTTTCTAGAGCTACTATTGTAGCAAGGGACCATGCAATGAGTAAATGAAAAAAAACAAACACATACACACGGCCCATTTTCACAGTCAGCCAGTCTTGAGTACTTATCAGTACTGGAGGGATCTCAAGCCCTCTCTCATCACCATTAATCTGTCTAAATGGCCCCTCTCTCTCCCCTGTCTATCCACTGCTGCTCCTGCTCATCTATTTTATTCACACCTTTTATCTCCCTCCAGGTCATATCAACACCTCTCTCTCTAACTTTCTCTCTCACTTTAATTCATCCATTTACAACTTAGCATGCTTTTTTTCCATTTCCTTCACAGTTTTTGGCCATTTCTTTCCACTCCTCTCTCAACTCTGCTCTATCTCTCGGTCTCTCCTACTCATTCATGTGCATGTCGCCCTGTCTCCCCTCATCCTTCTCCCTCTTGATGAAACTGCTCCATGACTAAGTGAGCCCGGTGTGATGGATAGCCTAATGGGAACGGATGAAGCATTAAAACCATAATTCACAGGGACATAATGTTCCGAAGATTTCAGCAAGATCTACTTGAGGATGGTCCTGTATATGTGTGAGTGAGATTGTAAATTTATCTATGTTTAGGCACATATTTATGAAAGGGATTTAGTCTGTCCTTTATGTTTATTTTACGGGCATGGACACACAGTGTCTTGATGCTGTGGTAAAATCTTGTCTGTTTTTTGTAGTATTTCGGTTGAGTACCCTATTGAAAAATTACATAGTGGGTATCATCATTTTCTGTTAGTTTCACTGTGAACCAGACACTGTCAGATATAGCACAGCTGTAAATGCTCCATCTCAGTAAGGCACAGTTTGCCATCCTCCACTTCCCACCATGTCCCATTACATTTAGATACATAATGATAAAATATATGTTTGGTTCTTTCTGCCTCGCAGCCTGCATATGTCTTATTTCATCATCTCAAAGCACGTAACATTTTAATGCAGGCACAGAGAGCCATACCAAGTTAAAGCTAGCTGGAAAGCCACGTGTAGCCTCAGCTAAAGCTAAGTATTTTAATTTTTTTGCTTACATAAAAAAATAAGACAGTAGCTGCATCCAATCATGATGGAGAGAAAAGTAACAACAGCTAAACTGCTAAAGGCTAACTGCTTAACATGTAGCTAACTGCCACCCCAGCCTTTGGAGTGGTTCAGCTAGCTTATATTTAAATGTAGCAGAAATGTACATTGATTATTATATCAATTCCAATATACTAATGACAGTAAATGCTGAAACAACATTTTACTTTGTATTTGTTATGATAGCTAGCCTGAAATTGTTTTTCTCGACTTCACTGTTTCTGTAGTTACTGCAGACACATGCATACACACACATTCACACTGACACACTCTCTCATACACAAAACACACAGACATACAAACAACTCTCAACAAGAAATTAAGTCTTCTGAAAGGCAGCACACTAATGAGCTCCAATCAGTGACCATGTTACCTCTAGGACCGGATGCTAGGGGCCTAAAATGTATGTGCACATGCCCACACACATGCACGCATGCACACAAACACACACAAACACAAGCACACACACACACACACACACACACAAAACCAAGTCTTCACCCTAAAATCAATGATTGAGGTTAAGGGGACCTGCTTTTTGTCCCCATAAGGGAAGCGAGTCCCCACAACATGACTGTGTAAACAGATTTATGTCCCCACAACATGAGGAATACCTGATCTCACACACTCACTCACACACACACACGCACACACACACGCAAACACACACACACACACACACACACACACACACACGCACAGGATACCCCATGGGGTGAAAAAGTGCAAAGTGGAAAACTGCACCCAGGTGCTGGTGTCAGGAAAAGGAAACTAACTACTGAGTGTGTGAGGGGTCAGAGGTCACGTTGCATGTGTTCCACATGAACTCTAATGTAAGTACAGGCATGCAAAGCCATATGCAGGGTTTGTTAGACTGTTTACATGTTTCTCCGCTTCTCTCGCAAACACACACAGACGCTAATAGCCCTATCATTTCACAAAGCAGTGACACATGAGCTTGAATGGCAGTTGTAATATCCCAATATACAGTATACTGACATTGCAGCTATCCCACAGGAACTCACTTTGAATGACATTCAGTAAAAGCAAATAGATTTAAGCCTGCATAGTATTAAGTATATATTTTTCATGAACTTGGAGGGTTACAAGTTGGCCAGTGGGCACCAGGGTGAACTTCCTAATACTCAACACACAACAAAAGGAAAACAGCTGGGGAAAAGCAGCTGCTTTCAATATGCTCTTCATCCATAAAAAAAGTTTTGTATTACCTAATCGCACTGCACAACAAGCGAGGTGCCTCCTAATCATGCACTCGCACTCCCTCACTCACACACTGCAGTTCGAAAATCACATATGAAGCGCATTAAAGGTCTTTATAGTTGAATCACATGTGGAGCCACTGAAAACCTTTGTAACCAGAGGGGGGAAAAGAATGGAAACAGACATTTTGAAAGAGCAAAGGTGACATGAACTGTGACTGCACGACGCTGATGATTTTTCTGATGGTTTACAGTATAGCCTGTGTTGTGACACGATCATTTAAAATATTCACGCTAACTCATTCATCGTCATCATGCATCATCGAGCATCACAGCCCATTCTGTTAAAACTGCGCATAAGTCATCATTTAAGAGTCTATTGGGCAGGAAGCAACAGTGGTAAAAACATACCACATTACAGTGTTCATCTGCCTATTTCTCTAATTAATTGTGCCCAGGCTTAGAACAGGTTCTTGTGGTGTTTTACAAGAGACAGCTTGCTATGAATAACAGTCTCTGGGCTGTGTAAAAGGCAGCTCTCACATAGCAGGCTGTATGTGTCACAGACTGATAGGAATAGCAATTTAGATGGTGAAATTTATAAAAAGGGAGAGCTGCAGGAGAGAGCGAAGTCAGGACGTTTTTCATTCAAGAGAAGTGGATCAAATGTGGAATGGATGAGGAAGGTCGATGAGAGACAGACGTGGATCTGGACCTGCTTTGCTTAATGTTCCTGTTTTTATGAGAGTTGTTAAATTGTCTATGTAGAGTGGTTGGCAGGCCCGAACACACACTGAGTACTACATTCTCACAACTCTTTACCTGTCTACTTTTTTCAGTTCAGCTGAATGCTGGAGTTGGACTGAGAAACGGTCTTATTCTCAAGGGCTCATTTGTCAACTGTCTGCATCAGCCTCAATCTATTATATAAAACTACATTTCTTTTTTTAATTGCAGTTGGGGTTTATTGGAGTTTTTTCTTGCCAGTGCAGGAATTTCCTCTTTGGAATAGCCTGGTTACTTTGATAGGTAGGTCACGAGAGGTAAAACTATCCTGTATCAGGAAAGAAGAACACCAACCGTTCTATTTGTTTAGTCTCCATGGAAATGAATGCATATCATTGTGTACACAATTAAAAGGGGGTTCGCAGGGTGAATCACTCTCCATGGCATTTGAGTTACAATTCAGTCTCCAGCTCTGAATGCTGCGCTTTGTTTGTTCTGGACCTGACCGTTTGTGATTATGTCATCTTCAAGCACCTTTGCCCAAGTGATTTGACCCGCAAGGAAGTGCACGCATCATGAGTTTGATTTAGCTGCCCTGCATGTCTTTAATGAACATTGACTATAGCAGGACTTTTCTCACTTTGGTTTTGTCAGATACGGTTCATCCAAGTTCATCTTATTTCCAGCTCAAATTAGCGGAACTAAACTTTGTTTTCTCTTCAGAACAGCTCCCCTGGGCTCTCTGTTGCCTGGTTACCTTGTTCTCTCAGGAACAGCAGTAAAGCTATGCTAACATCATCATCATTATTGTTATCATACTTATTATTAACCAACTGCAAAGTCGTAGGCCAGGCTGAGCTGGGCACTTCTCACGTTTCTCTCATTTGCCATTCTGAACAAATAGACCTTAAACAGATGGTCATTTGTGAGTGACAGCCTGCGTAGGCGAGAGTGGATGAAGGGTTTAAGTGTTTTGGACTTAAAGAAAGAACTACTTCAGGGGAATATGGGGCAGTTCTGTTCTCTTTCTCTCTGGTCTTTCCACCCTGTCCAGGAGGAAGGTTTAGATTGCTGTGTGGAGTGATGGGTCGACAGGGTGGATACTCCCCACCACTCCACAAGAATAACAAAATCACTACGGATGGATTCAGCTTAGTGGAAACCTTTGGAAAGTTTGGCTTCTAGAAATAAAATAAAATAAAATAATTGACCTCATGTTTTTTTCTTGATCCTGTTGAACACAAAATGTTTGTTCTCTTTTTTTTTTTTCTGTCACTTTCATAGCACTTTTCTCAGGGGACTGGGTTGGTGACAAGCAGAGGAGAAAGGAACCCAGTTGCTATACCCAGACCAGAGGGAGGGGAGGCTGAATGTCACCTTCAAATCTAGCAGGCGGATTGATTCAGGGCCTTCAGGGAGCAGCGGGAAATACCTCGGCCTGACAGGAGACACTAAACTAAACAACCAGCGCTCCCCTGAGAGGGTGTTAAACTGCAGCACACTATGAATTATGGACCCCAGGCAATTTGTTTTTACATCATACTTTGTTTTATGAGGCAGAAAATGTGTTTATGTTAGAAATTTACATTTCAATAAACAATGCACTTAACCTTACATGTGAGATGTTTCCTTCAAATGTCTGGGACAAATCTAAAAATAGTGCAGATGCCCGATGTGAAAATAGTTCAAGATGGGTTTTTATGTGTGTGTATGTTATATTTTCATGAGTTTGCGAACACATGTTTTTATCACCCTTTATGTTTTATACCACTGTCAGTTCTTTAAAGCTTTAAGACAAAAAATATGCACTGTGTGTGTGTGCAAAATAAAAAAAAACAGAAAAAGAAGAGTCTGTTTAAGCGTTTGTTCCATGTGTATCCCACATCTTACCTGTGTGCATGGATATGTAGTATGTGAGATACTATGTGGAATGTTTCAGAATGGGATGTGGGCCTGGTTTATGAGCAGATATTTGTTTTATGAAAGAACGCTGGACAGCAGTCAAACTCCTCTCAGCACACAGCAACAGCCACTTTTCACTTTCGTTTGTGTCCAGTTGCGTAACTGAAAGCAGACGCTGTTTATTATTATATATTTACTCTCACATTGTGATTGAACACTGGAAACAGCCTGATGATACATAGCGTATTTCCAGACACACAACAGACCTGAAGCACATTGATTGTTCAAGCCATCTCCATAAATAATCATAGCGATGTAGCGCTCTCCAAAGTGACTTGCTTAGATTGCCACTTGGTTTATTTCTACTCAGTTCTGTGCTCTGCCAAAAAGATCTAATCCCATCTTCCTCTTCAGACTGACTTTATATGAAAAACTAAGTGCAATAAAATGTGAATGTGCTCTTTTTATTCTCCAGAAAAAGGCCACAAGGGGAACCGTGTTCAGAGTTTTCCCTCTGGATATTACAGTGTCAGTGAGTTTGCACGAGATCATTATGCTGCTGCGCTCTGTTACCCAATCCAATTGCTATATCCATTTTGCATTTCACCCCATACCAGCTAAAAGCCCTGCATGTAAATGTTTTACACATAAATACAACAAGCATGCTTGTGTTCGCACATAAATAATCTCAGTGGGAAAATGTTTTTTTTCAATCATCTTGTGTTGCTCATATCCAAATTTCCAGATTTTTGCAATTCTGGGACAGCACTGAACATAAAGTGGCATCTTATTTTTATCCACAGCAAGAATAGATACTGCAGGGATTACTTGCTGCCATGAACAGCAGTTGGAAGTCATTTAATTTAATCAACATACAAGTCAATTTGATGTCTGATCGATGTCTACTGCGCTGAATAAAACAAAACCACACCATAATTACAGGCTGAAGTAAAACATTCTCTATTTTTCTTATTTTCCACAGAAGAACATCACACACTGACAGCTCCACTTCTGAAATCAGTACAGCCGTCTATACCATTAAGTCAATTTCCTAATGAAAATCAATCATGCTGTGTTCAGCGGCGGGTGCTGCATATACAGTGCATACATGACTATTATGGATATGAGTTCATGCATATAACTATAGAACCAAGTCATATGCTGAGTGATGTGGCCACACACTGGGTTTTAAAGCTGCTGGGTCATTAAGCGTCCACACAACAGTGGCAATGTGGAATGCTCATCATGCTTGACAGATAAGGGCTGAGGCTCTACAGTGCAAGAACAAGTATATGGAAACTTGAGATTTTAATACTGTCTCCTGATGTGATATCAACATGGGAAAGAGCGAAGAATGAGGGGAGGAAAGTGCTGAATTTGAGAGTCTAATAATGATTTGTTACTCTTTGGGAGTATTGATCACAGGAAGCAAACAAACAGCCTTAATGTCGGATGTGTGACAAGGCGACTTCTTCTCTTGTTCTCCTTGGAGAGTTTTATTTTGCTTGTTTGAGTCAGTGGTACTTGATCACTGTCACAGGGGAGTATTGAAAAGAAAGAGAATATATTGGAAGTGAGTTCGGTGACCTGCTGTGACTAAGTCCATTCAGACTATGATTAAGTGGACAATCTGTGCTGTAGTGTGGATTGAATCTTTTATAGCACAGCAGAAAGATAAGGCTGGGAGGGCATTTGTGATGCATCAGAAAATAGCAATGATATGAATGAAACCATAATTGTGCAGGTGGAGGAAATAGAAAGCGATGGAGAGGAGACTGTGCCCGACTAAGCGAGACACTGACTGAACATACTCATATTCCATAGAAACAGAACAAACGGTGGATGGCAGCTGAATTAGGCCAATTTCTACTTTTAATTACTATCCAAAAAAGAGCAATACAATTTGATAAATATCAGGAAGTTAAACTTTTACCATTACAAAGCTTTGTGTTGTCAAAAGGAGAAGTCACCTCAGCCAGCTCATCTCGACGCTCATCTCCTAACAGTCTGCACCAACCAAATAAAGCCAAATGGAAAAAAACTTGCTTTTAACTTGTTATACAATTCTATTTAGCACTGAAGACACAATACCAATTTGCAGACACCTACTTTAAAGCGACTATAGTCTATATTTTTTATAATAACAATGTATCTAATGATGAAGTGTAATGTCAGAGGCGTCACTTGTAGTGGTGAACCAACAGAGAACTATCACCGACTCTGCAGCTCCCCTCGGCTTTATGGAGCTTTATAGCGAGTTTCAGCTCATTGTTTAGCTGCCTGGCCCGCAACTTTACTGTTTTGGTTCACTCTCATTGCTCTCATTGTATCATTTTCAGCCGCAGCAGACCGATTTTTTTTTTAAGAGAAAAAGCTATATAGCCAGATATTTCCCTCAGGAGTTGATAGAGACCAAGAACAAAGCTAAAGGAGAGGGAGGGCATCAGGAGGACAGAGACACGACTCCAAATCAGAGATAATGTTGCTTTATAACTGCTGGATGCCTAAATAAGCAACCGCACCATATCAGCTTAAAAGGTTGTGTTGTGTTCACAACTTGTTTCTGCTGCCATTAAGTGGTCAAAAAATCAGTTTAAAGTTTAACTGAAATTTGTTCAGTGTCCTTGATGGTTGTTATTGTTCTTATTTAGTCAAAATTGCAACTGCCACTGTAGGTGGCCACAAAAAACTCAGAAAAGAACATTTAAATTTAAACGACCACACAGCAGTTAGCCAGCTAAGGGGCCGACTCTGTTAGCCATTGCTTTGTCTCTCTGTGTTGTGATTCAAGTCATGGGGTAATGTACGGAGTACAGGACTATCCATCGCTGTGAGTTTTCCTAAGTATGTTTTGACGTGTATAATCACCTGAAAATAAGAATTGTTGTATTTTCGTTACCTTTGAATCAGCCCTTTATATCTACATAGGGAGCGGTTAGCCCAGAACAGACAAACCAAACACTGCCTCTAGAGAGGGCCTTTTGCATTTTTTGCGAGTTTCATGGCCACAGTAGGTTCTCCAACATGCTTGGGGGGGGGGGGGGTAATTGCAGTCGGCAGCAACCTCACCGCTAGTTGCCACTGAATCCTCCTTTAACTGGACCCATGAAACCTTCTGAGTGGTATACCAACTTGACAGCATGATGGGTCGTTCCAAATGCTGAATGCTGTAAAAGAACAGACTTAAATCAGTAACAGCTGATCGCCAATGCTATATGTGCTTTTTGAGTAAAAAGGGGGGAAATGCTCTGTATCAATATTTGTAGGCTATACAGTATGATGTTCTCCTTTTAGTAGTGCACCACCGCTCTCAGAGGTCAGTCAACCGCTACTGTGGGAAATGCGTATAGTTTATATTTCCTTACACAAAAAGTGAGGAGAATTCAAATTTCAGTTTAACTAAATACATCAACTAAATACAGACTGAGTGACAATCTGGCTGTTGAGACTGGCCAATTCAGACAAACCTGGCAAACAAGGGAAAACAGACACAAAACAGATGGAAAACAGTGTCAGTTCAGCTAAGAGGTAGATACAGAGCCACACTGCAGCCTGTATAAAGACAGACACTTTCAGACTAAATTAAATTTCACTGTTTACTGACATTGCCATGGAGGGAAAACCAGCAAAACAACACCTCGTTCAAAATCTGCCTCCTGCTTTTTATTTCAGCTCTTTTTTTATGTGGCTCTCACCTTCACCATTACACACATTTGTTAAACTAATGACCTAACTGACCAATTTCTTTTCACTATATATACCATTTAGTATAGCAATGCAGATGTATAGCCTGTACATTATAGTGTATATAGTAATAATGGTAGTAATGGAAACACAATTGCTAAACATGGAGGTTCATTCTTGACCTTGGGAACACATGTCTGTGATAAAATGAAACTCAAGTTTCACTTGCTAGCTTTTTCTAGAGACTTCTTCTGGACGGTATTGTGGTAAACTCTGTGGGATGTGGTCAAGAGCCCCGGGAAAAGCTAGTAATATTGATTAATTTTAGAATATTTTATCACAAATCATTTGCCATCTTTTTTTTTTCTTACTTTCTGAATTATTATACTTCCAATGTAAACCTCTTGTAACACAGTTTGGCAATACAATACTTCTTTATGCCAATAAAGCAAACTTTATTTTTCTTAGAGAGAGTGAGAGAGAGAGAGAGAGAGAGAGAGAGAGAGAGAGAGAGAGAGAGAGAGAGAATGGGAGGGAGCAAAACATTGTCAGACAAAGTTCCTAGTTCTTGCTCTTGTGGTGAGCAGTGTGTATTTTTGTAGCTTCCTCTTCTAACCCCCGCAAACAGGAGTGCCGTAAGAGGGAGAGAGAAAGTGAAAGAGGGAAGGGTGGTTGAGTGATGTGCTAAGGAGGCATGTGTGTGTCTGTGTGTATATGTGTATATGTGTGTGTGTGTGTGTGTGTGCGTGGAGAGGTACGCTGCTCTCTCTCACAACTTTAAGAGCTTTACCACTTCAGCCAAAATCCTGACGCGGGCCACTCTCCACTCCACTCCACCCCCTCCTCTCCCCTCTCCTCCAGACCAACGCATGGACTCCAGCAGCTTGAAAAGAAGGCAGTGAGGAAAGCAACTTTTCAGAAGAGAGATATATGGTGGGAGGGAAGTCTGCTGTTGGTTTCCTGGATTGAGCCGCATGTGCTGGCTGAGTATTGGAGTTACAATAGGAGGCAATCCCCTTTTCCTGTGTGTTTTCTGTCCGCCCTCACAAGAAACAGCGGGAGCAGGAACTGTGCTGAAGAAGACCTCTGGATGCAAGAGCAAAGAGGAGGACCAGCCAAACAAGGAGAAGAGAAAGTGATAAAACAGAGACAGGAACAGCAGGAGTTGGACTGAGAAGAAAGAAGAAGGACAGAGTTAGAGTCTTGAGGGACATTTTAGCAAGAGACAGGGAAAAGTAAGAAATATAGAGGACCAAAGCAGAAAACTCACCTGACACACTTGTCTGCTCTGCCAGGTGGAGCAACGTCTTTCTTCCCTTCTCCTCCCTCCCTCCCCTTCCCCTCTCTTTCCCCTGACATGGGCCGCCTGTTGGCCCTGACTGTTGCCCACCTGGCCTACCTGCTGGCCACCGTGATCGGCTCAGATCGCCAACAGCACCACGTGCAGCACGGCCCCTGCAGCTACACCTTCATCCTCCCCGAGGTGGAGCACTGCCATCCCCTGAAGGACTTCGAGGTCACTAACACGCTCCAGAGGGACTCCCCGCCACAAGTCGAGCCTGACGTGAGCCAATCCAAGCAGGGTAAGGCCCAAAAAGAGAGGCCTTCCTGGCAGGAGAGGAAGCTGGAGAGTCTGGAGAGCGCCATGGAGAATAATACCCTGTGGCTGCAGAAGGTAGGGTCTCTGAACTGTTGAACTTTGACTAAAACATCCACTCTCTTCTCTGTCATCTAGCCTACCTCTTGCTGTCACACTGTCTTCATCCTGTCCTTTTCATATGTCAGATTTTAGCCTGCGGAGCACCAAAGAAAATGCTGGAAAATAAATGCACGGTGTGTCCATGGAGTACAATATTTGATAACATCTGTTGACAGGCCTTCATTATTGATAAGTTCAGTGCTGAGCTGGGATTTCCTGGATGTTTGCTGTATGCATATCTGGCTCCATGACAATGCCGGGTGTATGAGTATGTGTCTGTATTTAAGACCGCTGGGATGCCAGAACTCCCTGTTGCATGCGAGAGGAGAAAGACAAGATGAAATAAGTTTGCTAATATGAGATGGTGCCAAATATGTCTCACCAGTTAAACCTCCTAAATTAGTATTTATCCCCCAAAGGCAACAAGTACACGGAAACTTCACTCTTGATTCATGTTTTAGCAAATTTAAAGCCAGAGTTTGGAGGAAAATGCTGTACTAAACTCAGCTTACATAAAAATATAACGTGAAAAAAAAAAAAAACATGTTTATCTGTGGGAGACACATTTCAGCATGGCTTCTCGCTGGGCTGTTGGCCTTTGCCGTTCCATTTAGCTGGGATTATGACTGACTAAAATGAAATGATGCGATTAAAAGTGGCTTCACAATAGTGTTTTCATTGCTAAGGTCATCAGGGCACAGAATCAGCGTTAGGCTATTGTCTAGGATAGACTGACTGACACGCCACCCCTCTCCACCCGTCTCTCTATTCTTGTCTGCATCTCTCTCCGAGTATTTATGGTGTACACTAATCCTCAGGCCGATTACAAGCATTTGTGTTGAGTGTTTAGATTGGCCCGACTGAGAGCAAACATGTTGATTATATTTCAGGATTTGAAAATGGGGTATTATGAATGCCAAATCTCTTCCTGTGCTCCTGTCACTTCCCACTCACACTCTCGCTCATACAAACTGTGTTTTTTCCTTCCTTTCCTTTCCTCCAGTCTCAGTTTTCTTTTGATACTCCGTTCCTCTCTATCCATCTCTTTCACTTCTATCCGCACCATTATGCACCTCTGGGATGATGAATGTGCTTCATCTCACACCTTGACTTGTCGACCATCAGATCTCAAACTCTTTGTCTATCTTGCTCGTGCTCTCCTGACACGCACCCAGAAACACACATACACACACACACAAATCCCCTGTGCAGTAGTTCAGTCTGTGAACTGTGTGAGCTGGAGACCTTGCTTCCATAGGAAGCATCCCATGCGGCCACACTGTACATGTATGTATGTGTTTGAGAGATGGAGAGAGACAGATAGTGAGAAGGTGCACACACTTGTCCTTATGTGTTGAGTCACATTATGCATGCATAAAGTCTGAAAAGGCTTAATTGCAGAATACAAAAGCATCCAACACTGCGCACATCTTCTATGCAGCATGTAGCCTCTCTCTCTCCACCAGAGCTGTGATATGAGCGGTCATGAAGGAGATGCAGTTTAAACCCCCCCTCCCGCCATCAACAGAAAAAGCTCTGCTGACACATACCTTGCTCTGTTGCCAAACTTCCTCCACATAACGTCTGGAATGAACACAAAGATCCAGCCTTTCAAGAAATTACCCCCACCAAGCCCAAGTGATGCATAAATGATTGCAGTGTTGGTGGGATTTCCACGTAAACACAGCATGACTCTAGAGAGCTTTTTTCAGATATACACAAGGGTATACTGACCGTTGACCCCAGATGGCAAAGCCTTTTCAGCACCTTGTGGAGCTCATTAAGCCTATCTGCATACGTTTAGGAAGAACTGGCATGCGGAAGAGCTTGAGGCATGTGTATGTCTGCATTTCTGTGAAACTTTGTACGATCTCACTCAAAGCTCCCTAGGGATGGTATGACCCTAACTGTGAGCCTTCTACTCGAAACCCTTGAAAGAAAACACACACCCACACACACAAACTTAAGAGCGCACACACTAATCCACCATGTTCCGCAGAGGAATCTCCAAGTGGACGAGTGCAACAGGACTGTTCCAGATTTCTTCTCTGGTGTTTCCAAGAAGAAACTAGTGTTTGTTTTCTTATGTTCTAACCCCCAACATAAACCCCCGTCTGGTCCCTTTCGTCTTCTGCTGCCCTGAGGGGTTGGCAGAGGGGATGTCAGCGTGCTTTTGTTAGTGCTTTTAAGAGTCTGTGCAGATTATGCTAATGCAGGAATATTGCATAGAGATTAAGGTGGCCAGGCTACCCCTGGTGACCTGATTTCCTGGCCCCATAATGTTTCATTAAGCCAGTACTAAAGTATGTCACCCACACACACATTATCCAATTTGTCTCTATTTTCTTTTAATGTCCTTAAACATGCACCCCTTTTCTCCATCTTGAAGTTTCTCAATTTATGACTCTTGACTTAAAAATGTCTCACAGGGCTAGTTCATCCAAATTACAAAAACATATTTTCTTTCTTACCTGCAGTATCTAGCCATGCAGATAGTTTTGGTTATATTTGGCCAAGTATTCAGATTTCTCCATTCAATATGAAATGAGTGAATAAAATTACTTGTTAGCAGCTCTGTGAGGCTACACAGTACGGTGACCATATTTTCAAACCCCCAAACCTCGACCCTTAAGTGTACTGCACGTCCACGCACGTGCACATGTATGTGCTTATGCACGTACCATAGGCGTTTTCATCAGGATGGGAGACAAATATTTGAGCGCTTAGCACACCTACTGAGCATACCTTTTAACACCATGGACAGCACCTCAGCAGATGAAAAATTATGTTTTGTCTCCCACCAAGGTGTGCACAAACACAGGCTGCTGGCTAAATGGCTGACTGTGGAACATTCTCTGCCAGCTTTTTTTTTTTTTTTTTTTTTAAACAAAACAAGGTACAAATCTCTTTGTGGCCTATAAATAACTTTATAGGCTATAACATAAAAGTAACTAACTTACATTGTCACAACGCTATGCCACGAGCCGGTCGTGACAAAGATTAAAACATCAAAACATTAAATCACAATTGCACCTATTTAATAACAAAAACTGAGAAAGAGCCTTTAAATAAAGTTACCTTTAAGAAGATTGTCGGGTACTTTATGCTTTGCAGTCTTTCTTTTTAGTTAGAATTCTTTTTCTAGAGCTCTCAGCTCTCAGGGAAACCACCGCTTATGTTTGGCTGTCTTAATATGATCTTTTATATCAGCATTTCCACTGTGTGCGCTTGAAAATGTACTCTTGCAGTGTGTGCACAATGCAGCGTTGTCATTGTCTCCTGGAGTTCTTTAGAGAAGACTGACTCTCTCTTCAGCATGACAGCTAACCGTTAGCATACTGACAGGTTCTGTCAGAAAGAGCCGCAAGCGTCATAGCAACAACCTTGACAACAACACATTGATTGATTGACACACATGCAGACAATTCAGTGTTGAATTCAAACACGTGGTGCAGTGTTTATGTTTTTAAATTGGGTAAGGTGATAATGAGTGGGACAATTTGGTAGTGAACGTTGAAAACCGGGACATTTTAGTGTTTTACAGATATTTATTGGGACATGGGACACCCAGCTTGAAACCAGGACAATCACGGACAAACTGGGACATATGGTCACAGTATACAGTGGAGCTTTCAGCTAAATGCTAACATCAGCATGCTAACATGCTCACAAGGACAATGCTTACATGCTGACGTTTAGCAGCATGTAGCATGTTAACCATTTTATTTTTGTGTGTAAGCGTGCTAACATATGCAAATTAGCACTAAACACAGCTGTACAGCTGAGGCTGATGGGAATGTCATTAGTTTTGTTAAAGTATTGGACACACTGATGATGGCACAGGCTGAAAAGTGATCACTCTGAAAAGACTACCAATGTTATTACAATTCATCGTAGGTGGGACATGAATGTCTGTACAAAATCAAAGGCAATTAAACCTAAACTATAAATGTTAACCTGCTAAGTCATTAGCATACATCATCGGGGAACCACAAATGTACAAAATTTGGTGTCATTCTATTGAGTAGATATTTGACAGAATAAGTGAAAATTTTGGCCTGCTGGTGGCATTAGATGAAAAATTAGGGGTTCAGAAGAGTCATTACAATTCCTCAGGGGACCATGAATGTCTACATAAAATTTCATGAAACCATTTGTTGAGACTGGACCAAAGTGGTGGACCGAGAGACTAACAGAGCGCTAATGCCATCCCTAGTGCCAAAACTGTTGTTTTACATAGGGAGTGTGTTTCTGGAGGGAGATGTTGCTATTGAATTGGGGTGGAGGTAGAAATCCAAATAAAGCCAAAGTTAGCTGCATGGCTAGATCACTAGAAGTAAGTAAGAAAATACGTTTTTCTGTAATTTAGGTGAAATGACCAAAGTCAAGAATGCATTTATCTCTGGTGAAAAGTGGATATTCACAGTGTTGAACTGACACATCAGTCAAGTCCGAAATTTAATAGAAACATATTATTTCCTGTACCTTACAATCATAGCCACCCTGATGTGGCTCAGTCCATTATTATCATTTGCCAGAACACCCAGCAGATATGTCTCCCCATCCTCTGTAATTGTAACTGAGAACAAATGTGTCTATTGGCTCAATAATTAAGATATCAAGTGATGCGACTCCTTTGATTTTCTCAGCACTGATCCCTCCTCTGTCCCTCTTAGACACAATAAGACAGAATTATGCTACATCCCAAATGTGATTTATCTGGCTGCACAGTGCAGTGTGTGACAGAGCTGCAATTAATGCAATTGACAGTGGGAGATGGAGTGTATCAAGACCTCTGGATTGAGCTCTATCACAGAAGGCTTTAATAGGAACACTTTGGACAAGCAGCTGATAGTGGCTTCAATACATGAGGCTGATTATGATGCAGGGATCTTTAGTCCTTTGGAGCTGGCTTTAATCCGCTTGGTAATCTCTTCATAAACTTCGTTATGGAGGGGATTTTTTCTGCTGTCTCAGTTGTCCAAACGTAGCAAAATGTGAAAGATGGATTTACAGAGTAAGAGGGAGGGTTGGAATGAAAGGAGGAGTTAATGAGAGAGAGAGATCAACAGAGTGTAAGAGACATAAAGAGAACGATTACTACCAGGCAAACAATTTAATTGCCGATTCATCTCTATTAGCCCACTTGGATCAGTATTTTTTATACTTCATAAAAAACAGAAAAAGCCCTCTCCTGTGGCAAAGTATTATCATAATCCTATTGTTCTCTGAAATGGAAAAAAACAAACAATCGTAGCTTCATTTGAATTCTATTCGATTTTTGTGTATAGCCACTCATTAGCGGGATAATTTTGAATGCGTTTTCCTTAGAAACTTCATTTTCCAGTCATGTGGTTTAATGAGTGAAGTCTGATATTTTCTCCCCAGAAAAGTCATAAATATTAATGTTCTCCGGTTCGATATTCTACTTTGCTTTATTGCAAGGCACAAGCCTTTGCCCGTTAAATGTCAAACAAAATTCCATCGTTCACGGCAGGGAAAGCCGAATTTGTCTTCCAGATGCCATTTGCTCAAACCGACCACATTAATAAGAAAATCGATTTATTGAGGCAAGATGGATGCCATCCTATTTTTACTCCTGCTATAACATATGATGGGTTTTGCAAATGCTTCTTTCTCTGTGCTTGTGATTAATTACAGAGTGTAGGCGACTATCCCTGAAGTCCGGCATACAAATATCATAATGTCTCCTGGTATATACCATGACTGCTCTTTCTAAAATCCCATTGAAACGCCTACACATTGCATCATTTTATTAATGTGAGGTATTTGCCTGAGGTAGATCTGCAGATGAATGGTGGCGAGACAATGGTGCCCTAGGGATACTGAATTCCACGACTACGTGAGAAGACTGATGTGACAAAGACAGGTCACTTTAAGGTTGCTACTTTCACACTGCATCAAGCTGTCGGTGGCCATATAGTGACATTACCTTCTCAAATATGATCATAACCACAATGAAACTAGGAAATCTGACATCCTGAGCAACATTTTCTGTCTGCCTTTCCTCCTTACAGCTGGAGAACTTCATCCAGGAGAATGTGCGCTCTGGGATGGAGGAAATGAAGAGAACTGCGGTACACACCCAGACAGCTGCCATGCTGGAGATGGGAACCAACCTCCTCAGCCAATCAGCGGAGCAGACTCGCAAACTGACAGACGTTGAGACCCAGGTAAGATAACTTGTTTGCAGCCAATCTTAATGAACAACTGTGGGGGTCACACCCATGCAAAAACAAATGATGTCACTTGCAAAACACTTGGTGAATAGCTAATTAAATGTAAATCAGATGTAACCCGCTGAGAAGCCATGCCCAAAGGTGGCGGCAGCTGCTTTAAAACAGCTGGTATTTGGTTCTACAAGCTCTGATTGACACAATGAGTTGAGCTCGGCGTCTGACAACAAGCCAATTAAAACATAAAGCTCAGTAGCACAACACAGATGTGTCTTCAATCATGCCACAGAGCTGTTATTACAGATTGGGCTGTTTTGGTCCTCATGCTTTCTTTTTCTCTTATCAAAGTCGATATTAAACTACAACCTGTACAAATATCTGAACTGCTTTGTTCAGGGTTTTGTTTTATCTGCAACTTCAAAACATGACACAGGTGCATATGAGATAATTCTTGCTCAAGTTTTCATTGTAAGATCAAAGAATACGCATTATGAGCCTTATGATGTGATGTGCTGTGTGACGCTGTTTATCCCCATGGGTCCTTTTTTATGAATTCATCTGGTTGGGTGCACTTTTTCCATCAATCTCTTATCAATATGCTCCATCACTCCCATCCATCCCTCTGCCTGCACATACTGTATTGGAGTGATTCTTGTCTTCTTCTTCAATCTATAGGTGTTAAACCAGACAAGTCGCCTGGAGATCCAGCTGCTGGAGTACTCGCTCTTCACTAACCGGTTGGAGAAACATATTCTCCTGCAGACTCAGGAGATCTCACGCCTCAGTGATAAAAACAGGTGAGAGCATGCACTTCAAAAGATTATGCGGGCTGGTACATTTTTGGGCAGTGCAAGACTTTCAGCGTTGGTCTGCTGGGAGAATTTTACTAACCAAAGGCACTCAGACATTTTCACATCCATGTTAGTTTAAGTAGGAGTAGTTGAAGTTAAAGTGGTAATTGACAGTGTGTTCATTTACTTATTGTTGGACATCACAATATCATGTTATGTAGTCTGTGGTTGTTTTTGAGATCCCCTACCAGTGTGATTACCGCAGTTCTTGACTCATTTCCTTGCATTTTCTGTTGATATAAGCTTTAGTAACTGCAGGTGGCGCTATTTTCTTTGCCTGCTTTGCTGCTGCCTTTCCTTTACTGTTTCCAAATGGGCTGGTACAGATGCTGTAGGAAACATAAAATGCATCTCTTCCTGGGCACCAAAGGATGTTTTCTCAGGAAAAAGCTACTTCACACTGTGTGGCAAAGTATAAAGGTCTATATAAGCGCAATGTGCTGTACCGTGTATGTACATGCAAAACTGGTATTTCTCATACAACAACTGGAAAATAATATGTTGAATGAGCTCAACAGATCTGAACAACAGGGCACTTAACAGCAATATAATGTGTATTGTGTGAGCATGTGCGTGTGGTTGCAGTGAATAGGCAGTGCATGCTAGGAGGGGTTTCCCTATTCTTCTCTCTCTAGGAACACAAGGTCAAACCAGGGCCAGCAGGGGTGAAGAACGGGGATCTAGGCAGTGTGAAAGGGAGCACGTGTTTTTTCTCTTTGTATTTGATTGTTTATCATTCCATCCATTCGTACCAAGTGTGACTACGAGAACACGGTGCCTCAGCTCCGCCACCTGTTACACATCTGGCCCTGCTTAGCCCTGCTCTGCCCTTCGGCCCGTGTCCTTCAAGTGGGTGACGTGACTCTGCCATGTAAATAAACAAATACATCCTCACAAGGGTAAACACCATATTGGGACATATGAAATTAGAGAGGTCATAGTAGATTTACAGCTAGACAGCTGTGAAGTAAAAGGGAAATAAAGACTCCAGTGGTTGTGAAAGGCTACTGCTGTTGCTCCTGAAGGGCATGGAGACAGTTTTTGAACTGCTGCCAAACTAAAAAGAGCAGAGCGACATGTTTGTTTTCACAGGCAATACATGTAAAATACTATTGGCAGGAAACACAGCACATTGCGGAGAGAGAGTGAGAGCAATCTAATGGCAATGTACATTACAATAACAATAAATAGCCCAAGATCATATGCATAACAGTTTAATTGTCCAGGCTGCAATTTGATCCAAAATGCTATATATGCTCTGTCAAAGACCCTAACTGCTTAAACATTACTGTGCTGCTTTACCACCCTGCTCTTTATTTTGACTGCTCCTCAAAGTAAAATACACTTGGAATAGAATACAATTTGTCAGCTTGCTTTGCCACTTTTATTGAGTGTTCTCCCGCAAAGCAAATATGAAATGGAAGTGATGTTAAAAATGATTTGGATTGATCCAGTTTTCCTTCCAGGCCACATGCTGAGTCGCTGCCTAAAGTGGGAGATTGAGGATACATGTTTAGTGTAGCAGCTACTTGTGCACAGGGCTTAAAAGTAGCTTGTTCAATCTGGGTGGTTGGATTGATTCAATAAATAACGGCTGCAGAGTCATTAGTCAAAGCCATAAAGATCAGGCTGCTGGGATTTATGATCTTCATTTGGAGGTGGGGGGTGTGGCACTTGTGCAGACACATACACACACACACACACACACACACAATGTCAGATTGTTTCCTCATGGCTATGATCGAGAGGCTTAGCATGCAAGCCCATCTGTGAGTGCTGCTGCAGTACAGGTGTTTATATGATGTTAGCCCAATGAGACTGTCGTGCTGATGTCTATTAGTCATCCGAATGTAAATGTGCAAGTTTGTGCAACCTCCATTGCGAAAGGTAAATGCTGAGCAGATGGATTCTGCACCTGCACTCACTCTCTTATATCTTCTGCCCCCATACAATCCAATATGGATCTTACTCTTCATATAATATGTGTTCAGATTTTTACTTTTCTCCAGTACGCTGTAAAGAAGTTACATTTGAATTTTTCTCTTTAAAAACAATTGATACTAAGCTGAATGAATTTTTGCTTTTTGACAGTTTTCTGGAGCAGAGGCTCTTAGCGCTGGAGGCTCGGTACGGGCGGGAGCTGCAGGGCTTGCAGAGTGAAAAGCAGCAGCTTCAGGAGCTTCTGGAGAGGCAGAGTCGACTGGTCAGTCAGCTCCAGGGTGAACTGGGCAGCTCCACACTCAATAGCACCTTACTGCAGAGACAGCAGGCTGTGCTCACAGACACTGTTCAGCAGCTGCTGGCTATGGTCAACCACTGCAATGGTAAGGCTGAGGGCTTTACTGGTTTTGGATGAGCAAATTGTTTTTTGTGAGACAAACTGAACAATAAATTACACTGATTTAGTTATGGGTAAAGAATGGATAAAAGCCTTAACAAGATACAAGTTTACAAAAGATAAATGTTTTATTGTTATCAATTCATACTGTAATCTGTTGATTTATTACTTCCATTGTGCTAAAAAGTCTGTTAAGGAGCAGTAGAATTTCATTTAGGCAAAACGGGGATCAACTGTATTTCAATTAACAGAGATGGGATGCTCTTCTCTATTGTGACCTCATTTGTAATTTAGGCTTAACAAAGTCCATATTTACCTGAAAAAAATATCACTTTGAACAGCTTGAAATTCAAATCTCAGACACACCATGTACATGCATGCACTGCAGACACTGCTGGCTTAAGCCAGAGCTTAACATTACAAGAGAGCTCACATATGGGGTTGGGATTTGTGTGCAAAACCCATAAGGTTGCCATCTGTAAACACATGCCTGCATGTTTTTGCAGAAATCTCCAATATGCCCAAGGAGGAGCCACTTAGTTTCAGGGACTGTGCGGAGATCCTGCGATCTGGAGTGACAGAGAGTGGAATATATAGCATACGCCTCCCCAACTCCACCCAGACTGTCAAGGTAGTAAGGCTTTAAAGGTCATTGACCTTTTCTTGTAAATATCACGTAATTGACTGTGACATGAAACTTTTTGTAAGACATTTTATCCATTTGTCTTACAATATTTAGCAGCGGCATAATTTTAATTTGTTAACTTTACTGCCTTTGCCCAGCCTGCTTAATGTAAAGCTTACACACAGTGCATAATGACATTCACAGGGCTTATCATCATTTTTTGGACCAAACTAAACACTAATTTGCTGGGGATTTTGGTATAGAGGCTGATGGAATGGGCCATGCTGGGTTAGAGAGAGCTAAAATAATAAGCAACAGGAGCATTATGCCCCGCAAGCTTCATGGTGAGGGAGTGTGCGCTCCTGAATGTAAAGTCAGAATAGTTTAGGAGTTAGCTCCGCTGACCTGAAGGAGCTCGCCCTTGCTAACTCAACCATGGTATCCACCAGCAGGCTATCCTTTCTTTGGATCTTTCTCACAGCTAGCCTTCTTTTGCTGGGATCTTTACTGTCAGGGATTACCAGGGGAAAAAGAAAGACAGTGAACAGTTTTTTGTTATTCATTACTTTCACTCTAGTTTGCTGGTTGGCACCATCTCCTAGCGCCTCTGTTTTCCCCTGTTCTTCCTCTTCATTTCCTGTGGGCAAGGCAGCCAGGTGTTAGGCATTGGTGCCATGTGTTTCCTGCCAACTGGGGCCAATGTACGTTTCCACTGATGCAAGTTAGTACTCCCCAAATCATTGTTGCTTTCAATCTATGCCATCTAATTCCAATGTGGCTGGCAAGCTGGGAGGCTGCATAAAAGTGGGGCAGATACAAATTGCCCTATTTTCAAAGCTGAGAGCAGGCTTTCACAGTTGGACAGGAGACAAAAAGCATACATGTGTGGCACTATGATACAGTTATCTACACATCTATCTATCCATCTACAGTATCTAAATTTAATCACCAAGATTGTGAATAACAATGATGTTTAGAAACCAAATAATTCATAGTTTGGATCAGCATCTTTTTCAATTTTTCATTACCCTGTTATGCATATTTTTCAGAGCTACATGCACAGGGCTCATTAAATAAAACACATAGGGCTAAACACATATTGAGAAGTAACTATTTTGTCCCTTGAAAGCCCTTTGCAAATAATGACCAGGGCATTATATTTTCTTAAAATCATAATAATGCTTATTTTTGCATTTTATTGTAATGGATTTGGCCCTAAATGACTCCTTGCTGGCTAATAATGAGTGAATTTGGAGTATTAAATATGGATCTGGTCTAAATCAGAACAAGGACCACATGTGGGAAATGACTTAAATTGAGAATTCTATTTCAGGGCCCTGTTTTTATATTCACTGTGATTCCTTTAAGGCCAAAGCATTCGCTTAATGTGCCAGGGGATAATCACAGCATATTGCCAGCCTGCTAAGTTTTCTGAGCTAAAAGACCTGGGTCCCTTTTGACCTTGATTTAGCTTTCCTATTTTGGGAAAGTGCTGAAAACTCTCATTTCATTTCTAGCAGAAAATAGGCAGTTGAGATGTGGTCAGGGCAGTTTGTTTGGTGGGCAATATTCAAGTAACTGGCCAAGCAAATCAATTTCTTTTCATCAGTAATTATTAACATTGCAAGTTGTAGTGGTTGTTATGAAGTCACAAAAATCCCTGACATTGTATAGTGGATCAAACATTTTGAAAGGGAAAAGTCCCACCCTGT
Source organism: Scomberomorus guttatus (assembly GCA_038419695.1). Taxonomy (NCBI): domain Eukaryota; kingdom Metazoa; phylum Chordata; class Actinopteri; order Scombriformes; family Scombridae; genus Scomberomorus; species Scomberomorus guttatus. The sequence continues at coordinate 19,084,380 of CM076461.1, forward strand.
AAGGCTTAAGGAATGTAGACTGAATACACTTGTTCAATTAAAAAGGATCTCAGTAACAAAAAGCATCTAATCTTACCACGCATGGGGGAAATCCACACACTCATGTAATCACCAAACCTAAGGGAGGCTGATATATGACCAGTTAAACACCAAGAATATGTAAAACCATTCCCTTAAGAAATATGCATTTCAAATTGTGTCACAAGATGAAGTGCAATTCATTCCTATTTGTTCTTCCAAACATATCTACATATGGCAAAATGTGCAGCCAAGTAAGAAAGAAAACTGTGTGTGTAACCAAAAACACAGATGCCTCCTCCTTAACCCCCACTCAAGGGGATAAAAGAACATGCTGATATGTTAGTTTTTCCTTCCCGCCTGGGTCATATCATTGTGTGACACCCTGAAATGTTGGGTCCCCCCCAAGTCAGCCTTCAAATAACAGAAACTATACTGTTTTATTTCTTCTTCTTGTTATTTCTTGTCATTTCTTGACACTTCTGTCTCCACTTTCCTCTTGAACACTCCGGTGCTTTCAGGTGTGACATCTTGAAAACGAAACTTAGTATTTTTGACATATATATACTCATGACTGACGAGTTGTTCAATGTCAAATGTTTCAAAATGGAAAACAGGAATACTAGGGCTGATCTAAAGATTTTGTTATTGGTATCAATATGATACCTGGATTTTTGTATTGAAATCAAATTAATACTTTTTTCATATCTTAGATTGGGGGATATAAACATGTTTAAACAAAATTTAACAAAATATGCCAAATTGCTCGGTATAAAAAGATAAATAAAAAGAACTTTCTCAAAAATACATTTTGATTTAAAGATGCACTAATCAATACTTTCTTATAAACAATGAATCAAATGACTATGTGTTATATAAATGGGCTTGCAAGTGCTAACAAACCTACAGAGAATTATCACCTAACCAGTGTTTCCGCCAGAAAAGTTGCCATGTGTTACCAGTAATACATGGGCATACACCAATTACATTACTTCCTCACCACACCCACCGTCGTTTTTTTTTTTAGTATTAGCGCGTATTAGCGCCCACGTTCATCAAATTAAAAAAAACTAAAAAAAGTATTAAGTGTGTTATCAATACTTAATTGGACATTGGATGCTACAATTATAAACTGAAAGTGTCTGCTCTGTGACCGTCTGCAGCAGCAACAGAGTCGCAGCACAGAGTAGCGTAGTGAGACATCTGTCCTCCCTCCTGCTCTCTGCTGTAAACACACATAGCTGTTAGCGAGCAGCTGCTCTCATGTCTCCCTAGGTCGCAGTGCTTGTTTTCAGCAGAAACAAGCAGGAAACAGGAATTTGGCTTGGGCCTTGAGGAATTATGGCATTTATTCACCGACAAATAGCCTAAACTGTACACACACTGTTCACAGTTATACTGCTAACTTCATACTCTCTGCTCCGGTTGCTGCAGCCTCACCTTCACACACACTCTCTCTCTCTCTCCTTCTTGACCATGCACTCGCTATGTACTGAGCTACATTTTTTTTGATTCTCCGATGTTTAGGCCATGCGGACCACTGGGCTTGCAATACACTGGCGGAAACCCTACAAACTTTTCAGTTCTACTCAGATCTACAGGGCATTTTAGCATCTTTCAGTTTAGTGTTTCTGTTTTGCACTCATGACTATATTGTTTTGGTTCAGTCTCACCACTATAATCCATCATTCATCTGCAACAGGTAGCTGTTTTCAGGGAAAAAGTTCATATAAACCCACTGTATGCTACCTGCCCAGCACCAAACAGCAGACAAAGTTAGCATCTAGGTAGTGCAAGCTAATATTTAGCAGCTACAGAGCCAGATATGTCCCTAAGGAGTTGGTAGAGACCGAAGCAGAGTTAAAATAAGAGTGAATATTGGACTTACATTTAACAGGCATTGTTTGCTAACAGGAAATATCTGATCATCAAATAGGAAAACAAGCAACTTTTTGATACAGACACATTTTGTTTGGAGCTCAAAAAACATTTGTGTTTCTTTACTTGTTGTAATTTGCTTTCCTTTCTATAGGTTTTCTGTGATATGAAGACTAGAGGTGGAGGATGGACAGTGCTGCAGCATCGTAGAAACGGATCTGTTGACTTCCAACGCGGGTGGAAGGACTACAAATTGGTAGGTTCGGCAAAGAGTAGGGTTAGGGTGCATTATTATGCATATAGGTAAAATGGATCAGTATTTTAAGATGGGACAGGAGGTTCCAATAACTATCCACGGGTGGTTTGGCATGGAGAGGCGTGGGATACTGGCTAGTCTGTGATCCCAGGTGACCTGCGGTTGTTGTATTTGGCCGCCCTCATGTTCTCTACCACCTCCATGTTATTGCACCTGCTCTTGCTCCCTCTCCCTGTCATACTCCCACGCACCCATATGCACGCTCATGCACAAACACACACACGTCATGTTCTTCAATGACCCACAGAGCACTACTGTTTGTATCCATCTTCAAGATCCCAAAAGCTTTCCTGCATATGGAAATTTGTAGAAGTGTGTGGTTATGAAAGTATTTCCAAACACAAGCCCTGAAAAACAAAGTGAATATAATACAATCATACACAGGAGACTATGAAATTACTCCAGTGTTCTGGCTGAATAAAATCAGTTTTAACACCTTTGGCTTTTTCGTTTTGTTTGGACTTGCATTTAGATAAGGCTTCTTTTGAATCTCATCACAAAGTTTTTTCTATAGAATCAATATTCTGTTGCGCAATAGTGAAAAAGAGAGAAAAAAACATATGCTTGGAAGCCTTTTAGCTGTGTAAAATGACACACAGAACAAATGAGCGGGGCTAGTTTGGGTTTTTGATTGAACAGAGTAGCAATTTGTCTCTCACCCACGCCAACAAATCAATTGCCACAGCTTGGATTGGAAATAAAAATGCAGAGAAGACGGTGACTGCAAACAGAAAGAGTAAGGGAGAGAGACCAAAAAAAAGCTTAAAAACCTCTTTCAAGAACAATATTTTTACAAGTGGATGATAAATATTTGGCTTCAGTTGGGGCGTGGGAGCACAGGGGCCCTGTAGATGGCAGATAACATATGTACTAGAATGCTTCACTGCCTCGGTCCACACTCCATATTCTCATAAACTGTGGTCAGTGTTGATCAAATGTTGCACCCAGGCCTGCTGGTCGAATGATAAATGCTCCACGACTCTCACTATTTATTTGCTATCACTTAAGACCAATAACAAACAGGGAGTCTGACAGCTAGACAAAGTGACTTAGAATTCAGTGGTAAACAAGGAGAAAATGTGTCCTTCTGTTAGACTGAACAAAGAATGGTCAGTACCTACAGTTTGATTATTCACCATTCTGAAAATTTAACCCATGTATTCAGTCGTAACTGTTTTATGCTCATTGACTAACAGATAAATAATATGCGTTCCACACCTCTTACTTTCCTTTGTGTCTGTCAAACAAGTGATGCTTTGTACTTGACAGCGCTCTGTGAGATTCATTAACTGACGGCACATTTCTTCCCTTCTCCTAAGCCATCTCTTTGAATAGAGCATTGCATGTTATTATCATTCCCTGGAGTGACAACATCCATTCCCACTGTGCACCACTTCTGTCAAAGCAGTCACACACATGGCACACTCATACCTGTCAACATTGGGCTTTGAAAATAAGGGAGATCTTTCCCAGGACCCCACCTGACCATAATTTTTACATTATGAAAAGGGTTTCCTCTCTCAGCTCTAGAGATCTAATCACCAGGTGCCTGTACTGCCTGCCCTGCTGTAATCTCAGAGCAAAAAGGATTGGGTAAACTAGGTCAACAAAGGAAGGTGATGATGATCAGTTGGTTAAATACCCAACTGAAAGTAAAATTGCCTGGTGGATAGATCTCTGTGAGAATCCCTGCATTATGAAGATGAAAACACAAAGAGGACATCAATCTAGAACTTGCATGAAGGTTTATTAACAAAATGAAAAACAAACGGATGGTTGATGTGTTCTTTGTGGTTTCTTGGGTGCGCTTATGTTTAACCGACCTAACTTGCTGGTTAACATCATTTTCCCACCATGACCAACACTAAAGTCCACCCTACACACCTTGCAAAAGGCATGGTTGTTTCTTAATATGCTTTTTGTCAGGAATGGGAAAATAGTCTCCCAATTATTTAAATATTTACACAGATATTTCGGGGTTTTTTTTTTCTTTTTGTTTTTTTTCACCTATTTCGTTATCCATTTTCCGCCCTGTTTGCTGACTGAAAGACTGTCGTGACTTGTCAAGAAGAAGAAGAAGACGACAAGGACAAGGATGCTGTTTGATGTATGCTGCCACCCGCTGGATAGTTGTGGGAATATACATATATGCAAGTCTATGGATCTAAACAAAACAACTTGATTTGGCCAATTAGGATTCTGTATAAATGTCAACATTTTAAAAAAGGGAAATACAAGAGATTTATGGGGGAAACTACGAAACGGGAGCACGGTGGGAAAGGGGGTGAAAATACGTGAGAAACCCAGGAAAAACGGGAGAGTTGACAGGTCTGCACACTGTATCTGTTACAACGTTGCGGTTTCCTTTGTGAAATTATGTTCACATCAGTGTACCGTCCACCTGTTAACATCATTTAACGTCGCCGCCAGACTGTATCCTTGACATTTCTCTATTCAATCTGTTTCTTCATATGCCACCTCCTCATAATGGACAGATGGTTGAAAAATAAAAGGAAAAACAACATAGAGTGTCTTAATAGGGGTTTGGCCATGACGGGCATCCAAAACAGCTTCACTGTGTTGACATAGATTTGACAAGTCTTCTCTCAAAAGAGATTTGATGGATTGATGATGGTGGTGGAGAGTGCTGTCTAATGCTAGGTTTAGACTACACAATATCAGCCCGATAACAGCCTGACCTGACAGAAGCAGGGCATTGCGAAAAAAACTGATGCCGCATCTAGGATACCTCACGACACCCGGACAAAAAGACTAGCATGTCAGAATTATTTTTACCTCCTCTCACCTAGTACAACAATTTCCATAACGTGTTCTGTGACGATGACCGTGCAGAACTGTAAACATGCCGAAGCAAAAGAGGAATGATGTTGGTGCTGCTCATGCTGCTTGGTGGAACTATGAAACAGAGGAAAGGTTCATGGCGCTATGGCAACCAGAGAGCCAGTATCATACGCACTGATTTGGACACCATTGTTTGTTTACATTCTTGTTCCTGGAAGTCGGTCCCTGGCATGCACGTCGTGAAAGACAGCAAGCTATGATGGGTCGGGTGCCAAAGTGTAGTCTGCCATGTCTCTCGGCCAAGTCACGGCACAGAATTTATGACTCTATAATTGCCTAATTTGACACAATGATATCTTATCAGACGACAATATTGTATAGTCTGAACCTGGCATAACATGTCAGTCCAAAATCTCCCACAGGTGTTCAATTGGGTTGAGATTTGGTGATTATGAACACTTTACCATATGATTCTCATAATTTTTTACGCTCATCAAATCATTCAGTGACCCACTTGTGCTCTTTATGGAAGTATCTGCATTTGTTATGTTTCACCTGCTTGTATCTTTAAGTAGGATACTGCTAAATTTTCTCCTTAAAGTATATCATTGTTATGTTCTTGCACAGTTTATACTGCATTCATTTTGTTTTCCATTATTTTTCATTTGAAAAAGGGGTAGACAGTCTTGTCTTACTCCTTACATGTGGTCATGCCGATGTCTAGTTCTAAAGTTCAAACAAACAGCGGATCAGCCCATAAAGGCAGTTTTTATTTCACCCTAGGTGTTACAGGTCCAGGCAGAGCACTGAAAGGATATTAGGGCAAATCAAAAGTCTCAATTGACTCGTCACTACTGTAGCTTTGGGAGTGGAGTATTTTTCTTCTTAAACTCGGTGGACTGTCTTAGGCCATCAGAATGATAAATATGACTTCTTAAATTGAGGTCCATTTTCATATTAACTCCAAAAACACTTGGCAGGTCTCTGGTAAAATCATCCCCCCTGTTACACTATTTTCTTATTCTATTGTTTCTCTGTCTTTGTGTCTAATCCAGGGCTTCGGAGAGCTGTCTGGGGAACACTGGCTGGGAAATGATATCATCCACAAGCTCACTAGCTCCCAGGAATATAGTCTGCATGTCCAGCTAAAAGACAGAGAGGGGAATGAGGCCTACTCACATTATGATCGCTTCTACATAGACGGAGAGGACAACAACTACAGGTACCGGCATGAAATATGTGCTTAACTTTAATTTATAATTCAAAAGGTACACTTTACTCTGGTTTATGATAGAATCCTCAAATCAATATTCATTATCACTAAATCATCCCATCACCAGAAGTGTTTAGTAATTAGGACATGATAGAACATGATATGACAAAATGCTAAAAACACCCCTTATGCACTCAGGTCTCCAATTAAACTTTTTTCCACTCTGTCAGAATCTGACATGAATAGGACTATTATGAAGGTGCTTTATTTCAGTTAAGTGTTTTATTAAGAGCCTTCTATGGTGAAAGGCATAATTACAATGCAGTAACACACTTTCAGTCGTTGCTTCCCCTCTGGGTGCAAGACTGTTAATATCACAACAGATTAGAAACCATTATCAGCAGTTGAAATTCCTTTCTATTTTCTTGTCCTCTAAGCTTTCTTATCCCCGAGCACTAAAGTTAAGAAACCACTTGGACCATTTTTAAGAATGTCATTCAAATGATGAGCTCAGTGGAGGGCACACAGCCGTTTTCGTCCGCCTCCATTTTTCTTTTTCCATCACAGTGGCTACCGCTGCCCCTGATATTCCCCAAGGGGAGCCACATGCACTGGAGTATAACAGGAACACTCTGCAGTACCTGCCCCTGCCAGGAACTGACAACTCAAACAAAGCTCGCCAGTAACCCTGCAATCACTAACAAGATTATGTGTGGGTGTGCTGAACCCATGTTTCCACCAAAACAGACAGAAATAAAATATAAACCAAAATAGTGTTTAAATTTCATATAAATACACAGGAATTTGGCCACGTTTTCTGAAAGTATATGGAGATTGATGCTCTGAGAGATGACAAATCATAATCACATGTGGGTGTATGCTTTCCAAGATCCCTAATAGTGCAGCAAATTGCATTTGCCTGAGTTTGTTCCACATAATTAGCGCGATGAAACTGAATGTTTCACAATTTTGCTGTAGGCTACACTGTGTGAGGTGAAGCACCTGAATGAATATAATCACCTCTTGTAGCTTGCTACCTCTGAGATCATGTTCTGTTTAACTAGTTCAATATGCACCAGCTTTACTAGCATGCTACAAACACTGGCTTCATCTGTGAGTTTATATTGTAAATCCCAAGATGGGGCTATGGAGCTATGCGGCCAGTCAGCCAAAGCAATCCTCTTCCTCAGCTGCATCCAGTGCGCTCCCTAGAGCAAAATGGAGGTCTTCAGCTAAAACTCAGCAACATTATTCATACATTAATCATCAGCATGACAGACCACTTTCCCCTTTGAGGTAGCCAAGAATAGTCATTTTTATAGTAAAACCATTGGTAGGCATTCCTTTTAATGTAACAGTATATTTGTCATTAAATGATACAACAATAATATAAAAAGACAGTCACCTTGAAAAGGATTAGCCTGTGGTCTGTAGTATTGCTGGAATAACTGAACTAATACATCTGGAAGTCACGGCTAATGCAAATGTTTGGGAGAGTTGGCGCAGTCCACAGGCTACCATTTCCAATAGGATATCCTGTAGCCTGTGGTTTCCTTTCTGTCTAGTTTGATAGTTTTTAATTTTCTTCACATCAGTGATCCATCATGAAAAGAAAAGTTATATCCTCTAACAAAATATCCCCTCATTTATTATTCCACTGCATCATTATTCCCGTCCCCAACACTGTCAGTTCGAACTCCCCTCTTGTCGCCTCTCATGATGTGTTGTCCTGCCCTGTGAACTTACAAATTCAAGAGGAGGATTCTTCATTTAGTCATCACAGACAGCCCGCCCTGGGCTACAGAGGGGGTCACATAGCTCAGGGGAGAGTCATCTACTAACGAGACACAATGACAGGGCAGAGGAGAGGCCAGACAGCAGGACTGACCTCCTCGTCCACTCTCTTCAAAGCAGCACTGACGCACACGCGGACGGACAAAAAGACACACATGCACACAAACACGCTGCATGGCTGGGCCGCTGTATGAAAATAATTGCGCAAATCAATTCAACTTGGGTAGAGATTTCTTTCAGACCGTTTGGGTTGTTTGACAAAGCACAGCGTGGAGGAGAAATAATGAGAAGTTCTTTAAGTTCGTTTTTGTATGGATGTTTGGCAACAATGGGATACTAGGGAGATGGAACCTTGTTTTAAAAAGTGTTGTACATATACTAAAAAGGCTATGATCTCCTTACATGTAACTTCATAATCTTTGATTATTTTGATTTTATCTTTGGTTATGAAATTATTTATACAGGCTTATTTGTCTAGGCAATACACCCCTCTAAACTCTCTAAATGACGAGGAGAAGCTGCAATAGAGAAGAGCTTTGGATTCTGCCCTATTTAAGATGCTGCTATTTGCTTTGTTTGCCTAAATGAAATTGTAATGTCAGGTATGCCCACCAGGCACTGTCAAAACAAACAAAGAGTGAAAAATTAAAAGCGAACTACAAACTGTCTCCTAAACAGCAGCAGCAGAGCTCCTACCACATAAAGCTGGACTCACCGAGTTAGATATTTTGCTTCTCTCATCCCTTTGGTATTCTGTGGTTTTAAGGAATCACAGACCAGCCGGTTTGGTAAACATTATTGTGCTGTGTTCAGTTTACTGACTTAACATTAGATGATTTCAGAGATACTGAATTTCAAACAGTTTTCAGGCAGTTACCGTTCACTGCCATTTGGAGCTGCCAACAGTCAAAGTTGCTCAACGCAGCTTGAAATAATGAACAGAAGTGCCTGTGGCTGAGCTTTTTGCTGAATGTTTTTTTTTTTTTCTCCTACTCTTCCAAATCCAGCCTTCATGCCGAGGGCTTCGGTGGCACAGCTGGACGGACCAGCAGCCTCACCCACACTGGCACCCAGTTCAGCACCAAGGACAGGGACAACGACCGCTGCACCTGCAAGTGTGCCCAGCTCGCATCTGGAGGTACGGCACTTCCTTTAACTTCCCCCGTCTCAATCTGTCTCTCTGTATAATCCATCTTGTTAAACATTTCTACCCACCCCCTTGTAAATGTCCCGAAGTGCATTTCATTTTCCCTCTGCACTAATATAAAGTTACTGCTGACTTACGGCTGCACATATGGGTGTTACATTTCATGAGCTTGAATTCAATTAATTCAGACTTTTCTTTTGAACTCTCTGGTACATTTCCTCTCCAGGTTGGTGGTTTGAGGCTTGCGGTCCATCCAACCTGAATGGCATATATTACCCCAGCTCATCCAGTGTGGTTCGCTACAATGGTATTAAGTGGTACTATTGGAAGGGTCCAAATCTGATGGCTACTATGACAACCATGATGGTGCGCCCGGCAAACTTGTGATAGCATGGCTCGCCCTTGATGTTAGATTATGAAGTGGATGTAATCCCAAATGAATATAATGAACAATACCCAGGAAATGGTACATTTTGGAAGAACATTTTTTATCAGACTGTTGATGTTTTTAGCTTTTGGACATCTTGAAGGGGTGCTTTAGCACTGGCTTGAGTACATTTACAGACTCTCAGCAAATGACTGTGCTTTTAGTGAATTTCTGAGTGAGGAATTCCACTCACACAATCTATTCACACCAGTGCCCAAACTATATTTTATTAAGGATTGTTCAGCCGAGAGAGAAGTGGGAGCTAGAGGGTATGAGCTTTGCTTACAAGAACACAAATAATCCAATCAATAGATGCAGTTACATAAAATACAATTAATACAATTAATAAACAGATTAACCTTTGGAAACACTTCATAGCAATGCCTTTTTTGTTTTTAAAAATATGAAAATGTATGTTTTGTCTGTTTGCTGTAAATTATTTAAGCAATGTGATCAAACAGCCATGTTTCACAGATATAGCTAGCTTACAGAAAGTCAGCAAATTAAAAATATACTCAAGTTGCTTTTTGCCAAAGTGCTGACATTGAGGATCAAACTACTGTAAAAATGTTGTGAGATTTTGTTGATATTTTACAGTGAATGTGGATCTTGCTATGTACAATCTATGTATGACTAATATTAAGCAGTAGTCCTGTGCAATGCCTGGTTGTAACTTTATTCCAGTAGCACCACTGGGCTATAAAGCATCAGTACTTAAAACTGTGGTTCCATCCATACACAACATAATGTAAAATAACCTACAGTGACTTCAATGGTTTACCACTGTAAGTAAAACAACACCATAAAGAATAACAATAATAACAAGCTTTGCCTTTTGCTGCACCTTCCAAACTTTCCAGTCACACCTCTCATAAAACTTTATTTGTGAAAGATCTCACTCATAAAAGTACATCATACTCTTTCACTGTGATCTACTTTCAAAAATGAAACATTTGTAATAACATCTGGGAATAAAGTTGTAAATTTAATTTTTATTTTGTTAAAACAATAAAACCATGTATAGCCTTTGGTGCCTATAATCCACAGTTCCAGGTGCTTGTTGCCATGTAAGATACATAAACTACAACAAGCCACACATGCTGGCCTCAGGAAGTCAGATGGAGACTGCCTTGCACCATTGATCTGATGAATCATCCAATAACACTGTTCCCTGTGGTACCCATTAGAGAGCGGATGGGTTTCACCTCGACTAACAGTGACCTGGATGTGCAGGTGTACACTGGGGATGGCAGCCGTTGCTAACTGGAAGACGTTAGCTGGCCATGTCTACAACGTCTGCTAATTGTTGCGCTTCATCAATGACAGAAACAACACCTCTCACCTCCTTTGCCTAATAAATCTCCAAAGTGTGATTCATTTCTGACTGACAACTGCAAATGTAATACAACTGCAAAAATGAGACTTCAGAAATCAGCTTAATGATCTGTGAGGGTATTTTGACTGTTTATTCCAGTCAGTGTCAAAGATATTTTACACAGAAAAAAAAGTATTCACTGTCTGATAATGGAGAAATATATACCAAACAAAACAGGATATCCCTTTCCTTTTTACAAATAAATAGCTTTTCTCTGTATGGCTTCACTGAATCTGCGAAGGACTTAACCAGGCTCAACTGCCTTTGATTTACTACTCTATTAGGAAATACGCAGGAGCTGCTCAAGACAGTAAAACTACTGAAAGGAATAACAGCGCTGCTACTGTGCCTGATCATATCTTAAATGCACTGTACTGTATGCGTATAAATATATGATGCAATCACACTAGAATCTGCGAGGCAACTACAAATATCATCACAAGTGGATCCAGTGCCAGCAGCTATGGATATACAATGCCCGTATGCGCTGGTTTGGAACTGAGCCACATAACATACTGTACAAGCAGAAACACACACACACACACATATACACACACACGCACATGCACTGCTTGCATGCAGTGACCCCATTGCTAAACAAGTTTATTACGACCTCCAAGGCCCGGACAGGCGATAGATCACAGCGGGGGAGGCCAGGGGTGAATCCATCAAAGCGACTTTAATAAAGACCACTTGATTTGGCCTGCTGGCTCAACAGATGAAATGGCTGTGTTCAGGTCCAGTGAAGCAGACCAGACTCTGGACAGCATTGCTTCTCTACTTGTCCAAGTCTCCGTTTATTAGATGGGTTATTTGTATAGGCACAGAGGCAGAGAAACAGAGAGATATTTTAAAAGATAACTTTTGAATTGTGTTACAATATTATCAGTATTTGGGATAGTTTATTATATTTTAGCTTTCACAGCTGGGTCCTTAAGGGGAATTCCTAGCAAAAAAAAAGAAATGGAGTATTTTACTGTACTGAATGTGTAAAATAGACTCTTATATCTAGCAATTTGACTTGTATCTCTAGTATCTCCTCATGCACAGTGTAAGCAGTTCTGCAACTAAATACTTAAGCTCTTTTCTGACAAGTCCATCATTACAAATCCATGTTGTTTGGACAAGCATTGCTCAAACCCACATGACTTTATATTAAATTCTGATCCAAGACTTCAAAAGGCCTAACAAAAGGGCAGAAAACTGCGTATGTAAGGATGCAAAACACATCTAAAATTTTCCATTTGCCATAAAGGTTTTAATTTTTTTATTCAATATCTTATGACTTCAATAGACTAATGGACACATACTATAGAGAATGTGGTAGTGTCAAAGAGTGGGGAAACTGTTTTAACTAACCTTGAAGCTACTTAACAGAGTAGGTCGACATTTTGGGAAATACGCTTATTCACTTTCTTGCTGGGAGTTAGATGAGAAGATCAATACCACTCTTGTGTCTATATGATTAAATATGTAGCTACTGCCAGCAGCCAGCTTTAGCTTAGCATAAAGACTGGAAAGAGGAGGAAGCAGCTAGCCTAGGTAACAAATTATAGAAACCAGCACCTCTAAAGCACACAAACAAACATGTTATATCTTCTTTGTTTAATCCGTACAAAAACTGTTAAAGTGATTGCTCGCTGTTAAAGGGATTGTGTTTTTGAACAAAATCTCTGCACACCTGATTATGTGACAGGTGCGTCAGAGGAAGGTGCAACTTGAAAACAATAAGAAGAACTCCTGCACACTGTTTTGCTTACTGCTGGAATATTCATTAATACGTTAAGAATTCCAGCAGTAAGTGAGACAAAGGAATTGTGTGCCACATTATTTCTTGGCTGGGACCAGTTGCCAGGGCAACTGGTGGAGATGCCAGGAAGTGCCCGGCCAAGGAACAAACTGGTACTGTAGGTAGGCAGATTTTGTTAACTTTGGACAAAGCCAGGCTAGCTGTTTCCCCCTGTTTCCAGTCTTTATGCTAAGCTAAGCTAACCAGCAGCCGGCTCCAACTACATATTTACATACAGAAATGTGAGTGGTATCATCTAACTCTTGGCAAGAAAGCAAATGAGTGTAGTTCCCAAAGCAATGAACCTTATTGTTTAAAGTGGAATTTAAGTCAGTATTTGTAACTAGAAATAGGGAATTGGGAATTAGGATTAAGAATATTAAAACTAAAAAACATGTTTTATACCCAATAATATGATGTGAATCTTCTTTATGAGCTGTTGTTGCTGGCTTTTTTTCTTTCTTACTGTGTCAGCAGTATTGTTTTTAAGCAACAGTTATGCTAATATGAATAGTAACTAAATTCAACCATATTGAAACAGAAAGAGAGAAATGTGTTTGAGGGTGGGTGAAAGGGGAGAGGTGGGATGAGCATGCATGTATCCTCATATATGTTTACCCACTTCGTATATTAATTGATGTGAACAGGGTATAACCTGGGCAGTATGTGCTCCACCAGTGCTTTAAACCTTGCCTGAGGATTTATCATCCGAGCCAGCTAGACAGATAGATGCAGAGGAGGAGAGAGAAAAATGTACAGACTGCAGAAGAGCGAGAGAGGGAGAGAGAGAGAGAGGAGAAAATGGGGAGGTAGAGCCAAGTGCTCATAAGTCCTTGTCTCTCTCTACTTCTGCTCCAGTGTCTTTGATTCATACAGGGTATGATGGCTGGCCAGAGCAAGGGCCAGGTATGGCATTTTGGCAGGAGGAGGAAAAGAGGGAGGGCCGGGGACTGATTTGTAATAGTCGTCCTTGCTGTGCGGTTTACTGTGTCAGCATGCAGCCCATTTAACAGTAGTCATCGAAAAAGCAATACCATCCGTATATCTGCCTGTCACGTGCAATACATCAGCTCCTATGTCTCTTGAGTTTTTCTTTATAGAAAGAGAAAAGGCAAAGCAGTTGTTGTCATGTCATGTTTGAAAAGGTGAAGACAGGAGAAAAATGCTTCCTCAGGCCACTTGGGGGCACTGGTGGCACAAAGAATCCCTTTACCTCTCTCTCTTCTACATTGTGGAGTGTCGGGAGATGTGGATCTCGCTCTCTCTGTCTTTCCCTCCACCACAGGTCTGGATTATATAACTATGCATTCATTAACTCATCTTCTGCTCCCTTCCTAGCAGATGGTTAACTAAAGGCTACAGAGGACGTTCAGGAGGAGGGGGGACTACCTCAGGAAAATCATATTAGAATATATCATAAGGCTTTAAATCAAGCAATGGCTTTGAAAAGGCTGAAAACACACGTTCTATAAAGATTGTTTGTTAACTTGTACGCTGCTCTAAAAAAGACAAAGTGAAACAAACCTCTGCTGTCAAGAAACAAGTTTTTCATGATTCATTGAAGTGTATCTGTGAAGAATAAAATCATAGCTGACTGCCACATAATGAGGTGTACAGCTGAGTAACTTTGGTTGTCTTGTTCTGTTTTTAAATAAATACAGTAACTCTATTGAGAGTGGAATCCAATTATCAGTGACTCCAGTGGAAATGTCTGGCATTTCTGTTGTCACATCAGCTTGCAGACTCTCTCTCTCTCTCTTTCCCTGTCTCAAAATATACTAACTCACTTCATACCTCCCCTTTCATGCAAACAGTTTGCCTCCACAGACTGAGTGATGTGTAAATAAGACATAAGGCAGGCAGACAGAGTTGAGGGGCTCAGTTGCAACCAAATTTTGGAATGGGCGAGACCTGAGATTTGAAGATGGTATGATGATCATTACAGACACGCTGGTTCCAGCATCTGACAAACAGCCGTCACACTGGGGTATTTATGCATTAAGGAGTTTACGGAGGATAGCAGCACAAACAAAACAAAACAAAACAAACAAAAAAAAACCTCCTGACAGCAGCAGCGATTCTGGGGACGAAAATGCATCACGGATGAAAGAGGTTAGAGGAGAGTGGCGAGATGTGTTCATGCTAGCTGACAGGCCACACAAATGTAAACTTGCTTAGTGCAACAGTGATGTGCGGAGGGGAGTCTGAAAACACGTGGTGGACAACACTCCTGGTTCCACTACCATAAGCTACTACAACTCTGCAATGGTCACGTAATCTACAATAACCGGAAAAATTAGACAAAATGTCACCTTGTCACCAACAAATCTCGTCACAAAGCACCTACTCAGCATCATTTAAACCCCACAGT
Organism: Scomberomorus guttatus; assembly: GCA_038419695.1. NCBI lineage: Eukaryota > Metazoa > Chordata > Actinopteri > Scombriformes > Scombridae > Scomberomorus > Scomberomorus guttatus. Next base: position 19,099,510 of record CM076461.1, read on the forward strand.
GTACTCACAGATTGTTGCTGACCAAGTTCACCCATTTATCACTGTGGTCTACCCTTTTTCAAATGGATGCTTCCAGCAGGATAATGTTCCGTCAGATGCATTAATGTGCCCCCGAAATATTTCCAGGAACTGCTTGACGCTATCAAGTCAGCATGGGCCAAGATCTTTGTGGAAAGTTTCCAGCATCTAGTTGAGTCAGTGCTTCAAGGAATTCAAGGTTGTTTTAGAGGGGGACAAGCAGGCCTGCACTTTGATGGTAATGTCTGGTGATATTCTTTATTTTTCTTATTGTCAACAAACCTTATGAAAAGAACAAAATCAACAATGAATTGATCCTACAGTACTAACAAGTACTGTCTGTGTGGCTGCAGCCAGATATAGTTTAGTCGTCTGTGTCATAGACCTCTTCTGTTTTCCAAACACTATTAAAATCACATCAATGAGCCACAGCGTTGCATTAGATGACATTTTTTTTCATTGTGATGTAGATGGACATTTTAGTTTACTGTGAGTCAATCTCACATACTGTACACATTTGTGATCCAAATGATGTATGTCTTCATGGGAATGAAATGGCAGTGAGCCACAGACAGGGTGGGAGAGTCAGAAAATATTGAGAGATAGACTAAAGAATTGTTGGTTTGGTCTTTTCATGGGATAACAAAAATATAGAGTATTGCCAGCCTAATCCTTTGAGAAGGCAGAGGTATATCTATTGCCTCTATTTGATACTTAAGTAATTTTTTTTCCAGCCAAGTTTTCATTCAGTCATCAGACATTCCTCCCCAAAATATCTCGAAGAGGTGTCAGTGCTCTCTTAACCCTTAATGTGTGTGATTTATTCATCAACACAGGGAGAAACGCAAACGTTAAGATAGTTCAATAATTTAAATGGACCATCACCACCATCTGCATTACTTACAGGGGGCACATATTTGACTGAAGGACCTATACACTCCTATGCCTGTCTTAATGTGTGTCTAAACCACGCATATTGTTATGTAAGTGTCATGGCAATTAAACACGTTGGTCTCATGTCTGAATAGGTGCCCGTGTCATTTTTATGAAAAAGTCACAATGGCAATCTTACTAGGTCAGAGCTAGTAAGATTTCTGTATCACTTTCAACATGGCAAAACTTGGAAGTGAATGCCACCAGATTAACATAAAGGTTGTAGCAGCATAAGGTGAAACATGCACTGAGAGAGATTAAATGCATGTTCCAAATTCTAAGATCACTAATATATTATTTTATATTATCTATTATCTCAATCTTCATCTCCTATGCACAAAGAAAATAAAATCAGCTTAACAAACCAGGAAAGAGCCAATTTTAAGTTGCTGGGGAGATTCCTCACATATCAGATCAGTCTCAAACTGTATGTGCGCATGCAGATTGTTCTATGTGGGTGCGTTTGCGTGCAACTCAGTGCTCAAGTCTGTGGAAATGGCAGCTTGTCTCTCGGGCAGTGTGTGTCTGGCCAGGTCCTCTACTATGTGGGCAGAAAACAGAGGAGCTGCTTTTCTGGAGGCATCACAGCCCTGACAGTGAGAAGAGTCATTGTGGAAGACATGGCACTGTATGAAGGATTTAAACATGCCTATAGCAAAAGTTCACAAGCTGGCCGACATTTGTAATTTTCACTTCTATTTTATTGCAAATCACAATTATTCCTATTGTTTGTGATAGGAACAGTTCAAATCTGACTTGTGAGTCTCTAAAACACAAATGGATACCTGCCAAATTAGTCTATTTCTGTCCCTCTCTGTTCAGTACCTGGCCAGGCCAATCAGAACAGGTTTCTCTCCTCATAAGGCCAAATGCCAAGAGCTCTGCAATTACCGTTGTAATTGGCTTGAATTGGCCATTAGTACTCAGCTTGAGTCAGAGTCCAAAACACACATCAACAGACAGATGTGAATTGAATCAAACAACCCCAGTCCCTGACTAATGCACTGGCTAGGCCTTTTTTTTTTACTTCACTGATTAAAACTGCGGTTTTCTGTTCTTTTGAGAACTGGACACACCTGGAGAAGTTTCAGTTGTGTGGGAGGTTTTGTTACTCCAGTTGTTAGAAATGGACTTAATGGACTTAACAATTGTTGTGTAGGTGGATGGATCAAGATGATATGTTGGTGATAGGATGAATGATGCACAGTAATGAGAGAAACTATATTAGCACTTTAAATTGTTATTTAGTAATGCCATCTTTACTGGGGTAATTGTTTTCTTTTATTCTATTCATGTATACTGCCAATTGTCATTACCCTCTTCATAACATCTAATACTTGTAATCAGTGTTGTTGGGCATATGGGGTGTCCGTTTTGTTGATGGTTGTCAGACATAAATGGTGTCTGGGTTTACAAATGCCAATCATAATTGAACAGGCGAGGAACTAATAATCACTTGGTACTACTTATGCCCAAGTGCTTTGATTTCATTATGTGCAGCGAACAGATTGCTTTGCTTTTAGGACATTTCCCTCATCAGACCCTAAAGCACCATGCAGTTCCTTTGAAAACCCTGCCAAGATGTTTCTATGCTTATTTCAGGATATAATTCTTGGAATCTAATTTTGTCCCTGCAGGTTCCAAGCAAATTCAAGTGGAGCTAGCTGAGTTGTTGATCATGGTAGGTCAAGATATGCATCATCAAACCTGTGAACAAGAGCAATTCCTAGCAAGTCACCACTGTACTACAAATACAACCATTTTGATAAACTGATAATCTATAATATGGACAAACAAAATGGTTTACTTCTTGTTCAAGCTTACAAGCAACTCTATGATGCTTATAAGATGACTCATGACTTACAGCATACCCTAGCTACAAACTAGTGTAATATAATAGAGATGATACTGTACAGAGTTTTCATGTTTATAGAACAACAGCAGAAACAAGGATATAATATCACCAGTGCAGGGCACTGAAAGCCAGGCCCAGCTTATATCATCCAACTACAGAGCTGCGGCCTCACCAGTTTGAGACCTGCAGTTGTAGTCCATCCTTCATGTGTAGACATGGGATGCTGATAGGAATCATTTACGAGCAATTTAAGTAATATTTTGTGCAACGAGACGCTGCTGTGAACGCAACTCTCACAAGACAGTGTGACACCCAAGATGGTGGCCCACCACTGCTGGATTGCTGATCCAAACAAGCATTATCTCCTTTTTTTCTTTTTTTTTTCCTTTTCTCCTTTCCTCCTTTTTTCCAGACTATAATATCAAGTGGCATGGTCCATCTAGAAGAATACATAGACATAGTGTTTCAGCAGACTCTGCTGCACCGTGAACAAAGACAAAACAGATGACACAAAAAAAGGGGAAACCCAAATCTACTCTAAACCCCAAAAGATATCGTCCAGTGGATTCACTCTCCAGCCCAGGTACAACACCATCCACACCTCTGAAGCCACCATGCTGCACAGAGGTAAGAGACATACTCATCTCCATTGGAAATAAACTTACTGGACTGGATGCCACAATCGCATTCATCGAAGTACTGCACAGGGAAATTTCAGGCACTGCACCAGAGCCTGGAATTCAGTCAGGACTAAATAGAGATACTCACCAAAGAAAACAAATCACTACAACACTCTGTCAACACTATCACCACCCAGCTCACTTCTGTGAACAAAACAATGAAAGAAATCATTACAACAAGCAGGTACCATCATAGCCACCTTAGATGCAGAAAAAAGCTTTTGACAGAGTAAACTGGAAATTTCTTTTCACCACACTACAAAGATTTGGCTTTGGGGAATCATTTATTAACTGGGTGAAGACATACACTGCTCCTTCAGCCACTGTCATCACCAAACCTCACAAAGCTTCACATTGCACAGGGGTCTAGGCAAGGCCACTCTCTCCCTCTCTATTCACCATTTTCATCGAACTTTTAGCAGCAGCCATTCATCAGAACATCTACATAAAAGGAATCCAAATACCCAAAATACAGCAAAAGATCAGTTTATATGTGGATGATATATTGCTGTTCCTACAAAACCCTCACTCATCACTACAAGAAACAATTAAGCTTATTGAATCATACTCCAATATCTATGACTACTCCATTAACTGAAACAAATCTTCCATCCCTCCATTACATAGTAACAGCTGGCATGTGGCAGCCCATATACCACCTATCCCATTATGCACGGGTCACATCAAGTATTTAGGTATTAATGTTTCCCCCAGGCTGTCAGAGCTGTTCAGACTCAACTTCACTTCACTACTCAAAACAATAAATTATGACCTCCAATTAATTATTCTATTTTCAAATATTCCAACCCAACCCACCTTCACATGGTTCAAATCCCTTGACTCAATCATCTCCAAATTCTACTGGAAAAAACAAGACACCAAGAATTAAACTGGTCACTCTGCAAAAACCAAAAACACAAGGAGGCTTGGAAGCTCCACATTTTTACCATTATTCTCTGGCAAATCAGCTTCAGTATATATACAAATGGATCCACCCCAGTCCATCACATCACATGGTTAGATACATGCACGGTTTTAAAGGGGTGGCCATGGGTGGCCAGTGCCACCACTACAATCTGATTGGTCACCCCAGATGCCACGTCATTGGCCAGCACATTTGTTTCTACTGAGACATGTGCCTGTATGGTTGACAGAGGCATGAGGGGGTCCCCGAGGGCTGACTCACACTGTCTCAAAATGTGGGAATCCCCCTTAACTGCAGTACCATTGCAGCGACAACCAGGACTAGAAACCCCCCCCCAAGGGGCCCCATCTCATTTTCGTCTCTGTGACCAGCATTACATCCAGGTAACTACTATTTGCATTAACTAACATTACGCAAAATAGAGGAATTATCCATCTGGTAGTGAAAAAAGAAGGAAAAAGAATGAGGATGAAGAGAATAGAAAGCCAGACAGTGGTAAGTGGAGCAGATAATGAGGAATGATGACAAATGATGATTGATGATAGTAAATGGTAAGCCAAAAAGCTAGTTAGCAAAGATACATGATGTCATGTAATATACTTTGTGAATTTGCTATTGCTGCTTAGTATCATAAAGTAGCTATTTCTTATCTCTCCACAGGAACATTGGTGAAGTTCCTATCAACAAAAAAAAGGAAACCCCCCAAATCATAACATACATTGGCTTATCATAATAATCATAATTATTTTTGCTGTTCTTATTTAATCTGAACAATAATGTGTAGCACACTTGTCTTGCAAGCTTATTTCATTATATCAGAGGTATAGCTTTCATGAAGTCAGCTTATTATTATTATTTCAAAGTAGCGAAGGCCTCATCAGCTCTTTGAATGGCTTGTTATAGATCCATGGCCACAAATACTTGCACAGGTCTAGCCAAGTCAGAACATTATTTATTATAATAAAGCTCAGGAACCTGAAGATGGTAATACACATTGTTGCTTTGTCCAAAAATCACATTCACACTAACTCTGTAATGATGCATGTTACTTTTCCAGTTACTTCATGCTAGTCTCCTCAGATTAAAACAAGCCTGTAAATTGGTGTGATGTTGGTGTATCATGGCAGGGATTGCCTTGCAGTTTGTTCTACAGAACAAAGTCCACGACTTTAATGGCCTTAAATATGGTCAAAACCTGTTTTTTTGTTTTTTTTAATTGTTTATCCAAAAATATCCAGGCTAATTGTCTTAATATATTAGTATATGCTATAATGTATGGTATAGTATATAATTCAGATTAGTCATTTTGCATTAATTTAGAGAAAGACAGAACCCAGGCTTTGCATAATGCATTTTTGTTTGGTGGTTTGCTTAGAGAATTTGACTACTTAATAGCCTTAGCTTTTGTAAATGAGCTCAGAAAAAGGTCCTATTTATTTGTCATTGTTAATGTTAGCCTACTTGACTATAAAGGTTCTGCAAAATAGGAGACTAACCATCAACAGTTATGTGTGCATGTATTTTTTAGCCTATTATTAGTGGAATATTAATGCACATAAAAAATACACACAAAATATTTTTGGGAATATCTGCAACTTAAATCATCCGTTCAATCAAAGTTTAATATTATAGCCACCAACCTAGATCTTCCTCCCTCAACTTCAGATTTAAATGACATCCCTTCTCCGAAAAAACTCCTTTACAAAATATATAGAATAATATCACAGTTTGACAAAACACTATCCATACCGTCATTAAAATAGGAACTAGATCTATCCATCACTCCTGACACCAACTTCTGGAACCAAATGTGCAAAAACATCTACTACATAACTCATACAGTATAAGATACTACACAGAATTCACCACCACATCCCATTATCCCCCTCACTCTGCTTACTAGGAGACATATCAACCTGAACAAAACAAACAGTAAATTACTCCTCGTGGCTCTAACTATTGCCAAGAAAACTATCCGCATGAGCAGGAAAACAAGGAACACCACACATATTGCACACTGGAAAAACTTACTCAGAGAAAACATCTCTATGGAAAATTGATCCACCTCCATCAACAACACTGCAACTGAACCCCACTCCATCTGGTCATCTCTCATTAACTTCTTACAAACCTGATTCCATCCAACTTGTTTTTCTTGCCTGTCTACCAATCATAATTTGAACACATTTACATCAGTATCAGTATCCACACCTACATGTTCATCGAAGTTTACATACATACATACATACATACATACATACATAAAATGAAAGGAAGGGGGAAAAGTTTATTATTTTTTACATTTATCATTTTGGTTAATTAATCACTATTTAATCCTGTTTTACTTTGTGCAAAACATTGATAAGTAACTCATTATTAAAATGAATTTTGATATAAAAATGGTGTTAATGATGAAGATGTTTATTTTGATGATCATTTTAATGATGACTGTTACTGTTACTATTATAATATTACATATGTTACATTCTATTATGTATGAGGATGAGAATGAAGAGGATGTTGATGCTGATACATTATTATTATTATTATTATTATTATTATTGTTGTTGTTGTTATTATTATTATTATTATTATTATTATTATTATTGCTATTGTTGCAGTGATATTATAATCATCATTATTATTGTTATGAATGCTATAAAGACAGACTGGTAGGATGAGGATTAGGATATTATTATTATTATTAAACAGAATACTATTAGTAATGTTGCACATTTTATAAGAATGAGACTGATTATTATTATTATTATTATTATTATATAAATCATTATTGGTAGGTCAAGATGGGTGATGATGATGATGATGATTACTATGCTTAAAATATATTACACTATTTCCAGTAGTACAGTGATGTTGATTTTTATACAGATTATTATTTTTATTTTTTATTGCTATTAGACATGTTAGACATGTTAATAGGATGACAAAGATGATGGTGATGTTGGCTTTTTTGTGGTTCTTTTTCATTTTTGTTTTGTTCATTTGCTTTAAATTATTATTATTATTATTATTATTATTGATATGAATCTGTTAAGAATTATTTTACCACCAGACAACACGCACAACATTTTTTTTTGACAAATGAAGTACTTGGCAACAGAATGAATTTCAGTCAGATCAATTACAGAACTTACTTTTATTATTTTTATTTCTACCATTTTACAAGTGCGACAATTCACAGGCACACACAGACAATTATACTGAACCTCCTCACTCAACAACCCACTCTATTCACCTACTTCTCTTTCCTTTCTATTCTCCTTCTTTTTTATCATGATTAATTTATTAATTCATTTTTATTAACTTTTATTAACTTTGCTGTCTCACTACTTTGCATTCTCATTTATCTTTTGTTATGTTTTATTCTGTTATGTACTATTTATCCCTTCTTCGGAACCATATCTGAATGATGGGACCACCTCAGACTGGGCTCTGGTGACTTTCTCTTTCTTCCATTGGTTAATACCGTTTCCCTCTTTATGCTCTCTCTCCGCTTTATATATTTCACACAGAAAACCCACCCACATAAACACACAAACACACACACACACCTACATAAACACATGTGTGCTACAATGAGACAATCAGAGCCAAACATTATGCCTTTGTTTGTTTGTTTGCTCTTTTGTCATTCTTGCTGTTATTGTTGCTGCTGTTTTACCTTTTTTCTCTCTTTTTGTTTCGGTTTGTTTGAGTCTAGTTTTCCCTGTTGTCTTGTGCTCTGTCATATGTTGCTTGGTTTCATATTGGTCACTTGTATTGCACTATAAACAAAAACAAAAAAACAAAAAAAGAGAGAAACATTTGTCAGGAAAAACTTTTTCTACCTTCAGCCAATTAATGTTATAATTGCAATTTTTCTCTTTTATGTCTTCTATTTGTAATCATATGATACACAGTAAACATGTTCGTCATCTCATTTTTTTTCTGAAGTGAGTTTATGTTTTTATGTATTATATGAGCTTAGATATTGCCTACTGCCTCAAGACAAATCTTAACATAAGTTTTTCTCACATGAAGGTTTGAACCAATAATTAGCATGTTCAAGGAACATAAATTACATGACACTTTCATTTACACATTGAGGGTTGCTATATAATGTAAAATGTCTCCATTTGCATATTGAAAGTTTTGAAAAAAAGGAAGAAAAAAGAAAAAAAAACACATCAGCTCACACCCACATAGTTAATTCTGCTGGAGAGCAATATATTGTGTTGAGAAAAAATACACTGTGGGTGGGTATATACATATATATATAGTATAGAGTATATTAGAAGAAGAGAATCATTTCAGTACTAATTACAGTACAGATCAGTGCTTGGGGATTTGTTTTTTTGCCATTACCCAAGACAGTATCTGTGCATTGATTAAGTCTCTCCTCAAACTGAGCAGCAAAGAGACAAGACTGCAGTATATGATTTACAAGTCCTGGAGCTGTTCCATAGTCAATTAATAATAGAACAAATCCTATGACAGCATGACAGTATGACAGGACCCGCTGTGATTTACTGAGATACAGGAACATGTTCTGATTCAGCCTTACATTCAAATAAAACTCATTTACATGTAATATATCGTGAACAAAAATTCTACAAGGCCATGGAGTCGGTCACTAATTCTGTATCGATGGACCAATGCCAAAAAGTGTCACACCTTGGTATCATCAATTCAGTTCTCGCTCTATATTCCAATTTAAGGAGATATTAATCTGTATTTGTACAAGTTGAATTTACTGCCCAAAATCACTGCAGAGGAAAAGTACATTTTTTAGGGTTTCAGTTATCAGTGAACATGGTGGTGGAAAGATAAAGTATAGAAAAGTTAGAGATGTTACATTTCTCCAAATAAGAACTCATGCAATCTCTTCCCTCACAGCTGGAAATACCACAAAACAAAATGAATAAATAGTGCAATAACTAATTTTGTCTGTGAAGCCATATGAGCTTGTGCCCTTCTTTTTTCTCTTTATTCTTACCTTAGTTTATTCATTTTTTTTTCTCTCTCTATCTGTATGCCCCTCAATTTCTACCATTTTTTATTTCTCTGCCAAACAAACAGAAACACACACGGACACTGCGGAACACACTACACAACTTTTCACAAAGCCTTGTAATGGCTTTGATCAATAATTGATCAAGGGAATCTTCTAACTGTTCAGAGAGAGTGTAAAGAGCATGTGGAGGCACCCACTTCCACTTTCTCCCAAGATCAACGCAAAAAAAAAGGAGCTCCACAGCCACCATGGAAGCAGCCTCCACACAGACTTGTTCCACAATAACATAACACAACATCTCTGCATGTCTGACATTACCCGAAGCTCTAGGACCTGCCAAGTCATATACATCTGAGCACAGACAGGAGGCCAAGGTAGCATGTCACCTACTGAGATCTTAAATGTCTCGGGAGCTGAGATCTAAAATGTCATGGCCTCAGGGTTCAACTGCTTTCTAATAGGCAATTTTGCTCGAGAAATCTGTCCAGGTTCAATGGCTTGGCTGTGCCACTGCCACTTGACAGCTCTATTTTCTGGCACATGAAAAGGACACGTCAGGTTGTCTGGTGCAGTCATTGTTTCTCCATTGTGTATGTATGGATTCAGAAGTGATGCATGAGGTAGATGAGAAAAGTGAAAACCTTTTGATTCTTTACTTCTTGATCACTCTTTCATCTGACTATCTTTCCTGTGTAGCTTAGCTTATCTAGGATTTAATCACCAGATCTTTACTGTTTTCTTTTCTTTAAATATCTGTCATTGCCTTAGAATGACTACAAAACATCCACAAAGATCTACAAAGGGAACAGATTTGTGAGTACTGGCTAGGTTAGGTTTGCGTGTTTGTTGATCTAGCGGTGCTGGCTGCTCATCTTCCCTCCGCTGTGTAGTGCCTTGTGTGTGCATGTGTGCAATTCCAGTGTGTATGTGCGCCTGCTGTCATGTGTTTCTTTGCTAACACTCCCCTGCAGAAAGGATTCCTCTGCCCTCTCTCCACAAGTCTGGCCTCAGGGACCTGAGAAGAAGGAGAGGATGGAGAAAAAGAAAAAAAACACTGGAAAGTAGAATACCAAGCACAGTTTCTCGGAGCTGTTTACTCTGTCTGCCGGCTACATGTTGTGTTTGAGCAAGTGTGAATGTGTGTGTGTGGGGGTGGGTGCTTCTTTGCTCACTCCTCCTGTTTGTATGGGTACCAGGTGTATTATCGCAGACTGAGCAAGAGACAATAGTTGTTGGTGAGAGAGGGAGAGGAGTAGTGAGAGAGAGAGAAAGAGAGAAAAGGGGGGGGGTGAGAGTTGGCAGGGGGAAGTAAATGAAAAATTCATACGGCTGCAGGTCCCAAAAGCCCTTCTGTCTTTGCCAGGAGTCCTCCACTTCAAACTGCTGGGCAGGGGCGGTGGGACTGTGCCAAAGAAAGAAGCAAAGTGAAGAACAGGGCCAGAGAAGGTGTTATCGAGGAATCAGGAGTAAGCTGAAAGGAGAGTCAACAGCACAACAACAATATCCCTTAACAGCAACAGGGTGTTCAGAATAGTCCCCTGGATCCTTTTCTGGCAGCCATTACAATCATCCTTCAGTCATACCTAAGTCAAGAGTGTGATGCAATAAAACAAACCGTGTGCGCTGAAAGAAGTTTATATGATTTTACCCATGGCCCTCACAATACCCACACCGAAACTGTGTAGAAAGTGATTTGATGCAAATTAAGCTAAATGAGAAGCTCACTGCAGAGTAAAGTCCTGATGCAGGCATACTAAATAAATCAGAAGATACAGATCTTTGTAATTATAAAGACAACATCTAGATGCATACCCGTGACACAGCCTTGAGATGACAAAGGAAAAAAAAAAAAAAAAACTGAAGATAGAGAGAAAAGGGAAAAGGGAGTGAGTGAGAAGAAGAAACCTCCTCTTCTTTACTCACTACTGCAGTGTTGCCATAGCCACTGCTGCATCCTCAGGATGCCAGGGCAGACAGAGTTAGAGGAGGTAGAGCAGAGGAAGGAAGGGGGAAGAACTTTTATAGCTCTACCTCTCTCTCTCTCTCTCTCTCTCTCTCTCCCCCTTTCACTGTGTGAAAGTGGGTCAGCAAACACACACACACACACACATACACACAGTACTCATCATTTTCCAAACTGCTCAGTCCTACTTGTCTGCATGCTGGGATCAAGCACTTGGTGACGTGGGGTCTTGAAGAAATCTGGCTTTTCTCCAAGGGCACATGGAAACAAGAAGCATGGCAAAGACAAACACAGTGGGCTCTATTTTAACCACACAGGCGATAAGCGCAGCGTGGGAGGTCTTAGGCGTACGGACAGTGTGGGCGCCTCCATGCGTACCTGCTATTTTAGTCCATGTCTGCGCAGCAGTGCAACATGCAAAAGGGCTCGATGAAGTTGATTATAGATCAGCGGGTGTGGTGATTATTAAATACTCTCTCAGACATTCACATCACCGCTCTCATAACTCTGAAACAGCTGAGCCAATCACAGTTAAACGTGATAACGACAGCTCAGCAAACAGAAAGCTTTTTTTCTTCAGGAAATATTTGGACAGTTCAAAGCGTCATGACATGAACACACATCACCACAAATCAGCACCCAAAGACAAATGGAGCAGTGCTTTTCATTAGTTAGTTACTGTAATAATAGAAATAAAAAATAAAGAAACTGATTTGGAGATGCTGTTTATATGATTATATCAGACCAACACTATTTCAGCAATAATTCTAATGTATTTCACCTCATACATGGTCACATAGTTTAGTAATTAATGTTACACAACAGTGTTTGCACTGCAATGTGTTTCAAGGGTAAAACATGAGATGCTACTTTTGCTAAAAAGAGAGTTGGAAAAGAGGCTGATGAGCCCTGCTAACCTGACGTCTCCTTAATTTAAAAAAAAGAATATCGAGTTGTAACTGACCAGTCTGATGTGAGCTGTATGTGGTTATACTGTAGCAGCCTGGTGTCATCAGGTGATTTAATGAAGGTAAACACAGTGAACGGCCGTGTGTAATGGCAACATTTCAGTGCTGCTGCCTTCAGATGCTGCAGGGATTTAATGAAGTGAAGGAGAAGCTTTTCATTCAGTATAAAGCAGCTGTGGACAATAGTTACTGTAAAAATCACTTACATTCATTTATAGATCAATGCAGACTGATTTACTGACTTTCCTGCTTCAACCGTGTTAAAAGTTATCTTCCATGCCGATTTTGGTTGGAGTGTTTAGGCTTCAAACTGCGCAAAAATTGCACAGTAAATTCAAAATGGCTGACTTCCTGTTGGACTTAGGGTATGGCTCCAAGAGGCTTTTTTTAAAGTCTGGAGATGTTACATCTGCCTACCAAATTTCATACATCTACATCAAATTTAAACATGGGGGCTTTGAATTTGAAATTTTGTAAGGGGTGCTATCGAACCATTTTGCCATTATGCCAAGACCCATATCAGATATCAAGTTTCATCACTTCTGATGCTTGTGCAAAGTTTCATGAGTTTTCAAGCACCCCTAGTATCTCAAAAATGCAAAAAGTAATTAGGGGGTGCTATAGAGCCAATGTGCCATGCCCAAGCCCAATTGCGATATCAAATCTAAATATTTACTAGTTCAAACATGGGTGCAAAGTTTCGTGAGCTGTTGTGCATCCTAAAGCCCTCAAACCTGTTCGTAAAATGAAAACTGACGTATGAAATCCAAAATGGCTGACTTTCTGTCAAAGATTTTTTCAAAAAAATGTATTATGTCCAGAATGATGAGAGCAATGATCCCACCAAATTTCATGAATATCAAAGCAACTTTATCCCAACATGGCCCTGCATTTGGGGACGCTATGGAGCCTGCTGGCAACGAGTTTTTGAGCATCCCAAGCCCCTCAAAAATGCAAAGGCATCCAAGAATGATAATAATCTCTTCAAAAACAATAGGTTCCTCGCTCCTCCTTTCAGTGCCAGGGACCATAATAATTCTAGCTGCCTCCTCCTAATGTTGACACACTATATAAAATTATATGCCCAAACACACATACACATGCTTGTGTGCGCAAGGGTGAAACACTGATGTGATGACACACACAGAATACAAACAGAATGTCCGATATAATTGTTATATAAAAATGCACCTCTTGTCCATAAATAACAACTTCCAAGTTTAACAAAAGATATGGAGACAAACATACTTTAAAGAACTGGATGTTAGATATTTCAGTAATGATTCACCTGTTGACTGGCTGCTGCTTTGAATCCAGGTTTCCAAAGAACTATTTCCCTTTGCTGCCTCCCTCGGCTCTTTCTCCCTCTGTCTCTTTGAAGAGGGCATTGTTACTGTAATGTGCAACATTCAGTATGAATATATATTTCACAAAACAATTTATTACATGCAACATTATGTGCAAAATTTTAATGTTATTTATTACCATTTAAAAGGGTGGCACAGTGGTGGGTTTCCCTCCACAGACCAAAAACATGCTGTTTAAGCTAATTGGTGACTCTAAATTGCCTGTAGGTGTGAATGATTGTCTGTCTCTATGTGTCAGCCCGTGACTGACTGGCGACCTGCCCAGAGTACCCCATCTCTCACCCAGTGTCAACTGGGATCGGCACCAGCTCCCCATAACTATCTAAAGGATACAGTAAGTGGGTATAGCTAATAGATGGATGGATAAATTAAATTAAATAATAAAATAAAATCATATTAAATTCATTATATTCAAATACATTCCTTCAATTCAATTTAAATGTAATTAAATTAAACAAGATTAAATTTAATTAGATTAAAATACATTTAATTATATAAACAAATAAAATTAAATGAATTTAAACACTAAATCAAAATATGTTAAAAAATGTAGTTAAATTAGATTAAATTATATCCAGCAAAATGCAATGTGGTATAAGAACAAAGTATTTGCATTGTCTCAAGTCATAATGCACCAGAATCAGTTATGCTAGCACATCCAATTCAAGGAAAAGTGCAAGTGTAAAACATCAAACATCCAAATTATTCATGGAAAGAGCTGTTATATTTTTTCTTTATGTTAGCCGTTTAAATCTGCTTAAAAAAGTAGTTTCGCTTTCATATAAATTGGTTTCTTTCTATAGTCAAATAATATGTCAAGAAGCAAGAACTGGGATTGGAAAGCTCAACCAGAATCTATTTCAGAACTGACAAAATCTCTAAACAACTCTAAGGAGACCAAAGGTTTCATCTCGACAAAACAGTGAAAAACTCTATGAAGTGAATTTTTGCCTTGCATTACTGGCCGGCTCTCAACAGCTGTCTGTCAGCAAGCCGCAGCTGAATCCCCTAGTCCAGCCCTGTGATACGCACAAATTTTTTGCTCAAGTTGAATACGTGTGCAAATGCGCAAATGATGTGCGTGTATTCACACTGCAAATTTTGTGTATTTGGATCATTCGCATCGCGAATTTCGGGTATTTGCGTCATTCGTGGCGCGTAATTTGTGTCTTTTGTTTGACCAGTGCAAATAGACACAAATTCGAGTCTATTCACATCTTTGCATTGACTTTGTCTGTATTCTCGCTGCCCAAAAAATTCACTTTGTGTTTGGTGTGAACACACCATTAGGTTTGGAGGTGTATTTGTAAAGAGGGTATCATAGCTGTGTGAAAGGGACAAAACTCTCTGCACACAGTGTTGACACCCCAACCCCCAATTTCACTGTTGGTCTAGATGTAGGTCATGAAGTCCTTTCATCACTAAAAGTGCGGACATCCATCTATAAGGACTATTGGTTTATCCTCACGGTCAGGATGGTCGTTTCTCCGTCAAAGTCAAATCAGGCCCTGGAGAGCTGGGAGGGCCATTTACCAACATTGTAAGACATATGGCACATAAACACATAACTACTCACATGTGCACACGCCTACACACGCACTCAAGCCATTTACCAACATGACACAAACACGAGAGTGATGAGAACATACACAGATGTCAAGGAAAATCACATATAAGCAGTGGAACTGTGTGGGTACGTGTGTGTGAGTATTTCCATGTGTGTGTGCTCTTCCCCAGCGCCCACATCTCTCTCAGTGACAAGATGAGCATGTGACGGGAGCAGGGGAGCGCTGAACTGAGTCATAGTCTCCAGGGGGCAAGTGTGATGATCAAGAGGACCTTTGGGAGAGCAACTGAAGCTTTACCTAAACAGCCTTCCCAGAGTCATCTCCTTTACTACTCACTAACCTGGCCCCATAAATTCACTGGCCCCGTCCCCGTGGACCCGTACTGCTGACGGACGTCAAAGAGGTAAAGTTATCATAGACTATTAGTCTGGTGGGACTGGTGGAAGATGTGTGTGATTTCAGAATGTGAAACAAAGACTGCATGAGGACAGAAATTCTGTTTTATGCAGTACATGATATTTTTTGTGTTCACAATGTTCTGTCTTTTTCTCTTTTTCCATCACCCTGCAGTCTTATTATGCTCTTATAGGCACACTCTGTCCTATACCACCTTCACCCTTACAGAACATTTGCCTTCCTTCCCTACACGCCTCCCCTGACCCCCTCTGGACAGCAGTGTGTCCACAGTAGAGGCCTAAAGCCTGAAGCACCGCTGGCAAGCACCAAGACAGCAGCTGTGCATGACACATGTTCACCGAAAAAAACTCATCTCTTTGCTTCATTTCATCCTCCTCACCCTTCATTTCACTCCTCCTCTCCCAACCCACCTTCTCCTTTCTCCTTTGGCCCCTACCACTCCATTCGGAACAGGTGATCCCACCAGAGGGCCAGTTTTACACCCTTCACTTACTGTACTCACGATGCTGCTTTCTCCTCCAGCTCCCTCAACCCCCACTGAAGCCCTGTAGTGAGTG
This sequence comes from Scomberomorus guttatus, assembly GCA_038419695.1. Lineage (NCBI taxonomy): Eukaryota > Metazoa > Chordata > Actinopteri > Scombriformes > Scombridae > Scomberomorus > Scomberomorus guttatus. The sequence continues at coordinate 19,115,775 of CM076461.1, forward strand.
ACAACCAGAGACATCTGTCCCAAGAGCCGGCAGCACAAACCGGAGAGGATGCCTCAAAGAGAGATCCAAACTCAGAAAAGACAGTGGAAAGAGGCCAAGGGCCAGCTGCCGAGGATGATTTTGAGTAGAATTCAACTTTTCAAGTCTCATTTTTCAAGTAAACTTTGACAGATTTGTAAAGCATTGTACCAAGTATAAAAACTTCGGTGCATTTATAACTGTGGAGTTGCAGGCCCATACTAAATTCAAAAGTAACAACATTTTTATTCTACTAATTTACAATCCTCCTGTGTGACATCCTTGTGCAGAATTTATTGAAAGGAGGTCAGGAAAACACAGGACACTGGTTGTTTCTTGTGTCTTGTGTGTTTTTAGGCTACCAATACATTTGGCTATGTTTAGGAAAAGATCATGATGAAACTTTTCCAGTATTCAATTGAAGTCTCTCATTAACCTTAAAGATACCCTGTGGAGTTTTCTTGTAAACAAACAAAGTTATGTTTACATTCAGTGTTACTCCTTTGAGGCCTGGCAAACGTGTTAATGTATTTCCCTACGCATAAAAAATTTGAAAAGCCAAATTTTTTTCAATGTTTTAATTGTTTGCATTATTTGTTTACATCCATGTTTATTAGCTTGCAGTCCTTCCTTTTCCTTGTCTTTGTTGGCACATTGCTATGCTTTACTCTGCCAAGAATCGATCAGTGGACTAGCATGGGAATGTGCATTGTGTGGCCTGCATCCTGCATGCAGGATAGAAATAAAACAGGAACCTACTTGTAACAACATTGCTCCATATCACTCCGAGTGGTCAAACACTCCACAAGAGACTTTTAACCAAGTGTTTTGATTTGCCACATATTAATCATTAGTTTCAAGGAGAGAGTAACACATTAAATACATTTGAACATTTTGCAGATACATTCAGTATAAACTTTGTCCATGTTATATATGAACATAATGCAAAAAAGATACAAAAATCCATCAAAAATCCATATCAAACACTATTTATGATTGATATCTAACAACATCATGCACAATATATAATAACTTTTTCTATTTTACTATTTAACTATTTATTTTATTTTATTCTATTGTTGTGTGTGATGTGTGCTGGATGGTGCTGTTGTGACACTTAAATTTCCCTCAGGATTAATAAAGTATTTCTTATTCTTATAATAGTTGAGCTACACAAGTAGAAAGAAAGTTGGCTCTAATGCAGTATCAGAGAGCTTCATCACCCTAAGGTGCGCAGAAATGAAATCCATCAGGTCTAAATCTAGCGTCGATATCTCTCAACACTGTGCCCTGACTCCAGCAGTTTGTTCCATTACCATTCTAGCGGGTTTATCTAGAATATGCCTTTTCCAGCTCATTATGCCCACTTTAGGCTCCCATAAGGTCATTAATCCCAATCACTGTGTTCATTTTCACACATGCCAAACCATTATTCCACACTTGGCATATCTTTTTACCCTTCTGTAATGCTCTGTGGTGTGCATGCATGTACATGCAGATAGACACATATCAACAGAGTCTCCTTCTACTTACTCATTCTGTTTGTGTCACACTGTCTGTGATTGCATAAAACATAAAATACTATAAGGGGGATCATAAGACGATAATGATCAGAGAAAATCTTGCCAAATATAGGCTTATGGACTTGAGATTTATCTTTAATGACACATTTCAGCACTCTTCAATACTATGAGTTAGATTTGTGAAGCAGCTTGCTCGTGTATAAATGATTTGCCCTCATACAGAATATTTGTCATGCTGGAAAGCTTTCCAGTGCATCAGCACTCGATGCCTTACAGAGATTACTGCTGTTTTGAGAATATATTAAACAATCTGCTGAGGTGCCCATTGGCACTGCAGATTCAGTCACACAGGAAGGAAACAGAAAAGAATACAAATGTAGGCAGAAATAGGATCAAAGATGTTTTTCTAAGGATTCAAAATTACTATAACATACTGTATAATTTAAACCTGTACTGTAAATATTATCATTATCATTATCTATCTTAATTTATTGTCATATTGATTATAATGATGTATCACTGGGTGTCTAGCCACATTAATTATGTATGTCATCACTATAGAGGTTATATAACATGGGTAAGATGTACAAAATGATATGATGACAATAAAAAAAAAGTATTAAAAAAGAAAAGAATACAAATACAGAATAGTGTTTCTCTGTCCTTTGTTATTTATTCAATTGTCCAGTCATTGATCCTGAAACAATGGGACTTCACACTAATGGAGGAAGTTGTGGATACCACCATGTGAGCTGTTGTGTTTTAAAGACAACTGGGTTCATTAGCAACCGGCAGGGAACAGATTCTGGGTCATATGGCGTGCATGTAGGTGTGTGAGATATGAGTCGATACGTGCATATGATAATGCTTGTGAGGCTCTGTTTTTGTAAATGGAATGGAGACCTATGATCAATGCCAGGGTGCTGAGCAGTGTGAGCAGCGTTGGGGACTCGGTTGCTGTTGCAGGGATGTTAATGAGCAGAGAAACAGGAAGGGGATCAGAACACACAATCAGAGAAAGAAGATAAAGAGGGAAAATGATCAATGAGTGTGATTTAATTTGGGACTCTCAGATGTGCCAAAGTTTTGCTCCAGGGGATTCATCTTTCTTCATCAGGGGGTGTTACAGACCTAATGAATGGTTATTAGATAGGAGAAGTAAGCACAGTAAAAGATGTATAGTATGTTTTACAGTAGCATGCGAGCTTGTCATTCTCTCTCTCTCTCTCTCTCACACACACACACACACACATACACACTCACACACACACATACTGATCTTGATATTCACCCTTGGCAGCTTAGTATTCACACACGACTACATGGCTGTGAGGGAATAGCCCTGCAGTGGATGCAGAAGAGAAGCATAATAGAAAAACTCATTTGAAGGGAACTCAGGAGCCCAGGACCACGTTAAGCTCAGCCACCGGCTTGAATGAAAGATCATGTCGACCTCGTCACAGAGTGTGAGGGTGCGTGTGTACGTGTTTGTATGTAGTGAGAGAGAATGGGGCAGAGACAGAAGAAAAACAGTGTAAATATGATATGAAAAGATGAAAAAGATGTGAAAATCAAATAAAAGAAGGCTGAGTGTGCAAAAGAGTAACATATTCAACACAGTCCCCTGACTCACCAGATTATGAAATTTTCTGGGTTTGTTTCTATCTTTCACTCAATGGATTTCACAGTCCACAACGTTAACAGACAAAAGCCACACAACCACAGGAACTTTCCCCAGGGACTAAGAACCTTTTGAGGAACTCTACCTGTGTTTCCACCGGAGGGACCAGGGTCTAAATTAAGTTCCAGGGAGATTGTTTTACCCCCAAAAAAGTCCCTGCTCAGGGGGTAGTACTTCCCAAAAGTGCAGGAACTTTAGGGGTGGGGTTTGCAGGGATGACCGTCGCTGATTGGTCAAACACACACAGCGTGGCTGCTTCCACTTTTTCCAATTTGTATACTGCTTAATTCATAAAACTAGTCAGTACTCTAGTATCTATTTAGGACCAGTTTAGGACGAGGGGAGCACATTTCTCTTCATTTGATAACGTTAAAAGTAAAGTTAGGCTTTGCTGTCGACTTCTTGACTTTCTTCATTTTAAAAAAGACAAGAGAAAAAGAGAGATAGCGCAAGCGAGCTGAGCGCACAGGCGAGTGAGAGAGAGAGAGACAGAGCAGTGGTGGTCGAGTGAGGCGAGGGAGTGGCGGTAGCGAGAACAAAGCCAATGAATGAAAGAAATAAAACAATATTTTCTGATTGTTTCACGGCGGTTAAGTTCTAAAGCAGAAATAAATAACCATCAAACACTCAACAGATGGAGACAGACGCTCTTAGTTTCAGTCTCATTTTCCTCCTCTGCATTTCTCCTTCTCATTCATTCATTACATCCAACTAATGCAGCAGTAAATACAAAAAACAACAGGATAAATCTGTGTTGTTTTTTCCTCGTGTGAATGCTGTGTTTCAAGTATGGCTGTCATTTTTTAATACCTCACATCTAATTTGCATGATCCATCCGGTTCCTCAGATATGGTGGAAACGCAAACAAGAAGGACAACAACAAGGGACTTAAAGTTCCAAGTTTAGTTTAGTGTAACTACGGACCATCTTTACGCAGGTAAACATGAAATGGAGTTGGATAAACAAGATGATGCAAGATGATGAACTTAGCAAGGAGAGTCAGCCACAGTACAGACAATCTGATCCGGAATACAATGTAAGTTCATCTGAGCTCTCACAAAGCACCCAGGAATCACAAGCTTCAGCTGACACCCATAAAGAAGATAGGCTTTTTCTAGCTTTCAGGGAACAGTTAAAACAATTGCTTCAGCATTGTTTAAAGTGTGGCTCCTTGATTGTCAAGGAGGATATGAAGGAGCTGCAAAATGAGGGATCACAGTCGACACTAGAGCTCACACTAGACGGCTGTACTCGGCAGGAAACTTGCTTTTGGCAGCATCGGTTTTCTTCAGTGGCATCCTTTTTGCTAAATTTGAACAGTTCTGTAGTAACATGAACCTCAAAACAATAAGTGAAGACACATACACAACACTGAGGAAGAAGTTTGTGTTTCCGGTTATTGAAAAAATATGGACCAAAGAGCAGAGTGCAGTGTTAACTACCATAAAATCATGAGAAGCGGAAGTTGTGCTCTGTGGAGATGGCCAGTGCGACTCTCCAGGCCACTCAGCCAAATACTGTACATACACTTTTTTAGATGTGCAGAGTCAAAAGGTTGTGTACTTCAAGGTAATGAGCTGCACCCATGTTTCGAGCACTAATACCATGGAAATCAAAGGTTTTAAGGAAGCTCATAAAACTATAGAAGAAAATGGAGTGAAAATCTCTACCATCTCCACTAACAGACATCCACAAATTGTTAAAGAAAAACACCACGAATCCTGTGATCCTGACATGTGGCAAAAGGAGTGTCCATCCATCAGAAATCATTTGTGGGGGGGTGCAAAAACCTGTGAGGGTGATGCCGAGGTGTTGAAAGAGAAGTGGGTATCAGTAATACACCATGTTACCAACTGACACGACTGGCCAGGAAACAGGCACTATCACCGATGTGCTCATGAGCCCCTTGATGAGACGAGCCAAAGTAAGCTTTGGTTAAGGCAAGGATCTAAAACCCACAAAGCACTCATGAAAGACTGTGAAAGACCTGGGGCCTGTACTACAAAGCAAGTTCAACATACCTAGGACATCTTTTCGTTAGCTGGCTTCACTGAGCCCAACATTGGCCATCCAGATAACCAGTACTACGAAGCTGGCTATCAACTAGCTCAGTCAACTCTGGGCTTTCCTGTCCAGCTACGAGTGCGCTTATGTGAAAGAGGGGGGGTTGTTCAGAACCATGAATGAAGTACTTCATATGATATGAGATGAAACGGTGTAACAAAGTACCTGTGGGGAAACTTCTGTTTTCGGGACAGCAAAAAGTCATATTCAATAAAGTGAAATGTAAACGACAACCTGTAATGATACAACAAGAGTAAGAATAATTTCCACATAGTGTATAGTGAGAAGATAATCTTTCGTTTTTATTTCCAGTTGTCATCACACAGGTGTCTCATGTTATTCTGAGCTGCAGTGATGGAATCAGACTGTAAAATTATCCACACTGTCAGCTGTCAGTCCAGGGATAAAATAAACTTTGCACAATTAAAATGCAGCTAAAAGCATCATTATGTGTTTAGTGTTATAAACGATCTCTGCGTTTGTTAGAAGCTCTGTTTTAAAACCAGAGTGGAAACAGAAAGTCTGGAACAATAAAAAGTTTCTACTGACCTATAAAAATATATATTGCTCTTTTTTACTTGTCACTTTATTGTAACTCAGGACTTTTGTCCATGTCAGGATCCTGTAGGAATGATGACTCTTTATTTCCAGTGATCTATCATTCCTCTCCTTTGTAAGCACTATAGCGTGCTTTTCATTAAGCTAACGTGTCTCCTCGCTTCCCTCATTTGCGTCTCTTCTTTGGGTCTTAGCTCCTCCCAGTGAGGTTGTGAGAGAGAGATGCAAGGAAGAGACACAAGGACAGAGGAATGTAATTCACCAGATGGGCTCGCTTGCTCACTCCAGCATCATTTAGAGGAGACTGCAACTACTCATGACGCACAGCATCTCAACTGTCAAATATGATTGAATTTCCCAGATGAGGAAATGAGGGAGGAAAGTGATGTTGCAAGTGCATCAACTGTCAAGTCTTGCAGCCCAGCAAACCCTCCAAAGACACCATTATGCTATGCTACTTCTTTTTCCTATCAATTAAATTTTCACAAAATGTCAATCCAAACATACTGTAAAATAAGGATTATTTTTAACTCTAACGAAGTATTCAATTATATTTCTTATTGCAGTGCAAAGTTCATATACATTTTAAAACTTAACTAGTTACCAGTACTATGAATTATTATCAATTACATTTAATGAATTATAAATTAAGGTCAAGCATGCAGCTGAATAAGGTAGGCCTATGTTACAATTTGGATACTTAGACCACTTGGCTGAGACCTGTTGGCAGGATTTCTGAATGGTGTCATTAGCCACAAATGACATGTATAACCACTGTCCCCAAGAAGGATGCCTTTATGCTGCCCCTCCTCACACTCCCTTGCAAGGATGCTCTCATCCAGTATCCGAGCGTCATGGGTACTGCCAGGCCATTGTGCTACAACGTTGGTTGTTATTTTCATGATTGCAGACTAACTGGACATTGATTGAATGCTTGTTTTTTCTGTTAACAAATTGATCTTCATATTGTACGGGCGTATAAATTCTGATGTGGGTCCCATCTATCACCCTGCACAGAAGCCGGCAACATTAAAGAAGTGCACCGCTATTTCATCCTCCTCTTGTTTTGACGGGAACTTCACCACGGTGTTCAGCAGACAGGTAAGGGCATTTGAAACTCGGTGAGTGATGCGGCACACCATTGACTTGTGGGCATGAAATACCACACCTATTACTGACTGGAAAGATCCTGTAGCATAAAACCATAGAGCAATCACTAATTGCAATACGGCTGGAAGAGCACAGCTGCAGAAAGTAGAGTGATCCAACTCTAGACGATCAGACAAATCATCAATTGACTGCTGGTCAAATCTATAATGTAAAATCAATTGCTCATCTTTAAGCATATCCATTGCATTCTCCTGGTTGTGAAACACTCTTCTCAGGATGCATTCATTTATTTCATTTATCACCATAAACTCGGCCATATTGCGGTTAAGATAGAGTCAGAGGTATCTTAAGTTGTTTTTCTCACTTTGGTTGCTCAGCTATTTTGTGCAACAAACAAACTTAAAGAGATAAGTATAGGGCCAAGATAAGGAGAAATCCTAAATGAGCATTTTAAGGAAACCTTGAGGAGAAGATTTAAGCGTGTTTTAAGGAAACCTTAACTTGGACTTGAGGGAAATCTTAACTTTATATGTTTTGTACAACCGCCCCCTGGATCTTTTGGTCAAAACGGGGCTTAAGTGTTTTCCTATTTGAGCAGTTATTGATTCCTCTGGACCAAAGCATTATGTATTCAGTCCAGAATATAAAGGATACCTGGTAGGCATGGATTAACAGCAACTTAACTTTTACTTGACCAACAACAAAAGTTCTGAAACTGAGACAACTTGTGTAAATTGAAATGATACCACACAGCAGCTGATGATATCTTTTATGCATCACAGTATCTCAGATCATGATCCCCTTTTTTTTGCCAGACAATCCCCTGTGTGAACGTCTGCATCTTCCAAAACCTTCAGTCAGGGGAACACTGCCTCTAATTCCACGGAGGGCACTAACCTCGTTTCCCCCTTCTGCTCTCGGTCTCCGAATTGAATTTCCTGCAGGGACCGAGATGAGTTTAGCACATTTTCTTTCATTTTGTTGAGGTCAGACAGGAGGAACACCTGTGGGATTCACCCTTTGAAAAAAAAATCATTTTTTTACTTTCCTGTTCTTTATTTCTTTACTTTGCTTTGTCCCTCCTTTCCACCTCTTTAGCCAAGGTCAAGGAGATTTTTGCCGGGGCTCCACTTTCCCAGTTATTCCTGCCGGCTGTGGTCTCGTGTCTCAAGCCGAATTGTCATGCAGTAATTGAAAGTATGGACATCCTGGGAAGGTCCATCACTGCATTTATGCTGCTTCATACATCCACAGTTCCTTCTGTTTTTAAAATGTCAGAGCAGGGGGGTCTCTGAATAAAACATCATCAGTCTCTCACTCTGGAAGGATTTACCTCAGGCTGAACTCTATAAAGTGAAATTCTCATGACACATCAGCTTGGAGAGTGTCTGACCCTTCCGGTGACTTTAGAAATATATTCAATCACGGGGACACCCTCGGCGAAGTGCAACAATGCAGCTAAGAGATGCATTTTGCAGATCAAGTGCCTCCATATCTGCAGAGATTTTAAATCAAATAGATTTTATTTACATGCCAGCTGCCTGTGATATGCTCTTTTCCCATACTCTAATCTTCACTGAATGATTCAGCAGAGCTCACAGGTGTAACGTGTTTTCCGTCCATCTTCTCTCAACAGCCGCTTCTCAATCTGCAATTAGGTCTTACAATGTCTCACCCACATGACTTGGAATGAGCTTAAACAATCAATTCCAGTAGTGAGTTCCTATTGAGTTTTAATCAAGATTTCTACTTTGTTCTGTCTTCTCTCACGGTTGCCTGGCCTGCAGATTTCACAGGTCAAGGAACCATTCAGAAAGCTTTAATTAGCTTTCTCAAGCTAATGAGTTCTCAGGCATCATACAAATTGTTCTGTCAAACCCTGACTTTGAGCCAGTTCCTGCAAGCTTGAATTGTTTGGGTGTGAGCTCGACAGAATAAAGGACTTTTAATCATGTTCAAATTCATTACCCCCCAAATGAGTAATGTTTCATTCCTCTCAGTCATTTTGCCCCGTATTCGTAGTTAAAGCTGCCCCTCTGCCCGTGACAGACACTGCCGGCCTGTTTAGTGTGACTTCCATCATCATTACACCGGATAGATCCATCCCTGGCACATTTTGAGGGGAAATTGTAATAACAAGTCGAGGCTGATGGACTGAGAGCAGGAAAAGGAGGCGACACAGAAGAAAGGTAATTTCAGACTTGGGAGTAAATTCAAGCACCAAATGCCTTCATGAAGACAGCAGGGCAGTGAGGAAGCTCAGACAAAAATATGAGCTTTGGTTTAAAGATGAAATATGGCAGCCTGACCCCATTCCCTTTTCCCCAGATCTAATTCAGCCCAGCCTAAATGGGGATGGGTATTGCTTAAACCGATAACTTGCTGGACCTGTAGCGTCTTTTTAGAACCAGTTTCTGGGGAATTGAATTTCAATCGTGTGAGCAGTAAATGAAGGGGAGATTTATGTGGCTATGCGTGGGAAAAGGGTATAACAAGGCAGCAGCGGCAGTCGCTTTACACTTTGTCACATTCACAAAGAAGGCATTAAGGCTTTGACCCACTTCAAGCAGGGCCAGAATAATGCTGCTGGTCTCTAATGCTGCCATAATGGTCGCTGTCATCACCCTTGTCAACTTCATTTTCACTGTCATTGTCATAATATTCATGAGTGAAATTTTGCCCCAAGATGATTAGGCTATGAATCTTATGATTGTTTATGCATGTTGTTGATTCCCTTGCCATGTGATATCATGCCATTTGAAAGTCACTACGAGTGTGTGTGTGTGTTCATCAAGATAGGGAGGGGTGTTGTAAAGAAGAGGACTCATACAGTAAAAGGGTCGGCCGTTATTTACCTCTCTCTGTCTCTTTCTCCCTATTTCTCCATCTCTCTTTCTCTCACCAGCATCTGATGTGAGACTGATAGAGCTTGGAGCACAGCCACTTGCTGTCAGGTTCCAGCTAATGGAATCAACACGGTTGACGGATAAACCCACCGAAAATAAGTTGTCAGAGAGCCGCGGGCCCTTCATCAACCTCCCTGCCATGCGTGGCACTGCCTTGACCCCTCCCAACACCGGATCAGGAGGGTGTTTTATCTTCGGCATTCTGAAATTACATTTCAAGTTTTTATTTATTAATGTATACTTTTTGTTCTGTATGACATAAAGAATTGGTTTATGTTGCATCTTTGGGTCAGAAAGATGTTGTGCGAAATGGGTTTACCTGACGTTTCTCCTCTGGAGAGTTGCATTTAGTTATATAGTTGCTGATTAAGGGTAAAACACTTAAAGCAAGGAACTTTTGTCCATGGTCTTAAATGAAAACAACATACATTGCCCAATGTTTAAATATATCTTAAAATATATAAAATATTCAGAACTGAATTGTTAAATTTAAGTACAATATGAGTAGTGAATAAAACAATAGCCTGTGTCCACATCATCAAAACTTGATGATAACTTACAAACATGAACACACGTCTTGTCCTGCAGCTTAGCTTGTTGAATGAGCCACCAAACAAACATTCACCGAGGGGAAAGTGCCGCTAACGTCAGTTAGCAGCTAGATAGCTAATTAGCCGCTCAGCTGCAGCACATTAAACAGCATGTAAACATACCTGCAGATGTCACTTCAGACCCGTTAGATGCTGGTTCGGTCGTTGCTCTTCAAAATCCCTGTTAGCGACACACTGTCTGTCCATGACTTGTACTTACAGCAGTTTGTTTACTTTGTCTCCAATGAGACATTAAATTTTGCAATTAATCTGCGGTTCACATTCGTGCCGAACCATGGGGGGGGGCGATCCATACTGATCACAGATCAACTACGTTCTATTACACCACTACTGCTCATACAGTGTGATTCATTAACATAAGCAGTGTGATGGATCGAGATGAGAAGTTTTTAAATCCTCGCTGTGAATAATAAATACTGAATACTGGGCCAAATACCAAGAGCATAAACAAAGACCTTACATTTGTCCAGTTAAACAATTCTCAGACTGTGTGATGTCTACCTTCCACTGGGCAGCGCAAAATTCCACAGACCACCTCTGGCCAGGACAGATAGAGGGAAAAGGAGAAAATGAATAGTGTGAACTGCTTCTGAGCTCCAGCAACACATCTTGCTGAGCCCTCTCTCCCCAGAATGTACCAAAAGCTTTACTTACTTTATGACTTGAAGGATATAATTTTGCCCGTATACTGAGTTAATCAATACTGTATGTGGGTAAAAGAAATCTCTTACCAGAACTGCATTCACCATGGACTTATTATACGAACAATGCATCTCCTACAGCCGGCCCCAAGAGAAGGAATTGAACACTAAAAAACTTGGTGTCTACAGTATTTGTTTCATGTAGGCCTGCCTACAAGAAAAAATCTGTCTGGATTTTTTTAAAATCTCTTTTTTCACATAAGGCATCTACAGCACAGTGTGTTAGAGTTTTTCTCAAATGACGTAACCCTTACCCAGTTGCCAGAATCCATGAAAGCAGTTGCACTCAGTGCCAGCCTTCTGCTATATGCTGCTCTTACTCAGAATCAATGGATCTGGGCTAATCTGTCAAACCGAGAAGGCTGCTCCAGTCTCCTTCATCCGATATTCATTTTAAGGTCAGTTTTCCAAACATTGATTTGATTAACAAGAGGCATGCAATGTACACAAGTAGGAGAACTAGGTCAAGGATTTCACACATCCACTGCGTCTCTGAGCCTTTTGTACACTACCTCAGAGCTCCACCAGGAGCCACTGTAGATCCATCTGTGCCATAGAAGGAGACAGGGAAACAGAAGGAAAAGAGTGGGGGGCATGCGGGGAGGTAAAAAGAGCTCAATGTATTAGATCAGCCACCCCACTGGTTTTGTATATCGACAGCTGTGCTCTATAACCCACTTGACAAGATTAAAAGTCCAAACATATAAACAAATAGACAATCTGCATCCTGGCTTGCAGAGCTTCAGTCATCCAGCTCCGGCTCCCTCACTGCCTTCTTCTGCACCTTGTGAACTGCAGATGAGATGGGGGAAGAGTGCTGGAGCATAATTTAGGGCTGCTTATAGGATCACAAAATGTGACCCACTTCAATGTTGCGCTGACTAAAAGACGCAAGATTCTAATAATATTTCGGGAGACACTTCTTCATAAATCTTGAATAATATTCCTTGCATATGGATAGATCCCTAACCTCTCTGTGCTCGGTGGGTGCTGGTGCATGGCTGTGCTCTGTGTGCCATTGTTTACAGACAGAAAGAGAAAAAGAAAGTGAGACAGAGAGAAATGACTGATGACAGATCCACAATGCTCAGCAGTACATCTCTCACTACACAGCCTTACAGCCAGTCCTCCTCTAAGCTAAGGCATCCATCTATCCATCCTCTTGCTCGCTGGCCCTTTGTGTTTTTTTAGTTTGTTTGTTCTGACATGTTAATGGGATAGCTGATGGACTGGCAGTCTGATCCAGCTAGAGGGGCAGAGGCTTATTTTATTCTGACAGCAAGGGGGGAAGGTCAGCACACACATAGCTCACCTGCCTGTTCCTCCCTTTCTCTCTGTCTCGGTTTCTGCTCTCTCCCATCCTTTCTACCTGATTTCTGCCTTTGTCTCGTTTGCCTCCATCTCCCACGGTGTGTTTTTGGGCACATCCGTCTCAGCTCATTTCCTCTCTCATGTTTAGATCTCTTCTGAAACATCTCCCCCGTGATTGACCGACAGCTGCAGGGGAAATTGGGACAACAAATTTGATGAACTTTGATGCTTTACTGAAAGTAAGACCCTGCAACAAAAGTAAGAAAAGCTCCAATAACACATTCGGAAAAGGGGGAAAAAAGGCTGAAGGCAACAAAGGCATTATGGAACTCACAGGTCTAATCTCTAGAAGAGTTTCTACAGCCTGCAGACAGCCAGGAGGAAAAATGTTTTGAAAGTAAGTACACTGAGAGAAAACTCAAACTAAACACACACACATGCATTTGCATGAACATACACCTGTACTGTTGACTTTAAAACAGAAATCTGTCAAATACTTTCTGGTAATTTAACACAATGAAAACTGATCATGTTGCAGCTACAAGAAAACACAAATAAATGAGAGCAATAATAATTTTGAAAAGAATTCTCCACATGCTTTTCCACCTCTTAATTCTGGAGAGCTGCCTGGAAATGGGTCAGTATTAATGGCTGACCAGGCAGGCCAGTGTGCTCCATGCCACAACAAGTCCAGACCACATTAGGCTGCTGAGACAGAGGGTGATGGAGGAGGTGGATAACTCACTGTGAGCAGGGGAGAGCCACAGCACAGCCATGCACCACTAATGGTGCTGAGGAGTGCAGCAACACTCCACAAGTCCCCTTTTCCAATGCTTTCATCTGCTTCAGACCCAGGAGCAAGCGGCAACAGGGAATGTTGACCTGTGACACACACAGGTCCGGTATGTGTCTGTGTGTTTGTACTTGTACTGCAAACAAATATGGCTGTAGAATATCTTTCACCTTGACTATACATGTAAAAACTATAATATGCAGGTTTCATGATGAATGCTGAGTGAAATACTTGTAAAATGTTTGTATTGCATCCCTGCGCTAGATCAAAAGGTTGTAATCAAACTACCAATTGATTCTATAATAACTGCCACTTACATTCTGCAAGTGTCAACAATCTGAAATTTTAAAAAAATGAATTAAAGGATTTTAAGTGGATTTTTCACTTTTTCATACAGCTCCAAGCTTTGAAATGCAGTTGCCCTTGTTATATTGATTTTTTGTTTAAAATCAAGTGCAGTCATCTAAACCAGTGGCATTTTTGTTTCCAGTAAAAGCAAAAAGCACATGCCAGTGAGTCACTGAATAATATTCATGATTGGAGCTGAATGATACAACCATTTTCTTAGAAATGAAGAGGACAGTAAAATAAAAGAAAATTGGCCTTATTTGTTCTATGTGGAATCAAAATAATAAACAAACAGCACTAAAATGTCCCTGTGCAGTGGGACTTCTTTACGTTGCATCAACTTTTGCACGCATATTGGTGGGTTATTTTTTCTATACAAAGGAGTTATTAAAAGAAAATATTACATATGTAAACAGTAGCAAATAAATAATAGAATAAATTAGGTAGATTAGATTATCATTTGAATTTACAGTATTAATGCATCCACATGCACTTCTCTTCTGCTTACTTACCACAGGACAATACAAAACAATTGGTTAAACTTTCAAACAATACATGCTTTCACTCAATCAAATAGACTATTATAGGTGTAAAAAGTCGATATTGAAACTCACATCAGTTCTTTTCTTGTTATGCATGCAGTGGTTTTTTTGGGGGGGTAGGCCTGAAGGGCGGAGTTATACCCTTGTGGGAGGGTCTAGTCAGGAGAGGCAGTCTATGCAGTGAGGCAGGTGGGGTGGAGAACTGTGATTTAACAGTTTGATTTGAATTCTTTTTGTTTTGCTTTTCGAGAGGCTGAATTGCAAGTTTCAATAAGATTGTTAAAACTTTTCATAGTCAGAATTTGAAGAAACACCAGACACCAAGAAGAGCAGGATTCACAAGACAGATAGTGGTACTACATAAGAACCAGGATTTATGTTGATTATCTTAGATAAATATTATTCTTCGGATCTTGTTTTTTTTAATCATAGTGATAGCGCCTCCATGTTCTCCTGATAGACGAGACTTCTGTTTAGCTTGTCAATTACATTTTAGTCAGTAAATACTTTGAATTATGATGATGGATGATGAAGTAAATTTAACTAGGGCTGCAACTAATTATTATTTTTAGGCCTGATTAGGCCTTTGGTCTATAAAATCATAATACCTGAGATTACACATTCAAATTGCTTATAACTCGAAGATATCCTGTTTACTATCACATAAGACAATGAAAAGCTGCAAATCTTCACATTTGAATGATGAATTGATGATTATTAATATTTTCTTATTATGAAAATAATTGCCAATTAATTTCCTGTCAGTTGGCTAAATGATTAATTGACTAATCATGGCAGCTCTACTAAAATTCATACATGCCCTGAATAATTCCATATGTTGCAGAGTATTTTGATCAGCCACTGATGAATGAGAGAACAGTGAATGTAGTTCCTCGAACCAGTAGGAGAGAAAGTAAAGTGTGTTGTTTTCTGCCAATCCTTAATTATCTCTCACCATTTATTTACTCTCCATCCATCCCTTTAAAGCCACAGGGCCTTTTCCACCCTTAATCAACCTCTCTCCCCAGCAGGGCCTATAGCAGGCATCTTCCCTCGCCTACGTAATTGACTCTTCGTGTTAGAGAGGCAATAAAAGTTTATGACTATTAAACATAACATCAAGCGGTCTTTTTACCAAACTATTAGCGGGGGGAAGGCACGTTGTGAACCAATAATTAATTGCTTACTCTGGGGATGCCTAATTACCAATTGTTGGTGTTATTAGCTGATTAGCGGGTGGATTTGACAGCTCTGAAAGGCTGTCAGTCGACAGAGGAGAGGATGGGGCATCCATTGGTACTTGGTACGCAGCTTGCACTGTCTCATGGCGAGCAGGAAGTGACAGTGCTTTTGTAGGAATCCCAAGGCTCCTAGTTGATTTAATAATGGTGGACTGGGGGAAAAACAGGCTAAAGGATAATTGATTGCTTGTTTTAGCTCCAATGACATTTCTCACGTGCTGGATTCTTTTGTGAATTTAGCAACATATGAGACATACGGTATAGAAATTGACATTTAATCAAGCATTTCCCCAAGTGTTTCAGCCCTCCAGGACATTCTATGTTTGACACAATCTCATCCAGGTGACATCTTGGGGTCAGAACATATAGAAACCGACAATAGCCACTTTCCTCTTCTCTGTATAATTGGGTGTATTTTTAGGCTTTGGTTTGAAATTGATATGGGAGACAGGGGCGCTGCTCAGTGATCCATCCTTTGGTGCCAACCTTGGTGGCTGCAGTGACAAATTTAGACATAGAGTGTTCTCTTCCACCAAATTAGATCAGGCCAATGGGCCATGAAAAACTTGTCTCTGTGTCCCTGGGAACAAGTGAAAGCCAAACTGCTAAAGAAATTAATTATTCTCAAGTCAGAAACTCTGTCAACACTTCTACACTCAAGTTGTGGAGATACCTAAACATGTATATAAATGATGTTACAAACATGAATAATGCATTTAATGCTGCATTTTGGTATTCTTTAATTTTGGTTTTGTTTGTTTTGACCCATGAAATATAAATTATAGATTCCCTCCAGACATGTTTCAAGACATATAAAAATACTTTGTTTTGACTAAAAATTTGTTCAATTAGCTTGTTAAAAACTCTTCACAGTGCACTTCACGTTTCAACATCACTAGTTGTGATGTCACAAATCATGATCATACATAGACATTTTAAATTCAGATTTTAAGTGAGCACAGAGAAACTTCAGCAGATGAATGTGAAAACAACAAACATCATTGTGCCATTTATGATGCTATTATGCAGACTCAATGTAACTTAGAAGACAGCCAACCTAGCGTGGATGAAATAGACTGGGCGGCCTTGTCTCTTTAACATGCAATTCTTTGTCCTGTCCTCTGTCAACTTTTGGTATTATTTAGTGGATTATATAATTCTTCTATAAGCACTGAGTTACAGTACATCTATTTTTACCCTGTCTCTCTAAAGTCCATTGAGACGTGCTTGCTATAAAGAAACACTGAAACAAATTCACTTGAACTTGAACTCATATTCATAAATAACTGACTCTGACCTCCTACAGAATTCTATATTACAAATACAGTACATGGCTACAGAGGCATGGTGACATGGGTGAAGAAAAACAAGCCCTGAAGAGATACTCAAGGCTAGAGGGCTGGAAACAAAGCAATAACAGAGACAAAGAATGGAGACTCAAAATAATAATAGGTTACAAGACATTATTTCTGCCTTTTCTCTGCACAGGCCTCAATTCCAGAAAAGATTATTTCTCTAAGTGCCCTAAGAGAGAGTGTAGAGGCTTAAGATGACTTGTTGCATTATTGAAAGGGAGAATGGGAACTTCAGTCTCTGCTACTCTGAATGCACAGAGGGACAAAGTCGATGGATAGAATTTGTCCTTGTATGTGTGTGTATGTGTACAGACGTGAACAGATTTTTGTTGGCAGAAAGAAGGTGGTGAGTCATCCCATTTCCAAATTTAGGGATGGAGCAGGAATTACTTTTGACAGAGGGATTGGGATCCAAATGAAGTTGCCTCTTTATCAGTTGGTTAAACGAGGCCAAACCCTATCATTTTACAGTTGGTAATTTGGCACGTTGGCAGCCGTGGTTGATCAAGGTTTGGCACAAGACTGGAGCTGGCAGAAGGAAAAGTCTAGACTAATACTTTGTACATGAGGCTACTGGAAATTCAAATTAGCAAAATGTCAAAAAGATATTGAATGTGAAAATTGGTTTTGCCATTTCGGCAATGGAGGCCATGACATTGCATAGTACCAATCAACATTTCAGTGTCATGAAAAAAAAAATGACAAGCACATTTAAAATTCATACTGTAAAGTAAGCAAGCACAAACAGCCTCAGAAACATTCTCCGGCTTAAAGGACATATCATGCTTTTTGTGACTTTCTGTCATTTATATACTGTTACTAATGTCAGATGTCAAAGTTCCAAAACTTAAAGGTGAACGTATGTAAAAATGCTGCCGTCAAGTCAAAAGCCAGGGCTTCAGCCTGCTCTGAACACTCTGTTTGCAAAGTAACCTCTACTTCTCCATCGAACTGACGTCAAATCATGTCTACAGTATGGTACGAAACCGTCTGTGGTGTCCTCTGTGGCTGAGGAGTATGTTTCACGCACCATAGGTTTTGCTCCCAAGACAGCATTGTCTTCCCATGTTCATGGCCTTAGCATCATAGCACAGTGAGCATAGCATAGTGACTTTCATTTTTGGCCTAAAAATGTACATAATCATAAGTTCTATTTTTGCATATATACTAAGTCGGCAGCAGTAAAGACAGGGAAAGAATAAAAAAATCATGTTAAACACAAAGCTATCTGCAATACTTGTTTTGCTGTATGGTAAATGGGGTCTGTACTTCAGAAGACAGAAGATTGTGGATTTTTATTTTGCATTTGCTCAGTGTCCTTTGAAGGTTATAGTGTCTTAGAGATGCAAAAGTATGCAAATTATCTGAGATAAAAGATTTTGGTGGAAAGTTCAGGGGCTGTCTACATCTTCATAGATTTTTTCGCCTTCACATCATGTGGTCACATAATTAGTGCATTTAAGAATTGCAGGTTGAAAGTGTTCTTAATGATCAAGGCTTATCTGACTAGAAAGCGTGTTTTTATGAAGGTAACACAGCATGCCCTCAGACAGGGTTAAAGACTTCAAATAGGGGTTGCTGGTGATCAGTTTGCTAAATATTGACTGCTTCTTGAAAACGAAAATGAGGACACAGGGTTAAAAAAAATTAGCAGAGAGAGAGAGAGAGAGAGAGAGATGATTAGAGCCTGCAATAGATAGAAACAAGTTCTGATTTTTGCAACCCTGATGGCCATAAACCAACAGAGCAGGACTACCTGCGGGACAAGCAAGCCAAAGACCTAAGGGCCATGTCTCTTCTTAACAACGGAGCAGAGTCTCGTTCAATTACCGTTAACTTACAATCAATAAGATGACCTACAGCACATGAGTGGAACTTGGCTGCCTTCACTGATGCCTCCATTTTGGAGAAAAAGAAAATTTTCTTCCACTATAGATTTTTCCCTTATCCTTAGGCTGGTCAATTACATCAATAACTCCCAACAACAACACCAACAGAAGAAAATAAGGTGAAGTAGCTCCTCTGTGAGTTCAGTCCCCTTTCTTTCTTGACGTTCTGCCAGGCAGGTTGTAATTTTTTTTTTTTTTTGTTCTCCTTTTTCCCTTTCACAGCCTTCCTGCAATTTTGTAGCCGTCAGAGCCTGGCAGCATGGCAGTTTTACTGCACTCCCTCACTGCGTATCACGACAAGATGGAATCACTGCCTAAAGGTTGGCAGCTAGTGAGACATGGCCTGTATGCTAATGACAGCACAGGGGGGGTACTCTACCCAGGCATAGCTGGTGCCAAGCCTCCATGCCAATGTGAGTTACAGAAGCAGCAGTTTGCTGAGAGCAGTGGGAGGTCTCCATGTAATCACTTCACTTTGTATTCAACAGACAGCAAAGTCACAAAAAATAACTTTTTTTAGAGTTGAGAGTTGATGCATCTGAAGGGAATGAGAAGGGGGCGTGGTAGTGTTGGAGGTTAGAGAAGGTGTATGTCAAAGCATACACATTTATGAGTGTACATGTACAGCACACATCAATCACAGGGAGTAGTAGTGTTGTAAAGCTGACATTCCTATTTTTATTAAAACACCTGCTGTGAGAGTGTGTTATGAACTCTTTTTTAATACCTAGAGGTTATGCTAAAGAGCCGGATTAATAAAATCTCACCCCTAATCAAGTACTGTAGAGGTCACATATCACAATGAAGGGGCTTCCCGCCGTGCATCATTAGCATCCCTTGTTACTAATCCCTCTATCCTTGCTTTAGTGAAGTTTAAAGAAAACTCCTAAAGCAGCCCGCTTTCTATTCATCTTCAATAACATCCCCTTTGTGGCACTTTCAAGATGATTTGTAATTGTTAAGCCTGTAAAGTCAAAGTGTGCGGGGTGCAGGCTTGGACAAAAGGTTTGTGGAGCAGTTCAGGCAGACAAAAGACTGAAGACATGAATGGGATGAGCAGGGAGGATGAGGTTTGCTGCAAATGAGTCAGGGAGAGCAGAAGTAAGGTCTAACATGCAAAACAGAGGGTCTGCTCTGTCAGTTTAGGGGCTGGAGCTAGAGCCGGTTACCCCACAGGAATATCTGAGACACAGGGAATTTTATTCTTTTAGGGATATTTGATGATGCAAGTCATGTGAAAAGATACCGATGGTCTGTGTGCACACTCAAAACAATGAAACTTGCTATTCCACTCACCTTTGTTTCTGCCTGCCAACTAATGGAATGGCGGATAGCTATTGATCAGGTTGTGTCTGTCTGGATGTATCTTAGCTGATACCTTAAAAAGCACTAGTCTGGGCACCATGTAATAAAGCAAGGTCACCATAGTCTGAGAACTTTTCTGATTGGTGGCTTTGCAAAAACTCTGACAATTTTATATATCAACACAGAACAAAATGAAACACAAGAACAATGTACAGTTGTGTTGGACTGCAATGGATGTGAGCTTGAAAGTGAAGCTCTTGGTCATGAGCTTTGGGTGGTAGCCAAAAGAATGGGATTGTGCATACAAGCAGTCAAAATGAAGCTTGGAGCTTGGAAATCTGGAAAGGAGCCATAACTGGCTCCTATAGAGAATAATATCTGGGCTACTTTGCTTAGCCTGCTGTTTCTGCAGTCCAGACCCAGATAAGTAGTGCAAAATGGATTGGTGATTAGGCTGTGTCCAGCCATTATGTTTGCAGAGGTGCCTGCACTGTATATTTCACCATTGAGATCCATCATCCCCCAAACAAATCACATTTGTTGAGCATATGGCTCCTGGACAGCAACCAACATTTTACAGTAACCTGAATATATGTGAAAGTACTGTACTCAGTGTTAACACAATTTACACTGATTGGCATGACCTAAGTGCTGCAATAAAGGCCCTCTGTGCACAACAAATGCACTTTGCACTGACAAAGTGGTCAATTTGTTGTTTCCCCTTTGACCGTCGGCTGTAAAAATGAGACTCAATGTTCTCACTCAACTTGTAGATGTACTAGCTCCTGATCAGTAAAGTATCCAAATTAAATGAAAATGTGCATTTAAGAGTAGGGCATTGTGGCAAAGAAAACCCTTAGTGAAGCTGAGCATGTCAGAGGTGATGAAATGAAACAAAGGACATTAGCAGAGCAAATAGATGCAGGCAGACGTGCATGTGACACACAGTGGAATTATGTGGATGGCTGTCAATGGTGAGGAAATGGAGACAGATCTGCATGCCAAACGATTGATTGTCATCCCCTGGCTCAGTTGAACACGACCCTTCATTTATATGATAAACAGCTGAATTGTAATCCAAGCACTTGTCTTTTGCTTTCCTTCCATCCCCTATCATTTGGTGGTGCTGTTGCATTATCTGTCATCCCTCTATCCTCGTGTTTTTACCTCTTTTCCATTACATTGCTCCCACAACTCTCTCTCTTAGTTTACGTCACCATACTGTCAGTCCCTAATTCGAACAGTGGTCAGACGGGAACCATATGCAAAACTTGCCATCCTCTGGCTTCATGTTGCGTTACCAGACACCTCAGCTGTGTGTTTCTTGGTGTTTTCCTAATGTTAACATGTGGCATGGCCTGTGGAAATGAGAAAAAATGTATCATATCTGAGTACAGATTGTTCACATTGCAGCATGTCTTTGTGGGTAGGGGTGTAATTTACATTGCTATGTAGCTAGTTACCCCACATACGCATGCACAACTAGCATGGAGTCAATTAAATACAATGACTAAACTAGACCTCTGTGAAGGTGATATTCTGGCCCCAGTAAATAAGTTGGAGTGTGTCTAGTGACACCTAGTGATGAACACTGGAGAAGGTATTTAAACCTCTGGAAATCTAGCAGATCCTCTATTTTGACCGGAGACACAGCAGTGGAGAGATGAATAGTTATATCCACATCCATCCTTTTTGCCCTTGATTTGGCACAATCTGTGAGTATAGCAATAATTACATAGTTCTGTGTTAATTCTTGAACACTGAACATTGGCTCCTGTCCCGGGTGTTTTTATTGGAAGAGTGTTCGCTCACTGTCTAGGCTGTGTACTGTGTATAACACATGGTTAGGACAGAAGAGTAAAAAGATTCACCATACGTCAAGACCTTCACCTTCTCATTCTTCTTTCATTCTTGTTGACTTTGTGAACTATCATGCAGAAATGAAAACAGACCCCAGCTTTGCCCTCGAGGGCTCCAGCACAGCACCCCACCAAAGCTGAGAGGCCTTTAGCCAAGCAGTGAAATGCCAGGATTCCCATATCTGCCAGTAAGACTGAGGTTGAAGCCTCCAACTCTCCAGACAGCAACAAGCCTCCTTTGGATCCAGACAGGCAGTGTCCCATTCATAAGAAACCACACTCCCTCAGAAAATCTAGGGGTTTCAGAATGAAGACTTTAGATGAGAGGAAGAGTTTCCTCAAAGAACATCCCATTTGCTACAAGTGCTGCATTTCCACAAACCGTAGAGCCAAAGACTGTAAGACTGATATCTGCTGTTCAGAGTGCAACAGCAATTGTCACCTCTCAGCTCTTCATGATGGTCCACCTCCCTGGAGGGCAAGACAGTCCATCAATTTAGCGGAGGGACAACGACTGCACAAAATTGCCTCCAATAGCCTGGATGTCATGAGAGCCTTTCCAGGGGAAGACCTTGCTAAAGGACTGCAATGCCTCAAGCTTGGGCAGGACTCCCCACCCATGCAACACAGTCTAGGACTCAGATGGGAAGTGTCCACAGACACATTCATGTTTCAAGTGGCTACAGTGAGCTACGAGAGCTGAAGATTCCAAGGATGTATACATCACTCCCCTTGTCTGCAACTCAGAGAAGGGGAATGTGCATTTTTGGTGACACATCCACCAAAGCAATAGGTACTGTTGCCTACCTGAAAGTAACAGATTCCGGAGGTCACAGTGAAGTGGGGTTCATCTTTGGCAAAGCAAAGCTTGCTCCAAAACCAGAGATCACGCTTCTACAACTCAAGCTCTGCGCTGGTGGTGGCAAGGTGTTGCTTGGCTACATCTTCAATGAGGGAAAGCGGTTTTATATTTATGTCCACAATCACGTACAGTGCATCAGGTGGTCCACACAAGCAAGTCTGGAATTATGTCCCCACCAACCAAAACCCAGCTTACCATGCAACCAGATCACTACCAGCTGACCAGCTGGCCTTTTCTTCATGGCTAATAGGACCTGCCTTCCTCACTGATGCAAGACAACTATGTGAGAAGACTTTCAGCTTGTGTCACCAGGCTGCTACACAGCAAACTTGGCAGTGCTGGCTTTGAATGATTTTCTACTTGGAGTCCTCTCTTGAAGGCTGTTGCCCGGCTTGAACACATTGCCAAGTCCTTCATCTAGGGGTCCAAGGACAACATTTGTCATGGCTGGCATAAATGCAACAAGCATCTCTATGAAGAGTAACTCAACCAGGCCAAAGCCACAATCATCTGCACTGTCCAGAAAGAAGTATATGCAGATGAGATCAGATGGGGGCGACCTGTCCCTAAGTCAAGCCCACTCAGCAAACTCTGTCCCTTCATTGGTTCAGATCATGGAAGTTGGCTTACAAGAGCCCAGCTCATGTCAGATGAAAAACACCCCATACTCATTCGTGGCAGACATCATGTCACTGCTGCTGGTCAGACATTTCCATAAGAGAGTTTGTCACCAGGGCAGACATTTTACTGAAGAAGCCGTAAAGGCAGCTGGATTCTGGATTCATTAATTCTCTCAGGAATTTCTTTTGCATCATAAGCCCTGTGAAGCAGTTCAGGTCTGATTGTAGGACCAATTTCGTGGGTGCTTGTAAAGAGCTTCAGATCAACAACAAGGGTTAACACAACAAGCTAATCGAGAGCTACCTCGTAAATCAGGGGTGTCAATGGCACTTCAATCCTCCACATGCTTCGCATATGGGCAGTGCATGGGAACGGATGATCAGTGTCGCACGCTGCATCCTCAATGCCATGCTCCTGGAACACAGCCCTGCAAGGGTCACACACAAAGTCCTAGTAACCGTCACGGCTGAAGTCACTGTAATAGTGAATGCAAGACCACTCACATCAGTCTCCACAGATCCAGATCAACCTGTCATACTCACCCCAGCCATGCTCCTCATCCACTTCCTGTACCACCTGGCCAATTTGACAGCAGTGACCTCTTCAGAAGTCACATTCTGGGATCGCTGGAAGAAAGAGTACATCAGTGGGCTTCAAGGATATTGCAAATGGAGAACCGAGAGACCTAATCTACAAGAAGGGGATGTTCTTCTTAAAGACACCCAAGTGAAGAGGAACGACTGGCCAGTTGGGCTGCTTACCAGGAGCTTTCCTAGTGAAGATCACCCAGAAAGGTGAACAGAGACTGTTCCTGAGACCTGTGTCCAAAGTCATTCTCCTGGTTTCCAAGTACACTACCTAGAGGAGAAGGTACACACACACACACACACACACACACATACACACACACACACACAGAGAGAGAGATACTTACACTCCACTTCTTTTACTTAACTTTTGAAGTTATTTGTTGTTATTCCTGTAAAGTTTATTGGATTGACATCTTATAGATGCCAGGCCAGGAGTGTTCTGGCCCCAGTAAATAAGATAGAGTGTGTCTAGTGACACCTAGTGATGAACACTGGAAAAGGTATTTAAATCTCTGGAAATCTAGCAGATCCTCCATTTTGACTGGAGACTCAGCAGAGGAGGGATGAATAGTTACATCCACATCCATCCTTTTTGATTTCACCCTTGATTTGGCACAATCTGTGAGTATAGCTACAATTAGACAGTTCTGTGTTAATTGTATTGATTATTTTGATAAATATCTTTATTTTCATATGTCTTATTCACCTCATGGTTCATACTAGCAAGGTACATGTTAGCTAGTGTCCAGTCACTCCTAACTCCTAAAGTCACTCCTTTCTTACCTTGGTGAATTGTCTTATATAAACATTATATTATATTTTATTACGTAATGTAGTCAACTAGTGTAGCTTTATGTTAATGTGTAATTCGTGTAATTTCATTGTACATTCATCCATTCATTCCTATGTATTTTTCTGTTTACAATTTCACAAAAAAAGCCTCTTCTAAAATACTTGACCCTTGGCTCCTGTCTCGAGTGTTTAGCTTGCTGTCCAGGCCGTGTACTGTGTATAACACATGGTGAGGGCAGAAGAGGTGAAAATACTGATAACATGCCAGTTTTAATTACTCTGCCAAAACATTGTTGAAGAATGTGTTCACCCATGTCTGGGAGTGTATAAATTAGTTTTTGTGTGGGGACATTACTGTAATCATACAATACATTATTCTCCTTGCTGACCAATGTAACCACATTTTTCTTTTTGTTCATTTTTGTGACCTTTAACAGGCCAGTGTTTGTCAAACAAATTACAGGTATTTTTCCACGGCTTTCGAAAGTACAGGAAAAAATGTGTCCCAAACCTCTCCCCAAACACAGCTAATGAATCACGACACACAGAGATAGCACAAAGGAACAGAGAGGCAGGAAGGAAAAGTCACAAGAAACACAGAGTTTAGGCAGTGTTTCAAGTCAGAGCAAAGATGTGGGCGAATAGATAGAGAGGTACAAAAATGAAATAAAAAGGACAAATGTGCAAATATCAAAGTCATAGGAGTTCCTTAACTGAAGTCTTGAAAAGTACATGCACCTTCTATATTCAAGACAAATTTGAAAACTGTGAAAAGGTTATACTTGTGACGCACTATGATCAGAAGTGATTAGTCATATTTTCAAAATCTGTTACTTAACTTTAGTGTGTTGACTGTACCCCCACACGTTGTGGTGTACAAATGCACAGTTGCTTGATGTCTGCCATTGGGATAACGAGGAGCTTTCTTCCTGCACAGCACCTTTGATATGTTAAAGCAGTCAGACTCACCAACTGGCAGCAGCTGAACTGCAGTAGCTTTACCTTCTGGAAAATAAAGGGAAATAGAGGGAGCGAGTGGAAGGGAAGGAAGGAGAGTAAGATTGAGAAGTTCAGACCAAATCCAACAATGCGGGAAAAATGGCAGTCCTCCTATTCATTTGAATGGGGGCAATGCGTTTATGCTGCAGGAGTGGGGACCACATTGGGCTCAGCAAAAATCCGCAGCAGCTGACCGGCACAAAGTTGAACTGGATTCAACTTTTGTCGGAATGCAACCCGACGTCATGCTGCATCAGCTTATCACATACATGCAAGCTCTCACATTCCCGGTGGACTACTTTGTAACGTGAACGCTGTGATCCACTGTTTACCTTACAACCGTAGTGATGAAAGATCAAACAGTTGCTGCTGTGATAACTTTCCAGAGTTGTAAAATCCTGTCTGTGAGTATTACAAACCGCTGTGCAGCGTTTTGGCTTCTGATAAGTCCTTAAATGCATTTATCTGTAACTCCAACTCGACTGCCTGGATCATATTTCATTGTCTCACCGGTACCTTAAACAATATGCCCCCACAACAGCATCCCCATGCACCGTAGTGCCGGATTGCTAAATTTGGTCTGAATGCAGCCTGAGACAGGTAAAAGAATCTAAACCTGCCTGACCCCCACAGAGGGAAATAAATGAAGAAGGGGCACTACAGAGGAGCGCCACATGAGTTGCATACATATACTCATTCAGACCCACTCATGGATGATTGACAGTGCCACTGGCATATCCATGGAAATAAATTTAAGGGGCTACATAACCCCTATGGGCAGCATGGTAGAGGAAATCCCTCTGGGTAAGTCATTGGAGACGTTGAGATCAGGCTCACTGCCTCACTCAGTAAAATATCACTTGAGTTCAAATCATACAAGCGGACCTCTATGCTATTGTAAAACTGAGGGGGAAAGCATGAGCCCTGTCTGAGCCCTTACATACTTTACTTTCATCCTGCATAAGAACAAAGCAGCCCACATTTACATTAATTCAAATAATTTCCGGGCTTGGATAGCCATATATATATATATATATATATATATATATATATATATATATATATATAATGCGTGCTGTATCAGGGCACAAGATGGAGCCAGAGGTGCTGCTGCCAAGGGCATGTGTTGAGAATCCCATTTCAAAGTTGGAGCCAACCAACATGGTGCCTTTGGCTCAGCAAATCCTAGTTATTCCAAGTTCTCAGACGAGAATTCCTGTCATTTAAGGACGTGTGACCGAGTGTGAGTACAACATGTCTCATCCTGTGTATTGTCAGAGTACAGCAAAGTCTTTGTGTTTCAAAAACACTGATTGATTTCACCGATGGCACGTGTTCATTTTGGACATTTCTAAACATCATGCAGAATTTTAATACAGCTTGGTCACACAATAGTCACAAAAGACTGTCAGGTGACTAGAACGGAGCAAAGGAAAATGTTTTGAAAAGAATGAACATCACAAATAGATGACAAAATGTGCCAGTGTATTGAGAGTTATATCAACAATTCAAAATCAGGGCATTCATTAACAACCTCAGATAATAACCTTTTTGGTTACATTTATACATTTTTGGAAATGTCAAGATGATGATTGCTAATTAGTGCATCAAGTGGGAAGAGTTTATGTTGCACTTCCCATATTTAACACAAATAGTAGGGTTTTGCATGTTTTGTTATGGTGACAGTCATATCTGATTACAGCTATTTTGGCTACAAAAGGGGAAAAAGTAATCTATGTGCTACAGCCCAGAGCTCAATATAAGTTTTTAAAATCCCAACTCAAACATGACTAGCATTGGTGAAGTCATCCATGCTCCACAACTTAATGACCTATGACTATCTCAGCACCTTTGCATCAATACAGTGCTGAATGCCCTTGTTTATACATTGTGACAAATGTGAAGAAATATTTTGATATTATTTTTATGTGAATGATGGAAAGCAAATAAATAAGACCCGGTGAGGACTGTAGAGCCATGGCTAGAGATTGTCCTTGAGCTTGATGCCTACCTTCATATTCCTTTACACTCTGCTTCTGTTATTGCAAAGGGCTGAACATACTACAGTTGAGGTATCTGGGATGTTTGAAGATGTACCATGATTTCCTGAGGGACGGCTAGTGGTTGACATCATGGATGGGTGGAAGTCTAAAAGCCATTGATGTACTGGGTAGACTTTCCTCAAGAGAAACCTGCTCTACGCACTCTATACACACCAACAAAGTTTTCCACACTGGGCAGTGTTGGATCCTTCTAAAATGTCTCCAGATTTATAGCTTCATGAATTCCCGTGTATTGCAAGTTAAAGCTGTCCTTAAAACTGTCATTTTATCTTTATTCTCAACATGAATATCTTTTGAGCATCAATAAAAAAAAAACTATGGCGTTGCTGACAACTCTCCACAAAATAGTCAAAGGAAAAGCTGTATAATCGCACATAAATAAACCTTCAAAACCATATTCACACCATTAAGTGAATCAATCAGTTCTCCCACCACAAGTACCATACAGTTTGATTCAAAAAAAATTTAAAAAAGTGTAAGTTTTCATTTCAGTTTGAGCTTTTGAAGAAGTAGCCTTGGAGAGCTAGTGGAGTACTTATCCACTCTCTCCTCTGTCATCCTGTCTTCCTCTATCTCTGTGTCTCTCTTTCACCTTTGTTTGCTAATACTTTGGCCAGGAATATGATGAGGAGAGGCAACAAATGATAGCAGGGACAGTCACCCATCTGTTGGCTGATGCATTATTGATCTCCAGCTCCCATCAGGGTGAAAAGTGAAGGTTTCTGTGGGTGGAGTCACACACTGATACACGGACACACAAACAAGTCTGTTTGTGCATGAGCTCGCACGCAAACAAGTGCACACAGTTTGTCTGCCTCCTGTTCAATTATTTCAGTATACGTGTGATACATTCAAATGATTATTCTCTGCTACAATTCCCCTACATAATTCTGGTTAATAAGGCTCTATTTCAGCCAATTCTGAACCAAACAACATCTGAGCGTCTAGGTGCTCTTAAAAAAAAACCCACTACAAAAACCTCCCGAGAACTTTAAAGGTTACAAATGAAGCAGATGATGGTTATGAACGGCGGACAGTTTTATGATATGTTATGAGATGGCTCTACAAGATGACAAGATGCGTCGGGAGCGCTGAGGGCGAATTAGAGAGTAGATTAATTATGTTGAATACATGGCCATGCCGCAACACGCTATAAATGTCCTCATCTCCAGCCTGTCTGGCGCAAACAGATGAGTTCATAAACAGACAGTGGAGGACAGTCTGTGTCCCGAGGCAACAGTGTAAGCGTGTGTAAGAATGTGTCTGGAAGTGAATTGTATACATGTCAGTGTGTGTATGTGATTGTGCATGGTCTGAATGTATCCCAGTGATGAAATAGAGTCATAAGTCATCCCCACCCCATACGTTTGGCTGGTGTGTGTGTGGAAGTGTGTTGAAGTGTTAGCATGCATGTATGTGAATGCACACACAACCCTTTCTCCCTCTCTCTCCCCTTCTCTTGGTACAGTAGTTTTGTCAGCACGCTGTGGTGTAACCAGCCTGTTGTGACATTTTAATTATGTCTATGTGTCCTCTTACGCTTAGGGTCAATGCACTAACAGGATAGTTCTTAAATGACATGATTTTGAGACTATTGTTTAAAACTGAACAGCAGAAGTTTCAACTAAATTAGACTATAGCTGGATTTACTCTTCTGCGTTAAGATGTTATAGAAATGAAAATTATTATCCTGTCTGATTGTTATTTCCAGATTTCAGCTATAAACTTGGTCAAAAGGAGAAGAAGAACATGAAGATACTTTCTGCTCACATCCCTAGTCATTAAAGGGAACATAACATGTTTTTTTCTGTCGTTTATATACTGTTATAATGTTGGATGTTAAACATGGTCAAAGTTCCAAAACTTAAAATGAACTTATGTAAAAATGCTTCCCGCAAGTCAAAAGCCCAGGCTTTAGCCTGCTTTGAACGCTTTGTTTGCAAAGTTACCTCTACTGCCTCCTCGTGAAGACATCAGATTGTTCACACACACCCACTAACGGCCGTCCGTTCCTTATAGGAATGCACAATAATATCGGCACATCATTAGTATTGGCCAATAAAGGCTTTGAAATGAAATATCGGCACCATGAACATTTCTGCTAGCTGGCTGTGCTTCCCTCCACCAATGCCGCAGCTAACGCTCCACTAGCCTCCCAGCTAGCCCTGGCTCTCCGTGTGGATCCAACCGGAGCACCAAGCCCCGGTTTGTTATTCAGGTTACAGTGGGAAGAAGCAGCAGGTCTGTCAGGCAGCTGAGTGAAGTGGAGCCTGCAGAGGAAGCACTGGGACCGTCAGGGTGAAACAGTCCGCGGGGGAGCTGCTGTGTTCGGCTGCACAGATAGGAAACACCTCAGCTGACGGGATGTACCACTCTGTTTGAAAAAAACTTCTTTTTCTTCCTCTTTTTGGTTTATAGCAGTGGTTGGCAACCAGCATATTAGGTGCATTACCGCCACCTTCTGCTCTGGAGTGTGGACCACAGATTAAATCTGACCCATTAATCCTGTGTGTCTAATAAACTCTGAACTCCAGTCTTCTGAAGTTCTTCCTTCATATATTGTCTTGATCATGCTTAGTACAATCTATGATTGCATGCGTAATAGTTTCCTCAGCCAGGTGGAAAAAAAATGTGTATATTGGTATTGGCATCGGCAGAAATGAGATGGAAAATATCAGATATCACCAAAAAATGTTTGTGTTGTTCACTCGCATATTTCAGATCAGATTCAGGCTCAAACATGTATGGATGTATTTGAAAAGTTTCCATTTCGAATAAAGAACGAGAAAAATCCAACTATTACTGTTTGTTTACATAGCCTCCAGAGCTGGTGGAAATCTGCTGAGGGGCATCTGGCCAATCAAAATAGAGTGGGCCACTCAGGAGGGGGGCCTTGAAGAGACAGGAGCTAAAACTGCCTGTTTTTAGACAGAGGCTGAACTGAGTGGCTGCATGAAGGGCCAGTGTAAGATAAATAGTTTTTTTAATTGTAAATCATGCAAAGATATTCCAGTCGAGCCCCACAATATAAATATAGACCAGGAAATGTGCATGATATGTTCCCTTTAAAGAAGTATTCCACTGATTTGATTGCACATTCATAAGGTCAGGAGACTCATGTTAATTTAGTCAGGACGCTCACATCAAGGTGTCAACCACTTATTGCAACAGTTTGCATTTTTGTGTGGCGGGATGTGGCTCTGCTCATGTGATGCCCTGGAACAAATCTGAAGAAACTTGACCCTCACCACCCCCCAGCAGAGCCTGAGATACAAATCACTTGATGAACATCAAAATATATTAAAAGAAACATTCACAAGTCACAACTAAATGCTAATACAGGAGGAGGCTGGGGAGGTGGAGTGAGTTAAACCCTGATATTTTATTCAGGCAGTTGGCAGTTTACATATTTGTTCTTTCACACTTTAGACAGGTTTTTGCTTTTATAGCAATGTTTTGCTAACTGGAAGCGAGCCTGCCAGATCTGACTCTATAGAAACTTGTGTGATCATTGTGACCCTTGAGATAAAGGCTGACAAGGGGAATCATGTAGGATAATAAGACTGTACCATCCCATAACCACTGGGGTAGTAGATCAGAAAGCACAACTTATAAAGGTTTGGTAACAATGACAAACTACATATTGTATTGTTTTGGTGCAGTATGACGACTTGTTGAGTATAGTAGAGCATGTAGCTGGGTTAGGATACTGATCTACCTCTACAGACAGCTTGGAGACATTATTTAGCATTCATCTATCCATCAGCCTCCGACTTTCATGTCATATTCTTCCTCTGTCTCTTCTCTCTCTGCCCTGGGTTGAGGTGGAATAATAGAGGATGGAGGACTACAACTTTCCAGTCATTCAATTACACACCATGGACATGATTCCCCGTGAATCACAAACACACACACACACATTCACACACACAAACCTGCACACAATCACTCCGTCTCTCTCCTTTTCCTCTTATTGTTGTAATGGAACTCTGTAAATAGGGCCATTTCGAGTTGAACAAGCTTGAGGATGAATTACACTATATAGGCTCCATGAGTTAAGGCAGCAGTGTAATGGATTTTTCCTCTATCCATTTTTTTTTTCTTTTCCTGTCTCACTACAACATTACGTATTCTGCCAACCAATGCATGAGCTGTATGAAGTGGTTGGTTGAGGTGCGGGAACGAAGGATTAGATAGGAAAAAAGGTCTATTGCTTCGAAGGCTAATAAACTCAGTGTTTCTGTTGGGCAGAGGAGAGATAACTTTGTCCTTGGCTCGCTCATAACCTCATCAGAATCGCTCAATGAATCACAGAGCACCATAACTCATGGAAGGGGCAGCTGTGATACAGTTAAGAAATACCCTTGGTAGAGAGGGGGGTGCTGCATCTTGGGTAGAATTGAGTAAAGAAAACATGAAAGAAGGCTCATATAAAACACCAGCATGTACCTGCATTAGTTTCTTTTATAAATAGCTCCATTTGTGGCACATAATATGATGATACACAAACAAACATACACACACACACACATAGTGTGTACATGATTTGTTACAAATCCAGATAAAAAAGTTGATCCTCCTACAGTATATCTGCACCAAAATTCATGGTGTTCAGGAATCATGTAAAACCTAAGCTGAAACCAGACCTGGTACAGTATTTTGTATTTTTCTCTCCTAATTTTTTGATAAGAAAATCCAACGATAAAACCTAAAACTGACAGTTTCTTTTCCTTTGGTCATTTTTTAGCTTAATCGTATGTCCAAATAAATGTTCCACTATGAAAATGGGAGCCTATGAAGAATAGTTTTTTAATTATTCATCACACATAAAAGACTTAAAAGACAGTTTACAGTTTAACCTCAGTCACTGTGTTGTACAGCAGCCTAATTAAGTCCTTTTAACTGATCTACAGTTTAGCATTATGTGATTGGCCTGATCCTGACAGTTTGAGCCGCCGTATGGACACCACGGCACGGCTGGTGGAGCTTACGGCTACCGGAGCTAGCAGCTAAACAGAGCTAATGGCTTGCCTCCTGTAATTGCTGGATTACAGCTGCTGGTTGTCAGAAATTTAAGGCAGGGGGTTATCCACTTGATCCTAAACTGTCCGGGCTCAAGGCAGAGCTCCTAACCACTGAGAGCCTGATCAATGAACTACTTAACCAACAAGCTAAACTGCACTCCCACCTGGTCAAGCTGGAGACTGCTGGACAAGACCCAAAATGAACACTGTAAGCTTGATTACTATACTATATTAGTATTAGTGTTAGTATATTATTATTAATAATTAACAGCATTTGTAAAGGAATGATTCTGTCCCAAGCTTTTTGATCCATATAGTGGTTGATCACTGTAACCATGATCACTATAAGCTGTTTCCACTGTACTGACTAACTAGCTCCACCCTGCAATGCTGCTTCTTTTTTCCATAGGGCTGGACGATATCACTTGTCACATTTACCAAATGATATCTTATAAAATACACCTGTGCACAAGATTCTCTGTCCTTACAGTGGAGCTCTTATTCATTCTTTGTACTGGAAAACAGAAAACATGAGTAAAATTTGTTTACCATATTCAGTAGTGAACGATATTAAAATATGGTTCTGTTTTTCATATCTTGCCTCTATCAAAATAAATAATATTATAAACATATTTGAATAACACTTTTATGACTTCTGTTACCTCATTATTCCATCAGCTGGATCTTTTAGAATATAAAGTGACATTATTAAGAAGCACAGAGGAGATTGCTTTATAGATCCAGGGTTAAGTTGAAGATAACTCCGGGTTATCCCCGTCAATATATTCAGCTGCTGGTAAATAAAACTTGGAAACTTGGTTGTTGAAGAGCTGTAGCATTTATTTTTTGATAAGCTCACACTGAACATTCTGTTACATTCACTGCAGTGCTAACTCTAGTCTTAGAGCATGATATCACGTATGTTGCCTTCAGACCCATATTTAAAACCTTTTTACAGGGTTTTTTTTTCATTTTGAAACAAATCAGCTCAATCACACGAGTCAGCTACAGCTGATAAAATCTGCTAGCATCATTTTATTAATTCAGCGGACAAAGATCCATGGTCGTCGGCTAAATGGAAAGCTGCTTTTGTCCACTTCTGTGTGAAATTGGAGACTCATTGTTTCAAAATTAACTTAGAATCCAGATTGATAAATCTGCCACTGTTGTTGTAAACTGCATGTGCTGTGTCTCCGAGTACTTCACCCCAAATAAGTGGAGCTCAGATCAGCAGGATGCTCAACTTAAAATTAATAAAAATTTAAAAAATTAAAAAAAACAATTTTTTTATTTCTCATGCAGATTACCATCTAATTGACATTAGTATATTTATTAAATGAATATAAACTAATGAAACAGACAGCATCGTTATTTGCTGAATTTGCTCGCCAAACTCTGATTATATTTCTTGATATTTTAAAAGTTTCCTTGCTGAATATAAGAAATGAACGCTGGTTTTAAATTACTTTTAAATAACACACAAAGTCAAACCACCCAAAAATGTGTCTGTCCAAAAAAAATCATTGTGGTCCCCCTGTGTTTGGTATGCACACACAGACACACACAGGTGATGTTCCTTGTGAAGACTTTTCAGCTTAACTCGTCTCAGACAAACTCAGTAGGGGCTGAGCTCCTAGTTGTGGATGAGAACTGTGCAGCAAACAGACTTACATTGTGAATTAACAGGATTAAGTGTTTTAAGAGGCTTGTCAGGTAAACCTGAACCTGCCTGCCTAAAGACTCAGGCTGACTCTGAGCTACTTTCAGCCACTTTGAAGTCTCTAACTATCTCATCCATGACTGGCATATCGGAGAGCCTGTAAGACACAGCTACAGTGGTACAACACTGTGATTTGACACGCACCACTATACAGTGTCATGCAAGTGTGGTGTACACCTGCACAAACGAAAAACACTCAGTGAGTGCTTGACATATCCCACACTTTTGGTTTTGCAAAGCCTCAACCATCCAAATTATACTGTAAATTTCAGTCACAAATAACACATTTGAAAGAGGTAGAAAAAAGGTCATGCTCACATAGTGTGGATTCACATTCACGCAATGCACACAAGGACAGATTCTCTACCATGCAGGTATAAAAAAGAAAAAAAATCAAACAATAATATCTATTCTTGGCTCAGTGTAACACTTCTACAAATGCAGTTTCTGCTCCCTGTGAAAACAAAATGTTCACATTCTTACTAGGGCTGTCACGATAGCAGATTTTCACAACATGATTATCGTGACCAAGAATTCACAATAACAATATTATCGCAATATCTATAGAAAATTTGAAAAAACAAAACAAAACAATGTTATCAGTCAAATCATCTTTGACTTTGTTTACTGTGTGTTTTGCCTCTTTTCTGGCAAATGAATTACACTCAAAATATGAGTATAGGGAGGTGGAGAGAGAGTCGGTAACCATAACTGCACATAGTTTGAAAGAAGTTTGAACACACTGAAGAGTAAGGTTTTTCAAATAACCCCTGCTTCAGAGTAACTGAAGCATAAACACATTATATTGCTTTGTTCCCCTGTTGAAACTAAACTTTGTGCATATAAAAGAGTCAAAACAAGTGCTATGGTGGAAAAGCAGTTCGTATAAAAAGTAGATGACAGCAAACTATTTATATTCACATAATTTCCATATTGTGGCTTTATAAAAAGCAATAAAGCAGCATATGGTCATTTTCGGAATTTCATTGGCTATTCGAAGCGCCAGTCATCAGCAGAATCTGTTCCTATTAGCTCGGTCTTTACATGAAAGAAGAGGGGCAGGCACCTCCTTTCAACGCAGACTCTCGTTGGCTATTGTAGGCTGTGGACAGGACATGGAAGCTTCTATTGGGTCAAGTGAGGTGTCAATCGAAAAAGTCAGAGTGCAGCCGCCATTTGGATACCAAGATGTTTACATGCTAACACAAGTTATGACGGATAATACGTTGGAAGATTAGGGCATCTGCCGGCTAATTTGAAATAATGCAACAGCTGTTTGTGGATATTTATTGATATAATAATGTGTTTTGGACTAAATATTTTACTGGATTGGAGTGACTGGACCTTTGCCAATGTAACAAGACCGTTTTTGTCAGAGTTGTATCAGTCAGTGGAGTAATATGAGGCTTCATAGGTGAGTAGCATGAATTTTGTAATTGTTTGTTTGTTTGTTGGTGGTCTGACAGAGGCGTTGATTGTACCTGCTGTTGTGATTGCATCTTGAAATGGTTTGCATCAATCGAATCACAAGAATCTTAGCTTTCCAAAGATGTGTCACATGAGTACCCACTTAAAGACAGGATTTGTGTACATAGCATAGTTGTGTACTTAACAATGTGGCGGCCCGTGGATGGAGGCGCTGGATTATTTACACGGTATATGTGTATTATTAACATGATATCAATATTTCATTTTTTAAATATCACGGTTATCGTCAATACCGGTATATCGCGACACCCCTAATTCTTACTAACAAGACATTTAGAGATTTTAACCACATCCCTGTCAGACTAGGAGTCATTTTTAAAACAAACACATCATATCTACCATTAGTTGACTTACACCTGATCACCATTTAAATTTTTACAATTTGTAATTTAGCAAATGCTTTTATCTCAAGCGACTTACAAGCGAGGCAAGACAATCAAGCACTAAAGGACAGTGATTCAAAAGAGTCATGGTACAAACTCAAGCGCTAGTGCTCAATCAGAATTAGAAAAAATTTAAATAAAATATGCTATCATCAATCAAATGGAATCACAACACTTTTTCTTTTTAGCTGTGTCATTGTACACAGAGCAACACGGGATAAAAGCATGATGAACCAAGTCTTGTCTCAAAATGACCCAACTACAAAACTAACTGTAATGGAAATAGAGAAGAGAGATGGTGCGGCGTGACTCGTTTCTGTTTGCTGCTTCGACACTCTCAACTCTGCTGCTGAATGTAGCGAAGCCGGCTAAACTGAACCAGACGCCGGCAGGCTTCCTCCACTGCCAGACTGACTGACTCTTCAGCTGACAGTCTGTCAGCAGCCTGGCAGGAGACACGCTCTGTGGTGCGCAAAGATTTCAGGTAGCACACTTTTTATTTCTTCAACTGTGTGAATTTTTCAAACAAAGGCATGAAAACGTGAGTCAGCTTATAGGAGTTTGGTGTGAGGCAGTGAACTGAACTGCACAGAAGCTGGATGGAGACTGTGAATCATATACCTACTGTATTTCTCATAATCATCAGTAAAAAGGTAACTAACTATAAATAACTATTTATAGAAAATATGAAAAAGTAGAAAACACAAGCTCCTGACAAATTAAAATACAGAGGTTGAGTGGAGCTCTCCACTCTAAACTGGCAACTCAGAGTCAACTTGGAAAATTCTGATTTGGGTACCATCCAAGTATCCTAGAAGCCTCTTGTGCTCTGTATGCCTTTGATTTCAGAAGCAGGAGCTCTGGACTGAGAGGCTGGGAAGTGAGGGAAACCACCTAGTGCTAAATGAAATCTTAACTTTTTATTTCACAGAGGTCCTGTGTCACATTTTTTAAGAAGAATTAAACACACTCTGCAAGTGGTCCATATTCCTGAGTTTAACTGAAAGTACTTTAAATCACCCACAGTGATAATGTGTACACAAACTGCCGTCTAACCGCCCAACAGCCTAATTAAAATGACTTTCCCTGACGCACCCTATTATTAAAACAGGAAATGTGAATAATAGCTAGATGAAATGGCTATGATGTACAAATATCATTATTTAGTCAATGTCACTGGGTATTTTGCAAATAATTATGATTTGACCTTTTAAATCCCTCGTGTTACCCTGTTTGCAATCCAAATCATTGCTAAAGTCAATATTGCCTTATTATAACAAGATTGAATGACACATGCTTCAGGACAAATATCAGTATTTGGAGTACCTTTTGCCTGATGCTGGTTTGACTTGTGGACTCACAGTCTGGCTTTTTATTTATTTGCTATTCATTTCTCTTGAGAACGTGTGCAAGCAAGTTTCTCTTATATCTTCTGATTTTGGGATGATGGGAAATAAAAGAAATAAAGCACATCTCTTGCCAAGCTTAGTAAAACATTTTCCAACAAAATTGTCTTAAAAAGCTGCACAGTTTATAACTTCCAACTGCTCTGAGGACAGAGAGACAGAGACAAACGACTGAGGTGGGGCTGCTTGGTGACGGATACAGAAAGTAGCGTTGCCTTACAGTGGGTGCTATCACCACAGATCTCCTCAAAGCTTTAAGAGTGACACATTTGTTCCCTTTCCACTTGGATCTTCCTCTATATTATTAATACCTCATCCAGGAGAGGGAGTTGCCTTCAGCTGGTATCAAAGGCCTGTGCAGAGACAGCACTTCCTCCTTTATTAACAAAACGACTTTAAGATCAAGACTGCACATCACGTACAGAGTGCCGAGAACATAGCCAGGATCAAACAATTTGAGAGGGAGGGGAAGGCTCAATATCTCGGCTAAACCCTTATGGGTCTAAATCCTTTTTATTTTATTTTGTTCCAAAATTCTTCTTTTAGAGTTGTATGTTGTCCCCTTTCATACAGTGATGGATATAGTGTACATGTGATGATCATGATGTGTTTGTGTAAATGCGTGTCCGAGTACCCAAACCAGTTTGTGAAGTATGTTTTGACCACTTTTAAGCTAAATCTAAAGGATGTCCAATGCATGCAAGTACACACAGTATCTGAAATATTAATTCTCACATTGGGAAATTTTGTGCGTTTTGCATTTGTCTTTATCTTCGCATTGTAAAATTTTCACACAAAAACAGAAACAGCAACTGTGGTTGCGTGTTTTACCTCATGATAGCATATTGTGGAAGTGTGATTGACAAGTTTACTTGCAGAGTAATTGAAGGGAAAAAAGGTTCTTGTATAAAAGAAAAAAAAAGGAAAAAATATTCCTATTGGCAATTATTGGGAATATAATCAAATATTTATTTTCTCTACCTGCGAGGATGAGTTGAAATTTACATACATATTTGCAATGAAATAAAGATGAATGATAAATGTCTGTATTATGGAGACATGTCAGTTCATGGATTAAAGGTGGTCTAGGTCTGTCAAATGACTATGATAGCATTTGTGTGTGTGTGTGTGTGTGTGTGTGTGTGTGGAAATTATTACTGCATCCTAAAATAACCACGGTCAGCAGGTTGCCACATTAACAGTGTTTTGCCATAATCTTGAGCAAAAATTGTTCACCAGCCACTCATTTTGATGGATTTCGAGGCTGAATATGATCACCAAAAATATCTCAAATGTTACCATTACCCAAAAAGCTTTGACGAGCAGCAGTAGTCTGAAGCAGACAGCAGTAGTTGCTATGGAAGCACATTCTGCATGTCTCCACTGTGAATACAACTAGCCCTGCAACACTTCACGTCATCTCATTTTTTTTTTCTAAACATCTCAAATGAGTCACTTATGTTGAATTTTCATGATGAAGGGAACTTCACCACTTTACTTGTGATTGTATCTTATTATCATCCGTATCTCCTTTATTAATTTAAGACTGATCTGCCAAAAAGTAAGTACCAAAAATGTACTGTCACATCTCATTGCCGCTTCACAATAAAAGCCCTGCAGTGGTTTAAATGTAGAAAGCTTTCAATGTGATGCAGAGCAATAATGATAATTGATACAGTGTTATACACTTGATTACAGCCTTGAAAAGGTGACACAGCTGTGGAGCTCCTCCCTGCTAGATGAAAGTACAGGAACATCGGAGCTGGACCTACTTTAAGTCGAACATGGCGGGCCGTTAAAATATCATCTCTCGAAATAGACATATGTTGAGTCAATTAATTTACGATGGTGCGGAAACAGCTCAGATGAGTGCAGGGACCATCACAGCTTAAAAAAGAAATGAGCTGCTAAAGCATGACTTATTGTATGGAAACTTTCAGTCCAGCCTAAAGATTCAGAAGCAGCGGCAGCAGGAAGGTCTCTGGCTGCTCACTTTGACCCCACTTAAAGTTACATTCTGGTTCTGAGGTAACATTAGTGATGACCTTATACAAATATCATTTACATTTCATATTACAGTCCTGTCACTACAACTATTTAGGCCTAATGTCAATTACATTTGGATATTTAACCCCAATCTGTGTAATGACTAAGACATCTACAGGATAGAAAATGCTTAACCTCTATCAGGGAATGCGGATTTAAAGGACAAAGGGGGCGTTTCTGATTCAACTGTAGACTTTTAAAGCAGATGGGACTATGAAGTATATCATACAGTATGGAGGCAGTACAGTATATTATACTAGCTTTCTACCAGTGAAGAACATGTTCTGTTGTGCTTTAAGAAAAACTGCACTGAATCACAAAGAGGAGAAAACCGCTGCTACACTGTTTTCTATGAGCTAAACCTTCAAATTGGTTTCACTTCTGGCCACACCCTGTCAGTGATGTCACAGCAGGCATTCCAATCAGTGGTCGAAGGCAAAATACCTCCACTGAGAGCATCCAACATGCTTGAAAGTGTATCTAACCCACGGAAAGCGGCACAGCAGTATTTTTCCTCCCACTGTGACTCAGTGCCGGTTTACCCTTTAAGGACATTATGAAATTAGAAAGTGAATATGAAAGCGCTCTGACGGTGACATAAACAGTTTGAAGTGGGAGATAAACCTTGCCCCATGCTTGCATGACGGCTGGGAGGTGCACGAGCCAGAAGAGTCATTCACAACATTAAAGCTCATTAAGGCCCTATAGTTGCCCAATTAAAATAAATGGTTGCTTTAGGAAATACTATGAGGAACTATGACACCACTCAGAGCTCAGTAAATGCTGTTTGTAGTCTCGGTTTCCTGCATTCCCTTGCACTTCCCAAATTTAATTCAAATGCAATGAATGAGCTAAATGCAAGACTATCATTAGCAGAGGTTCTCACAGAGTAAGAGTTCCCAGGTGTATATCACAGGTCTATCCACAGGGCGCAAAGTTTAACAACCGTACAGAAAGGATGTGGCAGCTCTGCCACTGAGAATGTTTAAGGCTTAAATTAAAATTAAAAGAACAATAGTCCTCTGATTCATCTGTAAAAAGATAAACTATAAACTATAAGTACATGCTGATAATCATGTTTTGATCAGTTTAGCAGGGTTAAGAGCTAATTGGTAGAGATGCTGTATGTTCAATCCCATAAGAGGTCTATCTTAGAGTTGTGAGCCCATGTTTTCCACCTAACTCCTCACTATTAGTGTTGAGAATAACCAAAAACATAATACCTGTAAATCTACAAATGATGGACTACCACGCTGATTATGTGCTGATAACATTAGCTTTGATTGTTTCAGAGCTTCAGCAGTCTCTCTAAACTTTATTAGAAGTTAAAAGTTGGTACCACTATCAGGAACGCTGTAAATTGGGAGGGGTGTGGATCTATGCCTCTAGGCATCTGTGACTTTGACCCTGAGTTTCTCAACAACCCTCCAAAGCTTAAGTGTGACACTGAATGTCAGTCAATGTCGATGATAGGCTGTATTAATGCAATAAAAATGGTCACCTTGCTGAGGTGTTTTAGACACTTTTTCTTTGAGTGCTACCATCTGGCTGATCTATGTAATTTTGTATTGCCTGAGGAGTGGGGGAGATTTGAAACTAATCCACAGAATGTGATTTCCCTTGGACCAGCTGTCTCAGAGGTGCAGATAATTTTAGATCAGGAAAACAACAACAACAAAAAAAACCATCTTAACAAAGACAAAAGGAAAACTCTGCTCCTGGGGGGCTCAGCCCAAGGTTTGACCCACTGGAAATGGAGAGCAGGATGGTGAGGTTGAAAAAGTGTGCAGCTGAAACAATGACACTGGTGGTGTGAGAATTATGCTGTACATAAAATCTAACCAAAGTTCAAGAAAATGTTAATCTTATGGACTTACATTCAGCCCCAAGGACTAATTATACCTCCCCATGTATCCTGTAAGTACAACAGATCCTGACTGTGCAAAAAGAAGGATGCTTTTTAATATTTCAAAAGTTACAACCTAACTTATCATCTGGCTGTGAAGTGCTGAAGCACAGTCTGAGCATTTACAATTTTAAACACCTAAAAGCTGTGAATTCCCACATCCGTTCTTAAGCGTGCTCCCTCCCAGCAGGCTGGATATTTTTTAAATTCTGTTCAACTGTATCATAAAGCCTGAAACTGCTTGTCCCAGCCATACATTAATATTAAAAGAAATCGAACATATCTGAAACATCCTGTCTCAGCCGTGAGTGCAAAATTACAATTTCACTCCCTCTTTGTTCCAGTCTCATCTGTTACCAGAGCTTTCATATTGCAGCTGCCAGGAGATCAGGTATCAACAAAGGTTCCTCTTAAAAGAAGGGATGATATACCCATTATAACTACAATACTTTCCAGTGTTCTCTGTATCACTGTTTACTACTTCTTCCTTCTATTTTGATGTCAGCTGATGACAGAATAACTATGCATTGTGTTCAACTGATAAGTTTTATATTCCTCTATGTGCCTCCGGGGAGCCTCAGTCAGGAGCATCACTGCAGCTCAGTCAGCTATCAGAGTTGAGAATGACACTTCAGACACCCAAACTGATTTTGCAGTATATACACGATTACATTATTGATTACTTCAGATTTGGTAAGATGTTGTCAGAATGAAGCATACGTTTATGTCCGAGTCCCCTGCTGAGGAAACATGGAGGTTCATTGCTGTATAAGGTTGGCAATATAATGTATCATTTACTGCAGGACTGTGCTGTAATGCCCAATAACTGCCTTTTGTTCAGCTGTTGCGTATTATAACACCTTGCTTTGAACATGCTGTTCAAAAACTCTACAAGAGAGCCCCATGTGTAATCATGCACCCTATTTAGCTTTCATATTCTGCAATCCAGTCTAGAAAATGTTAGCGCCACTCCAAACACACTCACCCCAAAGTACATGAACTCAGACAGTTGTTCATATTTAATGCCTCAGGCAGCATACTTTCAGAAACATGATGATGATGCATATCTGACCGCAGCTCAGTAAAGAGAAGCCCGGAGACAACGAAACAGATCTAACAGGACTTTTTATTTTTAATTTACTGGTTGTTTTTAGTCATTGAGTGGTTGTTTGGTCTACAGGGTTCATCCATTTTTGGTTATTTTCTGCCAACATTGAGTTATGGAAGAAAATTTCTGTACAGGAAGTCAGTGAGCAGAGTCTTAGTTGAGGTTTGTTTATTCTGTTTGTGTTGGGAAAATGGGTACTGTGATGTCTAAGCTGCTTTGAAATAAAGAACAGATAGGTACTACATTGGTATGTTTGGTATGTTTAATAAATGAATTCCTTCATACAGGCTGCCGCCTACCCCTTGAATTGCCCTTGAGTTGACTCAGCCTTGTTATTAACCATTAACCATGAAGATGAGGAAGAGCTGGTACAAAAAAAAGCCACGTCAATAGCGTGGAAACACTTTGGCTTCAGTCAACATGATACAGAACAAACCCTCCATATCCTAAAACATCCTGCAGAAGCCATGAAAGTGTTATTCAGATGTAATATAATGTAATGATATATAACTTATTTTATAGTTAAGACATGATATAGAGTCTATTGTACAGTGTTTCTTTTTCTCTTTTAGAAAGCAAATAGGAACCTAAACATGTTCTTAACTGATTAGGTTAAATAAATGTTACTCACAGTCATAATCCTCGATTTTCTATTTATTGTTGTACAAATCATTAATAAGAGGTTCACTGTGAGGACGGGGAATCTTGTACACAGGTGTATTTCATAAGATATTGTTTCATTAATTATTACCGAGGTATATGTGACAATTAATTGTGATACTGATTTCCCCACTTTTACACATTCTATCTGGGCAGAAATAAGGTCACAGACAATTCTATATGCAAAATGTGATTTATAAGGTGTGCAGGTTCACTTAGTCAAGATCGTGTTAGCATAAAGGCCTTTACTCTCTCAATTAATTGATTAATCATTTCGTCTATAAAATGTAAGAAAACTGTGAAAAATGCCCGTAATAATGTCTTAGAATCCAAGCGGGTGCCTTGAAATTTCTTTAAAGTGTCTCTGTTGTGTTTGTTTTGTCTGATCAACAGTATATATGACACATAAAAGTTTCAAATCCTTTCATTTGAGAAGCTACAACCAACGAATGTTTGGTATTTTTATTTTAAAAATTACTAAAACGATTCATCTATTATCAAAATAGTTGCAGTTCTGCTGATCAACTTATCAAGGAGAGGTGTTCATAGTAGGGACAGGTGATAAAAAGCTTAC
This sequence comes from Scomberomorus guttatus, assembly GCA_038419695.1. Lineage (NCBI taxonomy): Eukaryota > Metazoa > Chordata > Actinopteri > Scombriformes > Scombridae > Scomberomorus > Scomberomorus guttatus. The sequence continues at coordinate 19,159,832 of CM076461.1, forward strand.
AACCAGACCCACAAGCACCCCCTCCTCGCCCCCCCAGTCGTGAGAGTTGTTTTTTGTTGATTAAATTCAGAGAGAACATAATTCATTAAAACATGTAGAAAATATCTGTATTAATTTATTTTTTATAGATTTATGAATTTATTTATTTTACTTTCTACTTTTTCTACTGCAACAGGGCTGCCCCAACGGGAACAATTACCACCACACACACAGACACACATATGAAGGCACACTAAAGGGAGGAAGACAAACTAAAGGAAGAATACCCCATGCCACCTTAAGGACAACATTATTAGTCACAGGACGACTGGGGGGAGTCATGCACTGCTGAGTGTTATTTCTCTCCCCCCTATCAGTGGCCTCATCTCTCTGTATCTCACTTCTACCCTGTCTCACTCACTCTTCTAGTGGAACTCGTTATCTCCTTGCAGAGAGGTCTTTGGTCTCGCAAAGGCCAAGGAACGGATCATTGGTTGTGGTGGTGAGTGTGGGTGTCTATGTGTCACATAAGAGCTTAAAAGGGAAGGGTAAGATGCCATAATAAAAGCATTAGTGGAGAGGTTAGGGTGGAAAGGTTGGAAAAGGATGAAATACAATGTCAAGAGAGCAAGAGATGAACTGGAGAACTTTATGTGTGTGGAAAGTTGTTTTTTTTTGCCTTTTTTTGCTCCAGCTT